>JAYESA010000016.1:20218243-21418243 GCA_036927795.1 Iris macrosiphon
TGATAATGACATGTGGCCGGTACAGCCATGTGATAGAAAATTAAGAGGGATATTCCTTTTTTTGGTGTGCGCATTAATGTTATCTTCCCATCACTATTTTCTTTTTGCATGTTAAATTTGGTCGCTTTATTAATACCGATTAAACAGACTAGATCTTTTCAGGAGCGGGATGCTTTAAATATGTATTTTCTAACCCTAAATTCAAGATATTACAATATAAGGAGAGTTTCTCAAATGTGCAATTTTTTAAAGGAGAGGAAAAGGTGATTTGGAGTTTCGTGGTTGATTCGTAGAGAGATCGCTTCAAGGAGTACTTCATTGGTTCTTTCTCGTCTTCTCGTCCTCGGTAATCCTTTTGTACTCGTTGTAATCTATTTTTATCTATTTCAAGTATTGTGGCGAGCCGTGTGGATCGATTGAGGAGTTTATAAAGGAGTCGATGTATTTTTTTATTCCATTAGTGGAGGCTTTTTCGAGTTAGACTCGACCGTCCAATGGTTTTGTTCGTCAGGATTTTTCATGTAAAAATTCGTTGTATTTGTGTTATGCTTTAGTGTGGTTTTGTTGTAATTGATTTGTGTAACTTTCTTCTGTTCTTACAAAGTTCTATCAGTTTGGAGAATGATTTTACGTGTTCATTTTCAATAGTGTGGTATTAGAGCAGTGGTTGCTAGGTGTCAGGGACAACCAAACTGAGTAGAAGAGATGAATGCGAAGCGAGTGTGCATGATAAACTTGAATGGTTCCAACTATCACTATTGGCGGAGCAAGATATATGATTTATTATTCATCAAGAAACTGCACATGCTGATATTTGCTTCCTAGAAGTCCAATGAGAAATTTGATGAGGAATAAAATTTTGAGCATATACAAGTATGTGGATATATCAGGTAGTTTGTGGATGAGAACGTGTATAATTACGTTGCTAATATTGAGCATGTAAGTACTTTGTGGGAGAAGATGGAATCCTTGTATACAAAAACGACCAGGGTAAACAAATTGGTCTTGATCCGTCAGATGATGGATCTTAGGTACAAAGATAGTTCGTGCATTAAAAGATCATATGAGTGAGTTTTAAGACATGGTTGACCATATATCCTCTATGGGAGTAAAGTTCGACGATGAGGTATAAGGACTTTGGTTGTTGTGTACTTTCCAAGACTCTTAGGAGACTGTATGAGTGTCCATGGTCGCTTCTACTCCAGAAGACGTGGTTAGTCTAGAGTTCGCTAAAAATGGGTAATAAATGAAGAGATACATAGAAAATCTCAAGATACTTCATCTACATCACAATCAAATGTGCTTGTTTCAGAAAGTCGATGTAGGAGTAAAAGCAAGGGTCCAAGCAGTGGTAGGGACAAGAGTAAAGGAAAGTCCAAGGTTCGGTACGATGACTCCGAATGTTACAATTTTTTCAAGAAGGGCCACATCAAGTGGAACTATTTTTCTTGGAAGAGAGAGAGAGAGAGAGAGAGAGAGAGAGAGAGAGAAGAAGAAGAAGAAGAAGAAGAAGAAGAAAAAGGACGATAAGGGAACGTAAAGTGAGAAAATTATAGTAGCTATCTCAGTACATAGAGGTGATTCCATTATTATGGTGATGTAGTTATCATAAACCTCGACTACAAATGACAATTGTTGGCTGGTGGATTCAGGGACTTCGATGTACATATCTCATAACATGACAATGTTTGCCATATACACAACAAGAGACTGTGGAGTGTTGAAGATCAGTAATAGGAATGTATCAAAGGAGATTTCCATAGGAGTTATTATTTGAAGACAAATACAAGAGCAACTTTTGTTCTCAAAGATGTTCATCATGTCCCCGATATCGGTTTCAACCTGGCTCGGTTGAAAGGTTGAACGATATGAGATTCTTCAATCCCTTCATGAATGATCAGTGAAAGCTTTCTAGAGGTTTGATGGTGGTTGCCAGAGGAAGCAAGAAGTTCAGTCTCTACTATATTGAACGGAGCACACATGGGGAACATGAGGTGAATACAATCAGTAAAGCGTCTCACGAGCTATAGCACTTGCGGCCCAACCATATCAGCGATAATAAAATGAGTTACTTATTGAACAGGAAGGTGATTTCAGGGTTGAAGTGTAAACCCCCTAATCCTAATTTATATTTTTAGTATTATTTATTTATTTTATTATCTTATTTATTTAACTGTTTAATATTTATTTTAGTTATTAACTTAGTAAATTAAATAATGTAGCTTTGATTATTTTGACTATATAAATGTTTATTTATATTTAATAACTACAAATGTTTAATAAATTTTCTTTAGTGAAAAATCAATTTAGTAAAGTGCTAGAAATTTTCTAGAATTATTTTAGAATTTTTCTCATATATATATATATATATATATATATATATATATATATATATATATATATATATATATATATATATATTTCTATATCAAATAAGCAAAAGAAAAAGGAAAACAAAGAATAAGAAAACCCAAATCCTAACAATAACCAAATCCCTAACCCAAGCCTTAACCTATTCCTAAACAATCTACCCATCCCCCCGACCCGCAGCTTCAAACTCACACCTGCCGCCCCCCATCTCCCCATATATACAAAATCAAAACATTAAACCTAATCTCTCACAACCTCCCTCGTATCTCCCCCACACCGGCGCACCCCCACACCCCCTGACGTCGACGACCGTCGCCCCGATCGCCGTTGACACGACCCCTCGCGCGCGGACGCCTATAGCACCCCCCCTCCTGTGCACCCTACTTCACGGGTATGTAACTCCCTCATCTTTGCATGGTTTCTTGAGACATCTTTTCGTACATGCTCACAACACGAACCTCTAGGAATTCCTTCAAATGGAACGAATTTAGGCGCCCTGGATTGATCAGAAAGTCAACCTAAAGTTGATAAAAAACTGTTCCTAAACAGTTTAGAAAATCAGTCCAAGTACCCCTGTTTACGCTCTGTTTTCTTCTAAACCACGTAGTTTTTTTGAAATCTATTTAAATAGACTTCTAAACAATATATACATGAATAATTATGTTCTTTTAGTTTTCTTTATTTGCTCAATTAAACCTATTCAAACTTGACCAAAAATCAAGTTTTTCGAACCCAAAAAATTACGAAACGGAGTGTGCCCACCAAATCTGACCACTCTGTGGCATACCAGTTGCACCAAAAGGGCATATGATATATTCGAACGTGTAGAATTTTGCAAAAGTTGGTTTGGACGTGTATGCACACCGGAATCAACTCGTATCCGTAAAAAGTCTCCCATATCGATGTTTTATAAATTTTTCTATTAGTCGGTACAAGCTCGTCGGAAAGAGAGAAAACTTATGTCATTGGACTCGCAGTGTCTGACTTATCCCGTGACCCGAGTTTCGCTCGATTCTGAGGCAGTCGACGAGTCGTCGTTTCCCAAGTCCCAAGATTCGACTTGACAAGTGATTTTGTGATCGGCTCACCGGAATCCAAAACTAGACATACAGTTGAGTTTGTGATGTTTGACCTATAATTTGTCCAATTTAGAGGCCTTTTGTCACTATCACGTTCCAAAAATAGGAGAATTTTTGACTTTTTGTATATTATTAATATTGTGTGTATTTAATTTAAATAATTGTACGAGATGTGTATTTATATGTATTATATATATATACAGTGTCCTTAATGTTTGAGCTAGTAGACTTGGCCTAGAAGCCCACTAGATGAACACCTGACCGAATTATAGGGTTATAAATTTAATTTGTATTATTTATAATTTAATTATTTGAGGTTGTAATTAATTACCGTAATTTTATTTCATTGTTGCGCCTTACCGTTGCTTCGATATTTAGAGCGCTACCCTAGCTTTTGCCTTCCGACAAATTTCACAACCTTGCCCTAGGCATGCCCGCCTTCTATTCTGACCTTTCTGTAACTCATAATTATGCTCTCTTGTGCTTTATTTTAGCCGTACAATATTCGTCGCGGACGTTTATTTAATTTCTAAATAAAATCCAACATTTGTATCGTTGTGCGTTACAATCGAAATTGGAGACACAGTCTCGACCCATTTTGAGAAACCCAAATTAGGGTAATATTCTGTTCTGAGTCTTCTTCACTAATGATACTTGTATCCCAGCCTAATTTTAGCCCCATGTATTTTTAATTAATTTTAGAACACCGCTTGTATTTATTTCTAATTAAATTGGGGATACCAACTTTGACTAATCCCGTTTAATCCCAATTTAATCCAAATACCCCATTAATTAAGCCCATACAAAACACACAACACCCCCTCACCCTACAAAACACCAAACACCAAATCGCCCACCAATTTTTTATCATTTCATGTGTCTGTGCAAATATCCAAATTTAAGGGGGCTTATTTGCAAATGTTGTATTAGGTGTCATACCCCATTGGTTCAAACCAAATGGAGAGCCCTAATATTTGACTAGTCAACCCAACCCTCTCCTTGCATGAATGATTTCCCTCATGTCAAATCCTGGCCACCCATTCAAAATGGGGCTCATCATCACCACACACCTCCCATCATATTTCCTATTTAATGCCTCCTCAATGCACTCTTCCCAAGCATGCCCTAATCCCCAAACCTAGGGAAGCCCCCACCTCTCTCTCTTCTCCCTCCTCACTCAACCGTAGCATTTCACATTTTTCTATTTCTTCCTTCTTCTTCTTCTTCTACTTCTTCTTCTTCTTCTTCTTCTTCTTCTTCTTCTTCTTCTTCTCCTCCTTTTAAAAAGAAAGGGGGGGGGGGGAATAAAAAGCATCACCACCATCAGCCCGGGCCACCCCGGCCAGCCAAGCTCCGGCTGCTACAGCCCTCTTCCCCGGCTCCTCCTGCACTCGGCCTTCTCCACCCGTCCTCCTCCATCTTCGCCGGACCCACCTCGAACCGGCCTCGCCTCGATCCAAACCAGCACCTCTTCCCGAGCTCCCCCTCCACGTCGAGCTAACCCCCGGCCACCCGCCGACCCGTCCTCCTTCTCCGGCGCTGCTACTCCGGTACCACCGCCTGAACCAACCAAACTCCACCTCCATCACAACCTCCTTCCCCGGCCATCTGCCCCGACATTGACCCCGCTGCATCAGAACCACCACCACCATCAGAACCATCACCACCATCCCGCACTCCCGGTGAGCCCGACACCGACCACTGAACCACCCCGAGCCATCCCTCCACGAGCCACCACCCCGCTGCCAACGCCGGAGCCGACCGCTAAACCTCATCCCATCAATGCCGCTCGCCTAAACGCCTCCACCTGGGCCGCCAGCAACCACCCATCCATCTCTTTCCCTCCAGCACTCCGGCCAACACTCCCCCGAGCCACTTCCAGCCTCCGTCGACCCGCTCTCCTCTACACCGGAGCCGACCTGAACGCCGGCCACTCCCCTCTTCCCCTCCGGCCACGAGAACCAGTACCACCAGCCCCTTCCACCACCATCCTCGCCTTCGTCGTCGTCTTCTTCATCCTCGTCATCATCATCGTCGCCTTCGTCGTCATCGTCGTCTTCGTCGTCGTCATCCCCGTCGTCGTTGTACACGCGCACAAGTTCGGTTCTCCCCTCGCATATACGTACGCGTATACATATTTGGTGTATTTTTGTATGCATGTATGTTTGTAGTATATGTTTTAGTATAGGTAGGATTCGTATATGTATACGCATATACATACATATAATATATTTCTCTATTAGTATATATATGTATTCAACAATATATTAATATATACATATGTTAGTATGTATTTTGGTATATATATTTATACATATATATATGTAGCATATGTATATGCTAGTATGTATGTATATATATATATATATATATATATATATATATATATATATATATATATATATATATATATATATATATATATATACATATATATACAAGTATATAGTATATGTATTAAAATTGGTATATATATATATAAATATAGTATATGTATATTTTTACTGGTATATGTATATATATATATATATATATATATATATATATTATATATATATATATATATTCAGTATATATATTCTTTTGTATACATATAAATAATGGTTGTTATATATATATAAATATGTGGTATGAATATATAAACATATGTATATAGTATAAAAATTCTATTTAGTGTATATACACTTATACATATTTTTGTATGTAATTATTTGGTATGCACACACACACACACACACACACACACACACACACACACACACACATATATATATATATATATATATTTAATTAATGATATATGCTAATTGATAAACGTACTAGGCAACCCGAGTGTAATTACGGATACCCCGTATTTACAATGACCTATAACCCTGTAAATTATTAGCAGGCTGCCATATGTACACCGACGTACTGGCGAGACCCGTATCACCGACTGTCTGAATTCACAGCAATTACAGACACGACACCCGCACAATTAGACGCGCACTTGACCCTAGTTGACTAGTGCCATACCTGGCATAGCCCCTGAGTTCAATGTATTATGATTGTGTTAGTGTAACGACTGATGCAAATATTATATTTTATGATATGTCTATAGGACTGTTGGATCATCCAGACGATACTTTGGAACAGGACATTGGTAATACCAGCTAAGGACCCAAGGCGAGTACATTCTCTGATAATTTCCAATTATTTGATAATTTCTATAATTCCAGTATCTAGAAATGTTACATCTGATCCTTGACACTGTGCTACACGGACTAGTATATAGATTGGATCTGCAGTCATGAGATGTTACATTGATTATCGTATTGACATTGTACACGACATTGATATTTAGACCTTGTACATGATATATTAGATATTGCTCGTGTATCGTGACGTGTCATGGTTGGATCCACTGTACTAGTTGGGGGTGGGGAAGTAGTTAATGAGAAGTGTGATCAAATCCATATTATACAAGTATAGAACAATGTTAGTGTTAATCATACTCCTCACGTATGATTAGCCAGGCCATCTAATATTTGACTAGTCAACCCAATCCTCTCCTTGCATGAATGATTTCCCTCATGTCAAATCCTGGCCACCCATTCAAAATGGGGCTCATCATCACCACACACCTCCCATCACATCTCCTATTTAATGCCTCCTCAATGCACTCTTCCCAAGCATGCCCTAATCCCCAAACCTAGGAAAGCCCCTACCTCTCTCTCTCCTCCCTCCTTACTCAACCCTAGCATTTCCTATTTTTCTATTTCTTTCCTTCTTCTTCTTCTTCTTCTTCTTCTTCTTCTTCTTCTCCTCCTTTTAAAAAGAAAAGGGGGGGGGGGGGGGAAATAAAAAGCATCACCACCATCAGCCCGGGCCACCCCGGCCGGCCATGCTCCGGTTGCTACAACCCTCTTCCCCGGCTCCTCCTGTACTCGGCCTTCTCCAACCGTCCTCCTCCATCTTCGCCGGACCCACCTCGAACCAGCCTCGCCTGGATCCAAACCAGCACCTCTTCCCAAGCTCCCCCTCCACGTCGAGCCAACCCCCGGCCACCCGTCGACCCGTCCTCCTTCTCCGGTGTTGCTACTTCGGCACCACCGCCTGAACCAACCAAACTCCACCGCCATCACAACCTCCTTCCCCGGCCATTTGCCCCAACATCGACCCCGCTGCATCAGAACTACCACCACCATCAAAACCATCACCACCATCCCTCACTCCCGGAGAGCCCGACACCGACCACTGAACTACCCTGAACCGTCCCTCCATGAGCCACCACCCCACTGCCAACGCCGGAGCCGACCGTTGAACCTCCTCCCATCAACGCCGCTCGCCTGAACGCCTCCACCTCGGCCGCCAACAACCACCCATCCATCTCTTTGCCTCCAGCACTCCGGCCAACACTCCCCCGAGCCACCTCCATCCTCCGTCGAACCGCTCCCCCTCCACACCGGAGCCGACCTGAACGCTGGCCACTCCCCTCTTCCCCTCCGGCCACGAGAACTAGTACCACCAGCCCCTTCCACCAGCATCCTCGCCTTCGTCGTCGTCTTCGTCATCCTCGTCATCATCATCGTCGCCTTCATTGTCATCGTCATCTTCGCCGTCGTCATCCCCGTCGTCGTTGTACACGCGCACATGTTCGGTTCTCCCCTCGCATATACGTACGCGTATAAATATTTGGTGTATTTTTGTATGCATGTATGTTTGTAGTATATGTATTAGTATAGGTAGGATTCGTATATGTATACGCATATACATACATATAATATATTTCTCTATTAGTATATATATGTATTCAACAATATATTAATATATACGTATGTTAGTATGTATTTTGGTATATATATATATATATATATATATATATATATATATATATATATATATATGTAACATATGTATATGCTAGTATGTATGTATTGATATATATATATATATACATATATATACAAGTATATAGTATATGTATTAAAATTGGTATATATATATAAATATAGTATATGTATATTTTCACTGGTATATGTATATATATATTCAGTATATATTTTTTTTTGTATACATATAAATAATGGTTGTTATATATATATATATATATATATATATATATATATATATATATATATATATATATATATGTGTTATGAATATATAAACATATGTATATAGTATAAAAATTCTATGGTATGAATATATAAACATATGTATATAGTATTAAAATTCTATTTAGTGTATATACACTTATACATATTTTTTTATGTAATTATTTGGTATGCACATATATATATATATATATTTAATTAATGATATATGCTAATTGATAAACGTACTAGGCAACCCGAGTGTAATTACAGATACCTCGTATTTATATTGACCTGTAACCCTGTAAATTATTAGCAGGCTGCCATATGTACACCGACGTACTGGCGAGACCCGTATCACCGACTGTCTGAATTCATAGCAATTACAGACACGACACCTGCGCAATTAGACGCACACTTGACCCTAGTTGACTAGTGCCATACCTGGCATAGCCCCTGAGTTCAATGTATTATGATTGTGTTAGTATAACGACTGATGCAAATGTTATATTTTATGATATGTCTATAGGACTGTTGGATCATCCAGACGATACTCTGGAACAGGACATTGGTAATACCAGCTAAGGACCCAAGGCCAGTACATTCTCTGATAATTTCTAATTATTTGATAATTTCTATAATTCCAGTATCTAGAAATATTATATCTGATCCTTGACACTGTGCTACACGAACTAGTATATAGATTGGATCTGCAGTCATGAGATATTATATTGATTATCATATTGACATTGTATACGACATTGATATTTAGACCTTGTACATGATATATTGGATATTGCTCGTGTATCGTGACGTGTCATGGTTGGATCCACTGTACTAGTTAGGGGCGGGGAAGTAGTTAGTGAGAAATGTGATCAAATCCATATTATACAAGTATAGAACAATGTTAGTGTTAATCATACTCCTCACGTATGATTAGCCAGGCCATATAGCTCTCGTACATGTTTCCAAGCCGATCACATATCGAAGCTACTATTTCAAACACTTAGATTAGATACAGTTTTCTATTTTAGATCATATACTACATCACCCGTATATGATAATGTACCTCATTCTCTTCATTTCATATATGCACGGACTGTATCATATTGCCTATATTGCCTGTCTCTTTATATTGTCTATCTCTTTATTTTGCCATTGCATTTATTCATTGTCTTCTCTCAGTATATAGCATCATCTGTTTATTGTTTATAGTCCTTATCAATTAAATGGAACTGTTATTTGAGATATACTTTGCTCTTTCCTGACTGGAAATATTTTTTCAGACTATGCCTTAGAGGACTGGTGTTTGACATTTTATGGACCACAGGGAGAGTAGCTGCAGACTTGGACCTGGTAGTTCAGTTGTGATTTTGGGAGGTCTAGCCGAAATTACTAGTTATCTAGTTAGTTCTTTTAGCAGATTATTTGGTACCGGATTTCTCTCCGGCATACTTGTTGAGACTTGGATTTATTATTGAGTTAGATTATTTCTATTTTAGACTTGTGTTGTATTTTATTTTATTTCTTTGATATCTTATCGTACTGTAGTTATGTGATTGAGTATGTTGTTCATATTATATTATGTTATCCGTGTCTCCTTTTGGAGTTGGATACTCGTGCGAGATTGTTTAGATAGTGCTTGACCTAGACAACGTTCTACCACCAATGCTGCGGCGTAGGCTGGACGTACCTACGTACTCGTGCCCCAATTCCGAGTGCGGGTCGTGACACCTTTACCCCTGGCATATTTTTGGTGCAAATTGGCTCACATGTGGATACTGCTTTTACCCAAAATTATTATTTTAGCCCATGTGTCCAAATTGGATGAAAGGATAGTATTTTTGGACTATCTCACTGATAATGGAGACGTTGGTGATGTTTATTTTAGCATCCGAAGACGTTCATTCAGGGTCCCTATTTTTTGGTTCCTTGTGCTTATCGTTTGGACATCTATACTAAACTGATTGATTGACAGGCAAGTATACCTTGCCACCGTACTGTATAGTTATATTTTTTTTCGGCATATTTATTTTTTAGTTTATTTCTATTTATTTTTCTATATATAAAACTGTGCATCCAAGAAAGACTTGGGTGCAACGACGGTTGCGCCGTCTTTTGTCTCTTATTTTTATTATACATGTTGACCTAGTTTTTACGAGATCACCCCATGATTTTGAGGTATCCTTATGTTTCATTGGCCATAACACAATTGTTACACGAGTTGTGAGTCTCATATAGGACACAAACTTGCGTGTTAGACTGGCTACATATACGTAAAGATCGTGCGACGGATAAGAAATAACTGCTAATAGGTATATAATGTTTTAGCGGACTTAGCAGTTACTAGAGGTGTTTGCATATTATGGATGTGACAAGTTAGTAACATTGGGTTGGGGGAACAATAAGTAAGCGTATGTGACTCCTTTACACTTTTTTTATTTGTTCGTAAGCTCCGCCGGAGATACGAGGCATTATGACCCCTTATATATACTGCAGGCCTATGACGATCAAAAGACGTTATGCCCGAGGCCCCTGGATCTCCGAGAGAACTATGCACATTCCATTATTTTATCTAGATAGTCCATACGTAGGAAAATTGTCCTTAAACTGCATATCACATAGACTAGTTAGACGACCATGTTGGATGTTTACTTTCAGTACATTATTGGCATACTTTTATGTATCTTGTTATGTCCCTCTGAGGATATGGTCCCTTTTCAGGTATAGACGATCATGATTATTCGTAGGAGTACAGGTCCGGGCCTGACACACCATTTTCTATCGAAGAGGTCTTACCCTGTGAGTATCCATGACTACTTCATCACTGATAGATCTTTTAGCTGTTATTCTCTTTATTATTTTTATATTGGAGTTCTGTCCTCTTCTATCATCTTAGTTGATATAGTCGATTCATAGTGGATTTGTCTCCATCCGAATATTATTTCTTTTATTGCTTCATACTTGATACTTTTAGTATTTATTTTTGTACTTATCTACTTGTATCTGTGGATGAGATATAGCTGCCTGTGACTCGTGTTGACAATATATATGTACCACTTGTGGATTATTTATTCATAAATAGCGTACCTATATGTTATGGTTTTCTAATATACTGGAGTTGCCATATACATACGGCTGTCATTCTATGTATTTCTAGTCCTACGTATTTTAGGACTGAGACGTGACATGAAGTCTATAAAATTGGAGAAGTGCACGTATTGTATGGCTAGAAAATAACATAGGATGTCTTTCCAAAGTCAACAATCTTCAAGGAAGCTGACAATTCTTGAGCAGATTCACTCAAATATTTATAGTCCATTGGAGGTAAAACTTTTTGGTGGTGCTTCTTATTTTATAAATTTTATTGATGATTATTAATTCTAAAATTTTTTGGGTCTATATTATAAAGATCAGGTATTTCCTACTTTCAATGAGTTTTAGACCTCCATTAAAAGAGAAACAGACAAGAAGTTAAAGTGTGTGTGGACCAAGTTACAAAGATATTGTTTATTTTGATGCTTATTGCTAACCAATTATACTTATGAGTTGGTGCGGTTGACAAAGGGCAAAAAATATTTGAGAAATCGGTAGGTGTTTAGAGTAAAGTAGACAAGATACTAATAACCCTATAAACAAAGTGAGACTAGTAGACAAGGGCTATGGTCAGCAAAAGGCCATGTATTTTGATAAGATCTTCTCTTCGATCTTCAAGTTATTATCTATTCAGGTGATTCTAGGTTTAGCAGCCAATTTTGATTTAAATATTGAGGATATGGATATCAAGAAGACATTCCTCTATGATGATTTATAGGAGGAATTACATGGAGCATGCCAAGGAATTCTGTAAGGAGTGCAAATCATTTTGGTTATTGATTAAAGAAGAGTATGTATGGTCTGAAGCAGGTTCTGCGACGATGGTATAGAAAGTTCGAGTCCTTTATGAAAAAGAATGGTTATGCCCGTATGATGTCGGACCATTATGTGTTTGTGAAGTATTTTGCCGATGGTGATTTCATTATTTTACTTCTTTATGTGGATGATATGTATTGGTGGAACAAAATATCACCAAGATACCAGAGTTAAAGCGCCAACTGGGTGCAACCTTCACTTTGAAGAATTTAAGCACAACAAAGACTATTCTTGGGATGTAGATCAGTAGAGAGAGAGAGAGAGAGAGAGAGAGAGAGAGAGAGAGTCCAAGTTTCTTTGGTTGTCCCAAGATAAGTACATTCACCGAGTACTTCAGTATTTTGGCATAGACGGGTCATAGAAAGTGACCAACCCCCTGTAGCTCACTTTAGGCTCACTGCGGAGCAATGTCCATCAACCGATGTCACGCCCCAGTCCTAAACTACACGGGACAAGGCCACGTGGCAATGGCCAGCTGGTACGACTCCATAGGGCTTTCCAATTTAATGGATCCGACAAAGTGCACTTACGCTATCCACGGTTAAGTGATCCAGTTAATAATCTAATTCTAGAATGCAAAAACTAAACTAAATCTCAATCTATGGTAAATAAATCTCAAGACTGAACGATACGCATCATCAGTCTGCAGCCCAATAATACATCCGTTCGAATAGGCCAAAAGAACAATATAGGCCTATAAACACTAGGCTATAAAAGCAGAATCAAAAATGGAAAGTAGTACATGACTGTAATAGCTAAAAATGTAAAGATACCTGCAACGATGTCCACACTCTACTAGATCAAGCATCCTGCAAACTGCACAAATAACCTGGAAGGGAACCAGGTCCTCAGAGGGACGTAACAAGATACAAAAAGTACATGCCATAAAGTAAATACTGTGTAAACTCAAGGGTGAATTAACAGCTAAGTGAAATGCACTTGAAGACAATATTGGTACATATGGGTAGGTAAAAGGTATAAAGCGTAGCGTTGAGCCAGGGACTAAGTACTTGGCATTAGCTGTAAACTGGATGCCAGGAGTATATGCTGACTACATCATCGATCATGATATCGCGCATCTAGTAACCTCTGCCAGATGTATCGACAAGCATATACGCCCATAACTGGGTAACACTGAACCCATAACCGGGTAACACATGGCCCATAATCGGGTAACACTGAGGCTCACGACCCCGTAGTTTACTTTAAAACTAAGGTATTCAAATGTCTATCCCATACGCCTACTAATTGTCTTTCCTGTGCAATGCCAATGTACAAGTCACGAATACGACGTGGACATCTCGTACTATAATGCAAGTCACTAAAGAAATATACAACTAAGCTAAATATCATCACAAGTGCTGCTCACATCGATGGCCAGTCAAGCATGAAATATGCGTCCCTATATGAAATCACTCTGTGACGTACAATGATACGTGTCAAGGCCTGGGGAGTCATAGTGATAACTCCACAACTTTAGGTGCGTTCACTAGACACTAGGTCAGACACAAGTCCTAACGTCAATGCCTTCGTTGACTACACCCGAGTCTTTCTCAGACGCGCACAGTTATATAATATTTAAGCAATAAAATATGTAACTTATAATAACTAAATTTAAACAGTACAACAAGGCAAGGTATACTTGTCTGGATTCTCAAGCTGTGAGTACCAAAATTCTGCTCCCGAAGTCTCGCCCGAACGGTCCAGCGACTATATATATATATATAATAATAATAATAATATAAACATCAGTCATTACTCTAGTACGCTCAGGAAATACAACTACACTGCACTTAGGAACTGACGCAAGGGGGGTCACAACTGGTCAACTAGCAGGGTCGAGTGTGCACGTAGCTAAAATGCACAAGTGTCATGTCCTCAAATACCGTGCATAGCAAGAAATTAACTACCAAAATACGTTACAATTCTAAATAACGTATAACCTAATCCATGTCCTAGTTAACATGTTAGAGTGTACAAAAGACAGTGTTAGTCTAACACCTAGGGTCAACACAAGTAAATACCATACTAAATAACCAAATTCTATGAAGTATTCACTTCTCAAACATGCACACATATAAACACTACACTAGGGTTCATAAATCGACGTTTATCTATACAACAACATCTCATCAAGGAAGAGGAGTAGCGATGCAAACCTAGGCATGCTCGTGACTGAGGGGGAGGTGATGCTCGTCTACTATACGAGGGTGGCCGAACTCCAACGAGGGGAGGTGGTGCTCCGGACAGGCAAGGTTGTACAGCATCGGCGGCAACACACTGGCAGTGGTAGCAGGTCGTGGGGGTGCTGGTAGTGGCCGGTTGGTCGTAGGGGTGAGCAGCTGGTGGTGGCGAGTTGGTCGTGTGGGTGAGCAGCTGGTGGCGGTGGTGGCTAAGGTGAGGTGGTGATGGTCGGAGGAGGCGGGGGGTCGAGGGGGATGTTGGTGATGGTGATGGTGATGATGGGGTGATGGTGGTGGAGAGGGTGGTGCTAAGGTTGTGGCGGTGGTTGTTGATGGTGGTGGAGACGGTGAGGTGGTGAGGATAGTGGTAGAGATGGGCGGAGGGGGCTGCTGTGGTGGTCACTGGTGATGGTCGGGCGATGGCAGTGAGGGTGTGATGGTGATGATGATGATGGTGTTGGTGATGGTAGTGTTGGTGACGGTGGTGTTGGCCGCTGTGGTGGTGGTGGTTATGACGATGGTGGCGGTGGTGATGGTGATGATGGTGGCGGTAAAGATAGTGATGATGGTGGCCGTGGAGGTGGGTGGCTGTGGTGGTGGTGGGTTGACTGGGGGAAGAAGAGGAGTAAGGGAAGAAGAAGAAGACGGGGGGGGGGGGAGAAGAAGAAGAGGGGTGGCTACCGGTGGCAGAGGCGACTGCTGGTGGTGGCAGGTTGGTCGAGGTCGATGAGGCAAGAGGAGGAAGGTGGTGGAGACTGCGGCGGTGGCTCGGCGAAGGAGGGGGCTACTGTGGGAAGTCGGAGAAGAAGGTGTTGATGGTGATGGTCGATGATGAAGTCGATGAAGGCAGAGGTTGATGATGAAGAAAAGTTGTGGGGTGATCCGACGGTAGCTGTGCTCAGACGGGTGGCCAGGAATGAAGAAAAAGGTGATGGAGGGAAGTCGTGGGGGTCGTCTGATGGAGATGATGATGGTGGAGGTGCTGTTGAAGGCGGTGTGGTCCGGCGGAGGAGTCGGGGATGATGAAGTAACTGCTCGGTGGAGATGCTGACCAGAGTCGGGTGATGCTCTAGCGGTAGAGAAGGGAAGTGGTGCTCGGTGGTCGGGTGACTGGTCGAGTCGGTTGTGACGGGGTTGCTCGGGGATGATGGCTGCTTCGGCGGTGAACAGCAGAGGGGAGGAAGGTGATGGTCAGTTTGGGTTTCGGTTTAGGGTTGATGATGGTGGCTGTTTAAAAAATGAAAATAAGGAGAAGAAAAATGTTTATATAGGAGAGAGAAGAGGGTGATAATTACCTTGGGATTAGGGCCGACTAGTGCTCCTAGGGATGGAGATGGTTTCTAGATGAAGGAAGATGGATGGCTAGGATAGTGTATGTTTTGAATGGAGGGTTATGATGGGCTTGGGGGAAAGTTGGTGTGTGGTACACTCCAAATGGAGGGAAAAACTATGTAGGACCGGTCAACAATGAAGGAGGGGATTTCTTCATGGCTTGGCTCCAATGGGAGGTGGAAACCTCATTGCCTTTTTGTATAAAAGTGCCTAATAAATGGAAAATTGCACAAATAATGGAATTTTGGGATTGGATGAGGAAAAAACACCATATTTGGTGTGATGTAGTGGGTTAGAAGGGTGTACGATGTTTAGTATGAATCTTGAGGGTGTGAGTGGGGGTTTGGGTTGGTGTTGGGTCTAGTTTTGGGTTAGGTTGGGACATTACACCAATTTAATTAAAATTAGTGTAAATGGTGTTCTTTAATTAATTGGAAGTACAAAGGATTAAAATTGAGTGGGACACAAGTATCATGGATGTAGTAGACTCAGAATATAATATTATCATAAATTGGGTTGCACAACACAGGTCATGGTTGTGTCTCCAATTTTGATTGGAACGGACAAAGATGCAAAGTTAGATTTATTTGGATTTAAAAATGGACGTTTGTAACCAATATTGTGCGACTAAAATGAAGCACAAAAGAGGATATTTATGAGTTACACAAAGGTCAGAATAGAAGGCTGGCACGTCTAGGAAAAGTGTGTAAAATTTGTTTGAAGGCAAATGCTAGTATAGCGCTCTAAATATCGAAGCAACGGTAAGGTGCACAAAGTGATACGAATATTGCACAATAATCTAAAACACTATGTTCTAATTCTAATTGGCTCCAAACTAACCCTAGTCTCTCTATCTAAGCCAGGTAGACCTAAATTTAGTCGAGGGGGTTTACACAAGGATAAAAGGAAGATATTAGCAAGTTCCATATGCTTCATCAATTAAAAGTCTCATGTATGTCATATTATGTACAAGGCCAGACATTGCTCATGTATTTGGTATGGTTAGCATGTAACTTTTAAATCTGGGAAAGATATATTAGAGGGTGATCAAATGTATTCTTTGTTATCTTCATGACACTGTTGATTGGAATCTTTTATTCGAAAATGACGAGTTGAGGCTGGTTGGGTATATCGACGCTACCAGAAGATTGACTTCGAATTATGTAATGATGTTTGCTGGTGAAGCAATTTCGTGGAAATCGCGGTTACAGAAGTTCATTGCCTTATCTACAACGATGGCAGAGTTTATTGCGAAATCAAGTACTGCATAAAGAAGTAGGAAATGAGCTAAAAATGGAGGCTTACAATGAGTTATTATGGATGAAGATCGAAGTTTCTGTAGGACATGGAGCTTAATAAAGAGCAACACATTTTTTAAAAGCCAAAGTATAATTCACCTTGGAAAGAACCAGATATTTCATAGTATATCCAAGTATATTGTAATTTGTTATCACTGGATATGAGATGTATTAAAGGTGAATGACGTGACACTTGAGAAGGTACAAAAAGAGGACAATAAAGTGGATATATTCACGAAGGGTCTAACAAAGAATTTTTTGAGTATTATATTGAAGGATTGTCTGAGTGGCGAGCTCGTCAACCTAGTTTGGACGGAGGATATATGTTTGTATTGGGCAGGGTTCACAAAATATGTGGAGTACACCCCAAAGTGTGACGAGCATTATTCGTATTTCAGAGAAGCTCGAGGAGTCGAGGGCGACAAAGTTGGCACATTTTGAGCACATGTATGACGTATTGAGAAAAGTCGTATCAGTGCAGGCGGTGTACCGTCGATATACCGCTGTCGGTACACCGATGAATCATATTTTCGTTCTAGAATGTTCTGGCTCAAAATACCTAATTTTTGGTATACTGTCGATATATGTCATCGATATACCTGTGTCGGGTCTGAATATTAAATTTGTGTGTGTTATTAACAATATTGGATCGTGATCAACGGTCCAAATTTTTTTGGGAGTTGGGTGCTTTAAATATGTTTTTTCTAACTCTAAACTCAATACATTACAATCTGAGAGAGTTTCTCAGAGGGTGCAATTTTTACTAAGGAGAAGAAGAGGTAATTCGGAGTTCAGGGGTTGATTCGAAGAGGGATAGCTTCAAGGATTTCTTCATTGGTTCTTCCTCGTCTTCGATAATCCTTTTGTGCTTGTTGTAATCTTTTTCATGTATTTGAAGTATTATTGTAATCCGTGTAGATCGTTGGATAAGTTTGTAATAAATTTAGTATATTTTTTATTCTATTAGAGGAGTTTTAGTTCGGGTTAGACTTCAATTATCCTGTGGTTTTCAGTTAGAACTTTTTTATGTAAAAAGACATGTTTGCGATGTACTT
Organism: Iris macrosiphon; assembly: GCA_036927795.1. NCBI lineage: Eukaryota > Viridiplantae > Streptophyta > Magnoliopsida > Asparagales > Iridaceae > Iris > Iris macrosiphon. The sequence goes on from JAYESA010000016.1 coordinate 20,236,548, forward strand.
TTGTATGGTTTTGACTTAATTGGATTGTATAATTTTTTTCGATTCTTACCAAGTTCTATTGATATAGGGAACTATCTTTTTTGCCATGAACACAACTCCTCTTCCATGGATCTCTAATTTTTTAGTTGTTGTTGTCTCTTATTGAACTTCTTCTTCCTCTGCTTTATTGGTTTCTTTGCTAGGAAGACAAGGGACTATTTTTGGAGAAGACTAATGTAACTTCCCTGATTTTTCAAGAATTTATAATTTGGATTTTTCATAATTTTCTGAAATTTTCTGGAATTTTTCTGTAATTAAAACTAAGATGTTTTGAATTTAAATGATTTTTAAATGATATTAAATAATATTAAAATATTATGGAAATAATATTTTTTGGTGTAAAATGAAAAACTAGATATAGGATAATTTTCTGTGAATTTATTGGACCCCGGAAGTATTTTTAAGCCCTAAAAACTAATTAAAATTTAAACCAAAATAAACCCTGAAATAAACCCGGTTCAATTGAACCAAACCAACCCAAACCAACCAAGACCCGGTTCAACTGAACCAAACCCAGCCCTTAGCTGGTCGGGTCGGATCTAAATCCGACCCGAAACCCGCAGACCCAAACCCGCACTTAAGCATTAATGGATCGGGCCGGATTCATGTTGAACCCGACCCGCGGACCCGTAACCCAAACCCTAATCCTAATTCTAGTCGGAATACTATTCCGGCAGCGGCAACCCTATAAATAAACCCTAGCATGCCGGAACCCTAAATCGCTCCGCCGCCCTCACCTCGAACCCCCCCGCAGCCCACTACAACCCCTTTACACCACCTTCCTCCTCTGCTCCTCCCGCTCCACCATCGAACACCCCATACCCGCCGGAACCCTAGACTTCCCCACCACCTCTCCGCCTCAGCCATCCTCTGCCACCCTCTTCGATGACTCCCCCGTCGTCGATTCCCCCGACCATCTCCTCGCCGTATCCGCCCATCCCCTGCCACAGCCACCCGACCCGCTGCCCTAGTCACCACCTCTTCTCCTCCGCCCTAGCTCAGCCGAGCATCCCCCGCTCTCCCCTCTTCCTCCCTCGACCTCGACGACCTCCCCACTCTCCTCGCCGTCTCCACCACCAGCACCACCACCAACGGCCCTCCTCAGCCTCGTCGACTCCTAGCCGCACCCGAAGCGCCGTACCCAGCCCTGCCCTAGCCATCTCCGACCTCCGGCAGAAATCTTAAACCCTAGACCGGACATGGCTGAACCTGACCCGGACACGGCCGACCAGGACACAACACAGGACCCGGACACGAAAATTCTGGTTTCACGGAGCCCTGTTCAGGTAACCCGTTCTCTCTCCTTGTTGCTCTGTTTTCCGTTCCGTCAGTTGTGACACGTAGGCTGTGTAACCCTCTCGATGCCCGTGCAACCCGCTCGGTGCATCGCGTCCTGTGGTGATCGCGAACCGCGATCCAAAAACAGGAAAACCAATACCCCGTTTCACCCCGGAACTGAGTACGCCCCGCCAAACGGGACCACTTGGTCGCGCGCGGTCTTCACCGAAACGTGCGCGCCGTCGATACGGACATGTGGGATTTCGCAGAAGTTGATTTGGATGTGCGTGCACACCGAAATCAACACGTATCCGCCGACAACATCCCGTATCCGCCTATTCTGGAATACGTTATAACTTTGTGTACACACGTCGGATCAAGACAAAACTTGCACCATCGGACTCATAGCAATACGTTGGTCCTGTGACCCAAGTTTGGTTCGATTCTGAGAACATTGACAAAATCGCGTATCGTGGGCCCCACCAACTCCACTTGACGGGCAATTTTGTGATCGGCTCATCGGAATCCAATTCTGGAAGTTCCGTTGGGTTCGTATCATCGTTCCTGACTTGTTGATACTGAGTTTGACGAAATTGGAGACCTTTGACCTTCACACATTTTTCGGTGCAAAGTGGCCCACATGTGGACCCCGCTTTGACCCGGAAATATCATTTTTGCCCTTGTGTCCAAATTGGACTTAAGGACAGGCGTTTCCAGCTATTTGATATTTTTTGAATCTAATGGTAATGTTTATTTCAGCAACCGGAGGAGTCCCTGCAGAACCCGCTGAGACCAGAGCTACAGTTGGAGCCAGAACCCCAGGCAAGTGTACCTTGCCAACATTGCAGTTCTTGTTACATATTTTCTTGATTTGTTTATATATTATTGTACATGCTTGACCTAGGACCGTGTGACTTACTTAGCGTCCGATTATTAGTCGGGTGCCAACACCGTACGCGATGTTGTGTATTGTCATCTAGAGATGGACATTCGTGACCCCTTTACATTCTCGTACTTGTCTTATCAAGTACATCATAACCCAGGACACTTGACACTAATCATGAGACAGAATCTTCCTGAGATATTCACGGTGATTCTGTGTATGATACAGGTTCATGACATATACAGTTACATGCTTAGATTTTATCCTGACTTGTTGCATTAGTTATGATCTTGCGTGACATGGACATGTACATCGTGAACTGTGACGTGAGATTACATTGGGTGGGGAGAGTATTACCATATCAAAGGCTGATTATATTATATATATTGTCATCTGGAGGTGTCTTAGTCTCTGACACAGAGCTTTGGCACAAGTTCTGGCCCTTCGAGGAGAATGCTGCTATGGGTTTCTCCGACACTGATCCTGTAGTAGTCTCAGCCCGAGTATGACTAAAACTCTCAACTTGCATATCACTTAGCTGGTTATATATTTACCCTATTGTTCATTTATTGCTGCACTAATTTATTTTAGCTTGAGTTATTTTGTACCTTGCTATGTCCCCTGAGGACCTGGATCCGGATTATGTCCCCAGGATTAGCTGACGAGATCTATCCCGAGGTATACGGGACCGGAGCATTAGCATTAGCAGAAGCAGGTGCATACATTGGAGCAGAGCCAGGATCTGAGGACGATATCGTACCAGAGGACTTCACCTGAGTATTGCCTTGAGATACTCATTTATTTCTGTTTCTAGTTATTTTATTTCCAATCTATTGCATTGATGTATCAGACCTATTCTCGGATTGTTCTCCGAGACACTTTTATTGAGATATGTTAGTTTATTTTTATTTGTATTTATTCTGGCATTTGATCTGTGATTATCTGTTGTGGATGAGATTAGTATAGACTGTGACTTGTATCATTGGACCTATTTATTGTTGTATTACAGCTTAAGTATGCCCCGATGGATCCATTAAATTGGGTTTGTCCATCGGTATGTGCTGCTGGCCATTGCCACGTGTACAGTCCCTCGGTATTTTGGGACTGGGGCGTGACAACTAAGCTCTCCATTCTCTCTCTCTCTCTCTCTCTCTCTCGTTTCTTTAGGCGAGTTGTTTTATTGTATGTAAATAATTGGGAGGTGTCGGTATTTTTAATGGTTTTGGATTGGTGATTGCTTCTGGATGATTCCTTACGAAGGGAAGATGATAATGATATGTGGCCGGTATATCCATGTGATGTGAATTAAGAGGGATATTCTTTTTTGTTTACGCATTTATGCTAGCTTATTACTATTTTTATTTTGCACTTCGATCTACCCAAAATTTGCATTTGCATACTAATTTCGTAAATTGCAAAGAAACTTTTGTGTTGATTTTTCTCAAAAAGAAGTTAAAAAATATTATTTAAAGAAGAAGGCCTTCTTATCTAAGCCCCTATGAGTAATAATAATGTAAAGGAGGATGTCAACATAAAATTAAGATACTCATAAGAGGGCATATCTGTTGCACAAAAAAGCAAACGTGAACTCTATTTATTTTTATTCAAAATAGAATTACAATCACATCCTAATTTGTTGCTAGTAAAAGAAAAATTATATTAGATGCGAAGCTAATTATAGCTATTAGATTTACACAAAAAATAAAATATTAAGAGAGAATATTATATTTTCTACTATCTACGATTTAATTTTGTTATTCCATTAGTTACTAACTAAATAACTAACCTCAATTGATATAGTTGGATATGAATTATCCAAGTAGCCAGGGGCGGTCCTGAATTAATAGGAGCCCTAGGCGAACTTTCAAAATGGCCCCCTCACATATAATGTAAAAAAAAAAAATGAAACATAAATAAATGTAAATTAAAAGAAGGTGCAACCAAAATTTGAAACTAGGATCTCTAGTGTGCAAGTCAAACATAATAATCACTACACCAAAATCTTTTGTGTTAAGAAAGGCCCATGGTACTAACTAGTTCTATTATATATATATATATATATATATATATATATATATATATATATATATATATGTGTGTGTGTGTGTGTGTGTGTGTGTCTGTGTGTGTGTGTGTGTTTAAAATAATTTTTGGGCTCTCCTGATCCGTGGGCCCTGGGCGGTTGCCCTGGCTGCCCTGGATCAGGGACAAACCTGCAAGTAGCTGACATATATCACACAACAACTTAGATTAAATGAAGTTCTAAACTCTCGTACCTTGATTCAAAACTATGGTAACTTTCTAATACAAATAAATATAGGAAATTGTTATTTGCGTTCCAACTTTTGAAATATTGGAGTACAAGTTAGAACGTGAGTAATAATTTCATGAATATAAAATAAATTAATATGTAATAATAATAAATAAATAATAATAATTTATGGGGAGATGAATACAAAGAGGGTAAGACATGTGGGAATGGTGGGATTTGGTTCCAAACACGAAAGAAAAGCACATAAGATTGGATTGATTGGATAATAATGGAATGGCATCAAATGAAGGAATATGACTTGGAGAGTTGTATCCACCTCTTAAATATGATGTGGCCCTTAAACCTCCATATTAGCCAAACAAAGAGAAACAGAATAAGGAGAAGATGCTGATGTGATGCACCAACTAATTTGTACTCTTTGCTATTTCAAAAAATAACTAACAAAGTTTGACAGTTTTAGACACTAGAAGGCCCAAGTTTTAGACACTAGAAGACGAAAGTTGAATTTGGTTGGAAACTCAAAAGGTTTGTTTTGTATTGTCCAATACTCATTGTTGGAAAAGTAATTTCCAAAATAAACCTTTTTGATAGAAAAATTTAATTAGGAGATTCATTGTATCATTTCTTTTTTTTTTCTTTTTTATGGTTTACAAGGCCATTAATTTAATCAATCTCATTCTCATTCCATGTCTTAATTCATGAAAGAATAAATATGAAACTTATGAAGGGTAAATTATAGTAAATCATCCTAAGGTTTCAAAGTATATATATATATATATATATATATATATATATATATATATATAGAAAAACTACTCTATCGTTTATTTCTTTCTCATTTCTCACCTATTAAAATCAAGTGATTTCTGTCACTTGGGGATCATATGCGCTTTCGAAGACCACTCTATCATTATTTCTTTCTCACTTCTTCTTTCCATTAAGATCAAGTAATTTTGTCAGTTGGGGGTTATGTGCCTCGCACATGACTTTTTCAAATGACAAAAATGTCCTCACCTTTATCCCCAAATAGAAAGGTTGTTCACTCGTGCCCCCCTGTTTTCAACTACCGATGAAGGCTAGAGATCGCTAAATTTCTCCAACTGTAAACCCCCTCAATTATTTCTATAGATAGTCTGGTATGGGATAAAAAATTTTGGTTTAGCAGCATATGATTGAGGTTTAGAGTAAGATTGCAGATGTCTATTTTTTTAATTAAACCCTCGGCGCACTACCGTTGTTGAAATATTCGGAGCCCAACATCAGCCCATAAATTCTAATAGTTTGATGCACTCTTGAATTGACACGCCAATTTAGGCGCTGGACTTTTTCGTCACTCAAAATCATATTTCCTTGTGCTCTAAATTAATTGCACAGTTTTCTGTAACCGAAATACTTATTTAAATTCCGTGTTGCGCACCTGTGTCGTTACCATCTATTTTTAGACACAAACTCAACCCGTTGAGCCGGACCAATTAAAGGGTCCAAGACTGACACCAAACCTACACCATTTCTGACCTTTGTGTCACTCCCAAATTGAGACCCTAGATGCCCCCATTTAATTTAAGAGCACATGACAATTTATTCTAATTAAATTGGGGATACCAACTTTGAATAATCCTATTTTAATCCACATTAATTTCTAATGCCCATTTAATTAAGCCCATGCCAAATACACAATACCCCCTCACCCTACAAAACACCAAACACTAATTCTCCCATAATTTTTCTATTATTTTATGTGTTTGTACAAATTCCCAAATTTAAGGGGCTTATTCGCAAATGTTGCATTAGGTGTCAACCCCTCATTGGCCCAAGCCAATGAAGGAGGCTCACCCTCACCCTTGACCGATTCAACCCAACCCCACTCTCCCCTTGGAATGAACAAATTTTCTTCATGAGAAATCTGAGCCACTCATTTGAAATGGGCTCATCCACACCATCCATTCTACCCACACTTCTCTATTTAATGTCTCTTTCTCCCCTCTCCCCAATGCAGGCCCTAATCCCAATGCCTTGAGAAACCCCCACCCCCTCTCTCTCCTCCCTCTTCCTACATTAAAAACTGAACCCTTTTTCTTTTTCTTCTTTTTCTTCTTCTATATCTCTTCTTCTTCTCCTCCACTTCACATTCTGGCCGGCCACCCATTTCTCACCGGCTGCTGACCTCGAGATCCGACGGGCCAGCTGACGAGCTCTTTTCTCCGGCAGGCTACCTTCACCCGCTGTGCCATCACTGAGCCTTCCCCACTGCAACCACCCGCACCACCAGCCTCCTTCACCCGAGCAGCTAAACTCCTCCCCCACGGCTACAACATCAACACTCCGGCGAGCCACCCGCTCCTCCTCCAGTCGAGTTCCTCCATCCGCCAATACTGCCACCACCACGACAACCTCCTCATCATCTCCGCCACTACTCCACACACCAGCTACCCCCGACACTGCCCCGAGCTCCAACCCGGCTATATCTCCGTCGACTCCATGAACCACCACCTCCATCAGGCCAGCTGCTGTTTCCTACTACCACCGTGACCACCGGCCACCCCATGAGCCCACACCTCGGCCACGAGCTCTGGCATCACACTTCCTTCCCCGCTCCTCACGGCTACCACCACTCCACACCCCCGCTGCACCCTTCTCCGGCCAGCACCCCCATCCGCACACCACCAGCACCATCACACCATTGCCACCACCTCCACACATCATCACCACCACCAGCAGGACCACCCCTCCGGCCAGAGACGGTCACCCCGCCACCTCGCCGAGGTGAAACACTCCCCCCCTCTCTATATCTTTATATATTATTTTGTGTAAATATAGTATAGTGTAAATGACCTTGTGCTAATAATATGTGATTAGGGTTTAATGAGGTATATTTAGGGTTCATTTACATAAGTAATAAAATAAAATAAATGGATATACATGAGTTCGGATATGAGAATACATGGATTGTTGTTTAGGGTTGGGATTATATAAAATGGTTATGAACTATATGCATGGGTGGAAATTGCAAGGTTAATATTTAAGGCATTGAACATATATTGAGTTTATGATATTGTGATACATTTAGATGTTAGGGCATTTCAATTAATAAATGCATTTGATGATTGTTGTTGAGCAGATTAAATTGTTGCAAAATAATACTATGATTAACATCGAAGGACAGTTGATTTATTATGAAATGAGGTATGGTATCAAACCATTATTCGGTGATTTAGGAACTGAAAATAAATGATGGGTTTAATTGAAGAGTAGTACTTATTGTGAATTGGTAATGATGATATTAAATGGATGGTTAATAATTATTAATTGTGTATTTGAGGATGACAGTAAATGTACATGTTAACGTCAATGCACACCGAGGTAAAATTTGAGGAATAAACATGCAAGATATACCAATGAACACTGTGCTGAATATAGTAGGATTGAGGATGGTTTGATGATATTGTACAGATGATTAGTTTAATTTAATGTAACGTACCAATAGTCAACCTTGGTCAACCCTCTAGCATCGTGTCCCTGTGAGTTGTAGCTGAGTCTGAGCATATGTTTAGACGTGTGTCACATCCCTGTTTGCCACATAATAGTCTATTGATTTAGTTTGTATCTCGTCTCTAGGTACTACGGGGCCTGCGAACTTGGACGTGGTACCTGATCCCCATCTTCAGCAGCGGACACAGGCAAGTGTACCTTGCCATCCTGTATTTCAGTTACAGATATTTTATTGTTTTATTATGTGCATTATGTGCGAGTTTGATTAGAATCGTTACTCCACGTTTGGGTCAAAACTGGGTGCAGACGTTCGTCGATAACGTCTGGTAACGAGTGTTAGATGTTCGCAACACCTTAATGTACGTACCTGTGTATATCATTACCCTAGGACACGTCCTTACACTGTTATCGTGCCAGACTTCCTGTATCCTGATACTGACATCATGATCGGAGACTGGGACGACCTTAGGGTCGGGTCTGTTGATAGTTATTTCTGTGTGACGAGACTGTTAGATAGAGGTTCAGGTTCAACGCACAATCGTTGATCACTTGGGATGGGAAAGACAGTTAATAGACGTTTGGGTTCTTCTGCACGCGCTTATATATGTATATGTACTATTTCTATAGTGATCATGTATCTAGTATAGTTGTATCACCCGTGTGACTCTTTGCCCAGAGCTGCGGTACGTCCCGTGTGTCTCCGTGTCCGGAGCTACGATTTTATTTTGGACAACCCACGTGTCGAACATTGTCTTCAAAATATGTCTCACTTAGTTGGTTATGCTAGACTACACCGTCGTTGCACTTGTACTTTTTGTTGTACTTTGGTATGCTGTATTTTGTACCTTGTTACGTCCCTCTGAGGACCTAGTCCCCTGCTAGTTTTGCAGCATAGACGATTATGGAGCATTTGGAGTTGCTGATGGATTTGTATGGCTTGCAGGCATTGTACCAGGTACTCATATCATTTCTACCAGCATTATGGTTACTTTATTCATATTGATTATTCATCTGCTGTTGTAGTCTAGTTTTTGTAGACTCATCTCTTCTCGAGTCTATTCGAGTTTGTGTGTTATTGGGCGGCCAACTTTAGCACATGTAGCTCTTTCTTGTATATTGTTGTACATTGTGGATTGAGACATAGATGATTACATTTACGGTTTTTTAGATAGTGCCCTTTATTTTACAGCTTATACATATTCGAGTCAGACCAGAGTCCGGTCGAATGCGTAGCTGGCGTGTCGCGTATTCCTGGTCCGATGTATTTTGGGACTAGGGTGTGACATATTTTTATGGTGGCCCATGCAGGTCCGATTTAAATCGTCTTGGTCACCTGACTGTGCCAAGCGAGCCTGTAAATTAGGAATATGTATCATGATTTATTGTTGAATAGGATCTCAATCCATAATCGATTTTAAAAACTCACTTTGTATGTGATTATCGACCTTGGACTTCCAATTTGTATTCGTTCAATTTTTGTCCATATCGTTATTATTGTTTCTCATCCCTTATTATTCGGGAAGATGAACGCTTGTGCCTGATGGTTTCCTCCAGAAGAAGATCGTAGATCAGACGACAGAAGACATGATTTGTGCAATAATCTCTGAGAAGATTGTTACCCTCGGTAGGGTAGGCTAATAGGTTCTTTTAAATGCTAGAACTAGTGTGGAAGGCTAGCAAGAGAATTGGACTCAGTATACCCTACCCATGCTTGAGATAGCAGTGATCTTGGAAGTACTGGGAGCTGGAAAGATTGTTGATCATGACCTAGAATAATTTATGGAAGTGCATAGCCCGATGCTAGAAATTAGTTGTTGTATATAATAGCAATACCAGAAATGATGTTATAAGCTAGAGGAGATACAATTTTAGGATCTCACCTGGAAGATGATGATCTGATACCAGAAATTCTAGCATGTACTTGGGTGATACCATTAATTCAAATTGTACTATGTGACTCAGAGCAATAAATAACGGGAAGAAGAAATTTAAGGAATACAATTTTAGGGAAAATTTTGAGGAGGAGAAAAATTATATATTAGGCAAGGAAGAAATTTTCTTTTGGAGGATTGGTATTGAAGATACAACGGGAGAATTTATTATGAGGTTAAGTCTAGACTATGACTTTGACCTAGGAATAGATTGGTTGAGCCAATACCACACGATGCTAGATTGTCGACGTGGTTGCACTATATTTTCCACCAGATTATCCTGAGTTAGAGTTTCTTCGGGGAACCTGAGAGCATGGTGTCCAACCTACCTTAGCGACACACAATGCAAGGTGGACTAGTGTACCCCCGCATTATATCAGAGTTTGAGGATGTGATTCTAGAGAACCTTACGGGCCTGCCACCTGACAGAGAGATAGAGTTTGCTATAGAGTTGACTCCAAGAGCCGAGCCGGTTATTTTTCCGTCTTTAGACTTGCACCGATAGAGTTGGTTGAGTTGAAGGTCCATAGTAGAGGATAACTTAGAGAAGGGTTTCAGTCGGGCTAGTGTTTCTCCATGGAGATTACCCATCATATTGTACCGAAGAAGGAAGGGACGGTACGTTGCGTATCGATTACAGGGCGTTAAGTGTTGTAACGATAAAGAACAAGTACCTGTTTGCCATGCATCGATGTTTTATTTGATTAGCTTAGCGGCGCATGTGTATTCTCGAAGATTGATCTCAGATCAGGCTATCATCAGATCAAGGTACGGAGAGAGGACATTCCGAAGACGGCTTTTCGGACGAAGTATGGGCACTATGAGTTTCTAGTTATGCCGTTTGGTTTAACCAACACGCCAGCAGTATTTATGAGCCTGATGAACAGTATTTTCTACCAGTACTTAGATAAGTTCGTGGTGGTATTTATCGAAGACATTTTGGTATATTCCAAGAGCCAGGAGGAGCACGAGAGACATCTCAGGATCGTATTGGAGACGCTGAGACATGAGAGGCTGTATGCCAAGCTCAGCAAATATGAGTTATATTTAGATAGAATAGATAGTCTACGCATCAGGACAACTAATGGTTCATAATAAGAACTATCAGACGCACGATCTAGATCTAGCTACAGTAATAATTGCACTAAAGCTATGGCGACACTACCTTTATGAAGAGCGTATTGAGATTTACAGAGATCACAAAAGTCTGAAGTATGTCTACATGCAGAAGGAGCTCAACATGAGACAGAGACGCTGACTAGAGTAGAGAACATATTATGATATCGAGTTGCAGTACCACCCTGGCAAGGCGAATGTAGTAGCAGATGTCTTAAGCAGGAAGCCCATGGCATATTTTTATGACTCATCGCCAGTTGTTAGAGGATCTTCAGAAGCTCAGGACTAAGATTGCAATTGCCAGGCATGGATGGACAGATGGCCAGTCTCGAGGTTCAGTCTATATTGATTCAGAGGATCAAGGCAGCCCTGCCTACAGACGCAAGATTTTGACGACTGCGAGAGCGGACAGAGGCCGGCATACAGAGAGGACTCAGGATTCACGAAGACAGAATATTAAGGTATGGAGATTGCTTATACGTTCCGAGTGGCAAGCTACATCAGGAGTTGAAGACCGAGGCTCATAGCTCTATTTATTCTATTCATCCCGGGCGTACGAAGATGTCTCGAGATTTGAGACAACATTACTGGTGGCATGAGATAGAGAGAGAGAGATTGCGAGATTCATGGCGAGATATTTGGTCTGTCAGCAAGTCAAGGCTGAACATCAGAGGACTGCAGGACTATTGCAGCCGCTTCCCATTACTGAGTGGAAGTGGGAACACATTACCATGGACTTCGTCACAGGATTCCCGCGGAGCCCTAGCAGGAAGGATACAGTTTTGGGTTGTCGTAGACAGACTCACCAAGTCTGCACATTTTTTGCCTTTCAGAGTTGGGCAGTCCACGGAGATATTAGCTGACATGTATATAAGGCAGATAGTACGACTACATGGAGTGCCTGTCAGCATCGTATCGGATCATGATTCCAGATTTACGTCATATTTTTGGCAGAATATGCAGGAGAGTCTAGGAACTCGTCTCAAGTTCAGCACTGCATATCATCCACAGACTAATGGCCAGTCAGAGCGCACGATACAGATATTAGAGGATATGTTGAGAGCGTGGATGATCGATTTTGAAGGATCTTGGGAGGACCATCTACACTTGGGGGAATTCTCCTACAATAACAACTACCAGGCTAGCATACATATGGCACCTTATGAGGCATTGTACGACAGGAAGTGTAGGTCACCGGTATATTGGAGTGACATGGGAGAGCGTCAGAATACTTGGTCCAGAGTTGGTGACACAGACAGTGGAGGAAGTCAAGCAGATTCAGAGCCACCTGCGTGCAGCACGGGACAGACAGAAACATTGGGCAGATGCGCACCGCAGACCTTTGAAATTTAAGGAAGGTGACCATATATTTTTGAAGATATCGCCTACTCGTGGTACCATCAGATTCGGAGGCAGAGGCAAGCTGAGCTTGAGGTACATCGGACCTTTTGACATCTTGGAACGAGTTGGCGAAGTGGCTTATCGTCTTGCATTGCCTCCATCATTAGAAGAAATGCATGACGTATTTATGTATCGCAGTTGAGGAGATATGTGGCAGATCCTAGCCACGTGCTTGATCATTCAGAGATTACAGTCGGGCCCAGTTTATCTTACGTAGAGCAGCCAGTGGAGATACTCGATCATAGTGAGAAGACTTTGAGAGGTCATACTATTCGACTAGTCAGAGTTGTATGGAAGCATCATTCGCCAGGCAAGTCTACCTAGGAGCGCGAGGATTCAATTCGACAGCATTTCCTATTTTTAGTTGAGGACCAAGGTACGAATTTACGTACCGTATTTGATTACCAGCTTGCTTTTAAATTCTCTTAGCTATTATCATGCTTTACTTTTAATTTCGGGGACAAAATTTTTCTAAGTTGGGAAGGATGTAAACCCCCTCAATTATTTCTATAGATAGTCTGGTATGGGATAGAAAATTTTGGTTTAGCAGCAGATGATTGAGGTTTAGAGTAAGGTTGCAGATGTCTGTTTTTTTTAATTAAACCCTCGGCGCACTACCGTTGTTGAAATATTTGGAGCCCAATATCAGCCCATAAATTCCAACAGTTTGATGCACTCTTGACTTGATACGCCAATTTAGGCGCTAGACTTTTTCGTCACTCAAAATTATATTTCCTTGTGCTCTAAATTAATTGTACGATTTTTCGAAACCGAAATCCTTATTTAAATCCCGTATCACGCACCTGTGTCGTTACCATCTATTTTTAGACACCAACTCAACCCGTTGAGCCGGACCAATTAAAGGGTCCAAGACTGACACCAAGCCTACACTATTTTTGACCTTTGTGTCACTCCCAAATTGAGACCCCAAGTGCCCCCATTTAATTTAAGAGCACATGACAATTTATTCTAATTAAATTGGGGATACCAACTTTGACTAATCCTATTTTAATCCCCATTAATTTCCAATGCCCATTTAATTAAGCCCATGCTAAACACACAATACCCCCTCACCATACAAAACACCAAACACTAATTCTCCCATAATTTTTCCATTATTTCATGTGTTTGTACAAATTCTCAAATTTAAGGGGCTTATTCACAAATGTTGCATTAGGTGTCATCCCCTCATTGGCCCAAGCCAATGAAGGAGGCTCACCCTCACCTTTGACCGATTAACCTAACCCCACTCTCCCCTTGGAATTAACAAATTTTTTTCATGAGAAATCTGAGCCACCCATTTGAAATGGGCTGATCCACACCATTCATTCTACCCACACTTCTCTATTTAATGTCTCTTTCTCCCCTTACCCCAATGTAGGCCCTAATCCCAATGCCTAGAGAAACCTCCACCCCCTCTCTCTCTCCTCCCTCTTCCTACATTAAAAACAGAACCCTTCTTCTTTTTCTTCTTCTTCTTCTTCTCCTCCACTTCACATTCCGGCCGGCCACCCATTTCTCACATGCTGCTGACCTCGAGCTCCGGCGGGCCAGCTGACGAGCTCCCTTCTCCGGCAGGCCACCTTTACCCGCTGTGACATCACCGAGCCTTCTCCACTGCAACCACCCGCACCACCAGCCTCCTTCACCCGAGCCGCTGAACTCCTCCCCCGGGGCTACGACATCAACACTCCGGCGAGCAGCCCGCTCCTCCTCCAGTTGAGTTCCTCCATCCGCCATTACTGCCACCACCATGACTGTCACACCCCAGTCCCAAAATACCGAGGGACCGGACACGTGGCAATGGCCAGCAGCACACACCGATGGACAAACCCAATTTAATGGATCCATCGAGGCATGCTTAAGCTGTAATATAACAATAAGAAGGTCCAATGATAACAGTCACAGTCTATACTAATCTCATCCATAACAGATAATCACAGATCAAATGCCAGAATGAATGTAAATAAAATAAACTAACAAAACTGAATAAAAGTGTCTCGGAGAACAATCCGAGAATAAGTCTGGTACATCAATGAAATTGACTGGAAATGAAATAACTATAAACTGAAATAAATGAGTATCTCAAGCCAATACTCAAGAGAAGTCCTCTGGTACAATCTCGTCCTCAGATCCTGGTTCTGCTCTAAGGTAGGCACTTGCTCCTGCTAATGCTAATGCTCCGGTCCCGTATACCTCGGGATAGATCTCGTCAGCTAACCCTGGGGACATAATCCGGATCCAGGTCCTCAGGGGACATAGCAAGGTACAAGAAAGCTCATGCCAAAGTAATATCAGTGCAACAATAAATAAAATAATAGGGTAAATATGTAACCAGCTAAGTGATATGCAAGTTGAGAGTTCTAGTCATACTCGGGCTGAGGCTACTACAGGATCAGTGTCAAAGAAACCATAGCAGTATTTTCTCGAAGGGCCAGTACGGTACCCCAGATCTGTTGCCAGAGTCTAAGGCACTTCCATTAAATTATTGTATATATATAATCAGCCTTTTGTATGATAAATCTCTCCCCACCCAATGTAATCTCACGTCTCATGTCCATGACACGCAGGATCATATCTAATGCAACAAGTCTGGATAAAATCTAAGCATATAGTATCTCTGTCAAGTCCTGTATCCTATACAGAATCACCACGAATATCTCGAGAATATCCTGTCTCATGAACAGTGTCAAGTGTCCTGGGTCGTATGGTACTTGATAAGACAAGTACGAGAATATAAAGTGTCACGAATGTCCATCTCTAGATGACCGTACCCAACACCGCGTACGGTGTTGGCACCCGACTAATAATCGGACGCTAAGTACGTCACACGGTCCTAGATTAAGCATGCACAGCAATATAATGAAGCAAGAAAAATATGTAACAATACTGCAGAGTTTGGCAAGGTACACTTGCCTGGGGTCCTGGCTCCAACTGTGGCTCTGGTCTCTGTGTGATCTGCAGGTACTACTCTGGTTGCTGAAATAAACATCACCATCATATCCAGAAAATATCAAATAGCTAGAAACACCTGTCCTAGAGTCCAATTTGGAGACAGGGGCAAAAACAACATTTCCGGGTTAAAGCGGGGTCCACATGTGGGCCACTTCGCACCGAAAAGTGTGCCAGGGTCAACAGTCTCGAAATTTGCTAAACTTAGTGTCAACAAGTCAGGAACGATGATACGAACCCAATAGAACTTCCAAAATTGGATTCCGATGAGCCGATCACAAAATCGCCCGTCGAGTGGGGCCGGTGGGGCCCACGACACGCGATTTCGTCAACGTTCTCAGAATCGAACCAAACTTGGATCACAGGACCAGCGTATTACTATGAGTCCGATGACGCAAGTTTCGTTTCGATCGGACGTGTGTACACAAAGTTACAGCATGTTCCCAAAAAGTCGGATATGGGATGTTGTCCGCGGATACGCACTGATTTCGGTGTGCTCGCACACCCGAATCAGCTTCTACAAAATCCCGCACGTCCGTATCAACGACGCGCACATATCTGTGAAGACCGCACGCGACCAAGTCGTCCCGTTTGGCAGGGCGTACTCAGTTCCGGGGTGAATCGGGTCATTGTTTTTCCTGTTTTTGGATCGCGGTGTGCGATCACCACAGGACGCGATGCCCCGAGCGGGTTGCACAGGCACCGAGGGGGTCATACATGCTACATAACGCAATTGACGGAATCGAAATCGGGGTAGCGAGGAGGAAGATACGAATACCTGAACAGGGCTCCAAAAAGTCCGAATCTCACGTGTCCGAGTCGTGTCGGAGTCCTGTGTCCGTGTCCTGTACTGCGTTTAGGTTTTTAGGGTTAGGGTTTCTGTGTCGGAGTTGGTTGCTGAAGGAGGCGGAGGACGGCGCTGCTGCGGCGGAGGCTCGTGTCGACGAGGCTGGCCGGGAAGAGGTTCTGCGGAGGGTGGAGCGAGGATGAAGGTGGTGGTTCTGGGCTGGGCTGGCTCGACGAGGCGAAGGAAGGAGGAGGGGAGGCTGCGGGGAGGTCGTGGGAGGTGGTCGAGCGGCTAGGGCTGCTGGTGGTGTTGGACTAGGGCGGAGCGGTGAGGGGTGTCGGCTGGGGATGGTGGCGCTGGGGGTTGATGGTGGCGGAGGGGACTGGGACACGAGGCGAAGGGGAGGCCGAGATCGATGGCTGCTCGAGGGGCCGTCGAGGAGAAGCGGGGGAGGAGGAAGCTTGGGCAGCGAGAGAGGATCGAGGCACGGCGGAGCTCGGCGGCGAGGGGAGGAGGAAGAAGAGGGAAGAGAGTTCTAGGGTTCAGGCGGCCGCGGCGGGGATTTATATAGGCGGAGCCGCCGGTCGGAGTCCGACTAGGTTTAGGGTTAGGGTTCGATTTCAGATTTGGGATTATTTTCGGGTTTGGGTTTCGGGTCCGCGGGTCGGGTTCGTATGAATCCGACCCGATCCATTATTATTTAAGTATGGGTTTGGATTGCGGGTTTCGAGTCGGGTTTAGATCCGACCCGACCCGACCCGATAAGACTGGGTTCGGTTCAACTGAACCGGGTCTGGGTTGGTTTGGTTCAATTGAACCGGGTTTATTTTAGGGGTTTAATTCGGTTTAATTTTTAATAGTTTTTAGGGCTTTAAAAATGCTTCCGGAGTCCAATAAATTCCCGGAAAATTATTCTATGTCCAGTTTTCAATTTTTCACCATAAAATATTATTTCAATAATATTTAATACTATTTAATAGTAATTAAAAATCATTTAATTACCAATTACATAGGTTTTAATTTCAGAAAAATCCCAAAAAATTTCCAGAAAATTATGAAAAATCCAAATTATAATTTCTTGAAAAATTAGGGGGATTACAATCTACCCCCCTTAAGAGGATTGCGTCCTCGCAATCAAAGAATAACCGGTCAACAGAGATGACACGGTTTGTAGACATTTGGTCGAAGCACATCACGATCAAGAAAATCAAGGTTGAGGGTGTAAGAATAATACAAGGGATAAATTATTTCCCTAAGCACTAAAAGTTATGTAATTTTCCGGATGCTGGAAATATAGAAGATTACAGTTTTAGAAAACTAGGTTATCACTTATCGTACTAGGTTATCAATTATTAGCAAGTTCAAAAATTTCTAGGTTAAGGCTAGGGTCACGAACCAACAGGCAACTAAATCAATACTAGGAGCAGAAAACTATAAGAACTTACGCGCATTAGCTACTCCATGAATCTGCGCATCCTCCAAAGTTATCGCGAAAGCTTGTCCGCGTCCTTGAGGTGGTGCCCTCTGCTGTTGCTGGGCCTGCTGGAAGAGTGCTGGTCGAGGTGCCAAGGGTGGCAGTGGTTGATATATTCCTGGTGCTGGTAGAGCTTGTTGGTTTGCTCTTGGTGCTCCTTCTCTACGCTCAGGGCAGTCTCTCACTGCATGTTGTCTGGATTCGCAACCTAGGCATAGTCCGAATTTACGTCTACACTCCTTCTCAATATGGCCTATCTTGCCGCAGTAGTGACAAGTAGGAAGAGTCAGTGATTTGGATACAGCTCCCTGTGGTGCTTGATGCAGATGAGGCTTCTTTGTAGCTTCTCTATGCGGTGCTCGGGCTGGTGCTGATGTGGAAGGTCGCTTCAGACCGGTCTCTTTCCTGGTGACGCGCTCTATGCGTCGGGCTGCAGCAAGGACGTCCGAGTAGGATGTGGGTGCAACAGATCTAATTAGTTTTTGTAGCTAAATGTTTAGTCTGTCGAAGAACTTCTCAGCCTTTTCTTCCTCTGTCGGGATCAAGGTAGGGGCAAAGCGACTCAGACGAATGAATTCTGCGTTGTATTCTTCCACCGTCATAGTATCCTGAGTGAGGCGGTTGAACTTGTCCCGCAGCTCTGATCGAGCGATGGCTGGAATGTACATCTCCTGAAAGAGTCTACTGAACTCCTCCCAAGTGACTCGGTCTGGTCCGAGCCGTGTCTCCTCAGACAGCCACCAGTGATGTGCATTGCCCGTCAATTGTATTCTGACGGCACTCATCCAACGTTCCTTTGGAAGCTCAGCTGCTTCTAGTTGATGTTGTATGTTGGTGAGCCACTCATGAACTTCTGTGGGCTCCTCCTTGCCTGAGAAGGTACGGGGCTTCAGCTAGCGAAAGTCGGTGATTGAGCCCGTCGGTTGTCGTCGAGTTGGTAGGTTGGCCTGCTCCAGTGCATTTACTAGACTGTTCCTCAAGTAATCAGCTTCGCGACGCTGAGCTTCGTGTTGGACTTGTTGCTAGGCTTGCATCATTGCATAAAACATCTGGAACATCTGCTGTCCGTCCATTGCTTTCCCTGGTGGGAAGACAGGCATCTGTGGAGTGAACTGCGAAGGCGGTGGGATGTCATCTCGCCGAAATCTAGGAGCATGCTGATCTGCTTGGCTGCCTTGTTGAGTAGAGGGATCTTCGTTCAATGGCGTCACTTCATCTTCTCCGTAGGTGGCTACAGCACCTATTGGTGTGTTTGCTGAAGTTTCGTCGTTTGCTCTTGAATCCATTACTCTGTATCAAAAATAAACTATAAGAGACGCACAGGAATCAAGGCAAGATGCAAGTCAAGAATTTAGTTTGAATCCGATATAGATATCAAGAACGTTTCAAGCAAGTGGATGAGATCCTCTTATCCTATGTTTATTGTAGGCATGTTCGGTCCCTAGGTTGAAACCGAACAATTTAGTCGTTGACCTGCATGGGCCACCACAAAAACTATGTCACGCCCCAGTCCCAAAATACCGATGGACCGGACATGTGGCAATGGCCAGCAGCACACACCGATGGACAAACCCAATTTAATGGATCCATCGGGGCATGCTTAAGCTGTAATATAACAATAAGAAGGTCCAATAATACCAGTCACAGTCTATACTAATCTCATCCACAACAGATAATCACAGATCAAATGCCAGAATGAATGTAAATAAAATAAACTAACAAAACTAATAAAAGTGTCTCGGAGAACAATCCGAGAATAAGTCTGGTACATCAATGAAATTGACTGGAAATAAAATAACTATAAACTGAAATAAATGAGTATCTCAAGCCAATACTCAAGAGAAGTCCTCTGGTACAATCTTGTCCTCAGATCCTGGTTCTGCTCCAAGGTAGGCACCTGCTCCTGCTAATGCTAATGCTCCGGTCCCGTATACCTCGGGATAGATCTCATCAGCTAACCCTGGGGACATAATCCGGATCCAGGTCCTCAGGGGACATAGCAAGGTACAAGAAAGCTCATGCCAAAGTAATATCAGTGCAGTAATAAATAAAACAATAGGGTAAATATGTAACCAGCTAAGTGATATGCAAGTTGAGAGTTCTAGTCATACTCGGGCTGAGGCTACTACAGGATCAGTGTCAAAGAAACCATAGCAGTATTTTCTCGAAGGGCCAGTACGGTACCCCAGATCTGTTGCCAGAGTCTAAGGCACTTCCATTAAATTATTGTATATATATAATCAGCCTTTTGTATGATAAATCTCTCCCCACCCAATGTAATCTCACATCTCATGTCCATGACACGCAGGATCATATCTAATGCAACAAGTCTGGATAAAATCTAAGCATATAGTATCTCTGTCAAGTCCTGTATCCTATACAGAATCACCACGAATATCTCGGAAATATCCTGTCTCATGAATAGTGTCAAGTGTCCTGGGTCGTATGGTACTTGATAAGACAAGTACGAGAATATAAAGTGTCACGAATGTCCATCTCTAGATGACCGTACCCAACACCGCGTACGGTGTTGGCACCCGACTAATAATCGGACGCTAAGTACGTCACACGGTCCTAGATTAAGCATGCACAACAATATAATGAAGCAAGAAAAATATGTAACAATACTGCAGAGTTTGGCAAGGTACACTTGCCTGGGGTCCTGGCTCCAACTGTGGCTCTGGTCTCTGTGTGATCTGCAGGTACTACTTCGGTTGCTAAAATAAATATCACCATCATATCCAAAAAATATCAAATAGCTAGTAACGCCTGTCCTTGAGTCCAATTTGGAGACAGGGGCAAAAACAATATTTCCGGGTTAAAGCGGGGTCCACATGTGGGCCACTTCGCACCGAAAAGTGTGCCAAGGTCAACAGTCTCCAAATTTGCCAAACTTAGTGTCAACAAGTCAGGAACAATGATACGAACCCAATGGAACTTCCAGAATTGGATTCCAATGAGCCGATCACAAAATCGCCCGTCGAGTGGGGCCGGTTGGGCCCACGACACGCGATTTTGTCAACGTTCTCAGAATCGAACCAAACTTGGGTCACAGGACCAGCGTATTGCTACGAGTCCGATGGCATAAGTTTCGTTTCGATCGGACGTGTGTACACAAAGTTACAGCGTATTCCCAAAAAGTCGGATACGGGGCGTTGTCCGCGGATACGCACTGATTTCGGTGTGCTCGCACACCCGAATCAGCTTCTGCGAAATCTCGCACATCCGTATCAACGACACGCACGTATCTATGAAGACCGCACGCGACCAAGTCGTCCCTTTTGGCGGGGCGTACTCAGTTCCGGGGTGAATCGGGTCGTTGTTTTTCCTGTTTTTGGATCGCGGTGTGCGATCACCACAGGACGCGATGCCCCGAGCGGGTTGCACGGGCACCGAGGGGGTCATACAGGCTACGGAAAGCAACTGACGGAATCGAAATCGGGGTAGCGAGGAGGAAGATACGAATACCTGAACAGGGCTCCAAAAAGTCCGAATCTCACGTGTCCGAGTCGTGTCGGAGTCCTGTGTCCGTGTCCTGTACTGCGTTTAGGTTTTTAGGGTTAGGGTTTCTGTGTCGAAGTTGGTTGCTGAAGGAGGCGGAGGGCGGCGCTGCTGCGGCGGAGGCTCGTGTCGACAAGGCTGGCCGGGAAGAGGTTCTGCGGAGGGTGGAGCGAGGATGAAGGTGGTGGTTCTGGGCTGGGCTGGCTCGACGAGACGGAGGAAGGAGGAGGGGAGGCTGCGGGGAGGTCGTGGGAGGTGGTCGAGCGGCTAGGGCTGCTGGTGGTGTTGGACTAGGGCGGAGCGGTGAGGGGTGTCGGCTGGGGATGGTGGCGCTGGGGGTTGATGGTGGTGGAGGGGACTGGGATACGAGGCGAAGGGGAGGCCGAGATCGATGGCTGCTCGAGGGGCCATCGAGGAGAAGTTGGGGAGGAGGAAGCTTGGACAGCGAGGGAGGATCGAGGCACGGCGGAGCTCGGCGGCGAGGGGAGGAGGAAGCTTGGGCAGCGAGGGAGGATCGAGGCACGGCGGAGCTCGGCGGCGAGGGGAGGAGGAAGAAGAGGGAAGAGAGTTCTAGGGTTCAGGCGGCCGCGGCGGGGATTTATATAGGCGGAGCCGCCGGTCGGAGTCCGACTAGGTTTAGGGTTAGGGTTCGATTTCGGATTTGGGATTATTTTCGGGTTTGGGTTTCGGGTCCGCGGGTCGGGTTCGTATGAATCCGACCCGATCCATTATTATTTAAGTATGGGTTTGGATTGCGGGTTTTGGGTCGGGTTTAGATCCGACACGACCCGATAAGACTGGGTTCGGTTCAACTGAACCGGGTCTGGGTTGGTTTGGGTTGGTTTGGTTCAATTGAACCGGGTTTATTTTAGGGGTTTAATTCGGTTTAATTTTTAATAGTTTTTAGGGCTTTAAAAATGCTTCCGGAGTCCAATAAATTCCCGGAAAATTATCCTATGTCCAGTTTTCAATTTTTCACCATAAAATATTATTTCTATAATATTTTAATACTATTTAATAGTAATTAAAAATCATTTAATTACCAATTACATAGGTTTTAATTTTAGAAAAATCCCGAAAAATTTCCAGAAAATTATGAAAAATCCAAATTATAATTTCTTGAAAAATTAGGGGGATTACAACGACAACCTCCTCATCATCTCTGCCACCACTCCACACACCAGCTACCCCCGGTACTGCCCTGAGCTCCACCCCCGCCATTATTATGAAATGAGGTGTGGTGTCAAACCATTATTCGGTGATTTGGGAACTAAAAATAAATAATGGGTTTCAGTTACAGATATTTTATTATTTTATTATATGCATTGTGCGTGAGTTTGATTAGAATCGTTACTCCGCGTCCGAGTCAAAACCAGGTGCAGACGTTCGTCGGTAACGTCTGGTAACGAGTATTAGATGTTCGTAATACCTTGATGTACGTACCTGTGTATATTATAACCCTAGGACATGTCCTTACACTGTTATCGTGCCAAATTTCCTGTATCCTGATACTGAAATCATGACCGGAGACTGGGATGACCTTAGGGTCGCGTCTGTTGATAGTTATTTCTGTGTGACGAGACTGTTAGATAGAGGTTCAGGTTTAACGCACAATCGTTGACAGCTTGGGTTGGGGAAGACAGTTACTAGACGTTTGGGCTCCTCTGCACGCGCTTATATATGTATATGTACTGTTTCTATAGTGATCCTGTATCTAGTGTAGTTGTATCACCCGTGTGACTCTTTGCCCGGAGCTACAGTACGTCCCGTGTGTCTCCGTGTTCGGAGCTACGGTTTTATTTTGGACAGCCCATGCGTCGAACATTGTCTTCAAAATATGTCTCACTTAGTTGGTTATGCTAGACTACACTGTCGTTGCACTTGTACTTTCTGTTGTACTTTGGCATGCTGTATTTTGTACCTTGTTACGTCCCTCTGATGACCTGGTCTCCTGCTAGTTTTGTAGCATAGACGATTACGGAGCATTTGGACTTGCTGATGGAGTTGCATGGCTTACAGGCATTGTACCAGGTACTCATATCATTTCTACCGGTATTATGGTTACTTTATTCATATTGATTATTCATCTGCTGTTGTAGCCTAGTTTTTGTAGACTCATCTCTTCTCGAGTCTATTCGAGTTTGTGTGTTATTGGGCGGCCGACTTTAGCACATGTAGCTCTTTCTTGTATATTGTTGTACATTGTGGAGGAGGCTAGCCTCTTTCTTACTTTCTATCCAATGTGGGACTAAATAAGTTCTCATAACTCAACACTCCCGCTCAAGATGGACGATAGATATCAATCATTCCCATCTTGTTACAAAAGATGTCAAACTCTCTAGAACTCAAACCTTTAGTTAAACAATCAGCTAACTGCTCCGCTAATTTTACATAGCTCAAAGTCAAAACTTTTTCTTCAGCTGCTCCTTGATGAAGAACCGATCAATCTCCACATGTTTGGTGCGATCATGCTGTACTGGATTGTTTGTAATATCAATTGCCAATTTTTTGTCACACCAAAGTTTGCAAAATATCTCCTCTAAATAAATGCATCTCAGCCAACAAGCACTTCACTCATATCATCTCGCACATGCTTATGCCATAGCCCTGTACTCGGCCTCAGCTGTAGACCTAGCCACTATATCTTGCTTCTTGCTGCACCAAGATATACGATTGCCTCAAACAAAAACATAATAAACTGTAGAGGACTTGAGATCGTCCATACAACCCGCCCAATTGGCATCACAATAGCCTTCAACTCTCAAATGTCCAGAATTTTTGAACCATAATCCCTTTCCTAGACTTCCTTTAATATACCTGAGAATTCTGCGAACTTCCTTAATATGCTGCTCTCTGGGATCATGCATATATCTACTCACCACACTCATGGCATAAGTAATATCAGGTCTCGTATGACATAGATATATAAGTCGACCAACTAATCTTTTATATTGTCCTTACTCACCGGATCAACACCCTCAGCACACAACTTGTGATTCTGCTCTATAGGAGTCGAAGTAACCCTACAACCCAGCATTCCTGTCTCTGAAAGAAAGTCCATAGCATACTTTTACTGAGAAAACACTAGACCCTTTCGTGACCTTGCAATTTTAATTCCGAGGAAGTACTTCAACTACCCCAAATCCTTAACTTCAAATTACTCTCTAAGTCTTTTCTTCAGCCGTAGGATCTCCTCAGTATTGTCTCCAGTAATTATAATATCATCAACATAGACTGCAAGAACGGTAATACAAGTCTTGGCGTTCCTGTAAAATACATTATGATCTCCATTGCACTGCCTATACCCCATACCTCAGACTGCAAGCCTGAATCTATCAAACCAAGCTTTCGGAGACTGCTTTAGTCCATACAAAGACTTCTTCAATTTGCATACCTTCCCCGTTGCTTGTGAATTAACAAAGATTGGTGGAATATCCATATACACGTACTCTTATAGATCTTCATGCAAAAAGGCTTCTTGACATCTAGCTGATATAGTTTCCAATTGAAGTTGGCAGCACATGACACCAACACTCGCACAGTGCTCATCTTTGCTACTGGAGCAAATATTATATCATAGTCGATACCATAAGTTTGGCTATAGCCTTTATCAACCAATCTGGCCTTGTACCTGTCAATCTTGCCCTCTGGAGTCTGCTTAACAGTATAAACCCATTTATATCCAACAACACGCTTCCCAGCTGGCAGTGGTGCCAACTCTCATGTGTTGTTCTTCTTCAAGGCATGAAGTTCCTCCTGTATGGCACTCAACCACCTAGGATATTGTCATGCCCCAATCTCCCGTAAGCTCAATCGTCTCCGCTGAACGTGAATTACCATGTTGCAGCGCTCCCGCAGGACAATCGTTTTCATCGGTACGTGATAACGTACGAGCCTGGAGTTACGTTCGCACAAAGCGATGTTGTCAAACATCAAAGTTATCATCGAAATGACCAAGTTGCAGCAAAAGTCAAGTATTGTGTGCCAAGCACACATTAGAGTATATGCAGCGAAGCTCTCGATAGGGTCCAAATAAAATTGCCATAAAGAAGAATGCCATAAAGGTGATGCAATACTCTTGCTCTTTCTCTTGCCCACAAAGGTACTTACCGTTCATACATCATGTCCCGTATATCCAAGCAACGCCACTACACCTGCGTACCTGAAAATAATGCCCACAAATGTGGGTCAATACGCATCCGTACTGGTGAGCGGGGTAACCCACTCGTCTAAACCGACACTAAGTAGAAATAGTGAATACAAAAAGTTATATGGTGATCTTTCTACTTGAATCCTAAATTCTTTTCATGGCAAAGGTATGACATGTTAAGAAAAACTATAAAGTAGGTTAAACATGCAAGTATTCAACTCAAGCAAAATATATACAAGCAATTATATCCAACTCAAAAGAAAACTAGCATGCAAACCGTCCTACTAAAACCCAAGTAACGCGTGAACATATCAAACCACAATCCAAGCCTCAATATCCATCCTCAAACCAAGTTACAATCCAAGCCTTATTAATCCAATCATTGATATGCATACTCTTGCCGAGGCAAGGTGGCCATCGCCTACATGAAAAGCAAAAACCAAACCAAAGCAAAGAAAAGCAACACAAACCAACTCTTATCTATATGAAGTCACTGGTCAAGCCATAAAGGACTGATCAACTACAGTTCTACCCGATCCAGACTGAGTAGCTAACCCGCCTGGTCGTATCGATCTGCCGGCACCACGTCAAAGCCACGTTACCATTGTCTACTCTATGGCCGAACAGTCCCGGTGCCCCGGAGCCTATCCCGTTCGAGGAAACCAAACCCTGTGCGCAACAGGTTGTCCGTGACCGATGCAAACACCAAGTAGGTATGACAAGAGAATCGAATGTTCTCACCCCACCAAACGATCCTAGACTCATCCAACCAACTATCCATAACCATTCTTCAACTTATATCCCAATGCACCATCTCAAGTTATCCCCATACGCACTATGCCGCTTCTCGACACAATGTTCCAATTGGTGCAACACCCCTCGCTCAGAAAACTTCGTGGCACAATGCCCCAATAGTGGCACAATGCCCTCACCGATGCAGTTGTCCGATTTTGAACCACAACAGCATGCTTTGCATGACAAAGCGCCCAACTGATACTCGTACACGGATGCTGTAGCGCCCCGTTCTCCCGGTGCGGAGAGCGCGGCTAAGAAACACAAGTCGGTATCGTTCGATCGGGATAGATTGAATTAAGACCTCGTCCTCGTTATGGATTTGTTTCTTCGGAATCGATTCCCATATTCAGTGGACCGCGCCCCAAGGATCGGCTTAGCGGCAGAGTCAGGAGGGACCTCTCCGCTGCTATCTTTTATTGTCTCGGTTTTCGATGTCGCTTGTTGCTTTCGTGCTTTGAGTTGGTTTTGAGATTTGCTTGTCTTCCTTGAACGGTTTTGATGGTTTTCATTATTTTCGTTCATTGAACTGCACTTCAATTCCGAGATTGGAAAGAGAGGAAGAAGTATTAATCGAGCTGTTCGTGTGCAGGTGAACGAGCAGTAGGCGGCTTACGAGCGGAGTCGTGAAGTACCTCTTTCCTTCTCCTTCCAACAATCTAAGTGAGTGGCTACCAACCCGATTAGCTAGCCCTGCTTCCAAGCTTCACATCTATAAAATCTGCACTCTCCTTTGCCCCGATCAAACGATACCAAGTAATAATAAAAGAAACCAAGATAAAAGAAAATAGACTTGGTATATATTGCTTGTCAATAACTTCACGAACGGATACTTAATTGCATGCTTGTTCGCTTGGAAATAATCATAAACTGTTGCTTGTCTTGTGCAAATACATATTTCATGCTCGTGTTGCCTCGAAGGCGTAAACTGTTGCCTCGAAGGCGTAAACTGATTGCTTAAGTTAACGTATTGTTCGATCATGGACAACTTGTGCACAAGGGTAAGTTCTGCGGACGGTCGCTGGGGCACTGGCACCGTTCCGGTCCGGGCGGAACTCGTGTGTAGTCATCGTGTGCTGGAGGGGATAGCTTGCAACGCATCGTGTGCTTGTCGTGTGCTTGTCGTGTTCTCATTGCATGCTATCCTTGTCCTTGACTATGTCCGTTATGGCACCACGCCAGTGATCATCGTGTATATTTAAACCTGTTGCATACTAACTTGTGTCTTCGTGGCAGGGAAGGCATGGTAAGTATTGTGCAGGTAATTCAGACGGGCAGGCAAAATCCACCGAACGGTGGCACGTTCATTTCAGTAAATTCTATATGCTGCTTACTTGTAAATGAACTAAGGCAAGATAGAAACCCATAAATATGCATGCCTCATTAAAACAACATGTTGATTGGTATAGTCAGGCTAGCTCGCCTTCACCAGCATGTTTCGATATGCTGACCCTCGTTGAAACAGGTTCTCCGCACCAAGGCGAACCGAGCGAGGAGCCGAAGTCGTCTTCCTGATCCAGTCCAGCTGTTGGCGCATCTTCACCGCGCCCCTTGAAGCCCTTTGGAGCCAGAAGCTTGCAACTCTTCATACACAAATGCAACTTCGTGGAAAAGCCGTCCTCCAGCCTGGAGGTCTTTATTATTTTGAGTCATCTCTTTTGTAAGCCGTTCGGCATATTAGCTAACTCGTTCAAGAGTTTGTAATAGATGTTCATTATCAATAAAGAGAACTTTTCTATGTTTCAAATCTGTGTTCAATTTATCTGCGTACTCTGAATATGTGCTTGCTATGCAAAATACTTTAGTCTTGTGCGGGCGCAACCCCAGGCCCGCACGGCATCACGATTCGGGGGACGCCCCAACGATTCTAAGGAATCGGGTCGTGACATAGTGGTATCAGAGCACAGATTTAAGTTCCTTAGACTTCGTGCTGGAAAAGGTCCTTTAACGATCAAATTCCTGTGCGAACTCTTGAACTCGCTAGGCCAAAATGAGATACGTTCATGCAATAAGTCCATAATGCATTATGATTCTAATATAATTTACCTTCTTTTGAAGGAATGGTACCAGCGCAATCTGCAGCGCAAGCTCTGAACGAAACACAAGAAAGCAGTTCGGGCACTTCGGGAAGCTCTCGGAGCTAGCGAGGCATATCTCAAGTCGACCCGCTAGAGCAGGTGATGCAAATGTTAGAATCGCAACGACAAAGAGACGATGCTCGCCAAGCCAGGTTCGAGAGCAATCTAGAGAACCGATTCTCAGTCCAACAGAAGCAGGTAGATACCCTGCAATAAATTATTCAGACTTTGGCTGCCAACCATTCCGCCGCAACAACAACGACTCCGGTGGAACAGTCCGTGCTTGAAGTGGAGACGCCTCAAATCCCAAGGCCGAGGGACGTGACTGCCTTCAACTTGGGCTATTTCAAGAAAGTCTGCAACAATCCATTCAACGGAACTGAGGACCCAGTGGTAGCTCTAGATTGGCTAGCCGAGCTCGAAGATCATTTTGCTCTGCTAGAGGTCCCCGAAGAAAAGCGCGTCGCCTGCGCGCAACTTCAGCTCCGCCTCAACGCGCACAATTGGTGGAACGTGCATCGACGATCTCTCCAATTTGATCACGGAGAGGAGGCGATCTCGTGGACAACTTTTCGTGCCGTGTTTGAAGAGGAGTTTATACCCCCTCCAGTACAACGTCAAATGGAAAATGATTACGTGCAACTGAGGCAGGGCAGTATGACAGTGAAACAGTACTCCGCCGAATTCAACCGACTCTCTAAGTTTGCTAGGGCCTATTTACCTGATGCAGCGAGTCAAGCTAGAAGGTTTGAAGGTGGACTACGCCCTGCCATCCATTCGCACGTGGTCAATAATCAGTATGGAACAATGCGTGAAGTCATGAATCATGCCCTATCTCTGGAACCACAATATCCTCATGTTGCTGCCGGCGCTGTGCATACCTCCAGTCACAAACGCCAAAGCAACGAAGGAGGAAATACCGCTACAAAGCGCCCGAATAATGCTGGTCAGCAGGACGGGGATTGGAGCAAACCTTGTCACTTCTGTAGAAAAAAGGGCACATTAAGAAGTATTGCGGCAAAAGACTTGGGTTATGCCTCGCTTGTGGCGATCCAGGCCATGCTATGGCCTCCTGTCCGAACCTTCATGGTCGTCGTCCCCAACAAAATAATCCTTAACGGTAGGTTCTATTCTAAGTTTCGGGACGAAACTTCCAATTAGTTGGGTAGGATGTAGCACCCCGTTCTCCCGGTGCGGAGAGCGCGGCTAAGAAACACAAGTCGGTATCGTTCGATCGGGATAGATTGAATTAAGAACTCGTCCTCGTTATGGATTTGTTTCTTCGGAATCGATTCCCATATTCAGTGGACCGTGCCCCAAGGATCGGCTTAGCGGCAGAGTCAGGAGGGACCTCTCCGCTGCTATCTTTTATTGCCTCGGTTTTCGATGTCGCTTGTTGCTTTCGTGCTTTGAGTTGGTTTTGAGATTTGCTTGTCTTCCTTGAACGATTTCGATAGTTTTTATTGTTTTCGTTCATTGAACTGCACTTCAATTCTGAGATTGGAAAGAGAGGAAGAAGTATTAATCGAGCTGTTCGTGTGTAGGTGAACGAGGCGGCTTACGAGTGGAGTCGTGAAGCGCCTCTTTCCTTCTCCTTCCATCAATCTAAGTGAGTGGCTACTAACCCGATTAGCTAGCCCTGCTTCCAAGCTTCACATCTATAAAATCTGCACTCTCCTTTGTCCCGATCAAACGATACCAAGTAATAATAAAAGAAACCAAGATAAAAGAAAATAGACTTGGTATATATTGCTTGTCAATAACTTCACGAACGGATACTTAATTGCATGCTTGTTCGCTTGGAAATAATCATAAACTGTTGCTTGTCTTGTGCAAATACATGTTTCATGCTCGTGTTGCCTCGAAGGCGTAAACTGTTGCCTCGAAGGCGTAAACTGATTGCTTAAGTTAACGTATTGTTCGATCATGGACAACTTGTGCACAAGGGTAAGTTCTGCGGACGATCGCTGGGGTACTGGCACCGTTCTGGTCCGGGCGGAACTCGTGTGTAGTCATCGTGTGTTGGAGGGGATAGCTTGCAACGCATCGTGTGCTTTTCGTGTGCTTGTCGTGTTCTCATTGCATGCTATCCCTGTCCTTGACTATGTCCGTTATGGCACCATGCCAGTGATCATCATGTATATTTAAACCTGTTGCATATTAACTTGTGTCTTCGTGGCAGGGAAGGCATGGTAAGTATTGTGCAGGTAATTCAGACGGGCAGGTAAAATCCACCGAACGGTGGCACGTTCATTTCAGTAAATTCTATATGCTGCTTACTTGTAAATGAACTAAGGCAAGATAGAAACCCACAAATATGCATGCCTCATTAAAACAACATGTTGATTGGTATAGTCAGGCTAGCTCGCCTTTACCAGCATGTTTCGATATGCTGACCCTCGTTGAAACAGGTTCTCCGCACCAAGGCGAACCGAGCGAGGAGCCGAAGTCGTCTTCCCGATCCAGTCTAGCTGTTGGCGCATCTTCACCGCGCCCCTTGAAGCCCTTTGGAGCCAGAAGCTTGCAACTCTTTATACACAAATGCAACTTTGTGGCAAAGCCGTCCTCCAGCCTGGAGGTCTTTATCATTTTGAGTCATCTCTTTTGTAAGCCGTTCGGCATATTAGCTAACTCGTTCAAGAGTTTGTAATAGATGTTCATTATCAATAAAGAGAACTTTTCCATGTTTCAAATCTGTGTTCAATTTATCTGCGTACTCTGAATATGTGCTTGCTATGCAAAATACTTTAGCCTTGTGCGGGCGCAACCCCAGGCCCGCACGGCATCACGATTCGGGGGATGCCCCAACGATTCTAAGGAATT
Source organism: Iris macrosiphon (assembly GCA_036927795.1). NCBI lineage: Eukaryota > Viridiplantae > Streptophyta > Magnoliopsida > Asparagales > Iridaceae > Iris > Iris macrosiphon. Next base: position 20,267,514 of record JAYESA010000016.1, read on the forward strand.
GGGTCATGACAGATGCATGCTCGCTCGTCCGAATTGCCTCGATATTCTAACCAAGATGATCCACTCAAGCTCCAACTGCCTACTCAAGCTCCGACCGCCCAGCGCAAAACCAACTCAAGCCATAAATCATATCCAACCCAAATGACGTACACTTTATGCACGCCACAGTGTAGTAATTTCTAAGTTCTAGTCCAAGTGTTCAAGCCATTACGTGTGTTCTATATTATTATACATGAAGGAGTAGAGGAGAATGGACAGAGCCCACTCACCAAGTCTGATTCCGTTAAGCACCCTATCTTTCCGATACGGCCGATCCCTTAAACCCATGGTCCGATGCAAAGCACGATATACTCAATTGGTATGACCATATGAGCAGGTCGTGCTCTCTAAATCATCCGACCGATAGATCTAAGGAATACAATATTCTCTCTCCAATATTGCTATCCCAGTATTACTCTGAACGAACATCTGATTCCATCGAACTCCGCTAGAGGTCTTCACAAGAAACTGACTCAATCAATACTTGTTCCCAAATCCAACAAATAAAAAATATAATCAGTTATTGCCTCATTCAATCCGACTCAGCGTAATGCACCATACAGTTGTGGGGCATTACATAATATGCCACTTAGAATCAGGTTTGTGCTCGAACCATACTAGTATTCATTCCTTGTCGCATGCCGCTTGTCCAATTTATAACTCTTCTCCATGCAACTCATATTCTCTTGATCCAGACTCAGCATCTCTCTCATGCTGAACACTCGCATAAACTTCATATTCCCATATCCTCCTTGCAGCTCAATACAAATTTCTTATATCGCTTAGTTTTGGATCATATACATATTTAAGACATCCCTTAAATACATGCAATTCAACCGAGCTTAGCGATAACAAATTTGGACAAGTTACAAGGGTATCTTTATGTCTGAGGCATTTATTCTCTTCACTCCCAATTGAACCAATCCTGACGTTCATTCCAATATATTCGCACAAGTGCTATTCTCAAATACGATAATTTTCCACTAACGATCTTCCCACCTGACTCAAATCTGTTCGTGTTCTAACTCAATCCATCCAACTATTTCTGAATCCGCACTAGCACCACCTAAACTCAACCAACAACTCTAGCATAACTCTAATCGTATAATGTTCTGCAAGCACCTTCTCTAAATATTATCTCATGCTCCGAACGATCATCATAACTGATACTACCCCAGCTAGGCGACTTACCCAAACATTAAACTTTAATCTTAGATCAGCTCAGCCCAACACCTTTTCCTCAATATTAATACCTCACTGGGTGAACATCTATATTGAGGTTCATATGATCTATGAAGATTTTGCTGCCATGCCATAGGGATAGCATCGCCACAATTTCAACGTGGACATGCTCGCCAAAATTCCTAGGTCACGCATGAAATAGTTCTTTGTGCTGCTTCCATTGCCTTGAAGCACATGATATCACCATCACCATCACCCCAGACTAAGTTCCAATACATCTTGTAGATCTGAGGAACACATATCCCTTCCAGTATTGCAATAATTTGATCTGAACGAGCCACTGCTTTAACTTCACAAGCTAGTTTCACAGTCGTCAATTTATATGAATTCTATTTCCTTCCAGGGCACGACGAGTCAGAGGAGATGCCATCTTCAAAAATCTCTGACTCCGAATCTCATCAGTTGACTTAGGCAATTCTTACCATCGCTTTGATCTTCCGACTGCTTGTTCAGATGAAGGCTATCCCAAGGATCTCTCAAATCCAATACTCAGTCACTTAGGCCAATCTCCAACATACACTACTCACATCTACCCTCAACGCATTCCCAAATGCGCCACTATAAGAGTCGTTCTATGGGTCTATAATATTCATCTCTGATTAGGCGGTCAAGTCGCTAGTGTCAGCTATCCCGAAGCTATGCTCAATAATTGTAAGTCATCACGATGGACAGTTACTACGAACCATGCTATATCTCCTCTGCAAATCTGAGCCATAATCCAACTATTTCATCCGAACGAACTTCTGACTCCGAGAACTTCATGCACTACCTCTGACGAATCTATCAACCAAATACCGCTTAACCACCGAGAGTCTTATTATCTATCCAAGCAACAAATCGAGAACTGCACTCATTGAAACCCTCTTCCATCAATCCGTCGTTCTGTCTTGAATCCCTTAAAATTTTTGAACTACCATGTTCGACTTCTCGTACTAACACTTGCACCGATTCCCGAAACTAAAGACTTGCTTCAAATTCTTATCCGTATGCCATGTTTCACAGTGCACGTCCAACTTGCTCACGCAGTACAGTGATTTATTTTAACGTTGCTCTCTCGTTTAGCTATCTTCAAAAATCTATCTGTCATAATTCTTGTTCTTGTTCATTCCTTAGCCCGTATTGATTCTCTATATGTTCCGATTACTCCAGACACTCTCAATAACTCGTATATCAGTTCCAACATAAATCCCAAATTTATAATGCCTTTACTTTTTGTCTTAATCTATCTCAGTACTGCACATGTTAACTTCCAATCTGACTTAACATCAACTAGACTTGCCTCATGCCCGTTTATGTCTTCCGGAGAATCCGTCTACCATTCTTGTACCATTTTGCCAAATTTTACTTCCGCTAAACCATGAGTCCAACTTCTCGAGTGCTAATATCCAAAATCCTTCAAGTCCGTACGAATCCATCGCATTGCCCCTCCAAACCAGATCGGGTTTCATTGCTCAACCAACAGCTCTAATATATTTCCAAAATTTGTAGTCCGTGATAGCTATCCTTCGATTCACCCATCGCTCGCTCAAGCTTATCCCAACTATTCGTTTCTCATGCTCAACTCTCTCTTTGTATCCATGAATGCTCCACCGAACTTCCAAATCGTGCAAGCAAACTTTGATATTTAGTTTTCTATCTGATCGATCTTAACTGTTTCCAATACTTGGTGTGCATCAATCCTTCAAATTCTAAACACTCTTTCTATTGCTGATTTCGTTCTCGTCTATCACTTAAGTCCAACGATACTTCCATTTGCACATGTCCATTCTTAATTTCTTAAGTCTAATGTATCGAAGAATACCTGATTCAAATTTTATTGCACCATATACCACTTGAAAATAGAGTCACTCTAACACTTACTCTGTGTTGGCGAACGTCTATTCCAATCCGACAAATCCGGGGTGATCATGTCGATCGTAATTCAACATTCGCTTGCTCCATGTTCCATTTTCTACATATTCTTTGTGGTCTATCCAACATATTCCAATGCCACTTAACTATGTTATATACCATATACCACTCAGAATCAAGTCACTCCTCATTTTACCCTTCCTTGCACTGATCCAAGATCAGTTTGAACCATCCCTTATGCGTGATCCTGCCATCCCCAACTCAAATCTGACACGAAAGTCAGCTAATGCATGAACTATCTAACTCTTCCATCAATCTCGCTGTGCAACTTGTGCCATGTTCTATTCTTAATACTTCCAACTATTTCTCAAACCGTCTGATACTTTCGCGATACGAGAAATTCGTGCAACGATCTCTTCCAAGTAATCCAACCCAATATCCAACTATTCCTTACATTTGTTGTACGAACAACTTGTGCAACGCTATCTTGATATCCCCAAGCCAACTCAAACCTGCTCCGCCAATGCTCTATGTGATATACCCAGCCAAAAATCCAACTTCCATCCAACACATTCGTTAAACGAGCAACTCATGCAATAATCCATTCTCATCCGATGCTTCTACCTATAACATGCCATATAACTAATCTCGTCTGCCAACCAACTGCTCTACTGATGCAACCAGAATCTCTTGAATGACAAGCCAAACCAATGCAACAACACCCCTCAACTTGTTGTACAAATACAACAACGCCACACCACTTACTGCACGAATGCAACAACGCCCAACGATACTAAGCGATCAACCAAAGACCAATAAAAGCCAACGCAATAAAGAATAACATGCATCCACAACCAGCAAATATATAGAATTATTGCATGAAACATCCAATACAACACCGAGTAGGGTCAAGAACTAAATGACACGCTAAAGCTATTTAGAGTTTTAGAGTTTGTAATGAACCAAAGGACAAAGTTCGAGGAAATGAACCGGGCGCTCTGATACCAATATATTATGCCCCAATCTACCGCAAGCTCAATCATCCCCGCTGAACGTAAATTACCATGTTATAGCGCTCCCACAGGATAATCATTCTCATCGGGACGTGATGCCGTACTAGCCTGGAGTTGCGCTCGCACAAGACGATGTTGTCAAACATCAAAGTTATCATCGAAATGACCAAGTTGCAACAAAAGTCAAGTATTGTGTGCTAAGCACACATCCGAGTATACGCAGCGAAGCTCTCGATAGGGTCCAAATAAAATTGCCACAAAGGAGAATGCCACAAAGGCGATCCAATACTCTTGCTCTTTCTCTTGCCCTCAAAGGTACTTACCGTTCATACATCATGTCCCGTATATCCAAGCAGGGCCACTACACCTGCGTACCTGAAAATAATGCCCATAAATATGGGTCAGTACATAGCCGTACTGGTGAGTGGGGTAACCCACTCGTCTAAACCGACACTAAGTAGAAATAGTGAATGCAAACAGTTATATGGTGATCTTTAGACTTGAATCTTAGATTCTTTTCATGGCAAAGGTATGACATATTAAGGAAAACTGTAAAGCAGGTTAAACATGCAAGCATTCAACTCAAGCAAAATATATACAAGCAGATATATTCAACTCAAAAGAAAACTAGCATGCAAACCGTCCTACTGAAACCCAAGCAACACATGAATATGTCGAACCACAATCGAAGCCTCAATATCCATCCTCAAACTAAGCCACAATCCAAGCCTTATTAATTCAATCATCGATATGCACACTCTTGCTGAGGCAAGGTAGCCGCCGCCTACACGAAAAGCACAAACCAAACTAAGCAAAGCAAACCAACTCTTATCTATATGAAGTCTCTGGCCAAGCCATTAAGAACTGGTCAACTACAGTTCTACCCGATCCAGACTGAGTAGCTAGCCCGCCTGGTCGTATCGAACTATCGGTACCGCGCCCAAGGCACGTTACCATTGTCTTCTCCATGGTCGAACGGTCCCGGTGCCTTAGAGCCTATCCCGTTCGAGAAAACCAAACCCTGTGCGCAACATGTTGTCCGTGACCGATGTAAACACCAAGTAGGTATGACGAAAGAATCGAGAATTCTCGCCCCACCAAACGATCCTAGACTCATCCAACCAACTATCCATAACCATTCTCCAACTTATATCCCAAGGTACCATCTCAAGTTATCCCCATAGGCACTATGCCGCTTCTCAACCCGGTGTTCCAATTGGTGCAACACCCCTCGCTCAGAAAACTCTGTGGCATAATGCCCCAACAGTGGCACAATGCCCTCACCGATGCAGATGTCCGATTTTAAACCACAACTACACGCTTTGCATGACAAAGTGCCCAACTGATACTCGTGTACGTATGCACGCTCACTCGCCCGAATTGTCTTAATATTTTGACTAAGATGATCCACTCAAGCTCCAACTGCCTACTCAAGCTCCGACCGCCCAACGCAAAACTAACTCAAGCCACAAATCATATCCAACCCAAACAACGTACACTCTATGCACGCCACAGTATAGTAATTTTCAAGTTCCAGTCTAAGTGTTCAAGCCATTACGTGTGTTCCATATTATTAGGCATAAAGGAGTAGAGGAGAAGGGACAGGTCCCACTTACCAAGTCCGATTCCATTAAGCGCCCTACCTTGCCGATACGGCCGATCCCTTAAACCCGTGGTCCGATGCAAAGCACGATCTACTCAATTGATATGACCGTGTGAGCAGGCCGTGCTCTCCAAATTATCCGACCGATCGAACTAAGGAATACGATATTATCGCTCCAATCCTGCTATCCTAGTACTACTCTGAACGAATATCTGATTCCATCAAACTCCGCTAGCGATCTGCACATGAAACCAACTCAATCAATACTTGTTCTCAAATCCAATAAATCAAAAATGTAACCAGCTATTGTCTCATTCAATCCGAGTCAGCGTAATGCATCATACGGTTATGGGGCATTATAGATATTGCTTAGCTACCTGCCAGTTGTTAGGTACAAGCACTGAATCTAATAATGCAAGGAAGGACTTATATATAGGTGGAGTCGATGCATATGAAATATAATGTGCAATGATAGTATCTAACCTGCCAAACTTATTTAGAGGTTATCCAACATTGACTCTAGATGTTCTACGAAGCAAGACTGGAGTATTAGAAGCATCATAGGAGAAATTATTACCAGGTGACTCAGGTGGAAGGGCTGAAGAAGGTCCTGGAGAGGAAGGACTTGGGACATCAGCATTTATGGGTACTGGCCTAGGCACAGAAGGAGGAAGCTCATGCTGCTGCTGCTCCGGCTGCTCATACTGCTCATGCTCCCTATATACTCTCATCTTCCCCTGACTGTCGGCTCCCCCTGAGACACCATCACTCCTCGGTGACTCAAAAGGACATGGAATCATAACAACCATGATGAAACTCTCATTCTTCTTCTCTCTACTAGCATTAGAGCCATCCTCGAACAAGGAACTTAACTCCGTCTTCTTCCTATAAAATAGCTCAAACTCCCAGAAGGTCACGTCCATACTGACAAACAGCCTTCTTTCAGTGGGATACCAATACTTGTATCTTTTCTTACTTGATGAGTTGCCCACAAAAATTTATTTAACTGCTTGTGGATCCAGCTTGCTCACCATCATTCTTTGATCTAGTATAAAATATATGCCGCCAAACATTCTGGGTGGAATAATAAAAATATTAGAGCCCAAGAGCATCTCACATGGTGTCTTCATTACTAATACTCTTGGCGGCATCATGTTAATTAGATAAGCTATTGACATAACAATCTCACTCCACAAGAACTTTGGCACATTCATTTTCAGCATCAAAGAATGTGACACTTCTAGAAGATGCATGTTCTTGCGTTCTGTAATGCCCCGCAACCGCTCAGAGCGTTACGCTGAGTCGGATTAAATAAATCAAATGCTGGTTACATTTCAATTATTGGATTTTGGGAAGAAGGATTAATCGAGTTGGTTTCAATGTGCAGATGGCTAGCGGGTTCGATGAAAATTAGGTGTTCGTTCAGAACAGTGCTGAATAGCTGGATGGAAGCGATAATGCCGTCTTTCTTAGTCCGATTGGTCGGATGATTTGGAGAGCACGGCTGCTCGTACGGTCATACCAGTTGAGTAGATCGTGCTTGTATCAGACCACGGGTTCAAGGGATTGGCCGTATCGGCAGGACATGATGCCTAACGAGATCAAATATTGTGAGTGGTCTCTTTCCCTTCTCCTCTACTCCTTCATGCCTAATAATATAAAAAACACGTAAAGGCTTGAAACACTTGGGCTGAAACATTGGGAAACCCTATACTGAGGCGTGCATAGAGTGTACGTCGTTTTCTTGGTAGGATTGTGGCTTGAAATAATTTACGTGTTGGATAGTTGGAGCGATAGTTGGATTATACATTTGAGGCAGTCGGTTGGATACTTGGGATTACGCTTGGACGAGTTGGAATGATACATATGAGGCAATCGGGAATATCGGGAATTCGGGCGAGCGAACGTGCATCCGTGCGCGAGTATCACTTGGTCGCTTTGTCTTGCAAAGCGAGCAGTTGTGGTTTGAAACTGAACAACTACATCGGCGAGGGTGTTGTGCCGCTTGATGGGGCATCGTGCCACGATTGGGGCATTGTGCCACTGAAACGATATTGTGCCATGGGATTGCTTCGAGCATGGGTGTTGTACCAATTCAGACTCTGCGTTGAGAAGAGGCATTGTGCCTATGAACTACTTGATATTTTGGTGCCTTGGGCTATATATTGTGGTCCAGATTTGGATTCCTTGGTTGGATATGTTGGAAGAATGGTTATGGATATTTGGTTGGATATCGGTTGAACGAGTCTAGGATCGCTTGGTGGGGCAAGAATGTTTCGATCCTCTCGTTATACCTACTGTGTCTGCATTATCACGGACAACCTGTATGGCACAGGGTTTGGTTTTCTGGAACGGGATGAAGCACCGGGGCACCGGGACTGTTCTACCATGGAGGAAACAATGGGCATCGCGCGATTGGGCGCAGTGCTGGTAGTCCGATACCTCCAGGTGGGAGTAGCTGCCCAACCCTGGATTGGGTAGGATTGCCCTGTTGATCTTGGTCCGATCAATGTCCTTTATGGCTTTTAGCCAGTGACTCCATATAGTATAAGTGATGGCTTGCTTTTCTTTTGTTGGTTTGGCTTTCGTGTAGGCGCGACCACCTTGCCTCGGCAAGAGTGTGCACTTGAGATTGGAATATAAACTTTGGTTGAGGATGGATATTGAGGCAAGACTGATGGTTCGATATGTTATCGTGCAAGCGATGGCATTGAGTAAGACGGGTTGCGTGTTAGTTTCCTTTGGGTTGGATTTATATAACTGCTTGTCGTTTGGTTTGAGATTGAATGCTTGCATGCGTAAACTGCTTTACAGCTTTCCTTAACATGTCATTCATATGCCATGAAACGAATCTAGGATTCAACTAGAAAGATCACCATATAACTGGTTGCATTCACTATTTTACTTAGTGTCGGCTTAGACGAGTGGGTTACCCCGCTCACTAGTACGGCCGTGTGCTGACCACGTTTGTGGGCAATATTTCAGGTACGCAGGCGTAGTGGCGCTGCTTGGATATACGGGACAAGATGTATGAACTGTAAGTACCTTTGTGTGCTAGAGAAAAGAGCAAGAGTATTTTATCATCTCCGTGGCATCGCCTTTGTGGCATTGCCTTCGGGGCATTTCATTTGGACCCTATCGTGAGCTTCACTGCGTATTACTCTGTGTGTGATTGGTACACAAATTGGCTTCTGCTATAATTTGGTTGTTTCGATGATAACTTTGGTGTTTAGCAACATCTCCTTGTACGAGCGCAACTGACAGGCTCGTACGGCATCACGTCCCGATGAGAACGATTGTCCCACGGGAGAGCTGCAACGTGGTGATTTCACGCTCAGCAGGGACTATTGAGCTTGTGGGAGATTGGGGCGTGACAAATTGGTATCAGAGCGCCCGATTTATTTCTTCGAACTTGGTCCTTCATTTCATCACAAACTCTAAATAGCTTCCGCGTATCGTTTAGCTCTTGACTCTACTCGGTGCCGTATTGGATGTTTCATGCAATAAGTCTATATTATTGCTGGTTGTGGCTGCATGTTGTACTTGGTTGGTTTTCGTAGGATCGCTTAGCCTCATTAGGCGTTGTTGCATTCGTGCAGCAAGTTGGTTGGCGTTGTTGCATTTGTGCAACAAGTTGTGGGCTTTCGTTGGGTTGGCTTGTCGTTCAAGAGATTCTGATTGCCTCAATGAATCAGTTGGTTGGCTAGCAAGATTTGGCTATACGACATGTTGTGAGTAGAAACATTTGATGAGAAGAAATCCTTGCACGAGTTGCTCGTCTAGCGATTGTGTTGGATATAAGTTAGAATTTTGGCTGTGGCGCATCGGTTGGGCATATTTGAGTTTGGCTTGGAAATATCAGAATAGTTGACACGAGTTGCTCGTATAACAATGTGTGGAACCATTGAGTATTGGGTTGGAATACTTGGAAAAGATCGTTGCACGAGTTGCTCGTGTAGCGAAAGTAGCAATCGGTTTGAGAATAGCTGAAAGTATTGAGAATGGGATATGGCACGAGTTGTATAACGGGATTAATAAAAATAGTTAGATAATTCAAGCATTGCCTGAGTTCTGTGTCAGACTCGATTTGGGAAAGGCATGATCACACATAAGGGATGGTTCGAACGGATTTTGGATAAGTGCAAAGGAATCGTAATGCGAGTAGCAACTTGATTCGGAGTGGTATATGGGATACCACGTATTGAGCAAGGCATTGAAAATATTTTGGTTGGACATCTATGGGAATTGCCTGAACGGACTCAGATAACGAAAATACAAGTTGGTTGGTGCATGTCGGCTGAGTTGGGAAGAATAAAAATGAAACAAGCGAATATTGAGTAGAGCATATCAAGAATAGACTGGTACAAATGGAAGTATCGTTGGGCTTAAGAGATGGACGGGATCGGAACGATCAGTTGGGTTACGCTTGAACGAGCGATAGGTAAATCGAATGATAACGAGCACGAACTACGATTTTAGGCAATACATTTGAGCTGTTGGTTGTGTAATGAAACACGATTTGGTTTGGAGGGGCAATACGATGGATTCACACAAACTTGAAAAGATTTTGGATATTGCTGCTCGAGAAGTCGACTCAGGTTTAGCGGAAATAAAATTTTGAGCAAGATGGTGCAACAATGGTAGACGGATTCTCTGGAAGAAGTAGATGGATTCAGGGCAGAACGACGGATTGATAGAAGACGGTTTCAACGAGCACGGTGCTCGGATTTGGAAGTTCGCTCAGATGGATGGTTGGATTTTGACTCGGATTTACAGATGAGATATATCATGGTTTTAATAACTGTCCATCGTGATGATTACAATTATCGAGCGTAGCTTTGGGACAGCTGACCCTAGCGACCTGTCCGTCAAATCGGATATGAATATGGTAGACCCATAGAACGACCCTTGAGGCAGCGTATTTGGGAATGCATCGAGGGCAGATGTGAGCGATAAGATTTGGCTTATTGACTGAGTGTTGGATTTGAGAGACCCTTGGAATAGTCTTTAGCTGAAGATGCAGCCGAAAGATCGAAGCGATGGTAGGATTGGCCTAAGTCAACTGATGAGATTCAGAGTCGCAGACTTTTATCGATGCCATCGCCTCTGACTCTTCTTGCCCTGGAAGGAAATAACATTCATATGAATTGACGACTGTGAAACTAGCTCGTAAAGTTAAAGCAGCGGCTCGTTCAGATCAAATCCTTGCGAATACTGGAAGGGACAGATTTGCCTCAGATTTACAAGATGTCTCGGAACTTTGTCTGGGAAGCGTGCTCATTCGGAAGGCAAAGGTGATATTCTATGCTTCGAGGCAGTGGAAGCAGCGCGAAGAACTATTCCATGCGCAACCTAAGAATTATGGCGAGTGTGTCCACATTGAAATTATGGCGACACTATCCTTTTGGCGTGGCGGCAAGATCTTCGTGGATCACACGAACCTCAATATAGATGATCACCCAGTGAGATATCTGAGATGGCAGGAAAGGTGATGGACTGAACTGATCTAAGCAAAGTTTGATATTTGGGTAAGTCGCATAGCTGGGGTAGATCAGTTGAGATGATCATTCGGTGCACGAGATATATTTGGAGATGTTGCTAGTGCGGATTCAGAAATAGTTGGATGGATTGAGTTGGAACACGAACTGATTGAGTCGCTGGAAAATCTTCATAATTGAGAATAGTGCTCAATCGAATGTATTGGAATGGAAATCGGGATTTGTTCAATTGGGAGTAAAGCAAATGGACGCCTCGAACATAAAGATACCCTTGTAACTTGTTCAAATTTGCTATCGCAAGGCTCGGCTGAAATGCATGTATTTTTGGGACGCCTTAAATATGTGTACGATCCAAAAACTAAGCGATACAAAGAATTCGTATTGAGCTGCAAGAAGGATGTGAAAATTCGTGAAAATTGTACGAGCGTTCAGCAGAACGAGATGCGGAGTCAGAATCGTGAATATGTGTGTTGCATAGAGCAGATCCATGGAATTAGATTGTGGCATGTGATAGGAATGAGTACCAGCACGGTTCGTGGACGAACCTGATTCTAAGTGGTATATTATGTAACACCCCGCAACCGCTCGGAGCGTTACGCTGAGTCGGATTGAATAAATCAAATGCTGGTTATATTTGAATTATTGGATTTTGGAAAGAAGGATTAATCGAGTTGATTTCAATGTGCAGATGGCTAGCGGGTTCGATGGAAATCAGGTGTTCGTTCACAACAGTACTGAATAGCTGGATGGAAGCGATAATGCCGTCTTCCTTAGTCCGATCGGTCGGATAATTTGGAGAGCACAGCCTGCTCGCACGGTCATACCAGTTGAGTAGATCGCGCTTGCATCAGACCACGGGTTCAAGGGATTGGCCGTATCGGCAGGACAGGATGCCTAACGGGATCAAACATTTACGTGTTGGATAGTTGGAGCGATAGTTGGATTATACATTTGAGGCAGTCGGTTGGATACTTGGGATTACGCTTGGACGAGTTAGAATGATACATATGAGGCAATCGAGAATATCGGGAATTCGGGCGAGCGAACGTGCATCCTTGCGCGAGTATCACTTGGTCGCTTTGTCTTGCAAAGCGAGCAATTGTGGTTCGAAATCGAACAACTGCATCGGCGAGGGTGTTGTGCCGTTTGATGGGGCATCGTGCCACGATTAGGGCATTGTGCCACTGAAACGACATTGTGCCATGGGATTGCTTCGAGCATGGGTATTGCACCAATTCGGACTCTGTGTTGAGAAGAGGCATTTTGCCTATAAACTACTTGATATTTTGGTGCCTTGGGCTATATATTGAGGTCGAGATTTGGATTCCTTGGTTGGATATATTGGAAGAATGGTTATGGATATTTGGTTGGATATCGGTTGAATGAGTCTAGGATCGCTTGGTGGGGCGATAATGTTTCGATCCTCTCGTCATACCTACTGTGTCTGCATTGTCACGGACAACCTGTGTGGCACAGGGTTTGGTTTCCTGGAAAGGGATGAGGCACCGGGGCACCGGGACCGTTCTACCATGGAGGAAACAATGGATATCGTGCGATTGGGCGCAGTGCTGGTAGTCCGATACCACCAGGCGGGAGTAGCTGCCCAACCCTGGATCGGGTAGGATTGCCCTGTTGATCTTGGTCCGATCAATGTCCTTTATGGCTTTTAGCCAGTGACTCCATATAGTATAAGTGATGGCTTGCTTTTCTTTTGTTGGTTTGGCTTTCGTGTAGGCGCGGCCACCTTGCCTCGGCAAGAGTGTGCACTTGAGATTGGAATATAAACTTTGGTTGAGGATGGATATTGAGGCGAGACTGATGGTTCGATATGTTATCGTGCAAGCGATGGCATTGAGTAAGACGGGTCGCGTGTTAGTTTCCTTCGGGTTGGATTTATATAATTGCTTGTCGTTTGGTTTGAGATTGAATGCTTGCATGCGTAAACTGCTTTACAGCTTTCCTTAACATGTCATTCATATGCCATGAAACGAATCTAGGATTCAACTAGAAAAATCACCATATAACTGGTTGCATTCACTATTTTACTTAGTGTCGGCTTAGACGAGTGGGTTACCCCGCTCACCAGTACGGCTGTGTACTGACCCACGTTTATGGGCAATATTTCAGGTACGCAGGCGTAGTGGCGCTGCTTGGATATACGGGACAAGATGTATGAACTGTAAGTACCTTTGTGGGCTAGAGAAAAAAGCAAGAGTATTTTATCGTCTCCGTAGCATCGCCTTTGTGGCATTGCCTTCGGGGCATTTCATTTGGACCCTATCGTGAGCTTCGCTGCGTATTACTCTGTGTGTGCTTGGTACACAAATTGGCTTCCACTGTAATTTGGTTGTTTTGATGATAACTTTGGTGTTTAGCAACATCGCCTTGTACGAGCACAACTGACAGGCTCGTACGGCATCACGTCCCGATGAGAACGATTGTCCCGCGGGAGAGCTGCAACGTGGTGATTTCACGTTCAGCAGGGACTATTGAGCTTGCGGGAGATTGGGGCGTGACACGTTCAACCACTCTATTCTGGGTAGAAGTGTCTGGGCAAGTGGTTTGATAAAGAATTCCCCTAACTAGAGATAAAATTAGCAAAATCTTTTTTAGTGTACTTGGCCTCATTATCTATTCGAAGAATCTTCATATTTACTCCAAACTGGTTCTTTATATACGTCGAGAAGTCTTGAAAATATTTGTACACCTCATATTTCTGGTTCATTATGTAGATCCAGGTCATACGAGAGTAGCAATCAATGAAGGTAACAAACCATCTAAATCTACTGATGGAAGTAGTAGGATATGATCCCCAAACATCAGAATGAACAAGTGCAAATGGGTTAAGAATTCAAAGACCAATAATTTTATAAGTAGAACGTGTATGCTTCCAAAGTTCACAAGCATTATAAAATATTTTTTTTTTACTTTATGCATTATCTAAGATTCTAACTTATTCAAACTATCAAAAGATAAATATCTCAATTTGTAGTGTTGAAGCATTGCTTCTGTCTCTGGCCCTCCACTAATAGTAGCATCGAGCATTGTAGCCTCCCTGTCCAGGTACCAATGTCCATCACGCCTGATGCCAGTCCCAAGCCTCTTCCCCGTGGCCTTCTTCTGGAAAGAATACATATCCCGATAAAAGAAAATAGTGCAATTCAATTGATCAATGAGAGAGCTAATAAAAAGTAAGTTGACCGAAAATGAAGAAACATGCAAGACATATAACAGGGTAACGTATGAAGTACAATGGACCGAGCCAGTACCCCTGATGGGTTGGGATATCCCATAAATAGTCTAAACTATCTCAGGATGTATATGTTTGCTCGAATAATATAATACAAACTCACTAAATGCACCTGTGATATGCCTAGATGCACCTGAGTCTATGGTCTAATCAGTATGAGATTTAGTCAATACAAGTGTCACGACCCGCACCTGGTATAGGGGCACGAGAGCGTGGGTACGTCCAGCCTACGCCGCAGCATCGGCGGTAGAACGCTGTCTAGGTCACAATAAATACTAAACACAACTCATATCCTGTCAATGATATCAATCTCCATAAGGAGGGCAATATACATCTCATAATATCTCATAATGTAAACTCAATCACAACAACTATAGAAGTATAATGGCATGATAACAGATAAGAAGAATGACATAGTCAAACACCATGTCTCAAAATATAGATAAATCACAGTCTAGCTGTCTAACACAAAGTCTCCATAAGTCTCAACATAAACTAAGAATAAGTCTAAACATAAACTCAATAACCTCAAATAAGTCTCAGTGCATAAGATAAATACTGCCTAGATAGTTGTAGGTAATGTCTCCTCTAAAAGAATAGTCTCCTCTAAGATCTTTGGTGTGTAGTCTGCATCTATACCCAGTCCACAGTGTGTAGTACATAACTCCTCAAGATCCTCGGGAAAAAATATCTAGTCAGGATTGGAACGAAGTACAAGCACTAACAGCAGTTCCACATATATTGACAAAAACTATAACACAGTGTAAAGAAATATAAGACATATATGAATACTGTCAATAAGAAATACTGGACATAATGAAATATAGGAATAAAGAAATACTGGAATATATCATCATCAATGTATATCTAGCAATAAAATAGAAATACAAGTGCATGCTAGAACAATGAACTGAAATATAAGTAAATGCTAGAATAATAACTAGAATATGTAGAGATGATAGATCAATATACTAGAGATACATGTCAAGAACATCTATCTAAGTGTGTGAAACATCAGCATATCATGTGATCGGCTTGGGACTGATTAGGCTTGTTATGTATGACTAGCTATGATTCATGTAAGGTCAGACTAACCATCCGGATAGCTACGATGCAAGCAATAGTCAGTGTCACGCCCCAGTCCCAAAATATCAAGGGACCAGACACGTGTCAATGGCCAGCAGTACACACCGATGGACTGACCCAATTTAATGGATCCATCGGGCACACTTAAGCTGTAATATAAGGTCTACAATATCAAGTAAAGACTAATTTCATCCACACACAAGATAATAAGATCAACAGCAAAAAAAGAAAATACATCAAAGTCCAGTCTCAGCAAAGTATGTCGGGAAACAATCCGATAAGAGTCTAAAAATACTGGTTCATCAGACCAGAACAAAAGAGTCAAAATAAAGTATCTGAAGAGTACAAACATCATAAGCTCATAAAAAGTCTTCAGCCATCACCTCTGCTTCTATGTTAGGTTCTTCTTCAGCAATAGCTTCTGGTACAGCTTCAGCTCCTGTTCCGTAAACCTCGGGATAATGTTCTTCTGCTAAACCTGGGGACATCATCCGGATCCAGGTCCTCAGGGGACATAGCAAGGTACAAATAATACAAGCCAAAATATATGCAGTGAAATAGTAAATGAAATAAGCAGGGTATCTACATAACCATCTATGTGAAAATGCAACTGAGAGCAACACTAGTACTCAGGCTGAGACCGCTACAAGCTCTGTGTCGGGGAGCCGGTAGCAGCAATATCTAGTAGTGGTCTAGCTCTGCTCGAGAGTCTACAACCTCACAATAGTAATATATATATAGAACAGTCTGTAGTCTGTGTGTCTCTCCCCACCCAATGTAACCACACGTCTCATGTCCATGTCACGTTAGATCAGAGCTAATGCAACAGTCATAATCTAAGAGTATAATACTATGTCCATCCTGTATCCTATACAGAATCACCTTGAATATCTCAGGAAAATTCTGTCAATGTATGGTGTCGAGTGTCCTAGGTTATGGTGTACTTGATAAACAAGCACAGGAATACAAAGGGTCTCGAATGTCCATCACTACATGACATACACAACTTCGCGTACGGAGTTGGCACCCGACTGTAACCGGACACTAAGTATGTCATACGGTCCTAGGTTATATCATGTACACTAATCACAAAAAAAAGAGCAAGAGAATAAAATAAACTAATAAACTACAATTTATGGCAAGGTACACTTGCCTGGGGTTGGAATACCAGTAGCGATCCCTGTATCAGTGGGTTCAGCAATAACTCCTCCAAAAGCTGAAATAAACATTACCAACAGTCTCAGAACATAATAAATAGCTAGAAACGCCTGTCCTTAAGTCCAGTTTGGACACAAGGGCAAAAACGACATTTCTGGGCCAAAGCGGGTCCATATGTGGGCCGTTTTGCACCGAAAAATGGGTCAGGGTCAAAGGTCTCAAAAACAGTCCAACTTAGTGTTAACAAGTCAGGAACGATGATACGAACCCAATGGAACTTCCAGAATTGGATTCCGATGAGCCGTTCTCAAAATCGCCCATCGGGTGGAGCCTGTGGGGCCCACGACACACGATTTTCCAACGTTCTCAGAATTGAACCAAACTTGACCCACAGGACCAGCTTATTGATACGAGTCCGATGGCGCAAGTTTCGTCTCGATCTGACGTGTATACACTAAGTTACAGCTAAATACAGAAAAGTCGGATACGGGACGATGTCCGCGGATACGCACTGATTTCGGTGTGCACGCACATCCGAATCAGCTTCTGCGAAATCCCGTACGTCCGTATCAACAACGCGCACGTATCTGTGAAGACCGCACGCGACCAAGTCGTCCCGGTTGGCGGGGCGTACTCGATTCAGGGGTGAATTGGGTCGCTGGTTTTCCTGTTTTTGGATTGCGGTATGCGATCACCACAGGACGTGATGCCCCGAGCAGTTTGTCCGGGCACCGAGAGGGTCATACAGGCTATGCGATACAATTTACGGAAATGAAATCGGGGTAGCGAGGAGGAAATTACGAGTACCTGTACTTGGCTCAAAAACACGTGTTATTCGTGTCCGACACGTGTTGTGTCGCTCCTAGGGCTAGGGTTTCCGACGGAGATCGTCGGAGGAGGACCAGAGTGGCAGGAGTGGAGGCTCGGGGCTGCTGGGAACGGCTAGGGTCTCATCGGAGGCGGCAGAGGCCGAGGGGTCTGCCGGAGCTGCTGCTTCTGTTCGAGGTGGGGAGGGGAGGAAGGAGGAGAATGGAGGAGCCGGGCTGCTCGCGGAGGAGGAACGACAGCGGCGAAGGCTGACCGAGACTAGGGTAGGGGAGGCAGTTCTGGGGACGACGGCTGGGGCTGTGCTGGAGAGGGTGGCCTGAGGCAGCGGGGTCAGGAGGTTCTGCGGGGTGGTATCGCCGGCGAAGGAGGAGAGGAGCGGCTAGGTTTCAGGGAGGGAGGCTTATATAGGCTGGAGAGGGAGAGAAAGAGCCGGACGGTGAGGGGGAGATGAACCGGTGGGTCGTCGGTCGGCGGCAGTTTCAGATAGGGAAGAGGAAGGTGAGGCGAACGCCGGCGGCGGGTTGGCCGGAATGGGAAACGAGGGGTCGGGGAGAGGGAGACACTGTAGCAGCGGGTCGGGTTAATGCTGTCACGCCCCGATCTCCCGCAGGCAATTCGGCCGTTCCCGCTAGGCGGGAATCACCCTCGCCAGCGCTCCCGCGGAACGATCGCTTAACCCATCCGGGCGTGATGCCGCACGAGCGTGATCCACGCCCGTGCAAGGCCATAGTTCATTGGCTGGCGGCAAGAGTTCTAAGCCACAGAGTCGCACAGATTGTCCGAGTGCAGTGGAGTCATGAACGCATAGGCGATCAGTAACAGGTTCACTGAGTCGACAATATAGCGGAAGCATTGAAACAAAGTAAAGTAATCTCTTTATTGATATGAACAAGTATTACAGGCGGCGTATAG
The DNA here is from genome assembly GCA_036927795.1 of Iris macrosiphon. Taxonomy (NCBI): domain Eukaryota; kingdom Viridiplantae; phylum Streptophyta; class Magnoliopsida; order Asparagales; family Iridaceae; genus Iris; species Iris macrosiphon. Next base: position 20,285,994 of record JAYESA010000016.1, read on the forward strand.
CCGAGATTACAAGTCGCTCAAGCCTCTCTCTGAAACAGTAAAAGCATGCCAAGTGGCTACAACTGTGGAATGATTATACAGGCGATGGTCAGGCGATGTTCAGAACTTATGTCTTGTATAAGCGCTTCAGTCCCGGACGCACCGTTGCAAGGCTTCAGAGGGAACTCCTGGCCTTAGCACGCACGAAGGAGGCGTCCGCACCGCACGAGGTTCTCCCGCACCCTGCATATCAAACTGGTGGATTATCAGTACATTGAATGCACTGGTGGGGAAGCTACTCGCCCGCTCGACAAATCCAAACACGTAATACAGGTTCCGTGCACAACTATTAAGTTGTCTTTCTAGTTGTCTTAGGATCAGTTTCATGCAAACATTGAATAGCTTATCGTGTCGGGCAGTGCGCCGTGTGATGTTGAGGAAACACGGCGAGACTTACCAACTTACCATTTATCCTTCCCTGTCCAAGGCAAACATTGAGGCAAACATGTTAATTCAAGCACGGTAAGTATAAACATTCAGGAAGCATAGCATATGCAAACATGAGGGTCGTTATGTTCAGATCGTTCAGGTGTTCAGTTCATTGATGCTATGCAATGACTCGCACGCGGATAGCCGCAAAGCAAGGATGACTTATCTATATGAACATGATGTCGCTGGCATAGCCATAAAGGACCGTTTAGTCTCAGGGCGAAGTGACGTATGATGCGGGTGGCGAGCCCCGTCGCATAACACTTGCCGGGTAACATACGACTAACATACGTTCCGTCCGGATCGGATCGGTCCTAGTGCCCCGGTGACCGTCCGCGGAACTCAACATAACATAATTGTGCACACAGGTGGTCCGCGACAATGCAGGTCAGGGTCTGTCCTTTTTCCATAGCTTGACATGATAATCATGAAACTTAAACTTAGTCTAAACGAGGCATATTGCTCCACGAGCTGTGATTCCATCAATAAATAACACGATCCTCGTTCAGATGCACACATAGCATGATTATCATTCAAGTGAGATTTACGTTCAGTATTTATTCTTGCTTAGTGCATTCCCCTGGTTCGGGGATTGCCTTAGATGACCTGACGGTCCCGGATACTTGCAGGGTCAATCATACACGGAACGACTACTGAGTAGTCTCCCGTAGTAAGGATAAAAACAATGCACATTCAAGCAGACAAGCATGCGTTTCTAAGGAACATAAACAGGGACGTTGCTCGGACCCGAAGGTAAGCCGAGAGTTGAAACCGTTAAGGAACTTAGCATGCGAGTATCTGAATATAAGCAGTATTTCATTTTCTATGTTCTAGCAAGCAATACAAGTTGGGATTATTCCCTTAGCTAGGTGCGTTGGATTTATTAGCATGCAGGGGGTGAATCACCTAGCGACTAGCATAAATATTCCAGATGTTTATATGTGCTGGCTAAGCAAAGACAAGTTCACCGTAGCCACCCACCTTAGCGATGATTCGCCTCGGTAGAGCGATACGTCTGAGCGAGCCTCTGAAAGTCCAAGCCGGATTCCTGTAGGGACAAGTCTGGATATCCTTTGCTTCTTGATCGAGGCAAAGCAGGTCGGGACAGCTGCACTATTTCCGATTGAGTCGGCAGTCCGCTTGAACGGAACGGGGTGTTACATCCTACCCAACTTAGAAAAAGTCTCGTCCTCGAGACTTACTAAGGACAAGCAGTAATCTAGGGTTGAGGCAATCCTAGACAAGTCGTTGTACTTGTTCATTTGGATATTCACTTGCACAGGCTTCAAAATCAGCATATCGCTTAGACTGGATCATGCGCACTTTCGAAGTGCACTTCTAGCGTGAACACGTCAACCAGCTCAGTGATAGCGAATTCTTAGCACTCGAGTTTCACCTTTTCTTAAGTCTTGGATGGTGCACTAGTTCAAGGCGTCCCTCGAATAGATACATTCAACCAAACTTAGGGTTAGTGAAAATCGGACAAGCTACTAGCGATACTCTCAAGGGTTCGCACAGGTTGGCACAAAGGCCACTCGCAGCATACAACCAGACAAGCAAGCATATCATTCAAAATGTATTTTTGAAAGTATTTAGACTTATTGTTGGAATATCCCATCGAGGCATTGAGAGAGAGCGTGCACATAACCCACGAACGAGCTTTCGAAACAGAGATATCGAATTGAAGTCCAAAGGCGTAGAAGCCAGGCTCTGATACCAACCTGTCACGCCCCGATCTCCCGCAGGCAATTTGGCCGTTCCCGCTAGACGGGAATCACCCTCGCCAGCGCTCCTGCGGAACGATCGCTTAACCCATCCGGGCGTGATGCCGCACGAGCGTGATCCACGCCCGTGCAAGGCCATGGTTCATTGGCTGGCGGCAAGAGTTCTAAGCCACAGAGTCGCACAGATTATCCGAGTGCAGCGGAGTCATGAACGCATAGGCGATCAGTAACAGGTTCACTGAGTCGACAATATAGCGGAAGCATTGAAACAAAGTAAAGTAATCTCTTTATTGATATGAACAAGTATTACAGGCGGCGTATAGCCGAGATTACAAGTCGCTCAAGCCTCTCTCTGAAACAGTAAAAGCATGCCAAGTGGCTACAACTGTGGAATGATTGTACAGGCGATGGTCAGGCAATGTTCAGAACTTATGTCTTGTATAAGCGCTTCACCCCCGGACGCACCGTTGCAAGGCTTCAGAGGGAACTCCTGGCCTTAGCACGCACGAAGGAGGCGTCCGCACCGTACGAGGTTCTCCCGCACCCTGCATATCAAACTGGTGGATTATCAGTACATTGAATGCACTGGTGGGGAAGATACTCGCCCGCTCGACAAATCCAAACACGTAATACAGGTTCTGTGCACAACTATTAAGTTGTCTTTCTAGTTGCCTTAGGATCAGTTTCATGCAAACATTGAATAGCTTATCGTGTCGGGCAGTACGCCGTGCGATGTTGAGGAAACACGGCGAGACTTACCAACTTACCATTTATCCTTCCCTGTCCAAGGCAAACATTGAGGCAAACATGTTAATTCAAGCACGGTAAGTATAAACATTCAGGAAGCATAGCATATGCAAACATGAGGGTCGTTATGTTCAGATCGTTCAGGTGTTCAGTTCATTGATGCTAAGCAATGACTCGCACGCGGATAGCCGCTAAGCGAGGATGACTTATCTATATGAACATGATGTCGTTGGCATAGCCATAAAGGATCGTTTAGTCTCAGGGCGAAGTGACGTACGACGCGGGTGGCGAGCCCCGTCGCATAACACTTGCCGGGTAACATACGACTAACATACGTTCCGTCCGGATCGGATCGGTCCCAGTGCCCCGGTGACCGTCCGCGGAACTCAACATAACATAATTGTGCACACAGGTGGTCCGCGACAATGCAGGTCAGGGTCTGTCCTTTTTCCATAGCTTGACATGATAATCATGAAACTTAAACTTAGTCTGAACGAGGCATATTGCTCCACGAGCTGTGATTCCATCAATAAATAATACGATCCTCGTTCAGATGCACACATAGCATGATTATCATTCAAGTGAGATTTACGTTCAGTATTTATTCTTGCTTAGTGCATTCCCCTGGTTCGGGGATTGCCTTAGATGACCTGACGGTACCGGATACTTGCAGGGTCAATCATACACGGAACGACTACTGAGTAGTCTCCCGGAGTAAGGATGAAAATAATGCACATTCAAGCAGACAAGCATGCGTTTCTAAGGAACATAAGCAGGGACGTTGCTCGGACCCGAAGGTAAGCCGAGAGTTGAAACCGTTAAGGGACTTAGCATGCGAGTATCTGAATATAAGCAGTATTTCATTTTCTATGTTCTAGCAAGCAATACAAGTTGGGATTATTCCCTTAGCTAGGTGCGTTGGATTTATTAGCATGCAGGGGGTGAATCACCTAGCGACTAGCATAAATATTCCAGATTTTTATATGTGCTGGCTAAGCAAAGACAAGTTCACCGTAGCCACCCACCTTAGCGATGATTCGCCTCGGTAGAGCGATACGTCTGAGCGAGCCTCTGAAAGTCCAAGCCGAATTCCTGTAGGGACAAGTCTGGATATCCTTTGCTTCTTGATCGAGGCAAAGCAGGTCGGGACAGCTGCACTATTTCCGATTGAGTCGGCAGTCCGCTTGAACGGAACGGGGTGTTACAAATGCGGGCCGGGTCAGATTGAACCCGGATCCGACCCGTTAAGCCTAGGGTGGTTTGGGTCAACTGAACCGGCCGGTCCGGTTTGGTTCAGTTAAATAAACCTGGTTTATTTGGGTTTTAAAAATAAATTGGTTTAAATTTAAAATAGTTAAATTTTATAATAGTTTTTAATGCTTTAAAAATTCATCCGGGATCCAATAAATTCCCGAAAAAATACCCCATGCTCGGTTTTTAATTTTACACTAGAAAATATAATTTTTATCACATTTTAATATTATTTAATTTCATTTAAAAATTCATTTTAAATTAGACTGCTTTAATTTATAGGTTTAAAATTCACAAAAACATGCTAATTAATTCCAGAAAATTAAATTTAAAATTCTAAAAATTTCAGGTGATTACAATCTACCCCCCTTAAGAAAATTGCATCCTCGTAATTTAAAGAATAAGCTACTAATAGAACAGAACTACAGGAAATTTTTTACTTAGGTAATACCTGCATCCTCGAATAAGTGGGGGTATTTCTGGCGCATGATATCCTCTCTCTCCCAAGTAGATTCACCAGGAGAGTGTTGCTTCCATGCCACACGAACCAGTTTAATTGTATGCCCTCGTAGTGTCTTCTCACTGGTTCCGAGTATACCCACCGGTTGCTCTTCATATCTCAGGCTTGGATCTACGGCAATCTCAGAATGATCCACTATGTGACTTGGGTCAGTCACATACCTTCTCAACTGTGAGACATGGAATACATCATGCACTCCCTCTAAGGATGGAGGTAATGTAAGACGATAAGCCACCTCACCTATGCGCTCCAAAATATCAAAGGGCCCAATGTACCTTGGACTTAATTTGCCTCTGCTCCCAAAGCGAATGGTACCTCGGGTAGGCGAAATCCTCAGGAATACACGCTCTCCTTCCTTGAACTCCAGGGGACGTCGGTGTGTATCAGCCCAATGCTTTTGTCTGTCCTGAGCTGTCCGAAGGTGATTCTGAATTTGTTTAACCTTCTCCACTGTTTGCATTACCAACTCTGGCCCCAATAATTGACGCTCTCCGACGTCACTCCAGCATATTGGCGATCTGCACTTCCTACCGTATAATGCCTCGAAAGGAGCCATCTTGATGCTTGCTTGATAACTGTTGTTGTATGAGAACTCTACCAAATGCAAATGATCTTCCCAAGACCCTCCAAAATCTAACATACAGGATCGCAGCATATCCTCCAAGATCTGGATTGTACGTTCTGATTGACCATCTGTCTAGGGATGATAGGCAGTGCTGAATTTTAGTCTGGTGCCAAGACTCTCTTGCATACTTCGCCAGAAATGAGAGGTGAATCTCGAGTCCCGATCTGATACAATACTAACCGGCACTCCATGCAACTTTACAATTTGTCGCATATATATATCGGCTAGTACCTCTGTGGACTGTCCAACTCTAAACGCCAAGAAATGTGCCGATTTAGTGAGTTGATCCACGATCACCCATACCGCATCTTTTTCGCTGGGGCTCCTTGGGAATCCTGTGACGAAGTCCATAGTGATATGTTCCCACTTCCATTCTGGTATGGGAAGCGGCTACAATATTCCTGCAGTCCTCTGATGCTCGGCCTTTACTTGTTGGCAGACTAAACATTTAGCTACAAATCTTGCAATCTCTCTCTTCATTCCATGCCACCAATAATACTGCCTTAGATCGCGATACATCTTTGTTCCTCCTGGATGAACAGAGTATATGGAGCTATGGGCTTCAGTCATTAGCTCCTGTCTCAGTTCTCCATTTGGAACATATAAACGATCTCCGCACCTTAATGTCCCATCCTCATGTATGCGAAGTCCCGTCTGCATGCCTGCTTCTGTCTTCTTTTTGAGTCTTCGAAATCTTGCATCAGTAGGCAAAGCTTCTTTAATCCTTTCCACAAGCGATGACTTCACTTCCAGATTAGCCAGCAAGCCACTCTGTCTTGGTAGAATAACCTCTATTTGAAGCTCATGTAGATCCCTTAATAGCTCAGGCTGCATTGTCAAGAAATAAGCTGTAGGCTTCCTGCTAAGTGCGTCTGCTACTACATTCGCCTTCCCAGGGTGGTACTGCAGATCTATATCAAAGTCCACCATTAACTCAAGCCAGCGTCTTTGCCTTATGTTAAGCTCCTTCTGGGTATATACATACTTTAGACTTTTGTGGTCAGTGAAGATTTCTACCTTCTCACCATAAAGATAATGCCTCCAAATCTTCAATGCAAATATTACAGCAGCTAGCTCCAGATCATGCATTGGGTAGTTCTTCTCATGGACCTTCAATTGTCTCGATGCATAAGCAATAACTTTGCCGTGTTGCATCAAAACACATCCTAGGCCACTACCTGACGCATCGCTATAAACAACAAAACCGCTTGACCCTGAAGGAAGAGTCAAGACTGGTGCTGTTGTTAAACGTCTCTTCAATTCTTTAAAGGCCCTCTGATATTCTTCTGTCCATACAAAGTCCTGATCCTTCCGTGTCAACTTCGTCATTGGCTCTGCAATCCTTGAGAAATTTTCTACGAACCTTCTGTAATATCCAGCAAGTCCTAGAAAACTCCTCACCTCAGCAACTGATGTCGGTGTAGGCCAAGTCTCAATAGCAGCAACCTTCTCTGGATCCACTGACAGTCCTTCTCCTGAGATAATATGCCCTAAGAATGGCACCTTATCCATACAAAACTCATATTTACTGAGCTTAGCATAAAGCTTCTCCTGCCTCAACGTCTCTAGCACGATTCTGAGATGCTCCTCGTGCTCTTCGTAGCTTTTGGAATATACCAGAATGTCATCGATAAATACCACCACGAATTTATCCAAATACTGATGGAAGACTCGGTTCATCAAGCTCATGAATACAGCAGGCGCGTTGGTTAAACCAAACGGCATTACTAAGAACTCATAGTATCCATACTTGGTTCTAAAGGCTGTCTTCGGGATATCTTCCTTCCTTACCCTAATCTGGTGATAACCGGATCTAAGGTCAATCTTTGAAAATACCCTAGCTCCACTCAATTGATCAAATAAGTCATCAATGCGTGGCAAGGGATACCTGTTCTTAGTGGTCACAGCGTTTAACGCCCTATAATCAATGCATAGGCGAACTGTTCCATCCTTCTTTGGTACAAAAAGTATAGGTGCTCCCCAAGGTGAAACACTAGGCCGGATGAAACCTTTCTCCAGAAGTTCATCAACTTGCTTCTTCAACTCTACTAGCTCCTTAGGGGCTAGTCTATAAACCGATGAAGTGATAGGTTCTGCTCCTGGAGTTAAGTCTATGGTGAATTCTATTTCCCGATCAGGTGGTAGACCTGGAAGATCATCGGGAAACACGTCCACAAACTCTGATATAACTCTTGGGTAACTTAACTCCCCTTCTACAGTTAATACCCTAAGAGTTGGCTGAACACCTTGTTCTACAGCTCCCCGAAGAAATTCAAACTCTGAGTGTCCAGGTGGTCTGAATATAACTTTTCCAAGCCGACAATCAAGAGTAGTATGATACTGACTTAACCAGTCCATACCAAGTACAACATCATAGTCAGGCATAGAAAAGATCAGAAATTGGGCTCGCATCTCTCTTCCGCAGACTACTACTGAACATGATCTACAGATATCACTAACAGGTATAATTCCACCTCCCGTAAGAATTCTCTTAGTCTTCGAAAAGGGTGCAGTAGCTACTCGATGGGTGGCTATGAAGCTAGCAGCTATAAATGAGTGCGATGCCCCAGAATCAAATAAAGCTACAGCAGGTAATGAAGCTACTAAAATGGTACCTGCTATAACTTCTCCAGCAATAGCTTCTTCCTGAACAGCTAATGCAAAAGCCTGACCTCGTCCCTGAGCTGGACCCCTCTGCTGACGAGCCTGTTGGAATAGTGCTGCTTGAGGTGGCAATGGTGGTCTTGGCTGATATCCTCCTGGAGCTGGTGGTCTGACTCCTCCAACTCCCGTCTGCTGTGCTCCCACTGCTGGATAATCTGGCCTCAGTGCAGGTAGAGCTAGTCGTGGTGCTCCCTCTCGGCGTGCTGTGCAGTCTCTGGATAGATGCTGGTTGGATCCGCAAACCAGGCACAGTCCCAATTTGCGTCTGCACTCCTTTTCAATGTGACCCAACTTGCCGCAAAAATGACAAGTAGGTAGGGTTCTTGGTGCTGCTCTCTGCGGTATATTCCTCTGGAGTCGCTTTGTAGAATCCCCTTGTACTGCCTTGGATGGTGCTGAGATAAATGGCCGCTTCAGACTTGACTCCCTCCTGGTGACGCGCTCCATGCGTCGTGCTGCAGCAAGGACGTCGTTGTACGATGTAGGGGCAACAGATCCAATCAACCTCTGAAGCTCGAACCTGAGTCCATCAAAGAATTTCTCCGCCTTCTCTTCTTCGGTAGGAATTAGAGAAGGGGCAAAATGACTCAGGCGAATGAATTCAGCATTATACTCCTCCACCGTCATATTGCCCTGGATGAGGCGGTTGAACTTATCTCGGAGTTCTGATCTAGCAACGGCTGGGATATACATCTCTTGGAAGAGTCTGGAGAACTCCTTCCAAGTGACTCGGTCATGGCCGAGCCTCCTCTCTTCAGCTAGCCACTAGTGGTGCGCGTTGTCCGTCAGTTGCATTCGGACAGCGATCATCCATCTCTCCCGCGGAAGTTCAGCTGCTTCCAACTGATGTTGTGTATTGGTGAGCCACTCATGCACTTCAGTTGGTCCTTCCTTGCCCGAAAAGGTACGGGGCTTGAGTTGACGGAAATCAGTGATACTTCCCGTCGCTGGTCGCCTAGCTTGTGGGTTTGCCTGCTCCAAGGCATTTACTAGGCTGTTTCTCAGGTTCTCTGCCTCCTGACGCTGTGCCTCCTGTTGAACTTGTTGTTGAGCTTGCATCATGGCATAAAACATCTGGAACATTTGCTGCCCGTCCATTGCTTGCCCTGGTGGGAAGGCAGGCATCGGTGGAGTGAACTGCGGCGGAGGTGGGATATCGTCACACCTGAACCTTGAGTTATGCTGCTCAGCTTGTCCACTTTGAGAGGATTGACCTCTGTTCTCTGGTGTAACTCCATCTCCATAGGTAACCACAGCGTCTTGTGGTGTAAAAGGAATTTCATTTCCATTTCTTGGATCCATCTTTCTGCATCCAAAATAAACTTTTATGAGAACGTTTAGTAGAGTCAAGCAGGATGCAAATCAAGTACTTAATTCGAATGCGATATAGAGTTTCAAAAATAATTCAACAAATGGATGAGATCCTATAACCTATCCTATCATTTTACAGGTTTGCTTGGCCCCTAAGTTGAGACCAAAACAATTTTGTCGTTGACCTGCATGGGCCACCACAAAAACTATGTCACGCCCCAGTCCCAAAATATCAAGGGACCAGACACGTGTCAATGGCCAGCAGTACACACCGATGGACTGACCCAATTTAATGGATCCATCGGGCACACTTAAGCTGTAATATAAGGTCTACAATATCAAGTAAAGACTAATCTCATCCACACACAAGATAATAAGATCAACAGCAAAAAAAGAAAATACATCAAAGTCCAGTCTCAGCAAAGTATGTCGGGAAACAACCCGATAAGAGTCTAAAAACACTGGTTCATCAGACCAGAACAAAAGAGTCAAAATAAAGTATCTGAAGAGTACAAACATCATAAGCTCATAAAAAGTCTTCAGCCATCACCTCTGCTTCTATGTTAGGTTCTTCTTCAGCAACAGCTTCTGGTACAGCTTCAGCTCCTGTTCCGTAAACCTCAGGATAATGTTCTTCTGCTAAACCTGGGGACATCATCCGGATCCAGGTCCTCAGGGGACATAGCAAGGTACAAATAATACAAGCAAAAATATATGCAGTAAAATAGTAAATGAAATAAGCAGGGTATCTACATAACCATCTATGTAAAAATGCAACTGAGAGCAACACTAGTACTCAGGTTGAGACCGCTACAAGCTCTGTGTCGGGGAGCCGGTAGCAGCAATATCTAGTAGTGGTCTAGCTCTGCTCGAGAGTCTACAACCTCACAATAGTAATATATATATAGAACAGCCTGTAGCCTGTGTGTCTCTCCCCACCCAATGTAACCACACGTCTCATGTCCATGTCACGTGAGATCAGAGCTAATGCAACAGTCATAATCTAAGAGTATAATACTATGTCCATCCTGTATCCTATACAGAATCACCTTGAATATCTCAGGAAGATTCTGTCAATGTATGGTGTCGAGTGTCCTAGGTTATGGTGTACTTGATAAACAAGCACAGGAATACAAAGGGTCTCGAATGTCCATCACTACATGACATACACAACTCCGCGTACGGAGTTGGCACCCGACTGTAAACGGACACTAAGTATGTTATACGGTCCTAGGTTATATCATGTACACTAATTACAGAAAATAGAGCAAGAGAATAAAATAAACTAATAAACTGTAATTTATGGCAATGTACACTTGCCTGGGGTTGGAATACCAGTAGCGATCCCTGTATCAGTGGGTTCAGTAATAACTCCTCCAAAAGCTGAAATGAACATTACCAACAGTCTCAGAACATAAGAAATAGCTAGAAACGCCTGTCCTTAAGTCCAGTTTGGACACAAGGGCAAAAACGACATTTCTGGGCCAAAGCGGGTCCATATGTGGGCCATTTTGCACCAAAAAACGGGTCAGGGTCAAAGGTCTCAAAAACTGTCCAACTTAGTGTCAACAGGTCAAGAACGATGATACGAACCCAACGGAACTTCCAGAATTGGATTCCGATGAGCCGTTCTCAAAATCGCCCGTCGGGTGAAGCCTGTGGGGCCCACGACACACGATTTTCCAATGTTCTCAGAATCGAACCAAACTTGACCCACAGGACCAGCGTATTGATAAGAGTCCGATGGCGTAAGTTTCGTCTCGATCTGACATGTATACACTAAGTTACAGCTAAATATAAAAAAGTCGGATACGGGACGATGTCCGCGGATACGTACTGATTCTGGTGTGCACGCACATCCGAATCAGCTTCTGCGAAATCCTGCACGTCCTTATCAACGACGCGCACGTATCTGTGAAGACCGCATGCGACCAAGTCGTCCCGTTTGGCGGGGCATTATCGATTCCGGGGTGAATTGGGTCGCTGGTTTTCCTATTTTTGGATCGCGGTGTGCGATCACCACAGGACGCGATGCCCCGAGCGGTTTGTCCGGATACCGAGAGGGTCATACAGGCTACGCGATACAATTTACGGAAATGAAATCGGGGTAGCGAGGAGGAAATTACGAGTACCTGTACTTGGCTCGAAAATACGTGTTATTCGTGTCCGACACGTGCTGTGTCGCTCCTAGGGCTAGGGTTTCTGACGGAGATCGCCAGAGGAGGACCGGAGTGGCAGGGGTGGAGGCTCGGGGCTGCTGGGAACGGCTCGACGAGGCACGACGAGGCGGCTGGGGTCTCGTCGAAGGCGGCAGAGGCCGAGGGGTCTGCCGGAGCTGCTGCTTCTGTTCGAGGTAGGGAGGGGAGGAAGGAGGAGAAGGGAGGAGCCGGGCTGCTCGCGGAGGAGGAACGACAGCGGCGGAGGCTGACCGAGACTAGGGTAGGGGAGGCGGTTCTGGGGACGACGGCTGGGGCTGTGCTGGAGAGGGTGGCCGGAGGCAGCGGGGTCAGGAGGTTCTGCGGGGTGGTGTCGCCGGCGAAGGAGGAGAGGAGCGGCTAGGTTTCAGGGAGGGAGGCTTATATAGGCCGGAGAGGGAGAGGAAGAGCCGGACGGTGAGGGGGAGATAAACCGGTGGGTCGTCGGTCGGCGGCGGTTTCAGATAGGGAAGAGGAAGGTGAGGCGAACGCCGGCGGCGGGTTGGCCGGAATGGGAAACGAGGGGTCGGGGAGAGGGAGACACTGTAGCAGCGGGTCGGGTTAATGCGGGCCGGGTCGGATTAAACCCGGATCCGACCCGTTAAGCCTAGGGTGGTTTGGGTCAACTGAACCGGCCGGTCCGGTTTGGTTCAGTTAAATAAACCCGATTTATTTGGGTTTTAAAAATAAATTGGTTTAAATTTTAAATAGTTAAATTTTATAATAGTTTTTAATGCTTTAAAAATTCATCCGGGATCCAATAAATTCCCGGAAAAATACCCCATGCTCGGTTTTTAATTTTACACTAGAAAATATAATTTTTATCACATTTTAATATTATTTAATTTCATTTAAAAATTCATTTTAAATTAGACTGCTTTAATTTATAGGTTTAAAATTCACAAAAACATGCTAATTAATTCCAGAAAATTAAATTTAAAATTCTAAAAATTTCAGGTGATTACAGTCAGGCTAATCATACATAACAGGCTATGAGGCATGTAATGGTCAGGCTGCACCGACGTGAGGTGTGGGTGAGCTATGATTCATGTAAAGTTGGGTATGATCACATAAGCTACTAATATTTTCTCGTTTTCCCCAGCTAGCACGATGGATTCCAAATCATGACTCCTCGTGACAGGTCTCGATGATGCCAACTCGTGTAAACAACAGTGTCAGAATCATGTACGCTATACAACTAAAATTATAGAGATGATCAACATAATGGAAACTGTCAAAGAATGTACTCGCCTATGGTCCTTAGCTGGCAATACCAACGTCCTGGTTCCAAAGTATAATCTGAATGATCCCACAGTCCTATAGACATACTATATAATAATATTGCATCAGACATTACACTAACACACACAATCTAAACACAAAGATCTCAGAGACTACGCTAGGGGTGTCATGTCTGTAGTTGCTGTGCATAACAGACAGTCAATGATACGATCTTGCCAGTACATCGGTGTACATATCGCAGTCTGCTAACATGTTACGTAGTCACAGGTCAATGTAACTACGGGGTATCCGTGGTTACACTCGGATCATTTAGTACATAGACATATCATACATATTATTATCTAGCATATACATTAATACTCATTAATTATAATATAATAGATATATGTATATATACTTAATAAAATTTATACTACATGTATATTTATTAAACATATACTAGAGAGTCATATAATATACATATACATATGTATATATACTAATTGAGAAATATACTATATATATGCATATACCAATATTAATATTTAACATATACTAATACACATACCAATACCAACTACGAATACGTATGAATACAATGAAAACTACGCATATGCGTGTTCGTGTACATGCATGCAAGAGGGGACTCGAACCTGGGTATGTGGAAAGAGATGTGTGTGTCGAGGTCGTCGTGAAGGTGTTGCTCATTTCAGTCGAGCGGGTCGACTCGCGGTGCGACGGTTTAACAGCGGTCTCCGGTCGAGTCTCAAGCGAGTTCTGGCTACCTCCGACGCAGTGCAGGTGATCGTCGACTCTGTGCAGTATTCTGTCGTCGGTCCGGTCGAGCGAAGGCACGGAAAGTGGCTCGATGCAGCGTCATACAGTGGTGCTCGGCTTCAACAATGGTTCGTCGAGTCATCGGGGAAATCGACGAGGGGAGGGGAGGGGTCGTTCAGGCAGAGATGGCTAGTTGCTCCGGCGTCGTGCAGGCGGAGATGGGCAAGTCACTCCGGCGTCGTACAGCACAGCGGGTCGGGGGCATCGGGATGACGTTGGGCTCCTGGTGCAGCGAGGAGTTTGTTCGTGTGGAGGCGGTGAAGTATACGGTGGGGTGCTGGTGGTGTACGTGGAAGGGAGCGGCGGCTGTGAGTTCAGACGAGGGGCTGTCCGGCGGTGAAGTAGGTCGGGGAAGATGGATGAACAGGGAAGGAAGAAAGGAAATCGGCTGTGTATGGTTTTGAGAAAGGAGAAAAGTAAAAGTAAAAGTAAAAGTAAAAGAATACTATTTATATATAGGTATAGAGTTTGGGTTGACTTAGAATTAGGCTTAGTCAAAACCCTCTTGGGATTTGGCCTTCTCCTGGGTATTTCAATGGCTAGGATTTAAATAGATTTAAAATGAATGGATATGATGCATTGATTCAAGGTTTTGAGGGCCATGTTTCAAGGAGGTTGATGTTGTATTGCACACTCTCGAAAATTATGGAAAATATATATGAAGGGGAAAATGGGTTTATTTTCTTGTTATGTCCAACGGGGTGGACACCTTAATGCACTTTTGCACAAAAGTGCCAAACAATTGGAAAATTACACAAGGTGAGGTTTATGATTTAATTTTAATTAAACTAAATGCAATATGTGTTCTAAAATTAATTAGAAGTACAAGGGACTGAAATTAAGTGGAACACAAGTATTAGGAATGAAGTAGACTCAGAAAAGAATATTACCCTAATTTGGGTTGCTCAAAAATGGTCGAGATTGTGTTCTCTAATTTCGATTGGAACACACAAGGGTACAAAATTTGATTTATATAGAATTAAATATAGTCGTTTGCGACGAATATTGTGCGACTAAAATGAAGCACAACAAGACATAGTTATGAGTCACACAAGGATCAAAATAATAGTCTGGCACGTCTAGGACAAGGGTGTAAAATCTGTTGGAAGACAATGGCTAGTGTAGTGCTCTAATTATCGAAACAACGGTAGAGTGCAACAATCAAATAAAATCATAACAATTTAAATATAATTAATTATTATACAAATTATTTACAAATTAATTATGAAAAGACGAAAATACCCCTAATCTGAAATGTGGGGGTGACAAGTCTACCCTCCTTAAAAGAATTTCGTCCTCGAAATTAAAAATAAACTAGCAAAAGAATAACCATCAAACAATGAATTATACCTCAAGTCTCGAAGAGATACGGATACTGCTCGCGCATTTTGTCCTCTCTCTCCCAGGTTGACTCATCTAGAGAGTGATGTCTCCATGCAACACGAACCAAAGGAATAGTCTGGTTCCCCAATACCTTCTCTCTACGATCCAAGATCTCAACGGATTGTTCAGGATAGCTGAGTATCGATCCAACCTCGATCTCTGAGTGATCTAGTACGTGACTAGGATCTGCCATGTACCGTCTCAGCTATGACATATGGAACACGTCATGCACTCTATTTAGAGCAGGCGGCAAGTCAAGTCTATAGGCCACTGTACCGACCCTTGCAAAAATACTGAAGGACCCGATGTATCGTGGACTAAGCTTTCCGCCTCTACCAAAACGAATCATGCCCCGTGTCAAAGAAATCCATAGGAACACCAAATTGCCAACCTAGAACAAACAATCTTAATACGCAATCTAAAATAAAACAATCACAAACCAAATATAATAAAGCCTATACCTGAAACTCTAGGGGTCTACGGTGGCTATCGGCCCAATGCCGCTGTCTATCCTGCGCCACTCGCAGTCTGTCTCTGATAAGCTTTACCTTCTCTGCCTCATATTTAGATCCTTCTATGTAAACATGTACTTCAAGCTCTTGTGGTCTGTGAAGATCTCTACACGCTCTCCGTACATATAGTATTTCCACAGCTTTAGCACAAAGATAACTGCTGCTAACTCTAAGTCATGGGTGGGGTAGTTCTTTTCATGAGGGCATAATTGTCTTGAAGCATAGGCAATTACTTTCCTGTGCTGCTGAAGAACGCATCCCAAACCTTTTCCTCAAGAATCACCGTAGATAGTGAATCCACCTGTCCCAGATGGCAACGTCAAAACTGGTGCTGTCGTCAATATCTTCTTCAGCTCTTCAAATATGGCCTGACATTCCTCTGTCCAGACAAATTCCACATCTTTCTTGGTCAGACTAGTCATTGGTTCTGTAATCTTGGAGAAGTCTTGTACAAATCTTCTGTAGTATCCTGCTAGTCCGAGAAAGCTTCTGATCTCAGCTACCGAACTGGGGGTAGCCCATGACTCCACAGCCTCTATCTTCTTTGGGTTAACTGAAATTCCGTCACCCGTCACTATGTGTCCAAGAAATTCAACCTTATCAAGGAAGAACTCACACTTTGAAAGCTTTCCGTACAACTTTTCCTTCCTGAGAGTCTCCAAGGCTATCCTCAGGTGCTCTTTGTGCTCTTCTGGGGTCTTCGAATATATTAGAATATCATCAATAAACACCACTACGAACTTGTCAAGGTACTGGTGGAATACCTTATTCATCAAGTTTATGAATACTGCTGGTGCATTGGTTAAACCAAACGACATTACTATAAATTCAAACTGGCCATATCTGGTCCGAAAAGCTGTCTTCGGTATGTCCTCTCTCTTCACTTTCACCTGGTGATAGCCTAACCTCAAGTCTATCTTTGAAAACACCTTTGCTCCGCTCAACTGATCGAAAGATCATCTATCCTCGGCAGTGGATATTTGTTCTTGATAGTGAGGTTGTTCAAAGCTCTATAATCGATACACATGCGTACTGTGCCGTCCTTCTTTGGTACGAACAATATCGGGGATCCCCATGGTGATGAACTGGATCTAATAAAACCTTTGTCTTGTAGCTCCTCAACTTGCTTTTTTAGTTCTACCAACTCGTTGTTGTTGACTCTATAGACATATTGTGAAATAGGCTCCGCTCCTAGTATAAGGTCTATAGAGAATTAAACGTCTCTGTCTGGCGACAAACCTAGCAACTCCTCTGGAAATACATCCAGGAACTCCACTATCAGTGGATGTGGTAACTCTTCTTCTTCCATCCTGGCTCTACAAAAAGTATCTCTGCTCCGCTCCTATGCTCCTCTGGCGATCTCGAACTCTGGCTCTCCTGGCGATCAAAACACTACTCTTCCTCCGTGATAATCTATAGAAGCATGGTGTCTACTCAGCCAGTCCATTCCGAGTACAATATCGTATCCCGGGAGTGGCATGACGAGTAAACTCACGCTCAACTCTCGGCCTTCCAATGACACCCTCCGATCCTTACAACAATCACGGACTAGGATAATGCCTCCTCCTGTCGTGATCTTGCAAGTCCTATCTAATGGTTCCGTTTCTAAATAATGCTTAAGAGCATAAGATACATATAAGAAACTATAGGAAGCGCCATAATCAAATAATGCAAGTACTGGAATAGAATCGAGAGAAACTGAATCTGAAATCACGTCTCTAGCTGGCTCGGCCTCCTCAGTAGTCATGGCGTAAGCTCATCCCTGTGGTGCTCCTCTCTGCTGCTGCTGGTACTGAGCAAACCTCTGCTGCTATGGTGGAAGTGGAGGTCCTCTCTGCTGGCCTCCTGGTACAGTAGGTGCTCTGGCTGGTCCTCTCTGAGCGGCTGCTCCTCCCTGGCGAGTCTGAATAGCTGGACAGTCCCTCAGCTGATGTGCTGACGATCCACATGACAAACAAGTACCCAGCCTCTTCCTGTAGTTGTCCCTAGTATGTCCTATCTTTCACAATATGCGCACTGGACAATGGGCTAATTTTGTCTTTGTGGCTGCTGATGCTGGATCTATCCTCGAATTGGTGCCTGTTGCTGGTGTTGCTGCCGGTACGGCCTCTGTTGTTGTTGTTGTTGAAAGTGTGGGCGCTTGTCCTGTCCTGTGTTACCACTTGCTCCTCCAGAAGTGTCGCATCCTCTCTTGGGCCTGAGGTCCAAGTCATCTTCAGCAATCTGGGCATCTATCAGAATACCCTCAAATGTAGCAGTACGTCGTCCCGAAGTACGAGACTTGATCTCTCTATTTAATCCTTTCCGAAATTTTTGTGCTCTGTCTCCTGGGTCTCAAATCATCAATGGCGCGAATCGACTTAATCGACAAAACTCTGCGGCATATTCGTCGACTGACATGCTTCCTTAGACTAAGTCATGGAACTGACTTTCCAATGCTCCCAAAGCTATGTTAGGAAAGAATTTCTCCTTGAAGAGCTCCTTAAAGTCCTCCCAAGTAAGTCCTTCAACAGCGAGTCTCGACTCTGTACGATACCACATCAGGGCGATATCAAACATCTGACTACCAGCGGCCTCGATCTGAAGAATCTCCGAAATATGTGCTAAACTCAAGTTCCTCTTTATGTCCTCTAACCAATCGTCAACATAGAGTATTCCTTCTGTGCCTTTGAACTCTCGAGGCATCATCCTCTTAAAGTCTACTATGGTACCTGGCCTCTATTGTTGCTGGCCAGGATGCTGCGGTTGTCGTGCTACTCTCTCCACAGCCTGGAGAGCCACCTGATGAGCGTTCTCCATGCTCTCTCTCATCAGCTCTGTATGCGCCTGGTGTGCCTCTGCTTGCACTCTCTGAGCCTCAGCTTGAACACGCTGGGCTTCTGCTGTTACTCTCTGGGCCTCTAGTATGCCCTGGATCAATGCGAACATCTGTGCCCCGTCAGTGGGCACTCCTCCGGAAATCGGTGTCGGGGGTGTTGGAAGATTGTCCGTCATAGCTGGGGAAATCCTCTGAACAAGTGGAGAAGGAATCCCATTAGCTGTAAATACTCCCACATGAACAGGAGATGTAGGAGAAACTCCAGATGTCTGTTCGTCAGGTCGAGAGGTGGCAGACCCCTCTGAAGTTGATGCTCCCACTCTCATAGATCTAGTATTCGGCGACGTCCTGAAGACAGGTCAAAAAGAATCAATTAATGTGATAGATACGATATCATCAAGGAAGGACGAAAAAATTCTAAAGGAAGTAATCAATTAGAATAGCATTGTGAAGATCAGAATTTTCTAGTGTGATTGAGTATACTCTCATCCTAAATCCTATTTCCTATATCCTATCGCAGGCTCGCAGCAGTACAACTAAGTTGTCGCACTACCACGATATCGCATAATTTGCGAAACTAGACCTGCATGGGCCACCACTAAAAATGTGTCACGACCCACACCCGGTATAGGGACACGAGAGAGTGGGTACGTCCAGCCTACGTCGCAGCATCGACGGTAGAACGCTGTCTAGGTCACAATAAATACTAAACACAACTCATATCCTGTCAATGATATCAATCTCCATAAGGAGGACAATATACATCTCATAATATCTCATAATGTAAACTTAATCACAACAACTATAGAAGTATAAAGGCACGATAACAGATAAGAAGAATAACATAGTCAAACACCATGTCTCAAAATATAGATAAATCACAATCAAGCTGTCTAGCACAAAGTCTCCACAAGTCTCAACATAAACTAAGAATAAGTCTAAACATAAACTCAATAACCTCAAATAAGTCTCAGTGCATAAGATAAATACTGCCTAGATAGCTGCAGGTAATGTCTCCTCTAAAAGAATAGTCTCCTCTAAGATCTCTGGTGTGTAGTCTGCATCTATACCCGGTCCATAGTGTGTAGTACAAAAATCCTCAAGATCCTCTGGAAAAAATATACAGTCAGGATTGGAACGAAGTACAAGCACTAACAACAGTTCCACATATATTGACAAAAACTATAATATAGTGTAAAGAAATACAAGACAAATATGAATACTGGCAATAAGAAATACTGGACATAATGAAATACTGGAATATATCATCATCAATGTACATCTAGCAATAAAATAGAAATACAAGTGCATGCTAGAACAAAGAACTGAAATATAAATAAATGCTAGAACAATAACTAGAACATATAGAGATGCTAGATTAATATACTAGAGATACATGTCAAGAACATCTATCTAAGTGTGTGAAACATCAGCATATCATGTGATCGGCTTGGGACTGATCTGGCTTGTTATGTATAACTAGCTATGATTCATGTAAGGTCAGGCTAACAATCCGGATAGCTATGATGTAAGCAATAGTTAGGCTAATCATACATAACAGGCTATGATGCATGTAATGGTCAGGCTGCACCGACGTGAGGTGTGGGTGAGCTATGATTCATGTAAAGTTGGATATGATCACAAAAGCTACTAATATTTCCCCGTTTTCCCCAGCTACTACGATGGATTCCAAATCATGACTCCTCGTGACAGTTCTCGATGATGCCAACTCGTGTAAACAACAATGTCAGAATTATGTACGCTTTACAACTAGAATTATAGAGATGATCAACATAATGGAAACTGTCAGAGAATGTACTCGCCTGTGGTCCTTAGCTGGAAATACCAATGTCCTGGTTCCAAAGTATCGTCTGAATGATCCCACAGTCCTATAGACATATCATATAATAATATTGCATCAGACATTACACTAACACACACAATCTAAATACAATAATCTCAGAGACTACGCTAGGGGTTTCACGTCTGTAGTTGCTGTAGCGCCCCGTTCCCCCGGTGCGGGGAGCACGGCTAAGAAACACAAGACGGTATCGTTCGATCGGGATAGATTGAATTAAGAACTCGTCCTCGTTATGGATTTGTTTCTTTGGAATCGATTCTCATATTCAGTGGACCGTGCCCCAAGGATCGGCTTAGCGGCAGAGTCAGGAGGGACCTCACCGCTGCTATCTTTTATTGCCTCGGTTTTCGATGTTGCTTGTTGCTTTCGTGCTTTGAGTTGGTTTTGGGATTTGCTTATTTTCCTTGAACGGTTTTGATGGTTTTCATTATTTTCGTTCATTGACTTGCACTTCTATTCCGAGATTGGAAAGAGAGGAAGAAGTATTAATCGAGCTGTTCGTGTGCAGGTGAACGAGCAGTAGGCGGCCTGCGAGCGGAGTCGTGAAGCGCCTCTTTCCTTCTCCTTTCCTTCCAACCAAGTGAGTGGCTACCAACCCGATTAGCTAGCCCTGCTTCCAAGCTTTACGCCCTAAAATCTGCATTCTTCTTTGCCCCGATCAAACGATACCAAGTAATAATAAAAGAAACCAAGATAAAAGAGAATAGACTTGGTTATTACTGCTTGTCAATCAAACTCGTGAACTGTTACTTACTTGCATGCTTGTTCGTTCTGAATGTTCATCATATGCATCAATTGTAGTTAGTATATCTTCTTCTATAAATTATGCTATTTATGAATCATATCGTGTATGCGCATAACTGTTCCTAGAGGCTATGCAAAATGAATCATGCATTACTCGTGTTGCCTCAACTGCGTGAAGTGATAATTTAACTAAACATCGTGTGTTCGATCACGGACAACTTGTGCACAAGGATATAAGTTCTACGGACGGTCGCTGGGGACTAGCACCGATCCGATCCGGGCAGACTTCGTGTTTATAGTCAATCGTGTGCGGACGGGATAACTTGCAACGCATCGTGTTTTATGAGCTCCTCGTGTTTTCTCGTTGCATGCTATCCTTGTCCTTGACTAGTCCATTATGGCATCAAGCCAGTGATCCTCGTGTGTATATGCTTGCAACGCCTCGTGTGTTTATCGTGTGAATATGGCTTGCAATGCATCGTGTGCTCAACGTGTATATTTAAACCTGTTGCATACTAACTTGTGTCTTCGTGGCAGGGAAGGCATGGTAAGTATTGTGCAGGTAATTCAGACGGGCAGGTAAAATCTACCGAATGGTGGCACGTTCATTTCAGTAAATTTTATATGCTGCTTACTTGTAAATGAACTAAGGCAAGATAGAAACCCACAAATATTCATGCTTCATTAAAACAACGTGTGGATTGGTATAGTTCGGTTAGCTCGCCTTCACCAGTATGTTTCGACATGCTGACCCTCGTTGAAACAGGTTCTCCGCACCAAGGCGAACCGAGCGAGGAGCCGAAGTCGTCTTCCCGATCCAGTCCAGCTGTTGGCGCATCTTCACCGCGACCCTTGAAGCATTTTTGGAGCCAGAAGCTTGCAATTCTTCATACACAAATGCAACTTCGTGGAAAAGTCGTCCTCCAGCCTGGAGGTCTTTATCATTTTGAAGTTTATAAAGGGATGTAATGTACAGGACTGCTATCTCATTTTGAGTTATCTTTTTTGTAAGCCGTTCGGCATATTAGCTGACTCGTTCAGGAGTTTGTAATAGATGTTCATTATCAATAAAGAGAACTTTTCCATGTTTTAAATCTATGTTTTAATTTATCTGCGTACTCTGAATATGTGCTTGCTATGCAAAATACTTTAGCCTTGTGCGGGCGCAACCCCAGGCCCGCACGGCATCACGATTCGGGGGATGCTCCAACGATTCTAAGGAATCGGGTCGTGACATAATGGTATCAGAGCACAGATTCAAGTTCCTTAGACTTCGTGCTGGAAAAGTTCCTTTAACGATCAAATTCTTGTGCGAACTCTTGAACTCGCTAGGCCAAAATGAGATACGTTTATGCAATAAGTCCATAATACATTATGATTCTAATGTAATTTACCTTCTTTTGAAGGAATGGTACCGGCGCAATCTGTAGCGCAAGCTCCGAACGAAACACAAGAAAGTAGTTTGGGAAATTCGGGAAGCTCTCAGAGCCAGCGCGGCATATCTCAAGTCGACCCGCTTGAGCGGGTAATGCAAATGTTAGAATCGCAACGACAAAGAGATGATGCTCGCCAAGTCAAGTTCGAAAGCAATTTAGAGATCTGATTCTCAGTCCAACAGAAACAGGTAGATACCCTACAACAGATCGTTCAGACTTTGGCTGCCAATCATTCCGCCGCAACTACAACGACTCCGGTGGAACAGCCCGTGCTTAAAGTGGAGACGCCTCAAATCCTAAGGCCGAGGGACGTGACTCCCTTCAACTTGGGCCACTTCAAGAAAGTCTTCAACACCCCATTCAACGGGACTGAGGACCCAGTGGTAGCTCTAGATTGGCTAGCCGAGCTTGAAGATCACTTCGCTCTGCTAGAGGTCCCCGAAGAGAAGCGCGTCGCCTGCGTGCAACTTCAGCTCCGCCTCAATGCGCACGATTGGTGGAACGTGCATCGACGATCTCTCCAATTTGATCACGGAGAGGAGGCGATCTCGTGGACAACTTTTCGTGTCGCATTCGAAGAGGAGTTTATACCCCCTCCAGTACAACGTCAAATGGAAAATGATTTCGTGCAACTGAGACAGGGCAGTATGACAGTGAAGCAGTACTCCGCCGAATTTAACCGACTCTCCAAATTCGCTAGGGCCTATTTACCTGATGAAGCGAGTCGAGCCAGAAGGTTTGAAGGTGGACTACACCCTGCCATCCATGCGCACGTGGTCAATAATCAGTATGGAACAATGCGTGAAGTCATGAATCACGTCTTATCACTTGAACCGCAGTATCCTCACGTTTCCACCGGCGCTGTGCATACCTACAATCACAAACGCCAAGGCAACGATAGAGGAAACACTGCTGCAAAGCGCCGAGACAACGATGGTCAGCAGAGGGCAAACCCCAACCAAGTATGTCAGTATTGCAATAAACATGGGCACGCCTTCAATCAATGTCGTAAGAGACTTGGGTTATGTCTCGCTTGTGGCAATCTAGGCCATGCCATTAGTGCTTGTCCGAACCTTCCTGATCATTGCCCGCAACGTAATAACCCCTAACGGTAAGCATTATTCCTAAGTTTCGGGACGAAACTTCCAATTGGTTGGGTAGGATGTAGCGCCCCGTTCCCCCGGTGCGGGGAGCGCTGCTAAGAAACACAAGACGGTATCGTTCGATCGGGATAGATTGAATTAAGAACTCGTCCTCGTTATGGATTTGTTTCTTCGGAATCGATTCCTATATTCAGTGGACCGCGCCCCAAGGATCGGCTTAGCGGCAGAGTCAGGAGGGACCTCTCCGCTGCTATCTTTTATTGCCTCGGTTTTCGATGTCACTTATTGCTTTCGTACTTTGAGTTGGTTTTGGGATTTGCTTATTTTCCTTGAACAATTTCGATGGTTTTTATTGTTTTCGTTCATTGACTTGCACTTCTATTCCGAGATTGGAAAGAGAGGAAGAAGTATTAATCGAGCTGTTCGTGTGCAGGTGAACGAGCAGTAGGCGGCTTGCGAGTGAAGTCGTGAAGCGCCTCTTTCCTTCTCCTTTCCTTCCAACCAAGTGAGTGGCTACCAACCCGATTAGCTAGCCCTGCTTCCAAGCTTCACGCCCTAAAATCTGCATTCTTCTTTGCCCCGATCAAACGATACCAAGTAATAATAAAAGAAACCAAGATAAAAGAGAATAGACTTGGTTATTACTGCTTGTCAATCAAACTCGTGAACGGTTACTTACTTGCATGCTTGTTCGTTCGAAATGTTCATCATATGCATCAATTGTAGTTAGAATATATCTTCTTCTATAAATTATGCTATTTATGAATCATATCGTGTATGCGCATAACTGTTCCTAGAGGCTATGCAAAATGAATCATGCATTACTCGTGTTGCCTCAACTGCGTGAAGTGATAATTTAACTAAATATCGTGTGTTCGATCACGGACAACCTGTGCACAAGGATATAAGTTCTGCGGACGGTCGCTGGGGCACTAGCACCGATCCGATCCGGGCAGACTTCGTGTTTATAGTCAATCGTGTGCGGACGGGATAACTTACAACGCATCATGTTTTATGAGCTCCTCGTGTTTTCTTGTTGCATGCTATCCTTGTCCTTGACTAGTCCATTATGGCATCAAGCCAGTGATCCTCGTGTGTATATGCTTGCAATGCCTCGTGTGTTTATCGTGTGAATATGGCTTGCAATGCATCGTGTGCTCAACGTGTATATTTAAACCTGTTGCATACTAACTTGTGTCTTCGTAGCAGGGAAGACATGGTAAGTATTGTGCAGGTAATTCAGACGGGCAGGTAAAATCCACCGAATGGTGGCACGTTTATTTCAGTAAATTCTATATGCTGCTTACTTGTAAATGAACTAAGGCAAGATAGAAACCCACAAATATTCATGCTTCATTAAAATAATGTGTGGATTGGTATAGTTCGGTTAGCTCGCCTTCACCAGTATGTTTCGACATGCTGACCCTCGTTGAAACAGGTTCTCCGCACCAAGGCAAACCGAGCGAGGAGCCGAAGTCGTCTTCCCGATCCAGTCCAGCTGTTGGAACATCTTTACCGCGCCCCTTGAAGCATTTTTGGAGCCAGAAGCTTGCAACTCTTTATACACAAATGCAACTTAGCGGCAAAGCCGTCCTCCAGCCTGGAGGTCTTTATCATTTTAAAGTTTATAAAGGGATGTAATGTACAGGACTGCTATCTCATTTTGAGTCATTTCTTTTGTAAGCTGTTCGGCATATTAGCTGACTCGTTCAGGAGTTTGTAATAGATGTTCATTATCAATAAAGAGAACTTTTCCATGTTTCAAATCTGTGTTTCAATTTATCTGCGTACTCTGAATATGTGCTTGCTATGCAAAATACTTTAGCCTTGTGCGGGCGCAACCCCAGGCCCACACGACATCACGATTCGGGGGATGCCCCAACGATTCTAAGGAATCTGGTCGTGACAGTTGCTGTGCATAACAGACAGTCAATAATACGGTCTTGCCTGTACATCGGTGTACATATGGCAGTCTGCTAACGTGTTGCGTGGTCACAGGTCAATGTAACTATAGGGTATCCGTGGTTACACTCGGGTTATCTAGTACATGACATATCATACATATTATTATCTAGCATATACATTAATACTCATTAATTACAATATAATAGATATATGTATATATACTTAATAAAATTTATACTACATGCATATATATTAAACATGTACTAGAGATTCATATACTATACTTATACATATGTATATATACTAATTAAGAAATATACTATATATATGCATATACCAATATTAATATTTAATATATAATAATACACATACCAATACCAACTACGAATACGTATAAATACAATAAAAACTACGCATATGCGTGTTCGTGTATATGCATGCGGGAGGGGACTCGAACCTGGGTATGTGGGAAGAGACGTGCGTGTCGAGGTCGTCGCGAAGGTGTTGCTCGTTTCAGTTGAGCGGGTCGACTCTGGCAGTGCGACGGTTCAGCAGCGGTCTCCGGTCGAGTCTCAGGCGAGTTCTGGCGAGCCTCCGGCGCTGTGTAGGTGATCGTCGACTCTGTGCAGCGGTCTGTCGTCGGTCCGATCGAGCGTAGGCGCGGACAGCGGCTCGGTGCAGCATCGTGCAGTAGTGCTCGGCTTCAATAGCGGTTCGTCGAGTCGTCGGGGAAATCGACGAGGGGAGGGGTCATTCAGGCGGATATGGCGTGTTGCTCTGGCGTCTTGTAGGAGGAGATGGGCGAGTCGCTCCTGCGTCGTGCAGCACAGCGGGTCGGGGGCAGCGGGATGACGTCAGGCTCCTGGTGTAGCGAGAAGTTTGTTCGTGTGGAGGCGGTGAAGTATGCGGTGGGCTACTGGTGGTGTACGTGGAAGGGAGCGGCGACTGTTAGTTCAGGCGAGGGGCTGTCCGACGGTGAAGTAGGTCGGGGAAGATGGGTGAAAGTGAAGGAAGAAAGGAAATCGACTGTGTATGGTTTTGAGAAAAGAGAAAAGGAAAAGTAAAAGAATACTATTTATATATAGGTATAGAGTTTGGGATGACCTAGAACTAGGCTTGGTCAAAACCCTCTTGGGATTGGGCCTTCTCATGGGTATTTCAATGGCTAGGATTTAAGTGGATTTAAAATGAATGGCTATGATGTATTGGTTCAAGGTTTTGAGGGCCATGTTTCAAGGAGGTTGATGTTGTATTGCACACTCTCAAAAATTATAGAAAAATATACATGAAGGGAAAAATAGGTTTATTTGTGTGTTGTGTCAAACGGGGTGGACACCTTAATCCACTTTTGCACAAAAGTGCCCAACAATTAGAAAATTACACAAGGTGAGGTTTATGATTTAATTTTAATTTAACTAAATGCAATATGTTTTCTAAAATTAATTAGAAGTACAAGGGGCTAAAATTAAGTAGAACACAACTATTATGAATGAAGTAGGCCCCAAAAAGGATATTATCCTAATTTGGGTTGCTCAAAAAGGATCGAGGTTGTGTTCTCCAATTTTGATTGGAACATACAAGGGTACAAAGTTTGATTTATATAGAATTAAATATAGTCATTTGTAATGAATTTTGTGCGACTAAAATGAAGCACAACAAGACATAGTTATGAGTCACACAAGGATCAAAATAACAGCCTGGCACGTCTTGGACAAGGGTGTAAAATATGTTGGAAGACAATGGCTAGTGTAGTGCTCTAATTATCGAAACAACGATAAAGAGCAATAATCAAATACAATCACAACAATTTAAATATAAATAATTATCATGCAAATTGTTTACAAATTAATTACGAAAAGACGAAAATACCCCTAATCTGAAATGTGGGGTGACAACAAGTGCCTGAACTGGGATACTATTGCCCATATGAGCAGTGTAATCAGTAAAGTTACCAAGGTAGGTAGTGTCAGCCAGATCCTGAGTGGCCTGTCCCTTGCCCTTAGAACTCTCAATATGAAGCTTGAACTGACGTAGTTCCTCCAGCTCTGCTATCTCGACTCTAGTCATCTTAGTAGTGGTCTTCTCTGGCACAACTAGGTGAGAAATTCCCTGGCCTCCATGACCCCTGCCTCCTTGACCTGTACGTCCATCTCTTTGTCCTCTGCATCCTCGACCACGACCAAAATTACGTGGTTGAGGGTAGTTGTAGCTGAGGTTCCATTTCTTCCCGTAATTATAGCACTCCTGTCATCGTAGATGGGAGCACTAGGAATCACCAATGTCGAGCGGACAACGGGTGAGGTCTCACATTTTATCACTTTCTGTCTAATCTTCTCTTGTTCCATTGATATAACAGCCTCATCCAGGGATAGAAAAGATAGCAGAAGACACATTGCTACCCTTCTAGCCTTAAACTATGTATTTAAACCCTTGAGAAAATGAGCCACACACCTACGCTCAAGATACTGTTTTCCAAGTAGAACATCTGCCAGATTTTGCAATGATAGCGGATTATAGTGATCCAAGTCCTCCCATAAGTGACGTAGCTACGCTGCATACTGGAATACTGTCTTCTCCCCATGTGTGGTAGCATCAATCTTTTTCTCAACTTCCATCATCAAAATGACACTTCTAACTCCAGAGTACATTTCAGCCAATATCTTCCAAACATCAGCTGCACTGCAGATTGACTCTACCACCCCAGCTATGGATGGAGACACAGAAGTCACCATCCAAGAAACCACCAGAGAATTAAGGTGACTCCATGTGCTCCACTCAACACTCATCTTATCCTCTGGCTCAGTGCACTCTCCCTTCAAATATTTTTAACTCCCTTGGTCCGAAGGTTCAACAACGCCCTCCTAGAGCAACATAGTTAGTTTATCGTTCCCTCAAGTTTGATTTCATTGGGCAGCAACTCTATCTTCTTTATCACCTATGACAGTTCTGGTATGGGCATGACTGTCCTACTGGATGAGGTCTCCTCTAATTTGGTCTGAAATACCCTGGCTACCCCCTCCAGTATCTCTTTTAACTCCTGACTAGTCACAGGGCACCATCTCCACAGTTGCACACAGGGACAAGGTCAAACATAACTCAAACACATTTAGTGTGCCTATATGCGATCACAACTTTCTCCATCTATCGGTACACCTCCAAACTCATGCGGCATAAGAGATGCACGATGGATAGAACTTGCCGAAACAAGGGCTAAAATAGATATTTGTGCAAACTTCCCAGGAAGTATGCTTTATAATCTCAGAACCCATGTTGAGATCAAAATCAGAGGATCACATAAGAGTTCCTTTCTAATTATCCACGATCCAACGACGGGTTTGACGAGAGCCGCAGGCAAACCCGCAGGGAATGTCGACGACACCCGAGGGTGAGGGGCTTCCACGCACAAAGGAAGGCGGGGGAGGGGGGGGGGGGTGTCAAGTGAGAGACAGGGGGAAAGGAAAAATTATATATATATTTTTTGGAAAAATGATTCAGAGATTTGGTTCTGATACTAAGTAGAAAGACTTAATTTATTTATTTCTCAAAGATGGGGTACATATATATATATATAGGAAGAGGCTAGTCTCCTCCATACTTTCTATCCAATGTGGGACTAAATAAGTTCCCATAACTCAACAAAAATTGAAAACCTAATTTTTATTGCCTCATTGAATTAAATTGTTAGAGATCAATCTATTGCAAATGATAGATTCTTTTCCAGTAGATCTTTTCCTAACAAAGGTGTTTCAATGCAATGACAAAAGGAGCCTAAAATTTGGTGTGCTTTAATTTAGCCAAAAATAGATCCTTTCCCTAACTCAAAACTGTAAGGGATCACACTTAAACACGTAAATCTGAATAAAAGTGTCCTTCATTACAAGTTTTAATGTTATTTTAGTCAGATGTTTAAAGTTTCTATTAAATAAATGTTATAAGAAAATTAAATACCTAAGTTTTTGGATTTTTTATGCCAATTTAATTCTATTTGCGTAAAAATTTGAGATAGGTAGTTTTAAAATTGCAGAATGGCACTATGACAAATTGAGATCCACATTTATGGGTACTTCTTATCTTTTCGATGAAGTACTATGTGAATGGAGTTATATATCCCAAATTTGGAGATTCTATGACATTTTCATGGGATGAATTGAGGAATATTACCAAAGAAGAGTTGTACTATGATTTAGATGCGACAAATTTGTACTTGCCCCCAGACCACCAATTTTTTGATTGTCTTATTTTCATGGACAACTAAGACCAATCATGACATGTTTGATAAGAAACCAGTAGTGAATGTAATACATATTTATCTTGATCATGGTTTTAGTGTTGAAGAGCATGCAGGGAAGTGACAGAGGGAGATCATTAAGCAACAAATTCTTTGGGTAAGAAAAGGATTGAAGAAGACATGTAGCATATAAATTTAAATATTATTTTTTGTGATTATGTTTCATCTATTTGTGTTAAGAACTCCAAAAGAATTGTGTTTAGTGTTAATTGTTGCGTCCTTGAACCAGAATATTGGAGAGCGGGGGAGGATGTAGGAAAGCTAAAGTACTCGAGTATCCTGTATAGCAGTCACAAATGTCTACAGGCAAGTGGGAGAACAGTTTGTCAAGCCACTAACATCTTCTTAGTGTCTAGTAAATCCTAGACCTTAATTCATATAATAGATTAATATAAGAATAATAACATATGAAAAGCTGTAAGGCATCCTAAATGTTAAAACATACCTGATCAAGAAGCTAGTATATAGAAATATAATACTAACAAAGTATCCAATACAATACATAACCATATAACTAGTGACTGTCTAGAATATATAATCACGCCATTAAACTAACGTATATACACTTGCCCTGGAATATAAGGGTTAAACACTTGCCTTGGGCTTTCATGCCATAATACAAAAATTTGGAGAACATGGGTATGACTCAACTATCTACACACTATGATAGTCATCCCGTAATACGGACATGACTGTCTCTAAACATAGGGGTATATACTACAATACAAGTCTCATATGGCCTCACAGAACATGTTATGTTTTAATCAATCAAACAAGTAGTAAATATAAAACATATACGATAAATTAGTAGGACAACCTTGATGCTCTATTAAAATGATCATAAATTTAGCTATACAAATGAAAAGTTAGCAGAGTATTTAATAGTACATGATCATATCGTAGTTGTAGCCTGAATATATTTATTTATTATATTGTTTGGAACAACCTTCTAGAATATACAAGATAAATAGGTGCCTTGCGGATGGGCGCCTAAAAATCAAAATAAAATCACGATTGGCGGAGAAGAAACCCATTCAGGATCCTCAACGATTATCCTCCTAGTAAACACCATTGAGCTGAAAGTACGTTGGATCCTTGGCTTTAGTACTAGATCCGGCCAAATAAAACCAGAAGGGTCAATCTCCTAATCACAAGTACCATAAGAAAGAATGGGTGAATGAAACAAAAATCCAAAGACTAACAATTAATAGTAACTCATGTCATAGCATAGACCTATATTCTTCATTGAGATAGTAATCCATCCCTACACCAAACAAGGACAAGGGATGGAGTATTATATCATGACATAGAACATTACTAAACTACGGGTAGGTGATAAAGTACATAATCAATGGTTTAATTATAGATCAACCAAATAGTTTCTACAACTTGCTAGATTACTATCTAGAATATAATATAAGGATTCGTCAATTGTGTGATGTCAAAGCAGGACTGGTCAACTCATATAACTCCGTATAAATCAGTAATAGTCTCCGGTACCACTTTTAGGCGGCCATTGGGTTGGTAACAATCTCAATAACAGTTCCAGTACTCCTATAGGAT
This sequence comes from Iris macrosiphon, assembly GCA_036927795.1. Taxonomy (NCBI): domain Eukaryota; kingdom Viridiplantae; phylum Streptophyta; class Magnoliopsida; order Asparagales; family Iridaceae; genus Iris; species Iris macrosiphon. The sequence goes on from JAYESA010000016.1 coordinate 20,317,170, forward strand.
AGATACTGGGTTGATAATAGTAATAATGCCAGATACTACACTCGACTAGCTGTAGGACATACCACATTATTTGGTGGCTGGCCAGTAATATGCACTATATTGAAATACTTTTCCTCCTAAATTTTTTACGTATTTTAAGTTATACAATTAACATTACTGATTATGTGGATACTATCATGGACATATGGCTATCCAACCTAGATATTGTATTATAGTACGAGTATGCTTGGGGTGAATCTGCATTAGTTCCTGAGGGTTCCAACTTAGATTCATTCTGAGTGTAGATACAACATTTAATCCACATATCCTAATACTAATTTATGTTACGGTCACTGACCAACTTTGGTAGTATCCACAGAGGAAAATAATAAATAGAACTAGAATAGATATAATATCTTAGTGCATAAGAAATATAAAGTAGATCCTCAGTGAACCTGTAAACAGAAGCACCTTGGTGCTGACAGGGCCATTACCTTAAAGATTAAGCTTGTAACAATAGCACAAATGCAATATAGTTATGTCAGGAATATGGACAATCTGGTAGTTAATTCGTCTAAGATTTAACATCAATAGTTCCTCGATCTATTATGTATCATGTATATCAAATATGGGATACAATCACTAGATACTATGTTACCCAACTCGATAGAATTCTACGACCTACTGTTCACATAAAATACCTTAGATAATACAGTGGGTCGATCAATCAACTATTCTTCAATACTTACCGCAGGATAACAAGTGTCACCGATCCAAAGCTAAGCACCTATCGGGTACATCGATAAAAAATAGTCTAAAGTCGCTAGAAAGAGTTTCGAAGAAGGCTAAATATCCACACCATGAAATGGGAAATGAAACCAAGAGCTATCATGTAGAAGTGTAAGCTAAAGGGAAACCCATGGTATACCAGTAGCGATATGCCGGTGGTATACCATCCTGAATCTTAGAATAATATTTGACTTATTAGAACGAAATAGGGTTTTATCGATATACCAAATATCGGTGGTGGTATACTGACGGTATGCCGCCTGCACTAATACTATGCAAACATAGCTCGAGAAAAGAATTTTTGGGGCTAAAATATGTCCAAATTATCACTATTAGATCTCTAACAAGTAATGAGACTAGGTTAAGGTCTCTTACAACATGTAGGACTAGGTTTTTGGGATTAGTACATTGGAATCACAACGAAATCCATGGTATTTATCCTAACTCCTTAGGTTATATCCAGATACATCACAAGTTCAAAATCCAAAATAGAGTCCCAACCCAACAGAAAAATATATATCCCAATCAGGAGAAAATTAAAATAAAATGAATAGAATTATGCTACAACAACATTTTTATTTCGAGAAATATTATAAAAGTATAATTCCATTCACAAGTACAAAATGTACTTGCTTTAGATACAAACCCATGCCCTAATCTTCTACTCCTCTTTTGAGAGGGGTTTAAAAATCATACCCAAAGCCTCAAGGACAAGCTCCTAGTCCTAGGTCTGCTTAGTTTCAAGAAGAAAAGATGAAGGAAAGCTTATGGAGTTCTCTTGAGGGAGAAGAAATGAAGAAGGGAAAGTGAAAGAGTTAAATAAAAGGGAGAGAGGAGGGGGTGACCATTGGATGGATGACACATCACCAATCTCTGTCCCCCAAAAAATTATAGTCAACAAAGGAAAACTAATTACCCAATGGACAATAACTTAGCCTAGTCAACAACTGCTGACTGTGCCTACATTATACCAATGGTTTACCTGTGATATGTCGTGGTATATCGACAAGATAGAAAAATTCTTATTTTGGTGAATTCAAGGGTTCACTAGTCTATGTACAGGACCTAGTATGGGTCTATGGCAATGCCAATGGGAACCATCTAAGGGTCTAGGGTTGTCTCACATATGATTATTTTATTGAAATAGAAATCCAAATCTAGTTACATAAGCTAGTTAATTAATTTTAGCCTAATCGGTTACCTTACGAATGATCTATCTGTACGTTTGTAAAAATTTTACGACTCTCACAGAAAATAAAATAACAATAGATGCGGGAACAAATACCCATATAAATATAGATATCGAAAACGGAAAGTGACAACACTACCCACCGTAGAAAAATCCCGTACAAAATTTCAACTAAGGCCAAACCATAACAATTAAGATAATCACTATAAAATCAACATGTATATATGAATTCAAGTAGTAAAGAAAAGCGAACATTCACACACACACACACACACACACACACACACACACACACACACACACACACACATATATATATATATATATATATATATATATATATATATATAATGTGGAATAATTTAGATATGAAGGCATAAGATGAAATATACCTTCAGGATCAAATATGTGTGGGTATTTGGCTCTGATACCGTCCTCGCGTTTCCACGTCGACTCTATCGGTGAATAATGGCCCCAAACAACATGGACAAACTTAATAGTCTGGTCCTTAAAAAATTTCTTTCTCTGGTCCAAAATAGATACATGTTGCTCCTCAAAGGACAAGTAAGTACTAATGACTAGCTCTGAATAAACGAGGATGTGGCTTAGATCCAAAATATACATATACTATTGAGATACATGTAGAAATCGTATAACTCACGTAGCAAAGGCGGAAGGGCGAGATGATAAGCAATATCTCCCACCCGCTCAAAAATGTCGAATAAATCGATATATTGTTCACTAAGCTTTCCTCTGACTTTGAATATGATAACTCCTCGTGTAGAAAAAGTTCTAACAATATATGGTCGTCGATGCTGAACTCCATAGGCCTTCAATGCTGATCTTTCCAATGATAATATTAATTTTGTGCCTTACGAAGTCGCTCTTTGATCAATCTGACTATCTCTAATGCGTGTAATAATATTTGTTCCCAACATCTTCCTCTCTCCTACATCATCCTATGTTAGTGACGATCTATACTTTCTCCCATATAATGCTTCAAATAGAGCCAGTTGAATTCTTATCTAGAAGATGTTGTTGTGAGAGAACTCCACTAAATGAATATTATCCTCCCAAGATCCATCGAGTTACAAAGTGTAGGACCGTAGTATATCCTCTGAAGACTGTATGCTCTGCTAAACCATATTTTTAAGGATGATATGCTAATATGTAAACCTCAACCTGGTATCCAGACACTAGTAAAAAATTTGTCAAATATAAAAGGTGAATCGGGTGTCTTAATTCGATATGATGCTCACCAGAATACCGTGTTATGTCACTCTCTTCCACATATAAATATCTACAAGCTACTCCATAGACTGCCAAACTCTGAATCGTAGGAATTGTGCTACCTTTACGAGACGAGCCACTATCACCTAAATGTTCTTGACTAGAGTGAGATCTATTTAAACAGGTCACAAAATTCATTATGATATGCTCCCACTTATACTTACAATAGGAAGCAATTATAATAATCTTGTTGGTCTCTGTTGCTTAGCCTTCATCTGCTGTCACACTAAACAAAGAAAAATAAATCTCCCTATCTCCCTCTTTATCTCGTGCCACCAAAAATACTGTCAGACTTCCTGATACATCTTCATACCCCTGGATGAATAAAGTACAGAGAACTATGAGTCTCGGTCATAATCTTTTGTCAGATATCTCCACTCGGTACATAGAGATGACTACTAAATCTGAGTATCACATTCTCATAAATCCTCAACTCCTTGAGACTGAACTCATGCGCTGGTTTAAACCTCTAGATTTATGGGTCCTCTGTCAGTGTTGATTTGGTCATCTCGACCAAGGTAAACTGAACCTGCAAGCTGGATAGAACTCCAGTGTTGTGTGGAAGAACCACCTCAATATCTCTCTCCTAAAAATCCTCTAATATGTACCTTTGATTCGCCAAGGCGAATGCACTAGCCCTCGTTCTAAATGAATTTGATAATATATTTACCTTGCCTGAATGATAATAAAAATCTATATTATAATTCTCTAGTAACTCTAACCCTCCTCTGGCATATATTCAAGTCATTCTGGGTAAAGATATACTTTAGGCTCTTATGATCAGGATAAATCTCTACTTGCTCATGCTACAAATAGTGTCTCCATAACTTAAGCAATAATACCACTTCTGCCAACTCTAAATCATACGTCAGATAGTTTTTCTCATGATCTCGAAGCTGCCCAGATGAATAAGCTATCACTCTAACATGTTGCATAAATACACACACAAGTCCCTTCCTAAATGCATTATATTATGCCCAGTACCGAAATACGAAGATGGACATGACAAACTCCCCCGTACAAGGTATAGAACGTCGTATGGCGGTCACGGTTGTAACTAGACAAGGGGGTGCATACTACAAGTAAGTCACTTAGGGTCACATAGAATATCTATTATCTCAATCAGTCAAGTAAGGATAGTAAACATAGAACATGTATGACAAGGAAGTAAGGCATCCCAAACGTCCTGCCATAATATTCCGAAAGCCAGCCTCACAAAATAATAAGCTGGCAGAGTAGAAAAAGTATATGACCATGATCATCTACAGTCTGATTAATTACAATCATGTAAGAAGACTAAATATCCAGGTTTACGGCTAACAAGTGCTGGTAACTAAACGCCCAAAAGAGTAAAATGTGCAATAATGAGCAGTGATCAAGAAACCCACTCGTGTCCCTCAATGGCTATCCGCCTGTTATGTGCCATTGTTTAGGAGGAATTATGCTTGATCCTCAGGTGCTGGCTCTAAACTTAGCTATGCAAAACCAGTGGGGTTAGACCCCAAATAACAAGTACCACAAAGGAAGCACGAATGAAGAAATAAAACCTGGAAGAATAAACACACACACACACACACATAATCATGTCTCGTAGTTTCGGTTCATATCCTATCGTGATACAATAATATAATCCTACAACTAAACAAGGACATGGGTTATACCATCGCACCATGATAGTCCATGTCTCTAAACTATTTAACAGAAGGTACAATACACAAACAAGTTTAGTTACATAATCAGTCAATCACTTGTACGACTTACTAGGTAGAATCTGGGTTATCCCAAAAATATTATGCATATAACAGGAATCCTCAGGTCAAGCCATGTTCTAGCACATAGTAGTAAGCCCCGATCCCTCGGAAGGCCACCGTGCTAAGATCGTATAGAACACATAGTACAATATAATAATCAAATATTGCCATCCACTAATGAGAATTTAAACAATATCCATGGGGCCAGCTTTCACTCCCTTTATGATTCAGGGTGGCTAGTTAAGCATAATCTCAGAATTCTGTCCCTCCCAATGCTCTACATATTTTAGTTGCCTAATTAACCCTATGGTTAGCTGGAATCATATGGCGTGGTCATATGTTATTTCCCTTACATGTTGTACCACAATACGGGCATGCTAGATACAAATCCACTTTGTCACTTGGCAGTTCAATTTGCATTCACCCCAGCATGATACAACAATCAACATAAGTCCTAGCCACGCTTGGTTATTAACCAACTTTTATTTCCATGCTGGAGGAATTGTATTATATCACATGTCGCATAGCACGTAGGTACACCTCGGTGTAAAATATGTAACATAATCACGTAGGAACACTTAGCACGTAGGAACACATAACACGTAGTAAGTGTATCAGCACGGATACCAATAGTCAAGTCAAGTAACCAATTATTGGTAAATCACATGAGTTCTAGCACATAGCAACACATGGATTGAGTCAAGCACATAGGTAGTCATAGTCACTTGGCCGCATAGGTCATTTATACTCATAGTCGGGTTAAGCATATAGTCAAGTACAACACATGGTCACTTAGTTCTAATGCATTTATAATCATCTATAACATGCATAGAATCACAAAATCTAATAAAACATCTAACTAAGAAAAACAATAAAACATGCACATGGGGCCACATAAAAACCAAGGACGCATGGGATGAATGTCGCATTGGTCAAGGCCGTATAAGGGTCGGTGCCATATAGGAGTCAGGCCGCATAAGGGTTAGTGTCGCATAGGAGTCAGGCCGCATAAGGGTCAGGCCGCATAAGAGTCAGGCAAAGTCCCCTCCTTGGGACAAGTGCGGGTGACGTATATTAAATGCGTGTCAGTGAAGTGACTGAAGTGATGGATGTGACAAGCCATAAAGTGTGTCAGAGAAAATACAAAATCATAGAAAAATGAGTAAGGATGAAACAGAGTTATGCGTCAAAAGAGAAGAGGCGCATAGTGCCAATGTTGTATAAATCTGCTTGCCGTATACTCTGCTTGCCGCATAGATGTCTCTTGGACTTAGCGAATTAAAATCGTTAAAATGTGAATGGCTATAAATTAGCAGAAGACAGTAACTTTTTAGATTCTGGCGCATACAACCGTTACAATGTGAATGTCTATAAATAGCTGGGATATGTGCTTCCTAAATGATTGAAAGTTAAGTGGTTTTGAGCTGAATTGTTGTTAGTTTGTGCCCTAGTGCTAGACTTAGCAAATTTCTCCTCTTTCAAATCTTTGTGTTCGGGTAGTCAACGGAGTATAGGAGTTAGTTGCAACACTCGATCTCCATCACTACACTTCCCAGATTCTTTTGTACTTAAAATTCTCAGTATTAGGATTCTTATTGTACTACTTTGTTAATTTTTGTATAAAAGAAATTATTCTTTTTTGTAATAGAAACAGTTGCTACTTTGTAGTGTTATCATGTCCATACTGTACCATACTTGGTCAATGTAGAACTAAGTCTAACATACGAAAAATAGGACCTGACAAAAACTATTTAGTTTACCAATTATACTCTTTTAGGTATTAATTCAAACACTAAGAGGATTTTTTACCATCAACAAGTGATCCATGATGTAGCAGTACTCACTGAGGGTACGGGGGTTCGGACGATGAAGGAAGTTTCGTCGATGGGACTTAACGTTGTTGTTGTAGCATCTATTTTGGATGCGTTATATGTGAAAAGGACTTAGCTTTTTCACTTATTATTACATTGAATTTTGTTGTTCCATTCACAATCTACCACCATGCTAACTAACACTAACCTATATTCGAAAAGAGGAGAAACAGATTGGAGTATACGCATTCATTTAATTAGTATAATTTCTTGTGGAAGAAAAAAAGTTCTTTCTAAGACCAAAACTCAAAAACATGGTCGAAGCTAAGATTTTTTTTTGTTCATATATATTAGCCTAAATTGTTCCCAATTCCAGTAACGTGCTATTCTTAAAAAATATTATCACCATTGGGTGGGTTGGAGCAAAATATTCTCAAACAAATATTTTGGAATTTGCTTGTGGGTATGATCATGCTTCTAAGTCTTATTCTGAGGCTATATTAGAAAATATGGTGACATAGGATAACTTATTCTTTATAATATATATTTTTGGGTAGTGAACTGATAGGGTTATTGCACACAAAAGTTAGAGCCAATTTCGAAATGAAGCCTTCTTCTTTTAGCAAGGAATAAATTAAAGTATAAATGTCATAGCAATTTGAATTTCCAACTTATTGTCACGACCTGCACCCGATGTAAGGATGCAAGTCAGAAACAACATCCAGCCTACGCCACAGAATTGGGATAGAACACTGTCTGGGTAATCTATCTAACAATATAATGAGCCACCAATAATAACAATATACTCAATCACAGAACTAAGATGGAAATGAGCACGAATAAGATAAAGGAATAAAAATAGGCACATACAACTCATGAGTATAAAATAATACATTAATGAGTCTGAAAGAATGCTAACAAATAAGCTAGAGATAAATCCAGTACAAGAAATACTAAGAAGATAATAAACCCGGGTCATCTGTCTCAGTCGGGATAAGTCCCTCCTGAGCCAGGATCTATGAATCTAAGCCCAGAATATCCTGGGGTCCCTAATGTGTAGGGTACCATTCCTCAGTGTCATCTGAGAAAAATATATTCAGTCAGGAAAGGAGCAGAGTACATCTCCAACAATAGTTCTAATCAATGATAAAAACTACGTAACAGTAAATAGATGTGAATATACAAGATGCACAATAGATACGAGAGATATACAATAAGGAAATACTGGAATGAATACAATAATGAACAATATGTCAATAAACAAGAATACTAATGACTAAGTGTGTGAGTACTAGCTTTAACATGAGATCGTCTTGGGAACATGATACAATATATATGGCCTGGCTAATCATATGTGTGGTGTATGATTAACACTATTCAATAATAATACTTGATACAATAAGGTTATGATCACATATCTACACTAAAGTTCTTTCCGCCCTCGACTGGTATAATATATCCAACCACGGTATGCTATGGCACGAGATTCCCTAAGAAGATAGCGACTCTTCCCGAGAATCAGTGTCTGTACATATACAAGATAATCAATGATACAATACTTGCACAAGATACACCATATACCAAGGAATAACATCTCATGACGAGATTCGGATATACCAATCCGTGTAACCAGAGTGTCAAGATAACATGGATATCTACACTAGATACAATGACCATAAAGGATATCATAAATGAGAAACTATCAGAGAATGTACTCGCCTGAAGTCGAATAAACAGTCTCATAGATGTCTGATACGGTGCCTCGAAGACCTAGATATAGAATAAAATATCAATACAAAGTTCCGAAAAGAAAATAAGTTAAACTAGTCAACTTCTAGGTCAACAAGTCAATTCTAAGTCAAACTAGGTCAACTCCAAGTCAACTATGGTCAATTATAGTCAACTATGGCCAACTATGGTCAACTACCTATTTTTAGGTTGCATAAGTCTAGGTCACAAAACTATATCTTTGGATACTAGGATACCGTATCTCTGGATACGTAAATAAAAAAAACCATTACATATTAATACCAAACAATTATTAATTATATATAATTCTAATTACAAACATTAAATAGGTACCTTGGTTTTGAACCAACTTGGTATCACAACACTAACCCATAAAATTGATACCCGAACCCAATACCTTGGGTATCCCCCATTACCTTGGTACTTACCTTGGTATCTCAAGATAATACCCAATACTTTACTTATGCTAACTACCCTTTAAAATAATATATGCTACGCTACATATATATATATAGTATACTATAATACAAATAGCAATTAGGAACATATATATTTACATATATATTAATTACCATATATATATATATATATATATATATATATATATATATATATATATATATATATATATATATATATACATATATATATATATATCTAATATATATAAAACTGCCAAACTCCTTACATAAATATATATATGTACATAATAACAACATAGTAATATACACATATATAGTAACATATTTATAACAACACACATACGTATATGTATATATAAATACATACACAATATAAATATAAATATAAATATAAATATAAATATAAATATAAATATAAATATATATATATATATATATATATATATATATATATATATATATATATATATATATATAAATATAAATATATATATATATATATATATATATATATATATATATATATATATATATATATATATATATATATATATATATATATATATATAACAACATATAAATATATCTACTATAATATATATATATATATACATATACTATAATCTATAAATATCTCTAAATGTAGAAGAATAGCTATATAACAAATATACATATATTGTATATACATAGATATATAGATCTAAGACACAAAATTACATAAATATATACACACACACACACACACACACACACACACACACACACACACATATATATATATATATATATATATATATATATATATATATATATATATATATATATATAATTACACCCCTCCATGAATAAGAACACAAGAGAAATAGATCGATAATTAAATTGCTCAACATATGGAACGAATCATCCCGTATCCCACTAGATCTAGGATACACATGCGACACGAGTCCACCACACATCCAATGTACCCCGAAGGATATGAACATGTCATATATATTATTTATGAACAATACGAAGAGTCAAATATAAATCTACGTGTCCGTGTCAAAATGTGACATGCTCAAAGTCCCGTGTCGGAGGAAAAACTCCCAAATCAATATGTATCACCAAATTGTTGGGATACGACCTACACGTACCAAATTGTGGACACGACACTAGCCCCAAACACACAAACACATGCCAAAATGATCTATAGGACCAACTGACCCACACAACAATTGTCAATCTCATAATTCTCCCAAAATTGACACAAAAAGTACCATAACTTTCTCAATAGGCCTCCTATGAACACAAAACCAAATTCTATGGGTAGCCTATGCATATGGGTTGATTTCTCATGGTTAAATCTCAGATTTAGGACCAAAATTAAGGGGAAAAATTGAATTGTACTATTAGGAGATGGATTCCCAATGCAACCTCCAAATATGATAAATTTGGCCTTCAACTTGTAGATTCTTGCTCCTCTTTGTAGATCCTTGCTTCCTCCTTCTAGATCCTTGCTCCACTAGTCTCCAATGGTGATTTGGAAATGAATTGGAATGAAATTTGGTAGGAAAATAAAGTGGAAATGAAGGTATTTGGTTGAGAAAAATTCTAGATCTAGTTTTTAAATAAAAAGAAGAGAGAGAAACATATTCCCCCCTCTATTATAGGCCGCCCCCCCTTTCCCCTTCCTTAAGTCGCTATGTAATGTCCATTATACCCCTTGGGACCACTCATGAAGAAATAATTAAGGAGGAAAGCTTCTAGTCTAATGGTTTAATTAATTTAATCATCCTCCTAACCAACGGGCCTTCTAAATGGGCTGAATTCTAACAATTAATACATGATGGTCCATGAGTCTAAACTAAACTAGTTAGGTCCACTAACATAAGTCCAAAAAAATAACTAATATCTAACAACAAATAAATAATACAACAAATAATTATTTATCATGCACAATATTTAATTAAATATAGAATTACTAAAATATCCTTTCTTAGAAATGTGGCAGTGGCAAGTCTACCCTCCTTAAAATAATTTTGTCCTCGAATTTTAAAGACAAAAACTACCCCCAAAAAATAACAGAACATAACAAAAGAACAAAACTAAATAACAGAACTAACTATGAAAGAACATAACATAATTAGGAAAGAACATTGTCACGACCCGCACCCGGAATTTAGGCATAAGTCGTGGGTACGTCCAGCCTACGCCGCAGCATCGGCAGTAGAACGTTGTCTAGGTCTCAATAATATACTAAACATAGTTCACAACCTGTCAATGATATCAACTCCATACGGAGGACAATGAAATAAATATCTCACAATATCTTATAATGTATACTCAATCACAAAGACTATTGGAAATAAATGGCACGATAAAAGATAAAAAGTAATGACATAGTCAAACACAATAGAGAGAAACCACAGTCTAGCTGTCCAACATAAAAGTCTCCACAAGTCTCAAATTAAACTCCACATAAGTCTCTAAAATAAACCTCAAAATGAGTCTCAATGCATAAAATAAATGCTATCTACACAGCTGCAGGTAGTGTCTCCTCTAATGGAATAGACTCCTCTAGGATCTCTGGTGTATAGTCTGCATCTATACCTGGTCCATAATGTGTAGGACAGAAGTTCTCAAGATCCTCTGGAAAAAATATCCAGTCAGGATTGGAGCGAAGTACAAACACTAATAGCAGTTCCACATATATTGACAAAAACTATAATACAGTGTAAAGAAATACAAGATGGATATCAATACTGGCAATAAACAATAATGGAATAATGAAATAATGGAAATAGAAATACTGGAATAAGAAATATGGGAATAATATCATTATCAATGGTACATCTAGCAATGAACAGAAATACAAGTGCATGTTAGAATAATAACTAGAACATAGAGAAATGCTAGATCAACAAACTAGAGATACATGTAGACTATCTAGCTATGTGTGTGAAACATCAGCATATCATGTGATCGACTTGGGACTGATCAGGCTTGTTACATATGATTAGCTTTGATTCATGTAAGGTCAGGCTAACTATCCGGATAGCTATGATGCGAGCAATAGTTAGGCTAATCATATGTAATAGGCTATGAGGCATGTAATGGTCAGACTGCACCGACGTGAGGTGTGGGTGAGCTATGATGCATATAGAGTTGGGTATGATCACATAAGCTACTAATATCTCCCCGTCCCTAGCTAGCATAATGGATTCCAATCACGATTCCTTGTTATCGGTCTCTATGGTGCCAACTCGTGTATACATAGTGTCAGAATCATGTACGCTATACAACTAGAATCATAGAGATAATCAACATAATAAAAACTGTCAGAGAATGTACTCGCCTGTGGTCCTCTGCTGGAAATACCAATGTCCTATTTCTGAGGTCTTGTCTGAATAATCCAACAGTCCTATAAACATTAATTAATAATAATATTGTATCAGTCGATACACTAATCATATACGCAATCATAAATACCATAAACTAAGAGACTACGCTAGGGGTGACACATATCATCTAACAGGGTCAAATGTGCATCCAGCTGCACGGGTGTCACGTCTGCAATTATTGTACAATCAGGCAGTCAAACACTAACACGGGTCTCGCCAGTACGTCAGTGTAAATATGGCAGTAAACTCATAATTCTCAGGGTCACATGGTCAATGTAACTACAAGATATCTGTAATCAATACTAGGGCATACTATATATATATATTCATAGCCCTAACTAGCATTTAGCGTTTAATTACTTATAATAAATATATACCATATATTTATATATTAACCAATAATTATATGCATACCAATTAGAATGTTATACACATACGCGAATGTATACGCATACGAGTTTGGGTTATTTGCATAGCCTAGCAATCAATATCTAATGAAAACGTTATTACATACACAACATGAAGAGAATAACTCTAACCTGTGTGCGTGTGAACGAGGGGGTGTTCGACTGGCTCGGGTTTAGGCGGATGGTGGACTGGACAGGTTCTCTTGGTTCAGCGGGTTGGTGGCGAGGCGGTCGGGTTCAACTCATGTCGTTGGGTTGAAGTGCAGGCGATGAGCAGTGCTCCGTCGATGGAGGGATGGTCGGAACAGTGTTGCTCCAGTCGGCAGAGTACTGTCAAGGAGTCAGGAATAGCGTGCTCGGGGTCCGCTCAGGCGGTTAGCAACGGCTCCAAGCGAGGATGGCGTCGGGCTCCGGCGTTGTGGTTGAGGGAATCGGTCGGGTGTGATCAGGCGGGTGCCGTCGTTCAGTCGAGGACAACGGGGCTCTAGGGATGATGGCTCCGTTGAGTATGGAGGAAGGGGTGGCGAACACGGACTGCTCCGGCGAGTTCTCCGGTCGGGATCGGCTTGGGGAGGAGATGAACATGAGATGGGGGTGTTCGGCTGGAATAGTTTAGGTTTGAAGAAAAATAAAGAAATAAAAAGGTTATATATATATATATATATATATATATATATGTAGAATTAGGGTTGGGTGTTGGGGTTGACCTAGAAAGGTGGGCCGGTCAACGTTCCTCCTTGTAAAAAGGCTTGGCTTCTCATGTAGAAATTGGAGGGCTAGGATTGCAAAGTTTTAAAATGGAGGGCCAAGGTTCAATGAGGGTTGATATTGAATGCTACACACTCCTCGAATTAGTAAAAAATCACATGACCATATTAATGAAGGAAAATGGGGTTTCTTCATGTGTTGGTCCCAGGGGGTGTGGACACCTCAATGCACTTTTGCATAAAAGTGTCTAACAATTAAAAAATTGCACAAGATAGGATTTTTGGATTAATTAATCAAAACTAATATAATTGGTGTTCTAAAATTAATTAGAAGTACATAGGGTTAAAATTAGGTGGGACACAAGTGTCATGAATGTGGGAGACTCAAAGTAGAATATTCTCATAATTTGGGTTGCACAAAATGGGTGAAGATTATGTCTCCAATTTCGATTGGAACGCACAACGATAAAAAGTTAGATTTATATAGAATTAAAATAATCGTTTGCGACGAATGTTGTGCGACTAAAATGAAGCACAAGAAAGCATAATTATGAGTCACACAAAGACCAAAATAGAAGGCTGGCACGTCTAAGACAAGGGTATAAAATTTATAGGAAGGCAATGGCTAGTGTAGTGCTCCAATTATCAAAGCAACGGTAAGGTATAACAATCAATTAAAATCATAACAATTAAATATAAATAAATATCATGCAATATTAATATATTTTATTAAATAATAAAAAGACAAAAATACTCCTATTTTGGAATATGGTAGTGACAAGTCTACCCTCCTTAAAAGAATTTTATCCTCGAAATTAAAATAAACTAGCACAAGAACAAACAATCAAAGAAGGAATTATACCTCAAGTCTCGAAGAGATACGGATACTGCTGGCGTATTTCGTCCTCTCTCCTAGGTTGACTCGCCTGGAGAGTGATGTCTACATGCAACACGAACCAAAAGAATAGTCTGGTTCCGCAATACTTTCTCTCTATGATCCAAGATCTTCACGGGCTGTTCAGGATAGCTAAGAGTCGGTCAAACCTCGATCTCCGAGTGATCGAGTACGTAACTAGGATATGCCACGTACTGTCTCAGTTGCAACACGTAGAACACGTCATGCACTCCATCTAGAGCAGGCGGCAAGACTAGTCTATAGACCACTACATCGACCCTTTCAAGAACACCGAAAGGTCCAATGTATCGTGGACTAAACTTTTTGCCTCTACCAAAATGAATTATGCCCCGTGTAGGAGAAATTCGTAGGAACACCAAATCGCCAACCTAGAACAAACAGTCTTAATACGCAATCTAAAACAAAACAATCACAAACCAAAATAACAAAACCTATACCTGAAATAAAATAATACACACACTGGGCAACTGGCTGATTCTGTCTTTGTGGCTGCTGCTACTGGATGTGTCCTCGAACTGGTGTGTCTGGTGCTGCTGATGTTGCTGCTGGTACGACCTCTATTGTTGTTGAAAGTGTGGGCGCTTGGCTAGTCCTGTGTTACCACTTGTTCCTCCAGAAGTGTCACGTCCTCTCTTGGGCCTGAGGTCCAAGTCATCTTCAGCAATCTGGGCATCCGTCATAATACCCTCAAATGTAGCAGTGCGTCATCCCGAAGTAAGAGACTTGATCTCTCTATTCAACCCCTTCCTAAATTTCTGTGCTCTGTCTCCTAGGTCTCAAATCATCAATGGCGTAAATTGACTCAAACGACAAAACTCTGCGACGTATTCGTCGACTGACATGCTCCCTTGGACTAAGTCATGGAAATAACTTTCCAATGCTCCCAAAGCTACGTCTGGAAAGAACTTCTCCTTGAAGAGCTCCTTAAAGGCCTCCCAAGTAAGTCCTTCATCAGTGAGCCTCTGTTCTGTACGATACCACGTCAGTGTGATATCAAACATCTGACTGCCAGCGGCCTCGATTTAAAGAATCTCCGAAATCTGCGCCAAAAGCAAGTTCCTCTCTATGTCCTCTAGCCAGTCGTCCACATAGAGTATTCCTTTAGTGCCTTTGAACTCTCGAGGCATCATCCTCTTGAAGTCCACTATAGTACCTTCCCTCTGGTGCTGCTGGCCAGGATGCTGCGGTTGTCGTGCTACTCTCTCCACAGCCTGGAGAGCCACCTGATGAGCATTCTCCATGCTCTCTCTCATCAGCTCTGTCTGTGCCTGGTGTGCTTCTGTTTGTATCCTCTGAGCCTCAGATTGAACACACTAAGCTTCTGCTGTCACTCTCTAGGCCTCTAATATGCCTTGGATAAGTGCGAACATCTTTGCCCCATCAGTGGGCATACCTCCGGGAATCAGAGTCAGTGGAGGTGGAAGATTGTCCGTCACAGCTGGGACAATCCTCTGAACAGGTGGAGGAGGAGGAACCCCAAAAGTTACAGATACTCCCACATGAACATGAGATATAGGAGGAACTCCAAATGTCCGTTCGTCAGGTTGAGAGGTGGCAGACCTCTCTGAAGTTGATGCTCCCAGTCTCAAGGACCTAGTCTTCGGCGGCATCCTGAAGATAGATCAAAAAGAATCAATTAAGGTAATAGATGCGATATCATCAAGGAAGGAAAGTAAAATTCCTAAGGAAGTAATCACTCAGAATAGCATTATAAGATCAGAATTTTCCTAATTGTGATTGAGCATACTCTCATCCTAAATCCTATTTCCTATATCCTATCGCAGGTTCGCAGTAGTACAACTAAGTTGTAACACTACTACGACATCACACAACTTACGAAAGTAGACCTGCATGGGCCACCACTAAAAATAAGTCACGATGCACACCCAAAATTTGGGCATGAGTCATGGGTACGTCCAGCCTACGCCGCAGCATCAGCGGTAGAACGCTGTCTAGGTCTCAATAATATACTAAACATAGCTCACAACCTGTCAATGATATCAACTCCATACGGAGGATAATGAAATAAACATCTCACAATATCTCATAATGTATACTCAATCACAAAGACTATAGGAAATAAATGGTACGATAAAAGATAAGAAGTAATGACATAGTCAAACACAATAGAGATAAACCACAGTCTAGCTGTCCAACATAAAAGTCTCCACAAGTCTCAAATTAAACTCCAAATAAGTCTCTAAAATAAACCTCAAAATAAGTCTCAATGCATAAAATAAATGATGTCTACACAGCTGCAGGTAGTGTCTCCTCTAATGGAATAGACTCCTCTAGGATCTCTGGTGTGTAGTCAGCATCTATACCTGGTCCATAATGTGTAGGACAGAAGTCCTCAAGATCTTCTGGAAAAAATATCCAGTCAGGATTGGAGCGAAGTACAAGCACTAACAACAGTTCCACATATATTGACAAAAACTATAATAAAGTGTAAAAAAATACAAGATGGATATCAATACTGACAATAAACAATAATGGAATAATAAAATAATAGAAATAAAAATACTGGAAAAAGAAATATGGGAATAATGTCATCATCAATGGTACATCTAGCAATGAACAAAAATATAAGTGCATGCTAGAATAATAACTAGAACATTGAGAAATACTAGATCAATAAACTAGAGATACATGTAGAGACTATCAAGCTAAGTGTGTGAAACATCAGCATATCATGTGATCGGCTTGGGACTGATCAGGTTTGTTACATATGATTAGCTATAATTCATGTAAGGTCAGGCTAACCATCTAGATAGCTATAATGCGAGCAATAGTCAGGCTAATCACATATAACAGGCTATGAGGCATGTAATGGTCAGGCTACACCGATGTGAGGTGTGGGTGAGCTATGATGCATGTAGAGTTGGGTATGATCACATAAGCTACTAATATCTCCCCGTCCCCAGCTAGCACGATGGATTCCAATCACGACTCATTGTGATCGGTCTCGATTGTGCCAACTCGTATATACATAGTGTCAAAATCATGTATGATATACAACTAGAACCATAGAGATAATCAACATAATGAAAACTGTCAGAGAATGTACTCGCCTGTGGTCCTCTGCTGGAAATACCAATATCCTATTTCCGAGGTCTTGTCTGAATAATCCAACAGTCCTATAGAAATCAATTAATAATAATATTGTATCAGTCGATACACTAATCATATACACAATCATAAATACCATGAACATAGAGACTACGCTAGGGGTGACACTTGTCATCTAACAGGATAAAATATGCATCCAGCTGTACGGGTGTCACGTCTGCAATTGCTGTGCAATCAGGCAGTCAAACACTAACACGGGTCTCGCTAGTACGTCAGTGTACATAAGGCAGTCGACTCACAATTCTCAGGGTCACATGGTCAACGTAACTACGGGATATCTGTAATCAATACTAGGGCATACTGTATATATATTCATAGACCTAACTAGCATTTAGCATTTAATTATTTATTATATATATATATATATATATATATATATATATATATATATATATATATATATATACCATATATTTATATATTTATATTTTAACCAATAATTATATGCATACCAATTGGAATGTTATACACATACGTGAATGTATACGCATACGAGTTTGGGTTATTTGCATAGCCTAGCAATCAATATCTAATGAACATGTTTTGACAATACGCTTGATCCTAACGTCATTCATACGTATATACGTACACAATATGAAGAGAATAACTCGAACCTGCGCGTGAGTGAACGAAGGGTTTTTCGACTGGCTCAGGTTCAGGCGAATATTAGACTGGACAGGTGCTCTTGGTTCAGCGGGTCGGTGGTGAGGCGGTCGGGTTCAACTCTGGTTGTTGGGTTGAAGTGCAGGCGGTGAGCAGCCCTCCGTTGATGGTGGGATGATCGGAATGGGGTTGCTCCGGTCGACGGGGTGCTGTGAGGAGTCAGGAACAGCGGGCTCGGGGTCCACTCAGGTGGTTAGCAGCGGCTCCAGGCGAGGATGGAGTCAGGCTCCGGTATTGTGGTTGTAGGAGTCGGTCGGGTGTGATCAAGCGGCTGCCGTCGTTCAGTCGAGGACAACGGGGCTCCGGGGATGATGGCTCCGTTGAGAATGAAGGAAGGGGTGGCGAACACGGGCTGCTCCGGCGAGTTCTCCGGTTGGGATCAGCTTGGGGAGGAGATGAACAGGAGATGGGGGTGTTCGGCTGGAATAGTTAGGTTTAAAGAAAAATAAAGAAATAAAAAGGTTATATATATATATGTAGAATTAGGGTTGGGTGTTGGGGCTGACCTAGAAAGGTGGGCCAATACTCCTCCATGGTAAAAGGCTTTGCTTCTCATGTAGAAATTGGAGGGCTAGGATTGTATGGTTTCAAAATAGAGGGCCAAGGTTCAATGAGGGTTAATGTTGAATACTACACACTTCTCGAATTAGAGAAAAATCACATGACCATATTAATGAAAAAAAATAGGGTTTCATCATGTGTTGGTCCCAGGGGGTGTGGACACCTCAATGCACTTTTGCATAAAAGTGCCTAACAATTGAAAAATTGCACAAGATAGGATTTTTGGATTAATTAATCAAAACTAATATAATTGGTGTTCTAAAATTAATTAGAAGTACATGGGGTTAAAATTAGGTAGGACACAAGTGTCATGAATGTGGGAGATTCAAAGTAGAATATTCTCATAATTTGGGTTGCACAAAATGGGTCAAGATTGTGTCTCTAATTTTGATTGGAACGCACAACGATACAAAGTTAGATTTATATAGAATTAAATATAATCTTTTGCGACGAATGTTGTGCGACTAAAATAAAGCACAAGAAGGCATAATTATGAGTCACACAAAGATCAAAATAGAAGGCCGGCACGTCTTGGACAAGGGTATGAAATTTATAGGAAGGCAATGGCTAGTATAGTGCTCCAATTATCAAAGCAACGGTAAGGTATAACAATCAACTAAAATCACAACAATTAAATATAAATAAATATCATGCAATATTAACATATTTTATTAAATAATGAAAAGACAAAAATACCCCTATTCTGGAATGTGGTAGTGACAAGTCTACCCTCCTTAAACGAATTTTGTCCTCAAAATTAAAATAAACTAGCGCAGAACAAACAATCAAACAAGGAATTATACCTCAAGTCTCGAAGAGATACGGATACTGCTCGCGCATTTTATCCTCTCTCTTCCAGGTTGACTCACCTGGAGAGTGATGTCTCCATGCAACACGAACCAAAGGAATAGTCTGGTTCCACAATACATTCTCTCTACGATCCAAGATCTCCACGGGCTGTTCAGGATAGCTGAGAGTCGGCCAAACCTTGATCTCCGAGTGATCTAGTATGTTAGTAGGATCTGCCATGTACCGTCTCAGCTACGACATGTAGAACACGTCATGCACTCCATCTAGAGTAGGCGGAAAGTCTAGTCTATAGGCCACTACACCGACCCTTGCAAGAACACCGAAAGGTCAGATGTATCGTGGACTAAGCTTTCTGCCTCTACCAAAATAAATTATACCCCATGTCGGATAAATCCGTAGGAATACCAAATCGCCAACCTAGAACAAACAATCTTAACATGCAATCTAAAACAAAAAAATCACAAACCAAAATAATAAAACCTATACCTGAAACTCTAGGGGTCTACGGTGGCTATCGGCCCATGTCGCTATCTGTCCTGCGCCACTCGCAGTCTGTCTCTGATGAGCTTCACCTTTTTTATTGCATCCATAACCATTTATGGTCTTAACAAAGCTCTCTCTCCAACATCATCCCAAGATAACGGTATATGACACCTTCGTCCATATAAAGCCTCGAATGGTGACATCTCAATGCTGGCCTGGTAGCTGTTATTGTAAGCAAGCTCTACTAGGTGTAGATGATCCTCCCAAGAACCTCCGAGATCCAAAACGCAAGTACATAGCATATCTTCAAGAGTCTGAATAGTCCTTTCAGACTGCACGTCTGTCTAGGGGTAATACGCGGTACTGAACTTGAGTTGAGTGCCCAAGCTATCCTGCAGACTCTCCAGAAATGGAAAGTGAAACGACTATTCCGATCTGAGACAATACTCACACGAACTCCATGTAATATGACAATCTGCCGCACATACATGTCTGCTAGCTTCTCTGTCGATGTACCCACTTTGAATGGTAAGAAGTGGGCTGATTTGGTCAACCTATCCACGATGACCCAAATTGTGTCCTTTCCTCCTGGAGAACGTCGAAGCCCTGAAATAAAGTCCATAGTCACGTGCTCCCACTTCCATTCTGGAATAGGTAAAGGTTGAAGCAATCCACCTGGCCTCTGTCTATCTGCCTTTACCTGCTGGCACACTAAACACCAAGATCATCATTTGTGATGGATTATAATATACTCCATGTTAAGCAATATATGTTTTACGCTAATTCGCAGTAAAAACCAAGTCAGAAGTTGGATTAAATGATAGAGTCATTCAATAAGGCAGACCCTGCACACTTGTGATACGGAATAAAAAGCGAGTAGGAAATTATGTTCGAACGGATCTAATGATACATATTGATATACTTAAGTAAAATTCCATAGTGTGCGATAGAATAATTTGCGCTCAAAAAGTCTCAAGGACGAGACTTATTTTGAGTGGTGTATAATGTAACGACCCGCTCTGTATCTATGCGGATAGCCGATTCAAACGACATAAATACGATAACCCGGCCCACTTTTCTCAGCGAGAAGACTTGCTTGAGACAAAGGACTTTCAGACTTGGCCCTCCAGGAGTTCAGACTTAGACTTTCAGAGGCTCGCTCGGAGTATCTCTCGACCGAGGCAAATCATCGCTAAGGTAGGTAGCTATGATGAACCTGTCTTTGCTTATCCTGCACACTTAAAATATGGTTAATATGTGCTAGTCGCTAGATGAATTATCCTTGCATGCTAATAAAGAATACAAACACATCTAGCTAAGGGAATAATACCATCTGATATATCTTTTCATAGAACATGGAAGTTGATCGGTTGAACATAATGGTAGGCTCACTTTACAGTTCTTATAATTTTACCTCGTAGAGTTACTTTTGTTTCGTATATGTTCTTTCAAGTATATTGATCCGTATGTATTGAAATGCTCGTCACATAGATACAGTCTCAGTATAGAAGTACAACATAGTTTCTGGTTAACTTACCTATGGCAGAAGATTATCAAAATAGTCGTTCCAAGCCAAATAATAGAAATATAGAAAGTCTTCGGGACCGTTGGGTCGCCAAGGCAATGCCTAAAATAGGAGTTATAATAAGTAGTAAACTGTCAGCATAAACAGTGCATGGAAATAGAAACACACCAGATCATTAGATCTCTAAACAAGTAAAATGCATAATCACTGTGTCAAGTAGCTATGTTCATTCAAGATCTTAAGATGTTGCATATAATAAAAGTTTAGTGTTGATAGACAATGGTCATGGACAACCTATGCATTGGCTTATGGTTCCTGCGGCCGGTACGCTGGTCGCACCTGTGCACAGGCTTATGGTTCCTCCGAACTGGTTAGGAATATTTTTGATAGTCGTTTGCTTCGGACGGGAAGGAGTGTAGCGGAGCTCGCTACCTACGTTGTATTCTATTCCCGTGCTGAGACTATACCTTATCCATGGCGGCTCATCAAGTCATAAGACTGAGTTTGTATCATTAGTATATTGCATACGTGGCAAAAACCTACGTATGGGCTCGTAGGAACTTGTGGCAAGTAACGAATATACGACGCACTATGCGTGCAGATCGTTAGTTGGACCAAGTAACCTGAAGCTTGAAACACATTTGAGTAGTCTGAGTAAAATATGTCTATATAAGTATAACATGCCGGTGTAAAATAAGTATAAGACATCTGAGTAATCTGCACAACCTGAGTCACAAAATGATATGAGTATTATAAACTGTGTATATCGTGCACCTGATTTAGATATACGTTCGTAGAATACATGTGTTCATTATGCGACCGTTGGGGTTTATATATATATATATATATATATATATATATATATATATATATATATATATATATATATATATATATGTTCGTGCTTGGCTTAACTTGGTTTTATACTTGGACAGGGAGGGACAAATGGTAAGTTGGTAAGTATCACCGTATTTCTTGTATATCGTACGGCGCACTGCCACACGAGATAGGCTTTGTATCTTATACATAAAATTTATCCTAAGGCAAAAATAGCAAGATAACTTAATAATTGGTGCACGAAACTAATATAACGTGTTGGATTTGTTGAGCGGGCGAGAAGCCTCCCTACCAGTTCATTCATGTACTGATAACCCACCAGTTAGCTTGCAGGGTGTGGGAGAACCTCGTTTGGTGCGGAATGTCCCCTCGTGTGCGCTAAGGCGTAGAGTTCGCTCTGGAACCTTGGAGTGTTCCGTCCGGAGCCGAAGCACATATACATGACATAATGTTGGAACATCGCCTATGTATCATCCCAAGTTGTAAACCGCTTGGCACGCCTTTATTGTTGAGAGAGAGAGCTTGAGCGACTTGTAATCTTGGCCTAGCACCACTTGTAATCTTATTCATTATCAATAAAGACATATTTTGTATTCATACTTGTGTTTATTCTATGTTTTCGCTATATCGACTTGGTGAACCAGTTATCAACGGCCGTTCTGGTATTTACCTTGCGCGAGCGCAACTCCAGGCTCACGCGGCATCACGTAACGATTGAAAAGATCGTCCCACGAGAGTGCTGACATGGTGATTCACGTCTAGCGGGGACGGAAAATTCCTACGGAAGATCGGGGCATGACATGATCGATCCACCTATATGGTGACCAGCCTTAGCACGGGCTACCCCTGCCTTCTCGCACTTGACCTTATACGCTGGAGTGTCCATCTTCTCCTTTAACGTCTCCTAAAACCCCTCTTTCAACCACTCCTTACGATGGTCTCCTAGAAGTAGAGAGAACTCATTCTGTTCGTTTATCATATCCCTTATTCTTTTGTCGGCGATAGACTTGTAGCAATTCCAGATACCATCATCTCTATGATCCGACTACCAGTATAATTTTTGCAAATAAGAAAAATCCAAAATAAGCAAATATTTAAGCAATTAATCAAAAAAAGAAAATATTATGCATATCCCCAGCATCTCAGGCCAAATGTATTACCTATCCGGTGGTATGTCACTGAAGTTGAGTAAGGACCATAAAGTGACATCGTATAATTTTTGTGACAACTCAGTGCCATCTTTGAGAGAAAATAACCTGAAAAGTAAACAATATACAATTAGAATAAAAAAGCATGAATAAATGTGTGAATTGACAATAGAATAAAATTATATACTTACGTCGCTCCATCGGCCCATAGCTCAGGACGACCAATATTAGCAGGCCGCTCTGGTAGAGTAGGGGGATATAAAAAACCTGGATGACAAGCAAATACTCCATAGTCTAACAACAGGCCTGGATATGGATTTTTCCTAGTAGGAGCAACAACTTTAGTCCCTGGTATAGTATTAAAAGTAGTATAAGGGGGGGTAGTAGTAGTAGAAGTAGATGCTGAGGGAAGACTAGGAGATGGAGTAGCTTCGCCTACTAATGAATGAATTTATGGCAGAGATAAACCATTTTTAGCATCTATGAAGTCATCCTCTCTAAATCTGTCATGAACCACACCCG
The DNA here is from genome assembly GCA_036927795.1 of Iris macrosiphon. Taxonomy (NCBI): domain Eukaryota; kingdom Viridiplantae; phylum Streptophyta; class Magnoliopsida; order Asparagales; family Iridaceae; genus Iris; species Iris macrosiphon. Next base: position 20,341,238 of record JAYESA010000016.1, read on the forward strand.
GATATTCGGGCACGAGTACGTGGGTACGTCTAGCCTACGTCGCAGTATCGGTAGTAGAACGCTGTCTGGGTCAACTCTACTAACTAAACATCTCAACAATATATATGGTACCTGTCAATCATCTCAAGTCCAAACGGAGGAATAATATGCTATCATATAAATGTAAACTATACTAAAATCATATTACAAACTAAGGAAGATAGAGCACGAATGGAACAACGAAGGAAATAATCATAATACAACCCCAGATCTAAAATAATATATACATGCCAAAAATCTTAATAAAAGTCTAATACAAGTCAACTAAAATCAACTAAACCTCCTTAGGCTCTGGTACTAAGTCCTCCCGGTCTACAAGAGTATCCTCTAATGGTATATCCTACTGTGGTCTATAATATATGGGACACTGGTCTACGAGCCAATCATCTAAAAAATATATTCAGTAAGGATTAGAGCGAAGTACATAGCTCTGAAAGCAGTTTTAAATACATAATCGAGCATATAAAACAGATAATAGAAAAGAATACAAGATAACTAAATAATATAATGAAATGAACTAGTGTGAAAAGGTAATATATTAAAAAGAAGAACATACAATAGAATATCTATAATATAATGGAAATAACTAAAATCTAACTAATGTGCCATGGAATACAAGTTCATTATATGATCGATTTAGGTTGAACACGAATATAATAAGATAACTCGATTAGAAATATGGTATGTAATCGACATATAAACGAATATATTGGGGCTTGATCATATAATCAACTCCTACTCCCCCATCCCTAACTAATACTAATGGATCCAATCACAACACATTATGAACACGAATATGGGCATACTAAACACGAGCAGTGTGTGTACACGAATATAAGCACACTGAACACGAGCAGTGTGTGAACACGAAGTACACTAAATCAATACCCGATAAACACGATAAAATATATGTGAAGGAGTACCTACTAAACACGGTAAGGGATAATATCTCCTGACAGGATCCATGTAGTACAAGTCCGTAAAACCACTGTGTCGAAATCAAGTATACAGTTCTATAATATGAGATATATACACTATTATTAAATAAAAACTAATAAAAAAATATACTTGCCTGAGGTCCTGAGCAAGGTGTGTCTCTCGATGCCCAAGCTGGTATCACACAGACCTATATATGATATATTGCATCAATACAAGGTTTTAAAATAAAAATAAGTTAAACTAGTTCAATTCTAGGTCAAAAAGCTATTTCTAAGTCAAAATAGTCAAACTAGGTTAACTCTAGGTCAAACTAGTCAAACATGGTCAAACTAGCTATTTCTTGGTTGTATGAGTCCATCTCTTGGATATTGGGTTCATACACTATGTAACTAGGCTATACTAGGATACTAGGATACCAACAAAATACTGTATCATAAGATACGTAAGTTATTAGATATAAAAATACTAATATATACAAGACAAAATATATAATACTCATAGCCAAACTAATGCTAAGTAGATACCTTGACTTTGAACCAAATGTGGTATCACACCACCTACACATCCATCTTGATATACAAACTCAATACCATGAGTATAAACCAATACCTTGACATTACCTTGGTATCACAGGGTAATTCAATATCTAACATATAACTAACTACCCATACACCTAACTATACACTATCATGCATTTAAACTTATACATTACTATACTAAATTAACATACTCACATACCCCTTGATATTTAATACCCGTACCCAAGATACCTAAACTCTCATTACCTGGGTGTCACTCAAGATAATCTAGAAATAATACTAACCAATGCTAACTTGTGCTTATATATATATATATATATATATATATATATATATATATATATATATATATATATATATATATAACTTACTAACTTATCATTATAACTAACTTAGCTTATTAGTAGCGTATCTTAACTTATCTATAACTTACATATCAGCACTTGCTACTGCTGTTTGTCGCTGCTGCTGCAGCTGCTGCTTGCTTTTCCTCACTGCTTCTGCTGCTGCTTCTGCTTACTGCTTTTGTTGCTGCTTTCCGCTGCTGCTTTTGCTCACTACTTCTGCTGCTGCTTTCCGCTGCTGCTTCTTTCCGCTGCTGTTCTGCTGCTGCTTCTTTCCGCTGCTTACTATAGCTTATTGCCCTGCTTATCCGGCTGCTTATGCCTATAATTCAACCCTCTAGCTCATATGCACATATCTAATACACACACACACACACTCACTCACATAACTACATATATATATAAATATAAAAATATAGAACATACACATAATTATATATATATATATATATATATATATATATATATATATATATACATATATATATCATATAACAATTATAACTATAATACTATAATTGCTATAACTAAGGTAAATTGAATTAAAATACAAGAAAACAAACACGTGGAGTGCACCGCATCCGTATCACACTCAATCTATGATACTCTTGTGATACAACTCCACCACACAACCAAACGTATCCCGAAGGATCCGAGCAAGTTTAAAATCATAATTAGAAGCAACACGATGTATTAGCTACTTGTCTACGTGCCCGTATCAAAATGTGACATGCTCAAACCCCCGTGTAGGAAGAAAACCTCCAAATTAACCCGTATCGCCAAATTGTCGGGATACGGCCTGTACGTATCCAATTGCGGACACGACACTAGTCATATGCAATCAAACACATGTCAATTTGGTCTAATTGACCTATTGACAAACACAAGATGTGCCAATCTCGGAATTTTCTAAAAATTGACACAAAATATCACATAACTTTTTTTATAGGCCTCCTATGAACCTAATTCTAATTTCTATGGGTAGCCTTAGTATATGGGAGGGTTCCTAATGATTAAATTACAGATTTAGATTCTAATTAGAGAAAAAACTAAATTATACCTATTGGAAGATGGATTTACAATGAAACCTCCAAATTGAGTGTCAAGAGCCTCCAACTTGTAGATCCTTGCTTCCTCCTTGTAGATCCTTGCTTCATCCTTGTAGATCTTTGTTCTAATAGCCTCCAATGAAGAATATGAAAGGAATTGGAAAGAAATTTGTGTAAAAATTGATGTGGAAATGAAGAAATTTGGAAGAGGGAAATTTTAGATCTAGATTTGGAATAAAAAATGAAGAGAGAGAGTCTCTCCCCACTCAAATAGGTGGTCGGCCTCTACCCTCTCCTCCATGCTTCTAAAAATATCCACAATATCCCTTGGGGCTTGTTATGAAGAAATAATTAAGGAGGGAAGGTTCTAGTCTAATTGGTTTAACGAATTAATTAATCCTCCTAATAAATGGGCTTACTACTGGGCTCAATTCTAACTAGAATTAAATATTGGTCCATGGATCTAATCTAAACTAGTTAGGTCCACTAAGACAAGTCCAAAATTAAATACTAACATCTAACAATAAATAAATAATATAATAAATACTATTTATAATATGAACAATATTTTAATTTTATAATCCTAAAATAAATACTCATGTCAAATTTGCAAACTACCCCTAGTTGAAAAAGTGAGGGTGACAAGCTCTCTGCGACCTGCATTTGGTGTAGTGGGTGGGGGATGGCAGGATGGAGATCCTCGATGTCCGCGACCTCGTCCCATAGGTAAATCTTCAGTAAATTAAAAATGGAGTTATGAAACATATATAATGTTATGATGAAACAAATAATAATGGTGTCATGATACTCATAAAGTAATAGTATGATAAAAAAAGAAATACTAGTGTGATGATACTAATAATAATGTTATGATGATACTCACAAATAATCGTATAATGAAACAAATAAATAATCTAATCTAATTAAAAAAATATCTAATCTAATGCATACATACGTACGTACTAATTTTCTCCATCTTTCGAATCATCTTCATCTTCCAAATCATCTTTCGAATCATCTTCTATTTCTTTATTTTCACCTTCACCTTCATCTTCCAATTTTTATTTCTTATCCGATACCTCCAAATCAGAGTCCTCCTCTACATGAGGTAAATCTTCTATGTTAAGCTCTTCGATAACTCTATTATCCTATACAGTAACGTCAACCTCTATATGATCAACATCGACGAAACTCATATATGTAAGTTGAGGCATGACCACCTCATCCTCCTAGTATGATAGATCCCCAATATTATATGTGTTTCTAGCTTTTGTTTTGCATATAATCCACCATTACTGGGTATTACGTCATGGCCTAGGATAACTCGTATAATACACTTGAACCGTTTAACTAGCCAACATAATGGTTCAAAATCTATATATCTTTTTCCATGTTTTATATCAACAAATCCAATTTTTTTTCTCAATTTTTCATCCTTGCTTGGGTGATGTGTCTAACCAATCATATTTAAACAACATAATTTTTATACGAGTGTTGTTAACTCGTTAAAAAAATGAGTATTTCTAACTCGGTTTTGTATATTGAAAACAAAGAAAGTACAAAGAGTCCTTAAACAAGAAATCTAAGTACAATTAAAATTTTGGAAAGTTTGACGATGGAGATCAAGTACTGCAGCTAACTCATTTACTCCGTTGACGGTCCGACGACGAACGAATTTCCTAGGTCTCTGACTCACTAGCACGAAAGATAGAAATTGGTCTCCTGATTATGCTTTCTCTACGTCTTATTGTATGTATCTGTCTCCCTCTGTATGTGTGTCCAGGTGGGAATGCATCCCTGATATTTATAGCCATCTATGCTAGATGGCTTATGTGCAAGCATATGCTATGCGCGCATGTCTTTCAGGCTGCCGCATGGTCATTCTTAACAGAATGCGGTTACAACCGTGAGCGCATGTCACGTTCGGGTCACCACGTGGCATTGGTTACAACAGGCTGCTGATGAGATCTTGGCATATTATGTGCGTGACTTGGTCAACTTGATGCATGGCCCGCACTGATTATCAAGGATCTCTCATTAGTTGTAACATAAAGACTTGATGGCATGGAAACACATGAAGGCTGAACCGTATACGGGCTAGGCCTCATAGAGAATGAAACTTAACCTCATGGATACTTGGACGCATAAGAAGTACAATGTATGGATAGCTTTATCGTGTACACGTGGCACTGCACAACTATATACAGGCAAAGGTAATTATGACAGTGATGTAAGCACCGACGTCTATTATCAGCAATAAAATCAAGACGTTTAGAGTCATTAATTATTGTCAGAGTCATTAATGTTGTGACTGACAAAAATGACATCATGCGCCAGATTTCTATGCGCTTAGGCCTTCTGCCGCATACTTCTTTGCTTTTCGCAGATGTCGCATGTGCCTCATTTCGCATAGGTATTTTGGTTTATATGACTTTACAGTATGTGCGCATGTTCTCTAAGTATTTTTCATGCTTCTACAGTCTCAAAAGAGTAATCCATCTCAACGACATCTTTTAGTACATCGTAATAGTCGAATTCTGGATTAGCATCGTTGACTGAACCCCTCATACAAACTCCAGAATTCTTTGTATAATTAGCCTCCTCATCGACAAATAAGTGATTAATAGGCTTATCAGTGGTTCTAAATTTGAAGCCATTGATGATGTATCCATCTAGACACTTTGCCCTCTTGCTTGGTTTGATAGCTAATGATCGAAGTCCTTCATTCTGTAACTGTGTACCAGAATAAAAAACCTGAAATATCACGTATCATATAGACATTGGACAAAGCTTGGTTCGATTGCTAAATTTAGAATTTTTAATGTTTAGGTTCCTTGCATAATTATGGAACCACGATAAAAAATTTCTATCACCTCTCTAGCTAGATCATTATCATTAATAGGTCTCTCCATTTTCACCTTAGCTCAAAATGTATTGTGATAATAAGGAGAAAAATTAGAGCATTTCTTTTTCAAGTATAATTTTTTTTGAAATATATAGCAAAGTTGTGTCGCTTACTTCTCAATATCTTGCATCTCCTTTATACTATTATTTAATAATATATCCCAATGAGCAGCTTTAAACTCATCGTCTCCAACCATCGTACTTTAGTGCACTTGTAGGTTTGCCCCAATTTTGAATATAGTACGAATTCCACTATTTGGTGTATCAACCCCACCTCGCATCAACCCCACCTTCATCATTTCTTGGGACTCTATCCTAATTTGTTCTGACATAAGTATCAAAGTAGATGGAGCAGAATTTTGAAACTGCCTCAATGATATATGCTTCGCATATCGAAGATTCTACATGAGACTTATTGCCTACATTCTTCTTTAGGTGATATAGATATCTATAAATAATATATTGAATATTATAATTATTTGAATAATGAAATTACTAGTATAAACTAATCAATTTATACCTCTCAAATGGATATATCCATCGATAATGGACGAGAGCACCATACGTGCTTCGTATGCAAGATGAATCGACAAATGCTCTATACTATCAAAAAAGCCGGGGGGGGATACCCTTTCTAAAGTTGTCCTAGCCTTGTATGCAAGATGAATCAACAAATGATCCATACTATAAAAAAAATCTATTGAATAGTAAAAGTCCTAGCCTCGTCATATCACTAAAGTTGTTGCAAGGATAACTTAGTTAGAAGAAAATTGGCTTATATTTCCCCTAACGTGCCTAAAGCAAAGTTATAATTTGGCTAAGGCATTAGCCTCGTCATATGGCATAGCTCTGTCATATCCTAGTATCGCTTGAAATGAAGCTAGATTTTTTTTGGCTAAAGAATTAGCCTTGTCGTATGACTTAGCCTTACTAGAAGTGAATATCAAATTTTGGCTAAGAATCGACGAATGATATCAGTTACCACTATCTGAAGTGAATCAAAAAAATTAGCTAAGGCATTAGCCTCTGCGCAAGGCATAGATTTGTTAGAAGTAAAGCTAACAAAAGGCCTAGCCTTGCTACCTCATTAGCTTGGACAAGGATAATGCCTTACTATTTTGTTAGATTTTCCATAGAAAAAGCTAAAAACTAATAGAGGCCTAGCTTGGTTGTATCATTAGCTTTAGTGAAAGTAGACCCAAAAGACTATCCCCATTATTTCATTAGCTCTACCATAACAAAATAAAAAAATTGGTGAAGGGTGCAACCTTGTCATGATAGTAACAACATTAGTTCCTTTATTTTGCTAGTTTTGCCATATAAAAAGAAACAATTTGGAAAGGCACAACTTTGCCTAAAGAAAAGCAACAACTTGACATAGGCCATAACCTCGTCATAATGTCAGTAGCAATAGCTTCGCTTGAAACAAGATACTAATTAACAAAGACCTAGCTTCGCCAAAGATACACTTGAAATATATTCATCATCGTCGACATGAATGAACCATATTTTTCATGCAAATTGAACACAAAGTTCATAACAACTAAGAACATGAAGTACATAATATGCCTTAAACATTTTTTTTCCTAAATTTAAACATTGGATAGTTGAGAACCAGAAGTTCCACATGTTCAATTAGTAATTATTATGCTATAAGTTCATAATATGCATAATATTTTATTAATAGGCGACTTTCACTGGTCGATGGAAGAATAAACATAGAAGAGCATGTCGTGCCAAAATTTTTATTTCATTCTTGATTAATATTTTTTTAGTATGGATATTTGATAGGATGATTTGTTTTTTTGATAATTAATTGATTAAACTTTAAACATGTGATCAATTCAATTAATTTGTCTTGGGTATGCCAAGTGGGAAAGTTATATGTCATGCTGACAATGAGACTACATACACTATTCTTTGTAAAATAGAAATAGTTTTTTCTAACTTTATACTTGAGTCCAATACTCTGACAACCATTTAAGCCCATCCAACCTTATAGAGGGGCATAACACAACTCATTTCATATTATATAAAGGTATTAAATTTACTATTAAAGATGTCTTATATTCTCTCTGTTCTAGAAGAATATAATTGAATTTTAATAAGGATATTCAACAAAATAATTATCATGCCGAAACTACTGATAAACATGGAGTCACATATCTTTGCATAGATTCTAATACTATGGCCAAAAGTGTATATTGGAGAAGATGAACATGTCTATGCTGTGGCATGAATCTTTAGGTCACACGAGTAGAGAATTGATGCATCATATCCTTATTTCTACACACGAGTATCATCTTACTCATAATAAGGATCTCGTGTATTCTAGTATGTTTTATCAAGCATGCTCTTTCCTCTTTTCTACAACAGATTTAGAGGGTTTGGACCTATCCAATCAACATAAGGATCACTTAAAAATTTATGGTATTGGTTGATGAATTGACTTACTGGCTACATGCATTCTTGTTGTCACTCGAAAAGATACAACTCTTGGCTCAAGTGATTAAGCTGTTGGCTCATCCAAGATTATCACATAAAACCCAGAATATTTGATAATCAAGATAGTTCACATTAAAGAACTTTTATAATTTTTTCATGTTGCTTGGGATTAATGTTTAACATATATTCCCTTATTTCAAACTCAGACTACCACGCATAAGCTTTTATTAAATGTATCTAGTTAATCGCAAGGACTTTCGTGATGCACACCAAACTTCCCTTTGTGGTCTGTCGGTTATGATTCACCATCGATAATTTACTATTTAGATTCATTGACATGTGATATCTTTTTGCAAGATATGTGGATAGTCACTTTGATGGGTCAGTCTTCTTGTAGTTAGAGGAAATAAGAATATCAACGTTCCTAAAGAATGACCTAAATTGATGTGGTCTATGCCCACTCTCTATCATCTTGATCCACGTACCATATAATATGATAATAAAGTGCAAAGAATACTAAATCTTCAAATGGTAACACAAAATATTCCAAATGCATTATCTGATATAGCTAATGTGCCGAGATCATTTATACCTACAATAAATGTGCTTGCAAGAACAAACGTCAACTTTTGCTGAAGAAAATATCACCCCAGATGGACAATGTTGTGATGCCCCTAAGAAGGCCTTGCCATACCCAATGTGTGATATTGTACAATAGTGACTAACCAATCATCTACCCTAAGCCAGAAGCATGCAAGGCCATCGGTTCACAGGATTCCCTTTCCGATGAGGAGCTTGGCATCCCCATATCCTTCCGCTATCACAATTATTCCTAAACATGTGATTATTTTGGATCATGGATACATTCTGGAAGAGACGAGTGCACAATTTGTCATATTCAAGAATCAAGAAATCTTTAACCTGTATGCTAGCTTAGACGAGGTATAGAACATGAATGAGATAATCAACGATGATATCTTTGTGTATTCAAAAGCTACTAAAATTAAAAAGAGTGACGACATTAAGCAACATCAGTTGAAGAATATCAATGTAGAACTAATTGGCCAAAATGGAAAGAAGTAATCTAAGTCGAGTTAGATTCTTTTGCGAAAAGGAAAGTGTTTGGGCATGTCGTTCCAATACCACTCAATCTAAAACCTGTCGGATACAAATAGGTCTTCTTACGGAAGGCTAATTAAATGAATAAAATAGTACAACATAATGCATGTCTCATGGCACAAGGCTTATCTTAATACCTTAGATTTGATTACGAGATACTTACTCTCCCATAATGGATATTATTACATGTTGTTACCTTGTTAATGTTTTTAAAAAATTGAACATGCAGCTTATGGATATTGTTACTGGATATTTCTATGAAAAACTAAATATTAAAATCTTTATCAATTAGGTCCTGAAGGACTTCATCTAATTGATTCAAATTGTTTTAAAACAAGAAACACACTCTCAATTAGGTTGAGTATTCACTTTACCGATTGAAATAATCTGGACATATGTTGTATAATCGCCTATGTGAGATTTGACCAGTCGGAGATATATGAATAATAAATTATGTCCTTGTGTGTTTATTAAGAAAAAAATACTCAAAATATACGATTGTAGTTGTTTATGTCGATGGCATAAATTATTTTGGGACTCTTAAACAACCTGAGATAATTGATTCGTACATGAGTCAAAATTTGCGATGAAGGATCTTGGAAAAAGTAGATTTTTTCAAGGATTAACTATAACTTGAGTATTGTTCCGTCGGTATTTTGGTCCACCAATCAAGTTATACCAAAAAGATCTTACGATAATTTAATATGGACAAAGCAAAATCTTCAAGTGTACCCATGAACGTCTGTTCTCTAGATGCTACGTGAGACTCATTCTGTCCTAAGGAAGACAACAAAGAGATATTTGAACCAGAAGTTCCATATCTAGCAATTATAGGCGCAATATTTTTATATCAAACATGTAATAAAAAAATTCAGGAAATTTAATTCCTTGATATTGATTCTCAAAAATATATAATTTTTGACTATGTAGTACTCCTGTACTAAATGTTCCCAAAGAGTGTGGAGTGTGACATTTCTATTCTCCTCCATGTAGTCGGTCTACCTACAAATGCATGTGCATGGAAGTAGGACAAAAATTTATTAACATGGATATATACATTTACAACCATAACATATATGCATGGTTTGTTATTTAAATTTTGGAAAAAAGAAGTCAAACTAACAAACTTGAGTTATCAATCTAGTATAATAACAAAGTTAACATTTTATTTAACAAATAGCATTTTTCCTGCCATGTCACCATGGAATATTGGTTTATGTCGATTTAAAATTGGGTTCTCTTCTTCTTTTTCTTCTTCCTTCTTCTTCTTCTTCTTCTACATTGCTCTACATGATTTTGGTTGGAAAAATCTGCCGAGGTCCCAACCCAATAATACAAATTTTTGTTTTTTAAAGTTGAATCATGTTTTTGAGAAAACTGTTTTTAGTTTTGAAAATAAAAGATAAATAATAATATTTTGGATGTCTCAATATTCCAATAATAAACTAATTTCCTTTAACTGTAAAGAAATGATAAATATGGAAAAAGGTTGCTTTTATTATTTTGATGCGTGAGCCTTTATATAGCAGAGTTTACATCAAAACTAACTCATGAGGGTACAACTGAATCCCTACAATCATGGTTAGAGATAATACCAAAAATAAACTAACTCATGAGGTTATAACTGAATCCTACAATCATGGTTAGAGATAATTACAAATCAGAGAAAGAATAAGTCAATAACTTAATACCCTCCCGTAAGCTCACGATCGAGTACGAACGAGAAGCTTGGACCATAAGTTTTGAAACCGTGAGGAGCCAACAACTTTGGTAAAAATGTCCGCTATCTGATCAGCAGATTTGACATGCCTAACAATCAGAGCACCTGCGTGAACTTGTTCCCGGACAAAGTGATAGTCGATTTTGAGGTGCTTGGACCGTTGGTGAAAGACCGGGTTTGCAGTAAGAAAAGTTGCACTGAGATTATCACAAAGAAGAATGGGAGGACCAGGAGATGGTGCCACCATTTCCTTGAGAAGCTGTTGAAGCCAAATAAGTTTAGTCGAGGCAAAGGCAATAGCCCTGTACTTAGCCTCAGTGCTAGAGCGAGCAACCACATTCTGTTTGCGAGAAGACCATCTCACAAGGTTGCCTCCAAAGTAAACCGAGAACCCATGTTGAGAGCGGCAGTCCTCGAGATCAGAAGCCCAGCCAGCATCAATAAAGCAAACAAGCCGAGTGTCACGAGCAGGACGGAAGAATAGGCCGGAATCGAGTGAACCCTTGAGGTAGCGGAGGATTCGTTTGACCGCAGCACAATGATGTTTCGACGGCTGGTGCATGAATTGGCAGAACCGATTGACTGAGTAGGAAATCTCAGGCCGGGTGATGGTGGCATATTAGAGAGATCCTACGATGCTGCGGTAGAGATGGACGTCGGAGAATGGATCACCGCCTGAAACGAGCCGAGAACCTGGAACAGCCGGCGAGGCTATGGGTTTAGCGCCCATCATTTTGCTGCGATCAAGGAGGTCCAAAATGTACTTTCTTTGGGAGAGTAGAAGACCAGCTGAATTACGATGGACTTCAATTCCCAAGAAAAAGTTAAGATCACCCAAATCCTTCAGAAAGAAAACCGAGTTGAGATACTTGACAAACTCATCAATGAAGGAAGAGTTGGAACCGGTGATAATGAGGTCATCCACATAAACAAGCACATAGACAACATCGGAGCCATGACGTTTGATGAAAAGAGAGGTATCAGATATGCATTGCCGGAACCCGTGACGAAGCAAAGCCTAGTTGAGCTTCTGAAACCATGCTCGCGGAGCTTGCTTAAGGCCATAAAGTGCCTTTTTGAGGCGATAGACATAGGACGGCCGATCAGGAGAAGTGAAACCTGGTGCTTGCTCCATATAGACAGTTTCTGCTTGATCACCATTGAGGAAGGCATTATTAATGTCAACCTGACAGAGAGGCCAATGATGAGTGACAGCAAGGCTCAATACCACCTGAATCGTGGTAGGCTTGATGACCGGGCTGAATGTGTCGAAGTAGTCAACTCCCTCTTCTTGATTGTATCCCTTGGCAACCAAACGGGCCTTGTACCGGTCAATAGAGCCATCTGGTTTCTTCTTGATCCTGAAAACCCACTTAAAACCAACAATATTAGAAGATGAGGGCCTAGGAACCAAGTCCCAAGTCCCATTAGCAATTAAGGCATCAAACTCTAGTTGCATAGCATGTTGCCAATTGGGGTTCTTTTTGGCTTGTAAGAAAGTTTTGGGTTCAAAATCAGAGGAATCACAGGGAATAGAGTATTTGGTAGCAGTGTGGGCTTTAGGTTTAAGGGAATTAGTGGAGGCTCGAGTGACCATATCGTGGGTCAAAGTGTTGGAGGGGCAGAAATACGAGGGAGCATGTTGATATGGCATAACCGGCGAAGGGATCGGTGGTGGGGAAGGTGGCACCACCGTGGGGGAATGTGGCATGAGGTCGGAAGGAGACGAAGACGACGGCTGAATGGGAGTCGGTCGAGAAGGATCCGAAGGAGAAGATGCAACCGAGAGTGATGTTAGTGCAGCTTCTTAAAGCGAAAAAAGAGAGAGGTCAGGACGAGGCGAATCTAGCTGTCCGGACTGAGAATTATGCTCCGGAAAAGGAAAAGAAGACTCATCAAAGACAACATGATGAGCAATGTACGTTCGAGAGGAAGAAACGTGATAACACAGATATCCTTTATGTTTAGCACTATACCCTAAGAAGATGCACGCCACAGAACGAAATTCCAACTTGCTACTGTTATAAGGGCGAAGATAAGGAAAACACAAGCAACCAAAGGATTTCAGAAAATGATAATCAGGTTAACGCTGATATAGGCATGCATACGGGGACTTGTTCTGAAGAATAGGAGTTATAGTTCTATTATTCAAGTAAATGGCGGTATAAAAGACATGTTCCCAAAATTCCATAGGAAGATGGGAATGTGCCAAAAGAGCCAACCATTTTTCAATGATAATCCTATTCCTTCTTTCAGAAGCACCATTTTGTTCAGGAGTGTGAGGGCAAGAAACACGATGAAGTATGCCATTAGTTTCAAGAAACGTTGATACAGTTCGGTACTCGCCACCCCAATCAGATTGAAAAGCTTTGAGTTTAGTGGAAAACTGTGTCTCAACCATAGTTTTGAAAGATGTAAAGGTAGACAAAACCTGAGACTTAGCTGCCAAGAAATAAACCCAAACAAATTTGGTGCAATCGTCAATAAAAATGACAAAATAGCGATTACCATTTAAAGAAGACACAGAGGCAGGACCCCAAACATCCGAATAAATTAAATCAAAAGGATGTTTAGAGGGAACATGACAAGAGGGTAGATGATGTCTTTGACTCTTGCCTAATTGACAAGCACTACACAAAGGCAATGATTTATTTGCAGAAATAGGCAAATTAAAAGTAACTAATTGACGACGCAAGATGGACTCATGCGGATGAGCAAAGCGATGATGCCAACAAGAAACAGAGGTGCGTTCACCAACAAAAACTCTGGGAGCGGGTGAGCGAACAGGAAGCCGGTACAAGCCATTCTCAACGATTCCCTTGAGTATTCTCGTGCCCTAAAGGTCCTTAACATAACAATGATTTGCATGAAGTTCCACAAAAACATTGTTATCGAGGCATAATTGACGAACACTAAGAAGGTTTTTAGATACTTTAGGCACAACAAGAATATCTTTAAGGGTAAGGGATTTAGCAACATGTTTAGCAGAGAGAAAGATTGCCTGTATGCATAATGGGAAGGGACTGACCGTTTGTGAAGATAAGGCTGTCACTGCCAGTGTACTCGGACTGGAGGTTGAGGACGGACAGGTCAGCCGTGACGTGATTCGTCGCTCCAGAGTCGACCACCCATGGGTCGGTGATGGCTGACGGGCTGGCGGTGTACGCCACATGAGCATGCTTGCTGGCGGACTGGCAGAGGCGATCAGCGGTACGACGATTGGTGGCAGGGAAGGCAGACAGGTTAAGTCGTTGATGGCAGTTCCGTGCTTCATGACCCTGCTTGTCGCAGAGTTGACACACCGGGCTGGAGCCATCGCCAGACGTGGCAGAGTCCAACGGGAAATGTTGACTTGCAGCCGCGTCTCTACGATGAGCAACATGGGCCACCGAAAAACTGGATTCGACGCAAGAGTCAAGTATGCGCTGTTCTTCCTGAAGAAGGAGGCCGAGCAGCTCATTCGACGAAATCGGTTCCAGCCGCATACTCAGTGCTGTTTTGAACGCACTATATTCAGCCCCTAAGCCAAATAGCACAAAATAGACAAAATTCTTGTCCGATACAGAGGTGAGACATTCAACGAGGGAATCAGAAATTGCTCTTTTCTTCTCAACATATTCCAAGATAGACAGGTTTCCCTTGGAGAGCAATTGAAGTTGTTGTTTCAAATGCATCTGCCTGGCACAAGTTTGGGAGTGAAATATCTGCTCTAACATGGACCAAAGTTTCACGGTTGTGGCAGCCCGAACAACGTGACCAAGTTTAGGAGTGGAGAGAGTGGATCGCAGCCATAAAAGAACCAGTCGGTCCTTGTGCTTCCAAGCAACAAAGTCAAGATTCGGGCTGGTGGTGGTTGATGAATCTGCGGCCGATGAAACAGTCGGCGGAGGAGCACCACCAGCGACAAGAAATCCCTCAAGCTCATAAGCCTCAAGAGCCGAGCGAATAGTGTCGCGCCATAGAGAGTAATTGGAGCGATCGAGATGGACTGCTAGTGCCGGGAATTGAAGGTTGGTCGCGGCACCACCAGAAGCAGTGAACAAGATTTGAGTAGCGGAAGGAGTAATCTGGTTGTTTTCGGAAGACATAGCGTAGGATCAGTTTAGGCTATTCTGATACCATGTAAAGAAATGATAAATATGGAAAAAGGTTGCTTTTATTATTTTGATGCGTGAGCCTTTATATAGCAGAGTTTACATCAAAACTAACTCATGAGGGCACAACTGAATCCCTACAATCATGGTTAGAGATAATACCAAAAATAAACTAACTCATGAGGTTACAACTGAATCCTACAATCATGGTTAGAGATAATTACAAATCAGAGAAAGACTAAGTCAATAACTTAATATTAAAAATTTTATATAAACTAGGACAAAGGGACATGTAAACCCCCTGATTTTGCAAGAATTTTAAATTGGGATTTTTCACAATTTTCTGGAATTTTCTAGAAATTTTCTGTAATTAAATTCAGGGTTTTTAATTATTAAATAATTTTTAATTGATAATAAATAATATTAAAATATTATAAAAATAATATTTTTGGGTGTAAAATGGAAAAAACTGGACTTAGGATAATTTTTCTGGAATTTATTGGACCTCGGACCTAATTTAAAATACCTAAAAACTAACTAATTAATTAATTATTATTATTATTATTATTATTATTATTATTATTATTTATTGGTTTTCTCGGCCCATTTACCCTGGCCCAGCCCGTTGGGCCTAGCCCAGCCCGCAACCGCTCGCGGGTCGGGTCGGGTCGGGTCGGCCAGACCCGGACCGCCCGAGACCCGACCCGCCGACCATTTCCCCTCCCCACGATTGCTGACCGCTTCCTCCGCCTTCCACTCCGGCCACGTCACCGGAGACCTCCGCCCACGCCGCTCCCCCTCGACCTCCCCTCGACCCCGCCTTCTCTGCCATGTCCCCCTCTCCCTCCGCCTATCCCGGCCTCGCCTCGCCCCTCCTTCCCCTATTAAAGCCCCTCAACACTCCCCTCCGGCCACCACGAACCCGCCCGGCTCACCTCCGCCGCTCACCGCCACCCTCGCCAAGCGCCTCCTCGCCCAGCGCCGCCTCGCCCCAGGCCGTGAGCAGCCGGCCCCCTTCTCCTTCCTCCTCCCACACGAGCAGCCGCCTCCGGCCGCCCCTCCGCTCCGACGCCGCCCTCGACCCCGACAGCAGCCGACGAGCCGCCCCAACCCCTCTCCGGCGCGCCTCCGGCCGGCCCCGCCACAGCTTCCAGAACCCTAACCCTAGCCCTAATTCTTCCCCGTGTCGGCATGTCGGACACGACACAGACACGAGAAATTCTAATTTCTCGAGCCCCGTTCAGGTACGTGTAACTTTCTCCTCGCTGCCCCGTTTTTAATTCCGTAAATTGCGTTACGAAGCCTGTATGACCCTTTCGGTGCCCGGATAAACCGCTCGGGGCATCGCGTCCTGTGGTGATCGCACACCGCGATCCAAAAACAGGAAAAACAATAACCCGATTCACCCCGGAACTGGGTACGCCCCGCCAAACGGGACGACTTGGTCGTGCGCGGTCTTCACAGATACGTGCGCGTCGTTGATACGGATGTGCAGGATTTCACAGAAGTCGATTCGGGTGTGCGTGCACACCGGGATCAACGCGTATCCGCGGACACCGGCCCGTATCTGCCTTTTTTGAATCATGCCCTAACTTTGTGTATACACGTCGGATCGAAACGAAACTTACGCCATCGGACTCGTAGCGATACGCTGGTCCTGTGACCCAAGTTTGGTTCGATTCTGAGAATGTTGACAAAATCGCGTGTCGTGGGCCCCACAGGCCCCGCTCGACGGGCGATTTTGTGATCGGCTCATCGGAATCCAATTCTGGAAGTTCCGTTGGGTTAGTATCATCGTTCCTGACCTGTTAACACTAAGTTTGGTGAATTTGGAGACCTTTGACCCTGACACGTTTTTCGGTGCAAAGTGGGCCCACATTCGGACTCCGTTTTGACCCAAAATTGCCGTTTTTGCCCTTGTCTCCAAATTGGACCTAAGGACAGGCGTTTCTAGCTATTTGATATCTTCTGAGCATGATGGTAATATTTATTTCAGCATCCGGAGACATTTCTGGAAATTTCCCCGAGGATAGAACTCTAGTGGGATCCAAACATCAGGCAAGTACCTGCACTTCAAGTTTAATCTTTATATTGTGATAATTAGTTCCTTGCTCTAATAGCACCATTGGATGTTTACACGTAGTGTTAGACTATTGGATTTCTTGTCTTGCTTTTCATGTCGGGTGGGAGAATACTAGGAGGCATGTAGTTTACCCTTCCCCATATATTGTCTAATAGCTGTTGGTACACGACTGTCCATCAGCCGGATCTTGATTATTCTTGTTTAATAGCCGTCTATGACGGTCGGATTAGCCTTATAACCCCCTACATGCCAACTATGTATTCTAAATACACACTTCCACACACATGGTTTCTTGTCGTGTTGCAGTTCCTGTTATCTTGTTGTAGTTCCATTTTTCTGTCTCATTATATTTTCTGTTTACTCATATTCCTGATTTACAGCAATTAACCCTTAGTTATTGTTACTTCTTATTTATGCATATCCTCAACATGATACTTGTCAGTTCTTTTCTACTTGTCATAAATATTTAGTTTAATCTTTGTTGTGCATTGTGTACTTTGCTCCTTTCCTGACTGGATCCGTTGATTTAGGCGATGATGAGGACTATGCCCCCAACTTTTATGGCCCCTATGAGGTAGCAGGTGATACTTTTGAGGAGCCGGTTCCCACTCAGGAGACTACTTCTGAGTAGTAGTTAGCAGATAGTTATTATTTTTCTTTCAGTCTAGTAATCGGGTTTGTCCCCGATTTATCTTCTGGTTATGTAATAAACTATGGATCCGGTTATCACATTTTGTTTATGAAATCTTAACATTTCTATTCCTCTATCATTATCCTTGTCTATTTATTCTGTGGATGAGCTAGAGATTACCTGTGAAGATGACCTAGACAGCATACTACCGCCGACACTACGGCGTAGGCTGGACGTACCCACGTACTCTTGCCCGAAGATCCGGGTGCGGGTCGTGACACATTTTTGTGGTGGCCTATGCAGGTCAACGACTAAATTATTCAGTTTCAACTTCGGGACCGAACAGGCCTGCAATAAGATAAGGATAAGTTTAGGATCTCATCCACTTGCTTGAATCGTTCTTGACATCTATCTCGGATTTGAATTGATTCCTTGACTTGCATCCTGCCTTGATTCCTGTGCGCCCCTTATCGTTTATTTTGGATGCAGAGTAATGGACCTATCAGCAAGCGACGAGGTTCCTACAAGATCACCACGAGATGCTCTACCAGCACTCGAACCGAGACCACCTTGGTGCCACAAGTAGCACTCTCCCAGCTAGCCCAGCAACAGCAGAGGGCACCACCACAAGGACGCGGACAAGCTTACGCAATGATCGCGGAGAACGTGCAGACTCTTGGAGCAGCTAATGCGCGTAAGTGATTCATAGATACCTTTTCTAGTATTGTTTAGCTTGTGCCTATTGGTTCGTGACCTCAGCCCCAACCTAGTAATTTTGAACTTGCTAATAACCTGGTATGCTTTTATATTCGATAACTGTAGAGATTGTAGAGTCTTTTGTTATTGTGCTTATTGTGTGTTGTTTTGTGAACTTGAATAATTTGTACCTTCTTTCATCATCATCTAGCGTACTTAATTTTGCTGTACTTGACTTATGCTGCTAATATAGCCTAGTTTTGCAAGCATATCCTTATTCAAGCTTGTTTATGACATATGTATTATTGGGTCGACACACTAATACGAGTGTCTATTCAGAATCAGTGTATTACGGTCTGATCAACCATAGTGCGTTTAATTCGCCCTTCGAAATAATACTTTACGTGGATTGAGATATGTAGTGATTAGTAGACAAATATACTTGTCCTAGACATGTTTGAGCATATCGTATCGGTTACATAACTGTACTAATACGAGCATGCGAACAAATGATTACTAGAATAGGATTTCAATCCACAACTGCTTGACAATTCCCATTTGAAATCTTTAAACGCCTTGATTCTGATACTTCTATTCTATCACCTCACCCTTGAAATCTTTATTATTGATCTTCGTCTTCCCTTATTTCGGAAAGATGAAATCTCGTGCTTGGTATAAGTTTGATATATAGACAGTACTAGATATACCCCACAGGCCGGTCGCATGGATGATGACCCTTTATGATTAAGGGAATACCATAGGTGATGTGTTGGTGTTAAAGACTTAAGGATTCAATACCATGATTAAATAAGTTGGGACATAGCTTTACTAGTTGTATAGCCTTGGAGGATAGATGGGTAAAATCTAAGTTGGGTAGAGACCGTAATGTTCACTTGAGAGGAATCCTTTAGACTGTAATCAAGTGAGATTGGATAGAGAGAACCCTACCATATTTTAATTTCGAGGACAAAATTTTTATAAGTTGGGTAGGTTGTAAACCCCCTGATTTTGCAAGAATTTTAAATTGGGATTTTTTACAATTTTTTGGAATTTTCTAGGAATTTTCTGTAATTAAATTCAGGGTTTTTAATTATTAAATGATTTTTAATTGATAATAAATAATATTAAAATATTATGAAAATAATATTTTTTGGTGTAAAATGGAAAAAACTGGACTTAGGGTAATTTTCCTGGAATTTATTGGGCCTCGGACCTAATTTAAAATACCTAAAAACTAACTAATTAATTAATTATTATTATTATTTATTGGTTTTTCCGGCCCATTTACCCTGGCCCAGCCCGCAACCGCTCGCGGGTCGGGTCGGGTCGGCCAGACCCGGACCGCCCGAGACCCGACCCGACGACCCTTTCCCCTCCCCACGATTGCTGACCGCTTCCTCCGCCTTCCCCTCCGGCCACGTCACCGGAGACCTCCGCCCACGCCGCTCCCCCTCGACCTCCCCTCGACCCCGCCTTCTCTGCCACGTCCCCCTCTCCCTCCGACTATCCCGGCCTCGCCTCGCCCCTCCTTCCCCTATTAAAGCCCCTTGACACTCCCCTCCGGCCCCACGAACCCGCCCGGCTCACCTCCGCCGCTCACCGCCACCCTCGCCAGCGCCTCTTCGCAGCGCCGCCTCGCCCCAGGCCGTGAGCAGCCGGCCCCCTTCTCCTTCCTCCTCCCACACGAGCAGCCGCCTCCGGCCGCCCCTACGCTCCGACGCCGCCTTCGACCCCGACAGCAGCCGACGAGCCGCCCCAGCCCCTCTCCGGCGCGCCTCCGGCCGGCCCCGCCACAGCTTCCAGAACCCTAACCCTAGCCCTAATTCTTCCCCGTGTCGGCATGTCGGATACGACACGGACACGAGAAATCCTAATTTCTCGAGCCCCGTTCAGGTACGTGTAACTTTCTCCTTGCTGCCCCATTTTCAATTTCGTAAATTGTGTTACGAAGACTGTATGACCCTTTCGGTGCCCGGACAAACCGCTCGGGGCATCGCGTCCTGTGGTGATCGCACACCGCGATCCAAAAACAGGAAAAACAATGACCCGATTCACCCCGGAACTGGGTACGCCCCGCCAAACGGGACGACTTGGTCGTGCGCGATCTTTACAGATACGTACGCGTCGTTGATACGGACGTGCGGGATTTCGCAGAAGTCAATTCGGGTGTGCGTGCACACCGGGATCAACGCGTATCCGCAGACACCGGCCCGTATTCGCCTTTTCTGAATCACGCCCTAACTTTGTGTACACAGGTCGGATCGAAACGAAACTTGCGCCATCGGACTCGTAGCGATACGCTGGTCCTGTGACCTAAGTTTGGTTCGATTCTGAGAACGTTGACGAAATCGCGTGTCGTGGGCCCCACAGGCCCCGCTCGACGGGCAATTTTGTGATCGGCTCATCGAAATCCAATTCTGAAAGTTCCGTTGGGTTCGTATCATCGTTCCTGACCTGTTGACACTAAGTTTGGTGAATTGGAGACCTTTGACTCTGACACATTTTTTGGTGCAAAGTGGGCCCACATGCGGACCCCGTTTTGACCCAAAATTACCGTTTTTGCCCTTGTCTCCAAATTGGACCCAAGGACAGGCGTTTCTAGCTATTTGATATCTTCTGAGCATGATGGTAATATTTATTTCAGCATCCGGATACATTTCTGGAAATTTCCCCGAGGATAGAACTCTAGTGGGATCCAAACATCAGGCAAGTACCTGCACTTCAAGTTTAATCTTTATATTATGATAATTAGTTCCTTGCTCTAATAGCACCATTGGATGTTTACACGTAGTGTTAGACTATTGGATTTCATGTCTTGCTTTTCGTGTCGGGTGGGAGAATACTAGGAGGCATGTAGTTTACGCTTCCCCCTATATTGTCTAATAGCTGTTGGTACACGACTGTCCATCAGCCGGATCTCGATTATTCTTGTTTAATAGCCGTCTATGACGGCCGGATTAGCCTTATAACCCCCTACATGCCAACTATGTATTCTAAATACACACTTCCACACACATGGTTTCTTGTCGTGTTGCAGTTCCTGTTATCTTGTTGTAGTTCCATTTTCCTGTCTCATTATATTTCCTGTTTACTCATATTCCTGATTTACAGCAATTAACCCTTAGTTATTGTTACTTCTTATTTATGCATATCCTCAACATGATACTTGTCAGTTCTTTTCTACTTGTCATAAATATTTAGTTTAATCTTTGTTGTGCATTGTGTACTTTGCTCCTTTCCTGACTGGATCCGTTGATTTAGGCAATGATGAGGACTATGCCCCCACCTTTTATGGCCCCTATGAGGTAGCAGGTGAGACTTTTGAGGAGCCGGTTCCCACTCAGGAGACTACTTCTGAGGAGTAGTTAGCAGATAGTTATTATTTTTCTTTCAGTCTAGTAATCGGGTTTGTCCCCGATTTATCTTCTGGTTATGTAATAAACTATGGATCCGGTTATCACATTTTGTTTATGAAATCTTAACATTTCTATTCCCCTATCATTATCCTTGTCTATTTATTCTGTGGATGAGCTAGAGATTACCGGTGAAGATGACCTAGACAGCGTACTACCGCCGACACTGCGGCGTAGGCTGGACGTACCCACGTACTCGTGCCCGAAGATCCGGGTGCGGGTCGTGACAGGACCTAGCTAAAATTTTAATGGATATTGAGATATCAATACATTTTTCGAGAAATACTATGAGAACCAGCAAAAGAGAAGCCAATTTTAAACAATTTTGAAAAATAATTAACCGACCGTTTATGAAGTGTTAAATTTTTTTTCTATTTGGTAATTTTTTTGAGACATTGGTTTTGGTCAGCTCAAAAATCTCCAAAACCAGTATTGTATAATTTTGAATTCTTTTATAAATCCTCAGATAGTGGAGTTTTAAGGGTTTCTGTTATTTTATTCTATTTATGTTCTTTTCATAAAAATATAATTACAACTACTACCTAAAATAGTCTCATATCCTTTTCTTTTCTTTTTTCGTCTTTTCTTTGCTCGTCTTGGAGACTTTTCCTTCCAACCGATGGTCATGAATTCCTGATCAAATAACATCAAATTGAGAGTGACAATGCTTTCTTGTTATGATCTAATAATATATAATGATATAATCTTACCTTGAAAGGACTTTTGTTTATATATGGACATATATAAAATTTTATTTTTTAAAATTACTTCTAGAAGCGTTCGTTAATGAACTACCAAGCATTTGTTAGACTGGTTTAATAGCGGCTACTTAAAATCACCCACGGTCACTCAGTGTGTATGCCCACATATAACTCAAAATTTCCTTCAAAATTTCCAGAATTGGAGATTATGGTAAAATCCATAGTAGCATCAGTAAAATAATGGAAAAACTAACGATTTTCATATAATATTGATTAAAGTTTCATTAATTCTATGCATAAGAGAGAGAATAATTTGTCCATCCGAAAGAAAGAAGGATGATTTCCAATAAGGCATTTAATCTGAGACAAAATCTTTGAGGATTAAGGCTTCCTTTCTTGGATGAGCATTTGATTTTTGAAACAAAAATGCGATTCCTCGCTCAAATTTTTTGGGAGATAAAATCTTCCGTATAATCTGACAGGGCAATGACATGACAAATTTAACATTAAAATTAACGTTAAAATTAATATTAGAATTAAAATTAACATTAACATTAAAATTAATATCAACATTAATGTAAATATTTTTATTAAAATTAACACTAATATTAACATTAATATTAATATTAAAAAATATTAGGTGATTAATTATTTGGGTTAAAATTTGGTATATCAGTTGTCATAATTGTTGTCGTGTTAGATGTCACATAATGGGAGATAGCTTCCTTCGAATATCATAATTGTGTTCGAAAACAAAAATATTATTTGTCTCCCCAAATTTTTTGGTGATATAATATCCTGTAACATAGCATATTACATGGCATTTTATTTTTTGAGATGTCCGACGTAACGTTCGGGACTTTATGCACGATACGTTGCATGCATTTTGGGCCCACTGTCCACAACTCCCACCAAATAAATTAAAAAAATAATAATATAATACGTCCACATGGCTCGATCCACTGATATTTTTTCATCCAGCTAGGGTCTTATACCTCTCCTCGGTAATCACAGTGGTCACTCGAGTTCGGTTATTACATGACATAATTTATTGTCAAATATCCAAGCTTATATAATCATTTAAAAATTCTCTCTTACCACCACACAATAAATTATACCATATATAAAAAGATTGAGAACAAACAAAATCTTCCTAAATAAATTAAATTTAATATAATTAACAATTCATCCGGCTAGTATTTTTCTCTTTTGTCCTCTTTTATCTATTGTTGTTAATGTTTTAGTATTTGCAATCTTGAAAGAACAATTCATCCGGTTAGTTTTTTTCTTTCTTTGTTTTCGTCAGTTCTTTTTACCTAAATAAATTAAGTTTTTTTTTCCTTGGTCAGCTTTTTATTTTTTCTATGCTACGGTGAATTGATTTTGTTCTAGGGACAAATATACCATCAGCTCAGACAAGTTCCAGATCGAGGTGTTACATTTTCAATTTCAATTTCAATATTCCAATCAATTGTGTTAGGCACACATGAAACGCGGACGGACACACACACACACACACACACACACACACACACACACACACACACATATATATATATATATATATATATATATATATATATATATATATATATACACACGGATAAATTGTTAATTATATTGGAATTAATTAATTTATGTAGAATTTACCCTTTTTTAATGTTTTTATATATGGTACAATTTATTATGTGGTGTAAAAAGAAAATTTTAAGAGATTATATAAGCTTGCATGTTTGACAATAAATTCTGCTATGTCAACATGCCATGTAATATGTCATGTCATTGGAGATTATATTACCAAATAATTTAGAAGACAAATAATATTTTACATTTCTGCTATTTGTTAAGCAAATAATTTGGGTGATGTTGTCTCCCGTTATGTGGCATATAACATGGTAGAAGATATGATAACTGACATGACAAATTTTAACCAAAAAAGTAATCACAATTTTTTAATGTTAATGTTAATTAATATTAATTTCAATATTAATATTAATTTTATTGTTAATATTAATATTAATATTAATGTTAATTTAAAATTTTAATTCTAAAGTTAATATTAATTTTAAAAAAATTTATATCAGTTACTATGTTAGTTGGCATGTCAGATGCCCATATAATGGAAGATTGCATCACCCAAATTTTTTGGTGATGATTAGCATTTGTTTGGTGACGAATAATATTTTTACATGACATATCATATTATATGGCATGTTGACAATGGCAGAACTTATTATCAAATATTAAAGCTTATAATCTCCTAAAAAATATTTCTTCTTACCACAATAAATTATACCATATATAAAAAGATTGAGAACAAGCAAAATCTGCTTAAATGAATTAATTCCATATAATTAACAATTCATCCTGATGAATTTTTTTGTGATGGCATTATTCTGTATACTCGTTCCCAACAAAATTAAAAGGAATAAAGACAATTTTAATTCCAATTTTAATTTAAAGATTCTACATACTTATTCTCAAACTAAAACTTTAACAATATTAGATAGAAGAGAAGATAAGAAGGGGAAAAAAATTCAGTCGGATGAATTGTTAATTATAATGAAATTAATTTATCTAGGCATATTTTGTTTGTTCTTAATATTTC
Organism: Iris macrosiphon; assembly: GCA_036927795.1. Classification (NCBI taxonomy): domain Eukaryota; kingdom Viridiplantae; phylum Streptophyta; class Magnoliopsida; order Asparagales; family Iridaceae; genus Iris; species Iris macrosiphon. The sequence goes on from JAYESA010000016.1 coordinate 20,366,562, forward strand.
TATATATGGTATAGTTTATTATAGGGTGAGAAATGAGAATTTTTAGGATATTATATAAGCTTGCATATTTGACAGTAAATTCGATCATGTCAACATGTCATGTAATATATCGTCATGAAATATTATATGACCCAAAAAAAATTGGAGACAAATATCATTTTTGTTTTGAGAAAAAGAACTCGGGGTAGCATTCTGGAAAGACTGATTTAAGAAGATCCCAAATGAATGAGGCTTCTGGGCAAATATCCACAAGGAAGCTAAGCCATGTGTTACTTCTATTATTTTGGTCACTAAAAATATAAATAAAATAAAATGTATCTACAATTCAAACTTAGTAAGTCCTAATAGCTAAGCCATTTGATTTTTGAAACAAAAATTCTATTCGTCACCCAAATTTTTTGTCTAATGCTATCTCCCATTATATAGTATCTGACATGGCAGATAACTTAAAAATTTTAAAAATTAAAATTAATATTGTTATTAAACTTAAAATTAACATTAATATTGATATATATTAAAATTAATAAAACATTAAGATTAACATTAACATTAAAAAATTTGGGTAATTTTTGGGTTAAAATTTTCCATGTCAATTGTCATGTTTGCATGTTCTAATGTTACATAATGTCACATAATGGGAGATAGTATAATCCAAATTTTGGGAGGGATATCAAGTTATCTTATTTCTCATCCAAAATTTTGGTGATATAATCTCCCATGACATCGTATATTACATGGCTTGTTGACATGATAGAATTTATTGTCAAATATACAAGTTTATATTATATTTTTAAAATTTCTCTTCCCATCACACAATATATTATACCAGATATAAAAAGATTCAGAACAAGCAAAAACTGATTAAATAAAGTAATTTTAATATAATTAACAATTCATCCGGGTGGATTTATTGCTTTTGGTCCTCTTCTATCGAATGTTTTAGTATCTGCAATCTTCAAAGAACAATTCATTATACTAGATTTTTTCCTTCGTTTTGGTCATTTTTTTTAACTAACTTAATTAATTTCAATATGAATAAAAATCAACCTAAAGGGAGATGTTATTGGTATATACAATTGTTCCATCAACAATTTTTTTTCTTGTCTTTGTCAGCTTTTATTTTTTCTGTGCTCCAATGAATTGATTTTGTCCCAGGACAAATACACAAGCTCTTACATGTTCTCGATCGAGGTGTTACACTCCCAATTTTAATTTATATATATATATATATATATATATATATATATATATATAATATTTTTTTCGTATTTTAAATGTGCCTAATACATTTGATCGAAATATTGAAATTAAAATTGGGAGTGTAACACCTCGATCGGGAACACACACACACACACACACACACACACACACACACACACACACACACATACATATATATATATATATATATATATATATATATATATATATATATATATATATATATATATATAAAGTTTGAGAATGAGAAGAAAAATATTGAAGTTTAAAATTTAAAATTGTAATTAAAATTGTATGTTTTCCAATTTTAATTACTATAGGGAACTGTAGAAGCATGGAAACTATAGATCCATGCACGAACAGGACCATGCGGAAAAGGGAAGTGTGCCTCCAATGCGGCAGGCAGAAACATAATACCCATGCGGCAAAGGGACACAAACTCACCAATGCGGCAAAGTGGAAGTACCAAGTGCATGTTGTTGACGTCTTAGCCGCACCTATACTGACAAGGAGCCGCACCTATACTGACAAGGAGCATTTAATGCTTAGAGAAAAAAGTTGTTCTCGAAAGTAACTCTGACGGTTGCAGCAAAGCGCTTCGTGATATGTGTAGGCGATGGTTACAAGACAAAACGACAAACCCTTATGGCTCCCTTGTTGTAGTATTCGCACGCGGCAGTGTTCCCATGCGGTAGTGTTCCATGCGGCAGCCTCTCTCTAGTAGAGTCATGCGGCCATCCCCTTTCAGTAAAGTTATACATATGCGACAGAAGGGACATGTGGCCAAACCTCTCCAGTAAAGCATTATCTATGCGTCTGAAATTTATTTCTAGCCGCATCTCTCCACGACGACAGCTTGTAGTGACCGTTACCAACGTACACGAGTTGATGCACCAAAAGCATACCCGTCCCTATATGACGTCAGCCACGACCAAGTCTTGACCGTAGATGCATGACACGTATCAAGTGGACCGTGTCATGGGTACACAATTGACCGGATCTCATGGGCAGTTATCCTAAAAACCATATGCGCCAACCTCAGTTCTGATAAACCTAATGCTAAAAATAGTAGTTTTTTTAGAATTAGCGTGCGCATGGCTATTTTAGTACAAATGGCTATAAATAGCAGGGATATGTACTTTCCAGGGGTCGAAAGCAGGAGACTTGGAGTCCAATTGCTGCCCTTCTCGCCTGTGAGCAGAGACTTAGAAATTTTATTTCATTAGTCGACCGTCAATGGAGTAAAGGAGTTAACTGCACAACTCGATCTCCATCCTCAAACTTTTTCAAACTTTTGTACTTAGAATTTTCAATGTTAGGATTCTTTTTATACTCTCTTTGTTTTTGCAAATTCAAAAAACTACACAAACCTTATTTTTGAGATGGAAACAAAAATGAAGACTACTGGGGACCTCCTTCTCCATCGACGAGAAGGTTGTGCCGTAATCAGATGTGATGGAACTGGGTTCAACCCAGAAGATCTTTGTCGTGCTATTCGACCAACATGCTTTCGAGAGCATTCTCTCGGGGGATAACTCAAGTCCCTCACCAAGGCTAGCAAAGCTTAAGAAGACCCGTAAGACCTGGGTGGCCAAGACCAATGAGTCGCAACCTAGGACTACGGAGGATACGCTCTCTGTTTCTATGACCGATGACCCGCATCTTGTCTCTTCTCCCATAGCGGTGCATCAGGGCAGGAAATCCTGACACAATTTTGCTGAGATGAGTTCCTTACAATTAGTTTCTGGCCAAGAAAAATACTACGATGTTAGAAACCTGAGTGCTAAGGCCTCTTCCAAACCTATGTGGCCGCATCCCTCTGAGAAGAACAGTGCTGACTCTCAGACTATGCACTCATAGCAAGGGGTACGAAAAAAGAAGCATGCCGCATCAAATCCCAGGCACATGGAAGTCCAAACATGCGCCAACAATCAAGAAGATGGCCCAAACGTTGCTTGAGGATCCCGCATCCAAAGCAAGAAGATTTTTGTCTTCGACATGATTTTTCGTGATGCCAACACCATGTGCCAACTTTTTAGAAATTGGGGTAACTTGGACTTTTTTACTTTATGCCAGTACTGGCTAGTCCAAAGAAATCTAGGGCAGTGTGAGACATGCACGCTCAAGTAACTGCTCAAATAACTAACTAAAAGCATGTGTCGTTAACTGTTATGTGCAATGCTGATGGAAATATGTACCGGACAGACCCATCCACTCGGCTTGGCCGTACGAATGAAATGGGTCAATCCCAAAAGTCCTCTTGGATCAACATGGGTGCAAATTTTGTGCATGAACCGAGCCAGGGAGCAACAACCGTGTTAACTGACCCATGCGCCCAGTATGGCTGCATGCATGAGATGGGCCAGTTTTACGGCAAGTCTTCCACAAATGATCTGGGTATAGTCTCTGCACATAAACTAGGTCAGGGAGCAAATACCTCGCCTGCACACCCATGCACACGGTCTGGCCGTATGCATAAAATGGGTGTAAAGATGAAATATTTCTCATCAGATTTGTGTAACATGATATATCACAAGCGCAAGACGAGAGAGATGACTGCTACGCATAGAGTGTTACCTCTAGGGCACACCTGTGCTAGAATTATCATCAATTGATGCTATGCCAAAACAACAGCCCCTCCAACTAGACAGTCTTTATTCTAGCGACTGCAACCAATTGCACCAATTCGACAGCGTCTCGGGGAATGGGTGCAAGCCAAAGAACCCGAGGACAAATAGGAGCTGCCTTTTGCCTCGTGTTGTTCATATTGGAGGTCTTCTTCTACAAAGAAGAATTCAAAGGTGTCACGCCCCAGTCCCAAAATGCGTAGGACTAGGACACGTAAGCATGCCAGCCGCATGTATATGGAAACTCCAATATATGGAAATCAAAACACACGTACGCTGTAATATGAATAATAATCCACAGTGGTACATATATATGTCACAGGGCATAACTAAATCTCATCCACAGAAATCAGATAGAAATAAATAACCAATATCTATGAAATTAGATCTCAATATAAAGTATCTAAAGATGACAGTCGGATGGAAACAAATCCACTACCGAACTAGAATATATAAGAAAATGCCATATAAGTACAACAACTACCATCACTGTGACTCGAAGAGAAGACCTCATCGAAGCATAAGTAACCAGTTCGGATCTGCGCTCCTGCGAATACTCATGAACATCTACACCTGGAAAGGGACCAGGTCCTCAGAGGGACATAACAAGATACATAAAAGCATGCCATAAAGTAAATACTGTAAAAACTCGAGGGTGACCTAACCATCTAAGTAAATATAATTTGAGGACAACTTTGAGTGTATAGGAAAGTGTAGGCTAGACATATGCTGACGTAATTCACCAATCATGACAACTGGCTAGTATATGCCATATATGCCCCCATACAAGGGCGCTGTAATATAATAACGTCCAACTCCGAAGAGCATGACATCAGTACAGTATATAGTCCATATCGCTTCGAAGAATGTGGCATCAGTGTAGTATATATCGTCCATACCATTCCGTCGAGTGTGGCATCAGTGTAAAGGAAGTGGGTGTCCAATACGCCTACTATTTGTCCTCCCCGCCCAATGATCTATGCATGTTGTATCCACAACACGCTTTAGCTACTACGCCGAGGCGTCGTAACTCTGGCTCATAGTCTATCGTTAGAATAATAGCCCAACCTTACAACCAAACAAGGACAAGGATTGGCCATCGTACCACGATAGTCTATGCTCCACCTACTAATAACTGCTAAGTCTTCTAATATGCATCACTATTAGCAGTTATACCATATCCGTCGTACGACCTACACGTACAGGTGGCCAACCGCGTACGCAAGTCCGTACCCTACATGAGACTCACAACACGTATAAGAAATGTGTCAAGGCCTGGAAAGTCATACCGATAACTCCACAACTTTAGGTGGGTCCACTAGACACTAGGTCAGACGCAAGTCCTAACGTCAACGCATTCGTTGACTGCACCCGAGTCTCTCTCGGACGTGTACAGTTATAAAATCTAAAACAATAAACAAGCAACTAAATAATAGCTGAAATTTAAACAGTACAACAAGGCAAGGTATAATTGCCTGGCAAGGAAGCTGCGTAGTATCAATAATCTGCTCATGAAGTCGTGCAGATAATCCAATCGGTCCTCTCAGGGTGCGCGCATGGGAATGACGGTGACGACGATGAGGTTGACGATGATGACAATGACGATGACGATAGGGATAATGATGATGATGTCGATGATGAGATGATGATGATGATGAGGACGATGATGTGGACAATAGCGATGACAAGGACGATGATATGGTCAATAGTGAATGTGTGGATTTAGGTTAAGGTGATGGTGAGGGTGATTATGTGATGATGCTAATGTTACTGGTGTTGGCTGCTGATGGCTGCTGATGGCTGACCGGAGTCTAGTGGCTCCGACGAAGGGGAGGAGGAAGTCAGGGAGAGAAAGGAGGCTCGGGGTTGTCCGGTGGTTCATCGGAGAAGAAGGAGAGAGCAGGGGGATGTGGAGGTCCGGGAGGAGTGGTGGTGATCATGCTGGTAGTGGTGACTGGTGGCTATGGGCTCTCCGACGACTTCTGGTTGCAGCGGGCAGATGTAGGCGGGTGAGGAAGGTCATCGAGAGGGTGGTGGTGGTGCGTGGACAGCAGGAAAGGAGGAGGTGGTCGAGATTTGCAGAGGCAGAGGAAAGAAAGGAGGACGGGGAGGTGTGGTGTTGCTGGAGGTGTTGCTGGTGGTTGCAACGGCAGGGAACGACATCGGAGACGAGGGTGGTGGCGAAGCGTCGCGGTCTGCTAGTGGGTGACAGGAAGGAGGAGATATGGTACAGTCGGGCGCTGCTGCTCCAGCGGGAATCGTCGACGAGGGGGATGAGGATAGGAAAGGGTGGTGGTAGGAGAGGCAGGTCGTCGATTCGGTGGAGGAGGGAGAAGTCATCATGGCGGAGATGACAGCGGCCCGCGGCTGAGGGGAAGTTGTCACGCCCCAATCTCCCGCAAGCTCGATAGTCCCCGCTGAACATGAATCACCACGTTTACAGCTCTCCCGCAGGATAATCGTTCCCATCGGGACGTGATGCCGTACGAGCCTGGAGTTGCGCTCGTACAAGGCGATGTTGTCAAACACCAAAGTTATCATCGAAATGACCAAGTTGCAGCAGAAGTCAAGTAATGTGTACCAAGCACACATCAGAGTAATACGCGGCGAAGCTCTCGATAGGGTCCAAATGAAATGCCCCGAAGGCAATGCCACAAAGGCGATGCCACAAAGACGATGAAATGTTCTTGCTCTTTTCTCTAGCCCACAAAGGTACTTACAGTTCATACATCATGCCTCATATATCCAAGCAGCGCCACTACGCCTGCGTACCTGAAATATTATCCACAAACGTGGGTCAGTACACAACCGTACTGGTAAGCGGGGTAACCCACTCGCCTAAGCCGACACTAAGTAAAATAGTGAATGCAAGCAGTTATATGGTGATCTTTCTAGTTGAATCCTAGATTCGTTTCATGGCATATGAATGACATGTTAAGGAAAGCTGTAAAGCAGTTTAAGCATGCAAGCATTCAACTAAAACCAAACGACAAGCATTTATATATATCCAACCCGAAGGTAACTAGCATGCAACCCGTCCTACTCAAGTCATCGCTTGCACGATAACTTAATGAACCATTCTCAAGCCTCAAATATCCATCCTCAACCAAAGTTTATATTCCAATCTCAAGTGCACACTCTTGCCGAGGCAAGGTGGCCGCGCCTACACGAAAGCCAAACCAACAAAAGAAAATCAAGCCAACACTAATCTATATGAAGTCACTGGCCAAGCCATAAAAAATTTTGATCGGATTGATCAAATGCGGTTCTATTCGAAACAGCGCTAAGTAGCTAACCCACCTGGATCGCATCCAACCGTCGGCACCGCGCCCAAGGTACATTACCAAATTGTCTCCTCCATGGTCGAACGGTCCCGGTGCCCCGGAGCCTTCCCGTTCGAGGAGACCAAACCCCGTGCAACACAGGTTGTCTGTGACATGCAGACACCAAGTAGGTATGACGAGAGGATCGAACATTATCGCCCCACCAAGCGATCCTAGACTCGTTCAACCGAATATCCAACCAAAATATCCATAACCATTGTTCCAACATATTGCCCAAGGCACCAAATCCCAGTTATTTCCATAGGCACAATCCCTCTTCTCAACACAGTATTTCCAATGGTGCAACACCCTTGCTCAAAGCAAACCCATGGTACAATACCCCAAATATGGCACAATGCCCGCGCCGATGCAGTTGTTCGATTTTGAACCACAACTGCTCGCTTTACAAGACAAAGCGACCAAGTGATACTCGTACACGGATGGACGCTCGCTCGCCCGAATCCCAATATTCCCAACGCCTCAATGTATCATTCCAACCGTCCAAGCATAAACCCAATCATTCAGCCAACTGCCTCAAATATAATAATCCAACTATTGCTCCAACTATCCAACGCGTAAATCAATTCAAGCCATAATCCTACCAAGCAAACGATGTACACTCTATGCACGCCTCAGTGTAGTGATTCCCAATATTTCAATCCAAGTGTTCAAGTCTTTTACGTGTTTTCCATTTTATTAGGCATAAAGGAGTAGAGAAGAAGGGAAAGAGCCCACTCACAATATTTGATCCCGTTAAGCATCCTGTCCTACCGATACGGCCAATTCCTTGAACCCGTGGTCCGATGCAAACGTGATCTACTCAACTGGTATGACCGTGCGAGCAGGCCGTGCTCTCCAAATTATCCTACCGATCGGACTAAGAAAGATGGCATTATCATTCCAACCCAGCTATCTCAGTACTGCTCTGAACGAATACCTGATTTCCATCGAACCCGCTAGCCATCTGTACATGAAACAACTCAATCAATACTTCTTCCCAAAATCTAACAAATCAAATATAACCAGCATTTGTTTTATTCAATCCGACTCAGCGTAACGTACCATACGGTTGCGGGCGTTACATAATATACCACTTAGAATCAGGTTCGTCCACGAACCGTGCTGGTACTCATTCCTTATCATATGCCGTTTGTCCAATACATAACTCTGCTCTATGCAACTCTCATATTCATGATTCTGACTCAGCATCTCGTTCTGCTGAACGCTCGTACAAATTTCCGAATTCTCATACCCTCCTTGCAGCTCAATACGAATTCCTTATATCGCTTAGTTTTGGATCGTATACACATTTAAGGCGTCCCTAAAATACGTGCATTTCAGCCGAGCTTTGTGATAGTAAATTTGAACAAGTTACAAGGGTATCTTTATGTTCGAGGCATCCATTTGCTTTACTCCCAATTGAACCAAATCATGATTTCCATTCCAATATATTCGCTTGAGCACTATTCTCAAATAATAGGATAATTTTCCACCGACTCAATCAGTTCGTGTTCCAACTAAATTCATCCAACTATTTCTGAATCCGCACTAGCAACATCTCCAAATATATCTCATGCACCGAACGATCATCTCAACTTATACTACCCCAACTAGGCGACTTACCCAAATATCAAATTTTGCTTATAGATCATCTCAGCCCAACACCTTTCCTCAATCTCAATACCTCACTGGGTGAACATCTATATTGAGGTTTGTGGTATCCACGAAGATCTCGCCGCCATGCCAAAGGGATAGTGTTGCCATGATTTCAACGTGGACACACTCGCCACAATTCCTAGGTTGCGCATGGAATAGTTCTTCGTGCTGCTTCCACTGCCTCGAAGCATAGGACATCACCTTTGCCTTATGAACGAGCACGCTTCCCAGACTAAGTTCCGAGACATCTTGTAAATCTGAGGCAAATCTGTCCCTTCCAGTATTCGCAAGGATTTGATCTGAACGAGCCACTGCTTTAACTTCACGAGCTAGTTTCACAGTCATCAATTCATATGAATGCTATTCCCTTCTAGGGTACGATGAGTCAGAGGAGATGCCATCGATAAAAATCTGCGACTCTGAATCTCATCAGTTGACTAGGCTACTTCCATCATCGCTTCGGTCTTCCGGCTGCTTCTTCAGCTGAAGGCTATCCCAAGGGTCTCTCAAATCCAACACTCAGTCAATAAGCCAAATCTCATTGCTCACATCTGCCCTCGATGTATTCCCAAATATGTCGCCTCAAGGGTCGTTCTATGGGTCTACCATATTCAATCTCTGATCTGACGGGCAAGTCGCTAGGGTCAGCTGTCCCGAAGCTACGCTCGATAATTATAATCATCACGATGGACAGTTACTATGAACCATGTTATATCTCATCTGCAAATCCGAGTCATTCATTCCGAGCAAACTTTCAAATCCGAGAAATTCATGCACTACCTCTGATGATCTATCAACCAAAGGCCACTTAACCACCTAGAGTCTTGCTATCTATCCGAGCCACAGTTTGAGAACTGCGCTCGTTGAAACCATCTTCCATCAATCCATCATTCTACCCTGAATCCATCAAATTTCTAAACTGCCATGTTCGTCTACTCGCACTACCACTTGCAATGATTCTCGAAACCAAAGACTTGCTCCAATTCTTATCCGTTTGCAGTGTTTCACAGTGCACGTCCAACTTACTCGAGCAGCACAGTGATTTGTTCCGACGTTGCTCCCCCATTTAGCTATCTTCAAAAGTCTGTCCGCCACAATCTTTGCCTTCCGTTGTTGCCTCAATCCGTCCACGTCTTTCAGAGAATCCGTCTACCAGTGTTGCACCATCTTGCCTAAAATTCTACTTCCGTTAAACCTGAGTCAACTTCTCGAGCAGCAATATCAAAAGTCCTTCAAGTTTGTGCGAATCCATCGCGTTGCCCCTCCAAGCCAAGATCGTATTTCATTACTCAACCAACAGCTCAAATATGTTGCCCAAAATCGTAGTCCGTGCTCGCTATCCTTCAATTAACCCATCGCTTCGCTCGAGCGTCTCCCAACTGTTCGTTCTGATCTTATCCATCTTGTCAAGTCCAACGATACTTCCATTTGCACAAGTCCATTTTCGATTGCTCAACTCAGTATTCGCTTGCTCCATTTTTTATTCTTTCCAACTCAACCGACGTGCACCAACCAACTTATATTCCTGTTACCCGAGTCCGTTCAGGCAATTCCCATTGATGTCTAACCAAAATACTTTTAATGCCTTGCTCACTATGTGGTATCCCATATACCACTCTGAATCAAGTCGTTACTCACATTATGATTCCTTTGCACTGATCCAAGATCTGTTCGAACTATCCCTTATGTGTGATCCTGCCATTCCCAACTTAAGTCTGACACAAAAAGCTCAACCAACAAGTGGACCATCTTACTCTTTCTATCAATCTCACTATACAACTCGTGCTATGTTTCATTCTCAATGTTTCCAACTATCCTCACCGTCTGATACTTTTGCAACACAAGCAATCCCATGCATCGAGCTCTCTTCCAAGTAATCCAACCCAATACCCAACTGTTCCACACATTTGTTGTACGAGCAACTCGTGCAATATTATCCTGATACTCCCGAGCCAAACTCAAACATGCTCAACCGATGCACCACAGCCAAAATTCCAACTTCTATCCAACACAGTCGCTACACGAGCAACTCGTACAACGATCCATTCTCATCGAATGCTTCTACTCACAACATGCCGCATAACCAATCTCGTCTGCCAACCAACAAATCCACTGATGCAATCAGAAACTCCCTGAACGATAAGCCAAGCCAACCCAACGACAGCTCTTAACTTGTTGCACAAACGCAACAACGCCACCCAACTTGCTGCACGAATGCAACAACACCTAACGAGGCTAAGCGATCTAACGAAAACCAACCAAAAGCGACACAACGAAGCACAATATACAGCCATAACCAACAATATATAGACTTATTGCATGAAACATCCAATGCGACACTGAGTAGAGTCAAGAGCTAGACGAAACGCGGAAGCTATTTAGAGTTTGTGATGAAGCGAAGGACCAAGTCCGAGAAAATGAACCAGGCGCTCTGATACCAATTTTTCACGCCCCAATCTCCCGCAAGCTTGATAGTCCCCGCTGAACGTGAATCACCACGTTTACAGCTCTCCCGCAGGACAATCGTTCTCATCGGGACGTGATGTCGTACGAGCCTGGAGTTGCGCTCGTACAAGGCGATGTTGTCAAACACCAAAGTTATCATCGAAACGACCAAGTTACAGCAGAAGTCAAGTACTGTGTACCAAGCACACATCAGAGTAATACGCGGTGAAGCTCTCGATAGGGTCCAAATAAAATGCCCCGAAGGCAATGCCACAAAGGCGATGTCACGAAGACGATTAAATGCTCTTGCTCTTTTCTCTAGCCCACAAAGGTACTTACAGTTCATACATCATGTCTCGTATATCCAAGCAGTGCCACTATGCCTGTGTACCTAAAATATTTCCCATAAACCTGGGTCAGTACACAACCGTACTGGTGAGCGGGATAACCCACTCGCCTAAGCCGACACTAAGTAAAATAGTGAATGCAAGCAGTTATATGGTGATCTTTTTAGTTGAATCCTAGATTCGTTTCATGGCATATGAATGACATGTTAAGGAAAGCTGTAAAGCAGTTTAAGCATGCAAGCATTCAACTCAAACCAAATGAAAAGCATTTATATATATCCAACCCAAAGGTAACTAGCATGCAACCCGTCCTACTCAAGTCATCGCTTGCACGATAACTTAATGAACCATTCTCAAGCCTCAAATATCCATCCTCAACCAAAGTTTATATTCCAATCTTAAGTGCACACTCTTGCCGAGGCAAGGTGGCCGCACCTACACGAAAGCCAAACCAATAAAAGAAAAGCAAGCCAACACTAATCTATATGAAGTCACTGGCCAAGCCATAAAGGACTTTGATCGGACTGATCAAATGCGGTTCTAAGTAGCTAACCCACCTGGATCGCATCCAACCGCCGGTACCACGCCCAAGGCACGTTACCAAATTGTCTTCGCCATGGCCGAACGGTCCATGTGCCCCGGAGCCTTCCCGTTCGAGGAGACCAAACCCCATGCAACACAGGTTGTCCGTGACATACAGACACCAAGTAGGTATGACGAGAGGATCGAACATTCTTGCCCCACCAAGCAATCCTAGACTCGTTCAACCGAATATCCAACCAAAATATTCATAACCATTCTTCCAACATATTGCCCAAGGCACCAAATCCCAGTTATTTCCATAGGCACAATGCCTCTTCTCAACACAGTATTTCCAATGGTGCAACACCCTTGCTCAAAGCAAACCCATGGCATAATGCCCCAAATATGGCACAATGCCCGCGCCGATACAGTTGTTCGATTTTGAACCACAACTGCTCGTTTTGCAAGATAAAGCGACCAAGTGATACTCGTACACGGATGCACGCTCGCTCGCCCGAACCCCAATATTCCCAACGCCTCAATGTATCATTCCAACCGTCCAAGCATAAACCCAATCATTCAGCCAACTGCCTCAAATGTAATAATCCAACTATTGCTCCAACTATCCAACGCGTAAATCAATTCAAGCTACAATCCTACCAAGCAAATAACGTACACTCTATGCACGCCTCAGTGTAGTGATTTCCAATATTTCAATCCAAGTGTTCAAGCCTTTTACATGTTTTCCATATTATTATGCATGAAGGAGTAGAGGAGAAGGGAAAGAGCCCACTCACAATATTTGATTCCGTTAAGCATCTTGTCCTGCCGATACGGCCAATCCCTTGAACCCGTGGTCTGGTGCAAGCGCGATCAACTCAACTGGTATGACTGTGCGAGCAGGCCGTGCTCCCAAAATCATCCGACCGATCGGACTAAGGAAGATGTCATTATCATTCCAACCCAGTTATCTCAGTACTGCTCTGAACGAATACCTGATTTCCATCGAACCCGCTAGCCATCTGCACATGAAACAACTCAATCAATACTTCTTCCCAAAATCCAACAAATCAAATGTAACCAGCATTTGTTTCATTCAATCTGACTCAGCGTAACGCACCGTACGGTTGTGGGCGTTACAAAGTTAGGGGGGATGGCTGTGCAGTATTTGGAGAAGGAGGAGATAATCATAGCCGCGGTTGGCTCCGGCGGAGGGCCGGTCGGGTCAGCTGTGATGGTAGGTGAACAGTAGATGGGAATAGGTATTCGGCTAAATTAGTTTTGGGTTTGGTATTAGGGAAAAAGGAAAAGGAGCAAAGGAATATTATTGTATATTTACACATGTGAGCTAGGGTTTTGTTGACCTAGGAGTGGGCTTGGTCAACACCTCTTGGGTTTGGGCCTTGGGCTCACATGGGGATGTTTAGAGGGCCATAATTGCATTGTTTAAATGCAATGATATGTTTAAAATAAAAGGGGGCGATGTTGCGCGTTGCATATTCCAAAAATTATGGGAAAAATTCCTATGAAGGAAAAGTTGGATTTCTTCATGTATTGTCCAATGGTGTGGACGCCTCAATGTGCTTTTGCCTAAAAGTGCCCAACAATTAGAAAATTGCACAAAGACAGAATTCGGATTAAATTAATTAAAATTAATGTGCGGGTGTTCTGGAATTAATTAGAAGTATATGGGGATAAAATTAGGTGGGACACAAGTGTCATGGACGTAGAGGATTCAGTGTAGAATTTTATCATAAATTAGGTTGTACGAAACGGGTCAAGATTGTGTCTCCAATTTCAATTCGAACGCATAAGGATACAAAGTGAGAATTATTTAGAATTACATAATAACGTCTGCGATGATTGTTGTGCGACTAAAATGTAGCACAAGAAAGCATAATTATAAGTTACACAAAGGTCAGAATAGTAGGCGGGCATGTCTAGGACAAGGTTGTGAAATTTGTAGATAGGCAATGGCTAGTGTAGTGCTCCAATTATCGAAGCAACAGTAAGGTACGCTAAGCGATATAAATATTGTATAGTTAAATCAAATGCCGTGTTCTATTTCTATTTGGATTCAAAATAGCCCTAGTTTCTCTATCTATGCCAAGTAGACCTAATTTTGGGTGAGGAGGTTTACAATCTACCCAACTTAAAATAATTTTGTCCTCCAAATTAAAATAAGGCATAATTAGTTAATCCTTCACGTACATAAGGCAAGTCAATTGTGATCTCTTCTAAAAGTTTAAAACTTATTTAAATCTATCGTAATCACTTTTAAATTAGATTAACCATTATTTAATTCAAACTTCAACACCTCACACTATCTTCTCGATTTTTAAATTAAATAATCTACATCCAATCTAATTCAAATCTATATGACATCCCACATTAAAAAATTTATATCACAATCTCCAATTATCATAATCTCCTCTAAAAAAATGATTATAACCACATTTTATTTCTATTTTTAACTTGTGAATTTCGTACTCTTCAGATTTTACTTTCAATTTACATCCTCAATATTTCAAATAGGTGATCCAACAATCAAAAGTTTAATTCTTAATTCAAATTATCGAATTTGGAATTCAATCCGACCATGTTCATATTTAGAGTTCTATTTTATTTTCCTCCAGATTTAAATCGATGATTCAACCTTCAATACTCCAAATTTAAATTAAGTGCTCAAAGTATAAATATTTGGTTCGTCATATCCCGATTTTTGAAATTCATTGATCCTCATCATCTTAATTATTCTTCCAAAATTCTAAAAATTAAAGTGATCTGAACCTCTCAATCTAATTTTTTTTTACTTGATCACAATCTACAAGAAATTTCTCTCAAGTTGACAATACAACTTCTACCCAACTTAGAATTTACCCATCTATCACCTAAGGCTCTTATATTTACGAAAACTTATTCCTCAATTTATTCAATCATGTTTAGCAATCCTCAAGAGTTTTCATAAAATATATCACCTATGATATACCCTTAATTACAAAAAATAATCATCAAATAATGTGATTGCCCTATGGGGTATATCTCTTACCATCAATGTATCAGACTTATACTAAGCACGAGCGTTCGTCTCTCCGAAATAGGGGAAAACGAAAAACAATAATAAAGTGTTCAAGGGGGAGGTAATAGAATACATGTATGGGGATCAAGGCGTTTAAAGAATTCAAAGGAAATTGTCAAGGCAGTTGTGGATTGAGATCCTATTTTGGAAATTCCTATTCATATGCTCGTATCGGTACAGTTATGTAACTGATACGATATGCTCAGACATATCTAGAGGGCAAGTACATTCGTCTACTAATCACTATATATCTTAATCCACGTAAAGTAGTTATGCGAAGGGCAAACCAAGTTGATCAGACCGTAATGCACTGATTCTGAAATATATTAGTGTATGCATCCAATAATACATGTGTCGTGAACAAGCTCGATAAAGAATAAGCTTGCAAAACTAGGCTATAATAGCAGCATAAGTCAAGGCAGTACAACAAATATAAGTATGCTAGATTATGATGAGAGAAATTATAAAATAATTCAAGTTCACAAAGAAGATGAGTTTCTACAATCTCTACAGTTGTTATACTAACGCCTTGTCTAAGTCGTTAGTCGACCAAATGGGGGCATGGACCTCTAAATTCTATAGTCTGAATAAACATTATCGTCTTATGCTAGTATATATTTAATGTCATTTAGTTATGCTTCATCAATGGGTCAAGAGGACTATGTAACACTAGGTTATGAGGCATACTACCCAACTTAAAAATAATTAAACTAATGCTGTAACTGCCTTAAAGGAGATTCTACGAAATAACTTTGCACTTGTAATTAAAGCAGGAACTCTTATTGGGCTATACATGGAAATATCTTGGTATCTATTAGGGTCTCCTATTGTATTATATAGGTAATGGTCACCTTAAGTCTTAATCATAGTGCTCACAGAACATGTGCCAATAGTAAGAATGTAACAGTTACTGGCCTTCAAAGGAAAAGAGGATATAACTCGTATCGAGGTGGGGGTATAATCGCGTGATTTAAAACTAAGGTATAACCATAAAATTATAATCTAAAAGAATACTCAACTATCAAGTTCCAACTACCAATCATATAATTAAAAATTCAAGAGTAATAACTATAATCCTAGCAAGCTGTATATCCTAACATGAAATAAAATTACTTGACCTACAATCAGAAAGGACAGGTGGCATGAATTGAAAGGTGAAGAATAGAAGAACATAATTAGTCGTCGCACAAATCGTGAGTGCTAAGTTTTTAGAGGAACAAGATATGAAGTTAGAAATAGAGGGACTCTAGATAATATCATGGTTTCCCAGGGGAAAGGGGTATGCTAATATCTTTGTTCGAGGTATGATCAAGGGAAATGTTATATTCATCCCTCTTAGCTTCCTAAGGTATTATTCGGCTACTATAAGACAATGAGCTAAAGTTGTAGTTCTATAATACTATCTCGCTATAAAAGTTAGATTTAGTCCTAGTACTCAATCTTAGATTTCTATTGGTTCCTCAATACTAGGGTCAAACAATATGGTTAAACTTCTAACTAACTCTAGTAGTGTCTATACCACTCTCAAGTCATCCCTAGTTATCAAGGGATAATGGTCAATCCATTCTACAAGTAAGGGATGCTAGAGTTCATTAAGTATTCTAACTTAGTGATGTGTCAATGCCCTAGTTGTATCCTTAGTAGAAATATTACCCTAATTATCATCCTATCAACAGGGATTCCTATATTCTAGCAGGGCTATACTCAAAAAACTATTAGGGAAGCACATGAATCAAGCAGGATATGATTATTTAGATAGAACAGATTGGAGGAAAAGTGAATCATAGTCAATTGTGGATGAGATCCTATACTCTAATCCTAGGTGCAGGCTTTCTCGGTATAGTAACGTAACCGAGATAATATGCTCTTGACCTGCATGGGCCACCACAAAAATATGTCACGCCCCAGTCCCAAAATGCGTAGGACTAGGACACGTAAGCATGCCAGACGCATGTATATGGCAACTCCAATATATGGAAACCAAAATACACGTACGATGTAATATGAATAATAATCCACAATAGTACATATATATGTCACAGGGCATAACTAAATCTCATCCACAGAAATCAGATAGAAATAAATAACCAATATCTATGAAACTAGATCTAAATATAAAGTATCTAAAGATGACAGTCGGATGGAAACAAATCTACTCCCGAACTAGAATATATAAGCAAATGCCATATAAGTACAACAACTACCATCACTGCGACTCGAAGAGAAGACCTCCTCGAAGCATAAGTAACCAGTCCGGATCTGCGCTCCTGCGAATACTCATGAACATCTATACCTGGAAAGGGACCAGATCCTCAGAGGGACATAACAAGATACATAGAAGCATGCCATAAAGTAAATACTATAAAAACTCGAGGGTGACCTAACCATCTAAGTGAATACAATTTGAGGACAACTTTGAGTGTATAGGAAAGTGTAGGCTAGACATATGTTGACGTAATTCACCAATCGTGACAACTGGCTAGTATATGCCACATATGCCCCCATACAAGGGCGCTGTAATATAATAACGTCCAACTCCGAAGAGCATGGCATCAGTATAGTATATCGTCTATATCGCTCCGAAGAATGTGGCATCAGTGTAGTATATATCGTCCATACCACTCCGTCGAGTGTGGCATCAGTGTAAAGGAAGTGGGTGTCCCATACGCCTATTAGTTGTCCTCCCCGCCCAATGATCTATGCATGTTGTATCCACAACACGCTTTAGCTACTACGCCGAGGTATCATAACTCTGGATTATAGTCTATCGTTAGAACAATAGCCCAACCTTACAACCAAACAAGGACAAGGATTGGCCATCGTACCACGATAGTCTATGCTCCGCCTACTAATAACTGCTAATTCCTCTAACATGCATCACTATTAGCAGTTATACCCTATCCGTCGCACGACCTATACGTACAGGTGGCCAACCGCGTACGCAAGTCCGTGCCCTACATGAGACTCATAATACGTATAAGAAATGTGTCAAGGCCTGGGGAGTCATACCGATAACTCCACAACTTTAGGTGGGTCTACTAGACACTAGGTCAGATGCAAGTCCTAACATCAACGCATTCGTTGACTGCACCAAGTCTCTCTCGGATGCGAACAGTTATAAAATCTAAACCAATAAACAGGCAACTAAATAATAACTAAAATTTAAACAGTACAACAAGGCAAGGTATACTTGCCTGGCAAGGAAGCTGCGTAGTATCAATAATCTGCTCCTAAAGTCGCACAGATATAATCGGTCCTCTCGGGGTGCGCGCACGGGAATGACGGTGACGACGATGAGGTTAACGATGATGACAATGACGATGACGATGGGGATAATGATGATGATGTCGATGATGATATGATAATGATGACAAGGACGATGATGTGGACAATGGCGATGACGAGGACGATGATGTGGTCAATGGTGAATGTGTGGATTTAGGTTAAGGTGATGGTAAGGGTGATTATGTGATAATGATGATGTTACTGGTGCTGACTGCTGATGGCTGACCGGAGTCCGGCGGCTCCGACGAAGGGGAGGAGAAAGTCAGGGAGAGGAAGGAGGCTCGGGGTCGTCCGTTGGTTCATCGGAGAAGAAGGAGAGAGCAGGGGGAGGTAGAGGTCCGGGAGGAGTGGTGGTGATCGTGCTGGTAGTGGTGACTGGTGGCTATGGGGTCTCCGACGGCTTCTGGTTGCAGCGGGGAGATGTAGGCGGGTGAGAAAGGTCGTCGAGAGGGTGGTAGTGGTGCGTGGACTACAGGGAAGGAGGATGTGGTCGAGATTTGCAGAGGTGGAGGGTAGAAAGGAGGACGGGGAGGCATGATGTTGCTGGAGGTGTTGCTGGTGGTTCCAATGGCAGGGAACGACGTCGGAGATGAGGGTGGAGCGGCGAGTCGCGGTTGTAGAAGCATGAAAAATACGCTGGATGACTATATGCGGCATATTGGTGCAGAGCAGCGTAAGCAGAGGCCTTCAGAGCCATCAAGCGTGCAACAGAGCTCTTTCCGCTAAAATGCAGCATAAAATATAAAAGCTCAAAGGACCATCCGTGTAAGGCAGTACGTCCAAGCCACTTCAGAGTAAATATGGTGCTTCATCGCCCCCAGGGCGTAAAACTCATCCTCTTTTAAATGCAGCATTGAGGTGTACAAGAGACGCTTCGTATTCTCCGAAGTGAACCTGTCAGACCCTGCAATGAAGATCCTGCAATGAACCTGACGTCTGGACTTCTGACAAAGGGATACGGCTCGACCACCCAGACGACGGCTATAATGATGGCACAGCACTGCAACCCAGGCTGTCAAATACCGCCATCCCCTTTACGTAAACTGCTTTTACAAGCACGAAGGGATACGCTACTTTGTTTTACACAGGCAGACACGAGCTATTTACGTTCTGCAGTAGATAAACCGCCTGCCACATCAAAAGCTGCACTCCGTACGGGGTCGAGGCACGTCTCTGCGTCCAATGCACAGAGCGATGACAGTTGCTCGAGGCATGTCTCTACGTCTAATGCACAGAGCGGTGATAGTTTCTCAAGGCACGTCTCTACGACTGATGCGCAGAAGGGGTTGCAGACCTTCAAAGACACGCCTCCATATTTAATGCACATGATGGTGGCAAATCTCGGCATTTAATGCAAGAGATTTGATTATATCTTCAAAAGCCGTAATTTCGGCTAAGACGTCCCCATCAGCACTCTGGCACGGTACGCAGCAGCTTATACGCCCATCCAGCTCCTGTGCTCACTTGGTCTCTATGACCACTCGGCTTCTACGCCTGTTCGGCTTCAACACCCATTCGGCTTCTATGCCTGCTCGGCTTCAACACCCATTCGGCTTCTATGCCTGCTCGGCCTCTATGATCACTCGGCTTCTACGCCTGCTCGGCCTCTATGACCGCTCGGCTTCTACGCCTACTCGGCTTCTACGCCTATTCGGCTTCTATGCCGGTTTGATAACTATTTGGCTTCTATGCCATGGTGACAGACATTTGGCTTCTATGCCAACCTCTTCTACACAATGGATACCTACCTACGTGGCTTCTACACCATGATCTTCGTAGCGATTATACGTGTTTTGTCCCTTAGTTGGACCCGCGTCACACGCTCATTCAAAGGATCATCTATACGCAGGCATTGGTTACTTTAACCGTTGTGTAAAAGGGTGTTGTACTTTCCACTCCTCGGTTTCTACACCGACGGAGTGGTCACTGTCACTAAAAATCTATAAATAGAGACCTCTATCAATGAGGAAAAGGGTCAGAAAATTGGTCATGAAACCAATATCAGATCCAGGGTCGAAAGATTGGAAGGTCAGAAAATTGGTCAAGAAAACCAATATCAGATCCAAGGTCGAACTTCCAAGAAAGATCGAACCAGAGGTCAAGAGAGAGAGAGAGAATCCGGAGCTCAGGCAGAGAGTAGGGATCGACGACTTTGGCATCGTGCATCCACCCTCTTTTACAACCTTCGAAGCTGCTTCCTGTCTTCTACGGCACTTCTTCAACATCGTGAGGTCCAAGGGCTAAAGCGATCGACTGCAGATCAGACACCTATAGCAATATTTACTCAGATTAAATAAATTATACTCCCATATCCTCGTATAGGATCAAATTATACAAGTTTGTTTGTAAACCAAAGAAGGCGGGTTTCGTATAAACCCCATCCTGAATACATTTTTCATTCTTTCGTTTAATACCACAAACAAGATGGCGACTCTGCTGGGGACATCTTTCTCTTCTGATGAGAAAGCAATTGCTTAACACGATGCGGTATCTATAGGAACCGTGAAGAAACACTGGTCGTCCAATTCGACCAGTCTGCCTACGAAGACATCCTTCGAACCAGGGGTAGCTCTCACCCTCTCTCCGTCCCAGACAACAGGAAGCTGCGCAAGGTCTGGATGCCCAAGACATCCTCTACCATTCCTGTGGACTCTCCGACCTCTCCGACCAATGAGGTTGTAGCATTGCTCCCTCCGTGCCTTGCACGTAAAATTCAGTCTCCCGCTGCGCGCGGTACAGACAAAACTTCGGGCAAAGCCTCAGCGCTGACCCAGAAGTATCCACTGCGCTCTACGCGTAGGAACCAGTCTCCCGCTACGCGCGGTACAGACAAAACTTTGGGCAAAGCCTCAGCGCTAACCCAGAAGTATCCACTGTGCTATACGCGTAGAAACCAGTCTCCCGCTACGCGCGGTACAGACCAAACTTCTGATGATGCCTCAGTGCCGAATCGGAAGTACAAATCACTCTCCATGCGTAAGACAACATCTGACCTCTACGGGGAACCAAATGAACGCTATGATTTCTGCAAGGGGAAGGAAGCGGCAGAGTACTCAACTTCTCGACCGTTATGCCAGCGAAGAAGCAATCTGCCTACCCTCCGGATTACGCGGGAAGCCGACGGCCGACTGAGGACCTCTTCAGCTTTATGCCAGTCCGAACAAATCTCCAAATTACGCCAGGCGAAGTCCCATAACGTAAAGCAAGCTCAGGTTGCGGGAAGGCACCCTCCCCGGGGATTATTCGCCACCCAGATGGCCAACCTGTTGTACACAGGTGGCACAGGGAAAACCATGGTGCCCAATCTCCGCATGCCCACTGATGGGAACAGAAGGAACAAGCCGTCGTCTTCTTCCTCTACTCCTCCTGACTTGCGCGAATATCTGATCCAGAAGCGTAAGAAGAGGGGACCTTCCAACATGTCTATTACGCCCCCTAGCGAGCAATATTGTAACAGTTATAAAATTGTGATTGACTGCTGCTGTTCTAAAGCAAAACGGTCGGTTTTTGACCGATTGAGCTACTCTCAGTCTTTCCAGGAAGAAGAGCCCGCGCATGCATCCGTGAATATGGCTTCACACATACCTAGAGGAGGGTCGAGCTCAAGACGTCATCCCTCTAGGCCTCTGAGCCGAAGAAGATTCGAAGACCTCCTCAGGAACACTGAAGCTGGGGTATTCCAAAACACCCGTGCAAGGTCACAGCAACCAGCTTCGTACTCGTCTGATTCCGACGTTGGGGGTCGCCAATCTCCTAGATAAGATGCTGAGAGTATAGAGTCGACTTCTGCAGCGACCTATACTAATCCTTCGATGACGCCCAGGGAAATGAGAGTTTACGCCGTTGAAGATGAACGCGAGGAAGCTTCGTCGTCAGAAAATGCGGAACAATGCATCACTGTGCTAGAGACATCTCTGAAACAAATGTAATCCATGATGGAGAATATGCACCAGATGATGCTAACTCAGCACGCAGCTGCCATGGCTCAAACATCGGTCCTGCCAATTCAGCTACGTGTGGGGGTGGACTTACCACCATCCAACCCGAGCCAAGAGCCTGCTCTAGATCAAGAGTCAGCAGTTCCTCCGCTTCCTCACTCGGAGAATATATTACCTCCCGTTGGAGTCACGATACAACCAACTCCTCGCTACACCGTAGTCCCACTTCCAATTGAAAATCTGATACAGGCAGTACGGGAGTTGAAAGCCCAGTTCGACGCCTTGAAACACAAAGATCAGCTCAAGAAACTGGGAATTAACCAGCCTTACCCAGCTATCTGGGAAGAATTCTCTTTCCCTCCGAGGTACAAACCTCAGACTATGGCTCTGTTCGAGAGAAAAACATCACCAAGTCAGTACATGAACTATTTCATTATGATGACGGTGTTGCTACAAGGGAACGACGCCCTCCTCACTCGGGTGTTCAAAGGATGCCTCTCAGGAGTAGCCTATCAGTGGTACCATAGCTTGGCGGACAACTGCATTACTTCCTTCGAGGACTTCAGAGCTTTATTCTTTACGCGATTCTACGAGGGTGGAATGGACATGTCTATGTCCTCTCTCATCGAAGTCAAGCAGAGGGAAAAGGAGGACGTTCGCACCTTCGTCGAACGCTTTCGTCAGGCCCCCTTACAGATGCCTCCAGGAGTTCCAGACTCTGCGTTAGTAGACATTTGCAGGAAGAACCTCCTTCCCATAGTCTCAGTGTTTACAGGACCATATCAGTTCCATGATTGGCCCTCGTTCATCATCTCGGTAGTGGCCGCCGAAGACAAAAGTCGCAAGGCGCACGACAGTGGCATTATGATCTCCGCCTCTGATAGAGGCAAGAGGTCATCTCCCAACAGCGACCATCCTCGCAGCTCCAAGGGAAAAGAAGCTCTGACGGTCAATACGTCCAGACAAAAGACTGCGGCGACCACGCAGACGAGACCCGGGACTTCCAGGCCCGTCGAAGTCTACTCTTTTGATGACGATATCCCACGTATATTCGAGTGCCTCGTCAAGAGTGGCAAGATCACCCTTTCGGAGCTAAGGCGGCCCCAAGAAGTCGGCAGTACTGACAACCCCAAATACTGTATCTTTCACAGATACGTACACCACCCAACGAAGGCGTGTTACATACTGAAAAGGAAGATCCAGGGGTTAATCGATGCTAAGGCCATCACTCTGCACAACACCGAGAAGACGGTCACGGCCAACATGATCTCTCTACGGTTTGGCAATCTGCCTTCCCAAAAAGTCTTGGACGGTGTCACACCCATTTCCCGGACCACGATGAACATCATCAATCTCCCTCCGGCTAGGGGTCAAAATCATGACCTGTTACCCCTAACCACCCGGCAGGGCGAGATTATGTGGGTTCATCTGGATTTGGTGTCAGAGCTCGAGGAGGAGACTAAAGCTACCAAGGCTACATATAGAAAGAACTCCAAATGCAAACCATGCCATATAGTCGTAACTTCTTCGCTATCAGACGAAGACGAGATATTTGCTACTACCCGTTCAGGGAAAGCCCACCTCAACGACTACGGAGCAAGTCAGGAAGATGCACCGGCGGACGCTTCGGCTGCCAAACCTTGAGGACCAGGCCCCGTCGTACCAAATGCCAGCCCTTCAAAACTGACTCCGGCGGACAAGGGAAAGCAAAGAGAAGTGCGCTTTGATAAACCTGTGAAAAATATTCCAAACAAAGGTTTTGAGAAGCCCTACAACTTCGACATCCTGGCCCAACTGGCTAATACACCAGCCAGGCTCTCCATCTTTGAGCTACTCAAGCTCTCCCAAGATACTCGCCTAGCTCTGAGTGAAGCGCTGATGCAGGCGGAGGCATGCTTGACCCAGCTCAAGTCCCCCGGCGAAGAACCAGTGGCGTATCCTCAATGCCACAGTGTAATAGAGGTGGTCCCAAATATCACTTTCACCCAAGACGATATGTTGTTAAAGCATAACAAGCATGATAGGCCCCTCTATTACATCGGGTACGTCGGTTCCATGGAGGTCGATCGGATTCACATAGATCCAGGATCGTCGATCAGCATCATCCCTCACAGTCTGCTCAGACCATTGAGGATTCCTACCAGCGAATTGGCTTACACCTCCACTACAATCGTGGGTTTCAACGCCGGAAGAAGTAAGCCGTTGGGGAAATTTTGCCAGAGGATCCAGATTGGCAACCTCAGATCGGTGGCCACGTGTTACGTCATCGATTCAGAGGTGTCCTATAATATTTTACTGGGAAGACCGTGGATCCACGACCACAACATCGTTCCTTCAAATCTATATCAATGTCTTAAATATGTAGACCCCCAAGGAACGGTACAAACGGAGGTTGCCGACCTAAACCCGTTTAAAAGAGTAGAATCCTACTATTCCGATGCCGTATTGTACTCTCAAGACCACACGGAAGAAGTGTCGGGCGAGACAGGGAAGGAATCCCACCGGGAGCCAGGAGAACCCTCTGCCGCACTACCGCTGTCAATCAGAGTAAAAGGATGAACCACTCGTCCAAAAGCCATGGAGCCTATGGCTATTCACCTGAACAAACCCAGGTCAGGAAAAAGGAGTGATCCTCTAGTAGTCACTCTGAACCAGAAGCCTCCACCTTTGGTCATCAACCTTCGGCGCAACGGGCAGTCGACCGATGTAAATGCGACCAGGAACGGAGTTCCAGATGTGTCACGACCCGCACCCGGAATTTGGGCATGAGTCGTGGGTACGTCCAGCCTACGCCGCAGCATCGGCAGTAGAACGCTGTCTAGGTCACAAACATAGTATATCCTGTCAATAGTCTCAACTCTGTACGGAGGACAATGATAAATAAACCACAGTTCTATAATATACTCAATCACAACTATAAACATAATGGCACGATGAGAATTGAAAAGAGTTCTAATAAAAACCAACCACAATAAGTTTAACTCAAATCCTGGGTCTAAATGACCTCACAAAGTTACAAAATAAATAAATATAACTCAGTCTCAGTCTAAAATAATAAATGCAGAAAAATAATCTAAGAACAGGCAGGTAAGTTCTCCTCTAGGATAGGCAACTCCTCTGGGATTTCTGGAGTGAAATCTCCCTCAAATCCTGGGCCGTAATGAGTGGGGTAAAAGTCCTCCAGGTCCTCTGAAAATGTTTACCCAGTCAGGATTGGAGCGAAGCACAAGCACTAACAGCAGTTCCATTAAATTGACAAAATTTATAAACAGTGTAAGAAATACAAGATGGAAATAAATGCTGAAAATGAGAAGTACAGGAGAAATGAAATAGACAATAGAGCATCTAGCAATGAACAAATAAACAGTGAATGCTAGAACAAGTGAATCTGAATAAAGATAAATAACTAGCTAAGTGTTTAAAATATTAGTTTATTATGTGATCGGCTTGGGACTAGATCAGGCTGGTTATATATGATTAGCTATGATTCTTTTAGGTCAGGCTAACCATATAGTTAGCTATGGTGCATATAGTGGTCAGGCTAATCATATATAACAGCTATGGAGCATATAAATGGTCAGGCTACACCCGACGTGAGAAGTGGGGTGAGCTATGGTACATATAAATGTTTGGATATGATCACATAATCTACTAATAGTTTCCCATCCCCCAGCTAGCACGATGGATTCCAATCACGACTCCTCATGATGGGGATCTAGGGTGCTAACCCGTGTATCCATAGTGTCGGAATCAAGTATGTAATACACTACAATTTATAGAAGTAATCACCAATAAAAACTGTCAGAGAATGTACTCGCCTGTGGTCCTGAGCAAAATGTGAGGATCGATGTCCAAAGTGGGATCACAATGACCTATATATAAGATATCAAAGTTAAAATGGTGTTTGAAATGATAAAAGTGTCTAGCTAAGTTGAAATGAGGGTGTTAGGCCATTTCTAGGTCTATACTAGGTTTGCCTATGGTTAACTAGATCATTACCTCACTGCACACAACACATGTTCACACTGATGTTCACACAGGTTGCCACAAGCTACACTAGGCCATTAGGACTAATAAACAGTCACACAGGTTGCTACTTACTGATACTCTAGACTAACACTGACTGGGACACTCCCACAGAAGACTCACAGTAACATAGGCACTCTAACATTGGCTAACTGATACACATTGTACATACTGAAATTGGTACACCCTGATTACATAGATACTGCTCAGAATTACACACACCGACCCCCAAGTTACTGACACAGTTCACTATCTGAACAAGGACACACACAATACAAAAACATTTCACATAGTTTGCACAACACAGGTACACACTGGCATATAAATACTGACTGTTATCTAACTTAACTGATATCAAGCATCTAATCAAGATAATGTAACCAACCACTAACTAAACTCTAATTATCTACTTATATACATAACTCTAACTGACTCTCTTTTGACTGACACTAACTAACTATCAATCATAACTACCCCTAATGCCAAATGCTACTAATTTTAAGTGGACATCCAGGTGACTAAACATTTAATAACAACCAACTGAGAACTGCTAATAACTGATATCATCCTAGCTTACTAACTCACAAAGCATACTAACTCTACTTCACTAACTGATTCAATTAGATAATCACTGTATCAGTTTAGACTGATACATTCAAGTATCTCTCCCATAATGCCAACTGCTACTCCTCTTCTCATTAACACACATACACACACAAGATCTCAAGCCACACATCATTTACATAGGAAACTTATGGTCATTAGAACACTGACACAATTGACCACCCCCCTCAGATACTGCACCTAATACACAGCCCTCACACACATAATCTACACTCAGCACAGCACATACCCCTCACTGAACCTAACAACTACCCACACACAGTGTGACCAATCTGCACAGTTCTGATACTCTACACTGATACAACTGACACAGGTATCTACACTGACTGAGACACAGATAAACACACTAGTACACACTGAAATCTACACACACTGTACAGATTTTTAAAACACACAGATTTATTAGTTCCCAGGTTCCATACACAAGTCCCTCACTACACAGGTATTAACATATACAAGGATACTCACACTCACAGTCATCACACAGTTACTGATACACAACTACACATATACACTGAAACTGATACCTACACACAGTTCACTGAAAGCAGCAGGAGACTAGGACACACACATGTACTTCACTTACATAACCAGATTTCTGATACCCAGCACTGAAACACACTGATGTACATTAATACATCTACACCAAAAGCCCGACTGCACAATATTCTCATAGATACCCGATTTCTATCCAAACCCACACCATCACGAACATTACTGGGATATACCATATCATCTCTCTAACCTACTAACTTGTAATCATTAATACCAATTACCTGGGTATTGCTCTCCCTCTCAACCCGATAGCAGTATAGCAACTGCTATTGCACATTAACTGATGACTTATCCCCCCCCATGCTCTACTGCTACCAATATATGAATACAAAGACTGCTCACAAGCCAACCCGACACCACATAACCAATGCACAGTGAACACCTATTCAATTACAACATAGCTATGAATATGTATATATATATATATATATCAACATCATACATCAAATTTGATTATATTAGTGTAGATTAGATAGGTAAACCTTAAGGAACATTTCATCAAACACAAGGAGTACAGAAAAGTGGTTTTGCATAAGAACCCATAATTCCTCTAATCCAAACCCTAAAATCGGGTTCAACTACACATATGAGATGAAATCAGTCTCCCTACAAATACCTAGGGTTAGGGTTCCTGATAATTGGGGAAAACCCCATATTGGTCACCAAAACCCAATCCAAAACCCTAAAATCAAACTCTGCACAGAAGGGTGGGTTCCTAATGGCCATTATCATCTGAAAACAGAATTTAAATGAATAAAAACAGAGTTTTACCTAGGGAGATGGCTTCTTCAATGGAGGTTCTTCTTCTCCAAGGCTTCTTGACCCAACCCCATGCTTCTCTTTGCTTTGGAGGTGGAAAATGGAAGCCCTAGGGTTAAATCTCGAAAATTGGGTGGAGAGATGGTTTCTCTTGATGGAGGCTAGGGTTTCTCCTTTCTACATGAAGGAAGAGAGGGTTCCTTTTTATATTAAGGCCCAGTTAGGGTTTCTAATGCATAGCCTAGGTTAAACCCCCAGGTCCAGTCATGTAGAACCTAATTAGCTCAGGTTTAGGCCTTCTAGGGTTTGAGGTCCAAACCTAAAATTAGAATTTTAGGGTTTCACTAGAACTGGGTTTTTAAATTAGGGTTGACTCACTAGGGTCTGTCCTAATGAGTTCTAGGGTTTTACCTTAAACAATCACAACTAACAATTTTAAATTGTTTATAAAACTCAGCAGATTAATTAAATTCATAATTATTCAAAATAGTGAAATTACACAAATGCCCTTATATGGAAATGTGGTAGTGACAAGTC
The DNA here is from genome assembly GCA_036927795.1 of Iris macrosiphon. Classification (NCBI taxonomy): domain Eukaryota; kingdom Viridiplantae; phylum Streptophyta; class Magnoliopsida; order Asparagales; family Iridaceae; genus Iris; species Iris macrosiphon. The sequence continues at coordinate 20,395,506 of JAYESA010000016.1, forward strand.
TACCCTCCTAAAAGAAATTTCGTCCTCGAAATTGGACTGAACTAGAACAAGAATGAAATCAGAAAGGAATTATACCTCAAGTCTAGAAGAGATACGGGTATTGCTCGCGCATTTCGTCCTCTCTCTCCCAGGTTGACTCCCCTGGAGAGTGATGTCTCCATGCAACACGAACCAAAGGAATAGTTTGGTTCCGCAACACCTTCTCTCTGCGGTCCGAGATCTCTACGGGCTGCTCAGGGTAGCTGAGCGTCGGACCAACCTCAATCTCCGAGTGATCAAGTACGTGACTAGGGTCGGCCACGTACCGTCTCAGCTGTGACACGTGGAACACATCATGCACTCCCTCCAATGCAGTCGGCAAGTCTAATCTATACGCCACTGCACCTATCTTCGCAAGAATACCGAATGGTCCGATGTAGCGTGGGCTAAGCTTCCCGCCTCTCCCAAAATGAATCGTGCCACGCGTCGGAGAAATCCGTAGGAATACTAGATCACCAACCTAAAACAAAACAGTCTCAACACGCAGTCTAAACAAACAAACACAAGCCAGAAAAACAACAATCTATACCTGAAACTCAAGGGGTCTACGGTGGTTGTCGGCCCAATGCCGCTGTCTGTCCTGCACCACTCGCAATCTGTCTCTGATGAGTTTTACCTTTTCTGCTGCATCCACGACCATTTCTGGTCCTAGCAAGGCTCTCTCTCCAACGTCGTCCCAAGATAGCGGTGTACGACACCTCCGTCCATAAAGAGCCTCGAATGGTGACATCTCGATGCTGGCCTGGTAGCTGTTGTTGTAAGCGAACTCTACCAGGTGCAGATGATCCTCCCAAGAACCTCCGAGATCTAGAACGCAAGTGCGTAACATATCCTCGAGATTCTGAATAGTCCTTTCAGACTGCCCGTCTGTCTGGGGGTGATATGCGATACTGAACTTGAGCTGAGTGCCCAAGCTAGCCTGCAGACTCCTCCAGAAGTGGGAAGTGAAACGACTATCCCGATCTGAGACGATGCTCACAGGAACTCCATGAAGCCTAATAATCTATCGCACGTACATCTCTGCTAGCTTCTCTGTCGACGTGCCCACCTTGAAAGGTAAGAAATGGGCTGATTTGGTCAATCTGTCCACGATGACCCAAATCGCGTCCTTCCCTCCTGGAGAACGTGGAAGCCCTGAAACAAAATCCATGATCACGTGCTCCCATTTCTATTCTGGAATCGGTAAAGGTTGAAGCAAACCACCTGGCCTCTGCCGGTCTGCCTTTACCGGCTGGCACAATAGACACCGGGATACGAAGCGTGCTACCTCGCGCTTCATTCCATACCACCATACGTGCTCCCTCAAGTCTCGATACATCTTGTTGGCACCGGGATGCATCGAGTACTGAGAGCGGTGTGCCTCCTGCAAAACCTCCTCGCGCAGCTCCCCGCTCGGCACACATATCCTTGTGCCGTGCCGTAGAGAACCATCATCTGTGATAGTAAAGTCGTCTGACAATCCTATCTGAACTTGTGCCCTGATACTCCTCAGAGCCTCATCATCGTACTGCGCAGCTCTGATCCTGTCTATCAGCTCGGACTGTATCTGCAATCCCCACATCTGAATCTCAGTACCGGGAACTAACACCTCAATCTCCAAGCTTTCCAGATCAGCCAACAAATGCCTATCTGTCGTCAAGTACATAGCCATCGGATACCTGCTCAAGGCATCGGCGACTACGTTGGCCTTCCCTGGGTGGTACTGCAATGAGATGTCGAAGTCCTTTACCAACTCCAACCACCTCCTCTGCCTCATGTTCAGCTCCTTCTGTGTGAATACGTACTTCAAGCTCTTGTTGTCTGTGAAGATCTCCACACGCTCTCCGTACAGGTAATGTTTCCACAGCTTTAGAGCGAAGATAACTGCTGCCAACTCTAAATCGTGGGTGGGGTAGTTCTTTTCATGAGGGCATAACTGCCTGGAAGCATAGGCAATTACCTTCCCGTGCTGCTGAAGAACACATCCCAGACCCTTTCCTGAAGCATCACTGTAGATGGTGAAACCACCTGTCCCTGTTGGCAACGTCAAAATTGGAGCTGTCGTCAACCTCTTCTTCAGCTCATCAAATGCGGCCTGACACTCCTCCGTCCAGACAAAATCCACATCCTTCCTAGTCAGTCTGGTCATCGACGCTGCAATCTTAGAGAAGTCTTGTACAAACCTCCTGTAGTATCCTGCTAGCCCGAGAAAACTTCTGATCTCAGCTACCGAACTGGGGGTAGCCCACGACTCCACTGCCTCGATCTTCTTTGGGTTAACCGAGATTCCGTCACCCGATACCACATGCCCAAGAAATTCGACCTTGTCAAGAAAGAATTCATACTTAGAGAGTTTCCCGTACAGCTTCTCCTTCCTGAGAGTCTCTAAGACCAATCTCAGGTGCTCTTCGTGCTCCTCTGGGGTCTTGGAATATACAAGAATATCGTCGATGAACACCACCACGAACTTGTCAAGGTACTGATGGAACACCTTGTTCATCAGGTTCATGAATACTGTCGGTGCATTGGTTAAACCAAATAGCATTACCATGAACTCAAACTGGCCGTATCTGGTCCGAAAGGCTGTCTTCGGCGTGTCTTCTCTCTTCACCTTCACCTGGTGATAGCCTGACCTCAAATCTATCTTCGAAAACACCTTCGCCCCGCTCAACTGGTCGAAAAGATCATCTATCCTTGGCAGTGGGTATTTGTTCTTGATAGTGATATTGTTCAAAGCTCTATAATTAATACACATGCGCACCGTGCCGTCCTTCTTCGGTACGAATAATACCGGAGCTCCCCATGGTGATGAACTGGATTTGATGAAGCCTTTGTCCTGTAGCTCCTCAACTTGCTTTTTTAGTTCTGCCAGCTCGCTGTTGTTGACTCTATAAACATGTTGTGAAATAGGCTCCGCTCCTGGAACCAAGTCTATAGAGAATTCAACATCTCTGTCTGGCGGCAAGCCTGGCAACTCCTCTGGAAATACATCCAGGAACTCCGCTATCAGAGGATGTGGCAACTCCTCTTCTTCCGTCCTGGCTCCGCAAAATATGCTCCTCCCCTGTTCCGCTGCTCCTCTGACGACCTCAAATTCTGGCTCTCCTGGTGGTCTAAATAATACTCTGCCTCTATAACAATCTATAGTAGCATGATGCCTACTCAACCAGTCCATTCCGAGTACAATATCGTATCCCGGAAGTGGCATGACAAGTAAGCTCACGCTCAACTCTCGGCCTCCTACTGACACTCTCCGGTCCTTGCAGTGATCACGGACTAGGATAATACCTCCACCAGTCATGATCTTGCAAGTCCTAGCTAATGGTTCTGTCTCTAAATGATGTCGAAGTGCATATGATACAGACAGAAAACTATGGGAAGCGCCAGAATCGAATAAGGTAAATGCGGGAATACAATCGAGAAGAATCGAACCTGTGATCAAGTCTCCTGCTGGCTCGATCTCCTCGACTGCCATGGCGTACGCTCGCCCCTGGGGTGCACCTCTCTGCTGCTGATGCTGGGCAAACCTCTAATTTTGCGGCGGAAGTGGTCCCCTCTGTTGTTGGCCTCCTGGTACGGCAGGTACCCTGTCTGGTCTTCTCTGGGCGGCTGCTACGCCCTGGCCTGGACGAGTCCGAATGGTAGGGCAATCCCTCAGCTGATGTGTCGTCGATCCGCAGGACAGACATGAGCCCAATCTATGCCTGCAGACCTCTCTAGTATGTCCTATCTTCCCGCAGTACGCACACTGGATGGCGGGCTGAGTCTGCCTCTGCTGCTGTTGCTGGACCTACCCTCGGGCTGGTGCCTGGTGCTGCTGAAAGGGCCTCTGTTGTTGCTGATAGTGTGGACGCTTGCCTGGTCCCGCACTACTGTTTGCTCCTCCAGAAAAATCGCGTCCCCTCTTGGGCCTGAGGTCCAAGTCGTCCTCGGCTATCTGGGCATCCATCAATATGCCCTCGAAGGTAGCGGTGCGACGTCCCGACGTGCGAGACTTGATCTCCCTTGCCAGCCCCTTTCTGAACTTCCGGGCCCTGTCCCCCGGATCTCTAATCATCGACGGCGCGAAGCGGCTCAGACGGCAAAACTCCGCGGCATACTCATCGACGGACGAGCTCCCTTGGACTAAGTCATGGAACTAACTCTCAAAGGCTCCCAGGGCAACGTCAGGAAAGAATTTCTCCTTGAAGAGCTCCCTGAAAGCCTCCCAAGTGAGTCCTCTGCGCAAGAGTCTCGGCTCCATGCAAAACCACGTCAGGGCAATGTCGAACATCTGGCTGCCAGCTGCCTCGATCTGGAGCGCCTCTGGAAGCTGCGCCAAACGCAAGTTCCTTTCGATGTCCTCTAGCCAATCATCGGCGTAGAGTATCCCTTCTGTCCCCTTGAACTCCCGAGGCATCATCCTCTTGAAGTCCACAATGGTGCCCGGCCTCTGTTGTTGCTGACCAGGATGCTGCTGCTGCTGAGTGACTCTCTCCACAGCCTGGAGAGCCACTTGGTGAGCATTCTCCATGTTCACCCTCATCATCTCTGTCTGGGCCTGATGTGCCTCAGCCTGCACTCTCTGGGCCTCTGCCGACGTCCTCTGGGCATCGACCATGCCCTGAATCAAAGCGAACATCTGTGCCCCATCGACGGGCACACCTCCTGGATACTGAACTGGTGGTGGTGGTGGTGGTGGTTGCTCCGTCGTAGCTGCGGGGACCCTCTGAACAGGTGGTGGAGGACCCCCGAATGCTGCAGACACTCCCACATGTACTGGAGATGTAGGAGGTGCTGCGGATGTCTGTCCGGCAGGGCGAGAAGTAGCAGACCTCTCTGACTCTGCTGCTCCGAGTCTCCGGGACCTTCTCGGCGGCATCCTGAAGACAGATCGAAAGATTCAATTAAGGCAATAGATACGATATCATCAAGGAAGGACAGAAAAATTTCTAAAGGAATTAATCATTAAGAGTAGTATTATAAGAATTAGAATTCCCTAATTGTGAGCATATCTTCGGCCTAATTCCTACTTCCTAAAACAGGCTCGTAGTAATACTCTAAGCGAGCACCACTACGATATGGCTCTAATGTGAGTCTAAGACTACTAGACCTGCATGGGCCACCACTAAAAACGTGTCATGACCCGCACCCGGAATTTGGGCATTAGTCGTGGGTACGTCCAGCCTACGCCTCAGCATCGGCGGTAGAACGCTGTCTAGGTCACAAACATAGTATATCCTGTCAATAGTCTCAACTTCGTACGGAGGACAATGATAAATAAACCACAGTTCTATAATATACTCAATCACAACTATAAACATAATGGCACGATGAGAATTGAAAAGAGTTGTAATAAAAACCAACCACAATAAGTCCAACTCAAATCCTAGGTCTAAATGACCTCACAAAGTCACAAAATAAATAAATATAACTCAGTCTCAGTCTAAAACAATAAATGCAGAAAAATAATCTAAGAACAGGCAGGTAAGTTCTCCTCTAGGATAGGCAACTCCTCTGGGATTTCTGGAGTGAAATCTCCCTCAAATCCTAGGCCGTAATGAGTGGGGCAAAAGTCCTCCAGGTCCTCTGAAAATGTTTACCCAGTCAGGATTGGAGCGAAGCACAAGCACTAACAGCAGTTCCATTAAATTGACAAAATCTATAAACAGTGTAAGAAATACAAGATAGAAATAAATGCTGAAAATGAGAAGTACAGAAGAAATGAAATAGACAATAGAGCATCTAGCAATGAACAAATAAACAGTGAATGCTAGAACAAGTGAATCTGAATAAAGATAAATAACTAGCTAAGTGTTTAAAATATTAGTTTATTATGTGATCGGCTTGGGACTAGATCAGGCTGGTTATATATGATTAGCTATGATTCTTTTAGGTCAGGCTAACCATATGGTTAGCTATAGTGCATATAGTGGTCAGGCTAATCATATATAACAGCTATGGAGCATATAAATGGTCAGGCTACACCCGACGTGAGAAGTGGGGTGAGCTATGGTACATATAAATGTTTGGATATGATCACATAATCTACTAATAGTTCCCCATCCCCCAGCTAGCACGATGGATTCCAATCACGACTCCTCATGATGGGGATCTAGGGTGCTAACCCGTGTATCCATAGTGTCGGAATCAAGTATGTAATACACTACAATTTATAGAAGTAATCAACAATGAAAACTGTCAGAGAATGTACTCGCCTGTGGTCCTGAGCAAAATGTGAGGATCGATGTCCAAAGTGGGATCACAATGACCTATATATAAGATATCAAAGTTAAAATGGTGTTTGAAATGATAAAAGTGTCTAGCTAAGTTGAAATGAGGGTGTTAGGCCATTTCTAGGTCTATACTAGGTTTGCCTATGGTTAACTAGATCATTACCTCACTGCACACAACACATGTTCACACTGATGTTCACACAGGTTGCCACAAGCTACACTAGGCCATAAGGACTAATACACAGTCACACAGGTTGCTACTTACTGATACTCTAGACTAACACTGACTGGGACACTCCCACAGAAGACTCACAGTAACATAGGCACTCTAACATTGGCTAACTGATACACATTGCACATACTGAAATTGGTACACCCTGATTACATAGACACTGCTCAGAATTACACACACTGACCCCCAAGTTACTGACACAGTTCACTATCTGAACAAGGACACACACAATACAATAACATTTCACACAGTTTGCACAACACAGGTACACACTGGCATATAAATACTGACTGTTATCTAACTTAACTGATATCAAGCATCTAATCAAGATAATGTAACCAACCACTAACTAAACTCTAATTATCTACTTATATACATAACTCTAACTGACTCTCTTTTGACTGACACTAACTAACTATCAATCATAACTACCCCTAATGCCAAATGCTACTAATTTTAAGTGGACATCCAGGTGACTAAATATTTAATAACAACCAACTGAGAACTGCTAATAACTGATATCATCCTAGCTTACTAACTCACAAAGCATACTAACTCTACTTCACTAACTGATTCAATTAGATAATCACTGTATCAGTTTAGACTGATACATTCAAGTATCTCTCCCATAATGCCAACTGCTACTCCTCTTCTCATTAACACACATACACACACAAGATCTCAAGCCACACATCATTTATATAGGAAACTCATGGTCATTAGAACACTGACACAGTTGACCACCCCCATCAGATACTGCACCTAATACACAGCCCTCACACACATAATCTACACTCAGCACAGCACATACCCCTCACTGAACCTAACAACTACCCACACACAGTGTGACCAATCTGCACAGTTCTGATACTCTACACTGATACAACTGACACAGGTATCTACACTGACTGAGACACAGATAAACACACTAGTACACACTGAAATCTGCACACATTGTACAGATTTTTAAAACACACAGATTTATTAGTTCCCAGGTTCCATACACAAGTCCCTCACTACACAGGTATTAACACATACAAGGATACTCACACTCACAGTCATCACACAGTTACTGATACACAACTACACATATACACTGAAACTGATACCTACACACAGTTCACTGAAAGCAGCAGGAGACTAGGACACACACATGTACTTCACTTACATAACCAGATTTCTGATACCCAGCACTGAAACACACTGATGTACATTAATACATCTACACCAAAAGCCCGACTGCACAGTATTCTCATAGATACCCGATTTCTATCCAAACCCACACCATCACGAACATTACTGGGATATACCACATCATCTCTCTAACCTACTAACTTGCAATCATTAATACCAATTACCTGGGTATTGCTCCCCCTCTCAACCCGATAGCAGTATAGCAACTGCTGTTGCACATTAACTGATGACTTATCCCCCCCCATGCTCTACTGCTACCAATATATGAATGCAAAGACTGCTCACAAGCCAACCCGATACCACATAACCAATGCACAGTGAACACCTATTCAATTACAACATAGCTATGAATATGTATATATATATATATATATATATCAACATCATACATCAAATTTGATTATATTAGAGTAGATTAGATAGGTAAACCTTAAGGAACATTTCATCAAACACAAGGAGTACAGAAAAGTGGTTTTGCATAAGAACCCATAATTTCTCTAATCCAAACCCTAAAATCGGGTTCAACTACACATATGAGATGAAATCAGTCTCCCTACAAATACCTAGGGTTAGGGTTCCTGATAATTGGGGAAAACCCCATATTGGTCACCAAAACCCAATCCAAAACCCTAAAATCAAACTCTACACAGAAGGGTGGGTTCCTAATGGCCATTATCATCTGAAAACAGAATTTAAATGAATAAAAACAGAGTTTTACCTAGGGAGATGGCTTCTTCAATGGAGGTTCTTCTTCTCCAAGGCTTCTTGACCCAACCCCTTGCTTCTCTTTGCTTTGGAGGAGAAAAATGGAAGCCCTAGGGTTAAATCTCGAAAATTGGGTGGGGAGATGGTTTCTCTTGATGGAGGCTAGGGTTTCTCCTTTCTACATGAAGGAAGAGAGGGGTCCTTTTTATATTAAGGCCCAGTTAGGGTTTCTAATGCATAGCCTAGGTTAAACCCCCAGGTCCAGTCATGTAGAACTTAATTAGCTCAGGTTTAGGCCTTCTAGGGTTTGAGGTCCAAACCTAAAATTAGAATTTTAGGGTTTCACTAGAACTGGGTTTTTAAATTAGGGTTGACTCACTAGGGTCTGTCCTAATGAGTTCTAGGGTTTTACCTTAAACAATCACAACTAACAATTTTAAATAGTTTATAAAACTCAGCAGATTAATTAAATTCATAATTATTCAAAATAGTGAAATTACACAAATGCCCTTATATGGAAATATGGTAGTGACAAGATGATAATAAAGACCCTCTTTTCTAGTACGTTAACGCTCAGATTCCAAATCAGGAATCCATTCCCTGTGACGAGGTAGAACCCATAGCACAAAAATTCTTGGAAGTTATGAACTCCTACCGTCCGTATGTCTGGGAAGTAGCATCATCATCCAACGTCGTCACGACATATGGACCACATGAGGATTCTATCTTCATTGTCCCGCCTACCTGCAGCAGCCAGCGTTCAATAGTCTTCGGCCGCATGCGCAATCAACCGGCTATCCAGGAAGAATATTTCAATGACGATACTGGGAAAATGCAAGTTCATCAATACAGCCCACAAGCGTTGAGGATCATACAAAATATGGGCTACGACTTGGAGCAGAAGCCAGGCCTCAACTACGAAAGAGGCAGACGAACGCCGCTGCGCGGCGACCCCTACTATCAACAAACTCATTTTGGGTTGGGATATGCCACCTCCTCTAAATTGGACGAGGATATCTATTCCTCTTCTCAGAATGGCTCATCGCCCTCCGACTCACCTGAAGCTCTCAAGCAAGCATTATCAGCAAATTTGGTGGTGGCAGATCCCTTTGAAGTAGACGAACAGGATTCTGAGCCGTTTGAGAATGACTCTTGGGCTCAACAAATGGATACGCAGTGGGAATTCTACTTCGAGCAGAGGGAACCTCCCACCAAAGACGAAGTTATCCAGGTTGATGTTGGGGGTGAACTTTCGCCAAAACCGATATTCATCAGTAACAATCTTTCCCCAGCTGAACGGGAAAAAGTTATCCAGCTGATAAAAGAATATATCGATGTCTTTGCGTGGAATTATGAGGACATGCCGGGCCTTGACCCGAAGGTGGCTACTCATAAACTCAATATATTGACCGACTCGAAGCCTATGAAGCTGCACCAACGCCGGTTCCGCCCGGACATGATGGACGCCATCGAAGCTGAAGTCAAGAAGTTGATAGCCTGCGGTTTCATCCGGGAAGAACAACATCCCGACTGGGTCACCAAGGTTGTCCCAGTTATAAAGAAAAATGGGAAAATACGTATCTACATCGATTACCGAGATCTGAATGCAGCCTGCCCCAAGGATGAGTTCCCTCTTCCCATCACGGACATCATGATCGACAACACCTGCAGTTTTGAACGCATGTCTTTCATGGACGGATTCTCAGGATACAATCAGATCAAGATGCATCCTGAAGACGAGAAGCACACTGCCTTCCGGACCCCGTTGGGAGTATATTGCTATACGGTCATGCCCTTCGGATTGAGAATGCCGGGGCTACATACCAACGGGCTATGAGTAGCATATTCCATGAGCATTTACGCAAAACAGTAGAATGTTACGTGGACGACATAGCCGTCAAGAGCCGCCTCAAAAATGATCACATTCAAGACTTGAGGACGGTATTCGAGTTAATGCGCCAACATCAACTCAAGATGAACCCTACGAAGTCCTTTCTGGGTGTATTTAGTGGCAAATTCTTGGAATTTGTCATTACCGCCAAAAGCATCCAAGTGGACCCTGACAAAGTCCAGGCCATCGTAGAAATGTGACTGCCCCACAATCTGAGGGAACTCCAGGGATTTCAAGGCCGTCTGGCTTATATCCGGAGGTTCATATCCAACCTCTCGGGAAGATGTCAGCCCTTTTCGTATCTCATGAAGAAAGGTGTATCCTTCGTATGGGACGAAACCTGTCAGCAAGCATTCGGGGATATCAAACGCTACCTCACCAGTCCGCCGGTTCTGGTGCCTCCTATCATGGGATGACCATTCTTGCTGTATGTTCGAGCGATGGATTATTCGCTAGGAGCTCTTCTCACACAGAAGAACGATGTGGGGCATGAGCAGGCTATCTACTACCTCAGCAGGATGATGGTCGGAGTCGAACACCGGTACAACCCAGTGGAGAAAGAATGCTTGGCTCTGATATTCGCTATCCAGAAGACGCGACACTATGTCACCGGCCAGACTATTCATATTATCTCCAGGATCAACCCTCTTCGAGTACTGATGAGCAAGCCAAGTGTTCTTAATTCCCGACTCGCAACTTGGGCGATGCTGTTAACGCCATATGACATGGTATACGTCCCACAGAAGTCCATCAAAGGCCAAGCGCTGGCCGACTTCCTAGCTGCTCATCCGATCCCGGAGGCCTCCAAATTATACGAAGACATTCCCGATGAAGTTGTAGAATATAATTCCGCAATGGAAAGTAACGTATGGCAACTGTTCTTCGACGGCGCCTCCAGGACTGGTCCCCGGGGAAACGTGGTTTCAGGGGTAGGAATCGTCCTGGTCACTCCTGATAAACTCGTCATCTACCGAGCATATTCTCTTAACGAACCATGCTCCAACAATGTGGCGGAATACAACGCTCTGTCAATCGGGCTCCAAGTCGCTAAAGAACTGGGGGTCGAGTCCCTGGAAGCCTTCGGTGATTCTCTGTTTATCGTTAATCAAGTCAGAGGAATATATGAAGTCCGGAATCCAGACCTCATCCCCTATCACCACGCAACGGTCGAGATAGCCATGACATTCAAAGGGTTATTCCTAGAGCATGTAACTCGATCTCAGAATCTGGAAGCCGATGCCCTAGCCAGTCTAGCTGCGGATTTAGCCACTCCTATAAGAAGGCAGGATTCGGTAATCCTTCTTAACAGAGATTTATTATGCGTGAAGAACAACTTGCACATAGAACACAGCTACGCTGTGAACACGGATCCCCCTAGAAGAGACTGGAGAAGTCCCTTCAAAGATTTCGTCGCATACAGAATCTTGTCGGAGGACCCCAAAGAAGCAGTATCCGTCAAAAGACGATCATTACGCTTCTACTTCGATGCATCTTCACAATACCTGTATCGCCGGACCTACGACGGACTGCTATTAAGATGTCTCTCTGACGATGAAGCACAACAGATTATTCGGGAAGCTCACGACGGCGTATGCGGAGCGCATCAGCCCGGTCCTAAGCTACATGATCGTATCAGGAGAATAGGCTATTACTGGCCCACTATGATCACAGACGCGATCAACTATGCAAGACAATGCAGAGCCTGTCAGGTTCATACAGACTTCATACATCAACCGTCTGAATATCTACATCCTACGGTTGCATCCTGGCCTTTCGAAGCATGGGGTATAGATATCATTGGTCATATTCATCCGTCTTCTTCCAGAGGTCACCGGTTCATACAGGCCATCACAGATTACTTCTCCAAATGGGCAGAGGCGATCCCTCTTGCTGAGGTAAAGGCGTATGACGTAATCAGCTTCATCAAGCATCACGTCATTTATCGCTTTGGAATTCCCCGAAGGATAATCCATGACAATGGGCCTCAGTTCATCAGCCAAGCATTTCATCGATTTTGCGATAAAAATCGAATACATAATATTGTCTCTACGGCATATTATCTAGCTGCTAATAGTTTGGCAGAAGCTTTCAACAAAACCATTATCAAACTCTTGAAGAAGTTCGTCTCTTCAAACAAAAGAGACTGGAATGAGAAGCTAGGCGAATGTCTCTGGGCATACCGCACAACGGTACGGACACCGACAGGTTGTACCCCATTTTTACTGGTCTACGGGAGCGAAGCAGTTTTTCCCATTGAAATCCAGATCCCGTCGCTCAGGATAGCCGTGACTAATGAGCTGACCCAAGAAAAGAATAACCTGTTAAGGCTTCAAGAGCGAGAAAGATTAGACGAGAAACGCCTCCAAGCACAACAGCGCATCGCGCTCTACCAAGCACGCATTTCCAGAGCTTTCAATCATAAAGTAAAGGAAAGAGTGTTCAAAGTCGGCGAGCTAGTTTTAGCCGTAAGAAGGCCGATGATCCTTACTCACAGGAGTAAAGGCAAATTTCAGCCCAAGTGGGAAGGCCCTTATGTGATCGAGACAACGTTCTCGAACGGTGCTTACAGGTTAGCCCAGCCTAATGGAGATCTGTTAATGGCTCCCATCAACGGTAAATTCCTGAAGAGGTACTATGCTTAACCTCCTCTGCTCAAGTGGAATATAGCGAGAATCTCAAAGCCTGACCAAACTACTTCCAGAACGAAACTAGTTAGGTCATATTCTATCATGTCCGTATGACCTCTGAATAGATATGTCCTGCTAGAAGTTTATCGAGAGTCTATCACGTCCATACTACCTCTGATATCACTCTCGCCCAAATCTGTCATTTACATTCTAAAATGATGGGTCCACAAAGTCAGAAAAGATTTGCTTTATTTATTCCCGAAAAGAGCAGAATTACATTGGGGAAGCAAAAAGAAGAAAGGGCACATCATTGTGGGGGAGCGGTCAGATCGCGAATCAGCTTCGCTAGTGCAGCTACCCTCTCGTCCCTGGAAACCAAGGCATCAGCGCGGGCCTGTTCCAGCCGAGCCTCGGGATTGTTCGTAAAGGACAGTTCGGCCCTTGCCCGAAGAGAGCCAGCTCGGGCAGCTTCTGCACGCTCCAGGTCCCGTCGCGCTGTGCTCAGTCGACCAGTCGCTACGTCTAGACCTGCCAACGACTGAGAAGCCCACTCCTCTGCCAGAGCGAGTTTCTCCTTCAACTTGCGAGCCCTCACCACATTCCCTTCATGCTCGGATTGGCACTTCGTCTGAAGAGCAAGAGCCTCCTCCACGACAGCTTTTCTTTTATCCATCTCCAGCTTATGTGCTTTGATGGAGTTATCTAGGCTCTCCAGCTGTTTGGTAAGCCGTGCAGTCATGAAGTCGTATCTGGCCTGGACCTCAGCTTCAAAACTGCCCCGAGTCAGCTGCAAGTATTCGTTAATAGGTTGCTCTAACCCATTAACCATCGCCTCCAGGGCGTCAGCTACCCCAGAATCGCCGAACTCCCTGACCGCCCCAATCGAAAACTGGGAAGCCTTCTTCAGACGCTCAAAATCCAGATTCTTCGCCAACACCATGGATATCAGCATTTTCAGACTGGTGTAAAAGAGGCTGGTATACAGCTCGGTCAGCGCAACCAGATCTGGTTGAACGCCAGGAGTGGCCGCGATATTGGCGAGTTCTCCTCCAGGAATGATTGTAGACGAGGTGGCCACAGCCGTCGCCTCGACGGGTGGTACGACCGAAGAAGGTGCGACAACGACGGTCGAAGTCATCGGCATACTCGCAAGAGGCGAGGTCACGATAATGGGTTCGTCATCCTCTTGAGGTGACAAAACTACCCCGGGCGAGCTGGCCCCCGAAGTTATTTCCTCCTCAAAGTCGAACGCCTCCGTATCATCGTCAGGAGCCCGAACAGAGCCAGAAGGCGCTTCAGCGCTATACTTCCCGTGGACGCCATCCCCTGAGAAGAGGACAAAAAAGTTGATATCAATATGATAGTAATCTTTCTAAGAGGAGACATAAAGATGACCTTTACCCGTAGCCAACGGTATATATGCCGCGTCTGCAGCCGATGTAGCTATATCACGCCTTAATGACGCAATATGAACTGTCATACCTGGAGAAGGAGGTGGGCCAACCGACATCGCCAGGAGCTCTACCAAGCCTTCACCAAGACGAAGTCGAGGTTCGTCAGCTGGAACCTCGCTGGTCATGCTCACGGACGCGGCAGGAGTTTCATCCGTTGTTGGTCTAGGAAAAAATTCTCCCATTTGCCTCGGCTACGCAGGCGATTTCATTCCACTACCGGAGGCAGTGGCAGCAACGGCAGCCTCAAGCAGGAGTACTCCGGCACCGCCGGTCGAAACTGAGGGTCCCTCTCCGAGAGGCGAGGAACCTCCAATCAAAGAGACATCCCCAACGGGAGAGACAGCAGGTTCCTCTCTTGGTGCCTCAATGCCAGCAATCCGGAGAGGGCGATTAACTGTCTTCTTCTTCCTCTTGCGAGGGAAAGTCTGCTTCGAAGCAGGAGCCCTTCGCTTCCCAGAGACCGCCAAAGCCCCCGCAGGCGGAGGGACTTCACACCTCGACACCGACACCAGAGGCTTATCCGGAGTGACGGACTCCTCGTCAGATGAAACCGAGGGGACTTCGATTCTTCCCCCAGGCTTGGGAGAAGGCACCCTAAAGCTTCCACTCATGTCAAAATCGCGATGGAAGGTGTTGATCGCCACGTAGAACTGAGCGTACGAATGGAGGATCCGCAGCTCCGTGGAGAGGGTGACGACCGGCACGATAAAGATTGCTCCCGTACAACCCATGATAAAATACCGCCATCCTCTTGCTCCATCAATGAGTCCGCCCCTGGACCTGAAGCTGGTGACGACATTGCCCACGTACAGCTGATCGTACCCAAACTGCCTGGCGAACCGACTGGGCAAGTAAGGCTCGAAGAAGCAATGATCTTCGCTTCTGTACAGCAAATAGGAGGGTCTGATGCAGACCAACCAATTAAAAGCTTCCGGAGAAAGATTGGTCTTCTCTCCACCTAAATCCTCAAGCCTAATCCCCGACTGATTGCGATGCACAGAGGGGATAGTGCAGAGGAGCTTCTAGCAATAACCGAGGTTCAGCACCAGCCGACAGTCTAAGACTGTGTTCACGTTCCAGAGGGAGTCCTTGTAGTTCAGCAAGAAACTACCCCCCGCGCTACTACCAGGGCCGGGAGACATCACCCGGGGGTTATGGAGAATTAACCATCCCATCAAGTACAGGTATGGTAACTCTACCCAGGGAAAGCTATAACATCGAGCTTCATCGACGAGCAGTCCGTCAGTCATGGCTCGCAGGCCAGCCTGTATACGGCACACCATGGCAGGGAGCAAGCCCAGTCTTGCCCCGAACACCAGATGTACGGCAGGCCATAGGATGTTTTGGTAGATACGGTCCGCGGACGCGATGCCGGGCACCACTACTCGACGCAGCCATAGAGAGAGAAAGCCAGCCAGCCTGGCTTCCTCAGACAAAGTCCTGCGACAGCGCCTCAAGTAACTATAGGCCTTAGTGCCTTCAGGATACTTTCCTACCCCGTCAGGAAGAAACTGATCTGGAGCTTTAGCCTCCTCCATAAGATCCTCGACGACCTGGGCACTGAGCACGCCCAAACAGTTCATGGGCTCATTCTTGCCCCCCGAAACTTTCTCCGACTTGAAGGCCCTGGCCCGGTGGAAGAAGAGGTAGGACATCCACTTAGTGGTGTGAGCCAAATCAGAAGGCTCATTATAAAAAGTAGTGCATGCGAAGTAGTGGCACATCAGCTCCTGATACACCTCCACAACCCGAGGCTCCGAGTCCTCCAACTCCCGGTTGGTGGGAACATACTCTTCATACGGGGTGTCCCCCATCGGCAGTCTCGAGATCACTGCCATTTCGTGGAGGGCCAACCCCAACTCCCCCAGTAGAGTGGCGAAGGTCCCGGTGAGCAAATATATTGCTCCATCAGTGCCAGAAATAGGTTAGGGTTGGGAGGCAACCCAACACTCGTCGCGCTCACGGCAGCATACAGTCCTATGACCTTCAGCTCTCTCCGAAAATGCTTTAAAGCCTAGTCAACTAGGCAAGTCCATCGGAGGTTTACTGGGGTAATCCACCCATTGCACCGAGGATTCTCCTTGGGGTATACCCCCCGTCGCACCATGAAGTCGTTGCAGAAAGTGGGCAATTGGACCGGCTGGATCACTGAACTGTCTTCACTCGGGACGCTGCCCGGGCACAGTCCCCTGAACAACGTCACGACGCCAGAAGGGCGACTGACAAACGACCCTTGGTCAGCTCTTTTCAGATGAATGATCTTCCCCGGCTTGTAGTAAAGATCGGGAGTCAGCGTCCACGACATCCTCCTGGAATGTGTGGCATGGAAGAAAGCCGAGATGGGATAATCTTTCTGCATCGTGGGCAGATACAAGACCACACTCTCGGCGGGGAAAACCCAGGGTTCTCTCTTGGGCTTCGTCTGGGACTGTTTGTCTATCATGTCCCCAAAGAGAAAGGCCGGCTTGATGTACTGGTCCCCGTCTATGTACGTCAGGGGCTCTCCGTTAATCATGTTCAGCAATGTCCGCTCGCCCTGAGCCGATATCAAGATCCCCCTTCCTTCAGGATACTGGGGTCCGGAGATAGGAAATGTCACGTACGACAGATCCTCCAGATAGTTCGAGTGCAGCATCCCAGCAGCGGAACCCATCACCTCGGCCAGTGGAGACTAATGCAAGTTAACTGCGAAAGCGCAAGGAAAACACGTCATTACAAACCTTGCAACATAAAGACCAAGAAACGACAGTCTGTGCTTTACGCCAAGACTGTACAAAATTTGGTCATTTTACACCGGAAGTCACATCCTGAAGCGTAATTGGCGGTATACAGTCCGTGCTTTATGCCAGACTGCCAAAATTCTAGTTATTACGCCGAAGGTCCCATCCAAAGCGTAAAACTAAAATTTTATAGTATACACCAAGTTTTCGGCAGTCAAAGCTTTTACGCTCAAAACTGCAAAAACATGGAGTTTTTACGCTGGCACATTAGAAATGTGGGCGTAAAAGATGAAAACGTCTCCGTGCGTCATCTTCCTCAAAGAGGCTATCAGCACAGGAGACGACCTAGCGCGGTCACGTTCAACGTGTGCGAAGGATTTTTCGTCGTTCTTTATCATCCCAAAGGCTATACCTCTAAGGCCGGGTGCGCTACTCGTCGGCAGGATGCTTCGCTCAGAAGGAAGTTTACCTTGCCCGACCGAAGACTCTCTCGCTGGGGCAGAAGAACGAGAAGAAGAGCATGTACTCTTTCCCTTGGTAGAGGGGGTTTGTTTCGGCGCCATTTCTGAAAACTCGTTGTGCTCGGAGAAAGAACAAGGGGAAAACCTCAAACAATCGAAGGCTCTCTTTCGCAGAAGACGGATAAAAAGTTTTTCTCTCAAAAGCTTGGGATATATATAGAGTTCGGGTCGACTCCTCGAATCCTCAGACGGGCTCCTTGAAACCCCAACCAAATCTCATAAATTAAATATTTGGTTATGATTGGGTACTACGTCAGCCCACTACTCTCGAAAGACGGACAGTCAGCAAATTCGAAGAGTTTTTCGTGCAAAAGCAGGTCAGCGGTTCCTATGCTAAAGAGCTTTCTACGCTCGACAGCAACAGATCTACGGTTTTACGCTCGCAAGCTACAAGTCTATGGTTTTATGCCCGGATGCCTTTGTGCTCGGAAGCTTTTATGCTTGAGAGGCTACAAACCTATGACTTTACGCTCAGCAGATACCAAATCGATGATCTCATGCTCGATGGCTTTTAGTTTATGCTCGGAGGCAACAGATCCGCAGCCTTACGCTCGAAAGATTTCTTTTTCACAGGCTACAAATCTACAGTTCTACGCTAAGGAGCTTTTTACTCTCGACAGCAACAGATCTACGGTTTTACGCTCGCAAGCTATTAGTCTATGGTTTTAGACACGGATGCCTTTGTGCTCGATAGCTTTTACGCTCGAGAGGCTACAAACCTACGACTTCACGCTCAGCAGCTCCGAATCTACGATCTCACGCTCGGTGGCTTTCTACGCTCAATAGACTACGAACTCAGGATTTTCAGCTCATCTACACTACGGATCTCTGAAACAGGAGTTCACACAGAAGATACTACTTCTTGACCTCAACATATCCCAAGTACCCGAAGCATACCGAGTTCAAACATTGAGAAATTACTCTTCTCGTGTCAAATAGAGGTTCATCCAGGCTCCAGTCTGAATATCTCGTCTGTCAAGACGGCAAACTCAGTTTGACAGCCATTTCTCGACCCTGTTCCAAGGGATTTACGAGAAGTCATTCTTGAAGACGAAGTCTGAACAAAAATTTTGTTCATCAGAAGTAAAAAACTCTACGCGGTTCCTCAGTCTTAGTAGCAGGACAGTTCTAAATGCTCAAAATGCTCAAACAGCGTTCTATGGACTATTTGCTATGCATAAAGGACAGGACCTAGCACTCTTTCTAAACAGAGTCGGCATAAAGAATCAGACGTGTCGAAGCTACACATATTCAGACTTCACAGCAACGTATGGCAAAACGATCATATGCAGAGAAGCAAGACGATTTTTATTAAAGATTAAAGTCATGATTACATATGAGGGAAATCCTGTCTACAAGGGTTTTTTTCTTCATTTTTATGACTACATATGAGGGAAATTCCGTCTACAAAGGGCTTCCTCATCATTATCGTCGGAAGATCGCACCCAGAATCTGTTCTATGAGGTTCTTGCATCGGTGCAGGTCTTCCTCTTCTTCCATGGCAGTTCATCGACCACCACAGTCATGAACAAGAAGATCAATGGCGGGAGGATACAGAACTGGGCATGCATAAATGATGCAGATCCCATGTTTCGTACGCCATGACCGATCCAGTTGAGGCTTCTTTAAGACCCAACTCGATCGAGGACAGCAGTTACAGTTTGTCTGCTCTTGTCCGCAGAGGTCTCTGGGGAAAATATACAGCTTGCAAGCCGTATGGTCAAATACGACCCTTCCCCTCTCCCGGAGAACAACCATATAAAGTTGCTGATTATTCCGAGCAAGGGAGGCTAAGATATCCTTCCATGATCTATCGTTGCAGTGGACACTTGCCCGAAGACGCCATCTTTTTCGGCTCCTTACACGCTGGAAGAACATGATCTTCTTCTTCCTCAGATCGACCCGACGAACTCCGGAGACCATCTCTGCGTGATGATGGAAATCTGGGGAGAACACGTTAACTCCCCCAACCTTTTTATAGGCGAAAGAGGTCACACCGGTCCCCAATAAATCTGCCATAAAGTCAGCATCGACCTTTTCAATGCTCCATTCAGAAATGTTTCGAGTCACGAGGAGCGGTTCATGCTTCATTCAAAGCATTCCAAATTCCGAAAAATTTGAAAGCTTTGAAGGGGGTCTTGTAGAAGCATGAAAAATACACCGGATGACTATACACGGCATATTGGTGTAGAGCAGCGTAAACAAAGGCCTTCAGAGCCATCAAGCGTGCAACAGAGCTTTTTTCGCTAAAATGCAGCATGAAATATGAAAGCTCAAAGGACCATCCGCGTAAGGCAGTACGTCCAAGCCGCTTCAGCGTAAACAGGGTGCTTCATCGCCTCCAGGGTATAAAACTCATCCTCTTTCAGACGCAGCATTGAGGTATACAAGATATGCTTCGTATTCTCCGAAATGAACCTGTCAGACCCTGCAATGAAGATCCTGCAATGAACCTGACGTCTGGACTTCTGACAAAGGGATATGGCTCGACCACCCAGACGACGGCTATAATGATGGCACAGCACTGCGACCCAGGCTGTCAAATACCGCCATCCCCTTTGCGTAAACTTCTTTTACAAGCACGAAGGGATACGCTGCCTTGTTTTACACAGGCAGACACGAGCTGTTTACGTTCTGCAGTAGACAAACTGCCTGCCACATCAAAAGCTGTACTCCGTACGGGGTCGAGGCACGTCTCTGCGTCTAATGCACAGAGCGATGACAGTTGCTCGAGGCACGTCTCTACGTCTAATGTACAGAGCGGTGACAGTTTCTCAAGGTACGTCTCTGCGACTGATGCACAGAAGGGGTTGCAGACCTTCAAAGACACGCCTCCATATTTAATGCACAGGATGGTGGCAAATCTCGACATTTAATGCAAGAGATTTGATTATATCTTCAAAAGCCATAATTTCGGCTAAGACGTCCCCATCAGCACTCTAGCACGGTACGCAGCGGCTTCTACGCCCATCCAGCTCCTGTGCTCACTCGGTCTCTATGACCACTCGGCTTTTACGCCTGCTCGGCTTCAACGCCCATTCGACTTCTACGCCTGCTCGGCCTCTATGACCACTCGGCTTCTACGCCTGCTCGGCCTCTATGACCACTCGGCTTCTACGCCTACTCGGCTTCTACGCCTACTCGGCTTCTACGCCTATTCGGCTTCTATGCCGATTTGATAACTATTTGGCTTCTATGCCATGGTGACAGACATTTGGATCTATGCCAACCTCTTCTACACAATGGATACCTACCTACGTGGCTTCTACGCCGTGATCTTCGTAGCGATTATACGCATTTTGTCCCTTAGTTGGACCTGTGTCACACGATCATTCAAAGGATCATCTATACGCAGGCATTGGTTACTTTAACCGTTGTGTAAAAGGGTGTTGTACTTTCCACTCCTCAGTTTCTATACCGACGGAGTGGCTACTGTCACTAAAACTCTATAAATAGAGACCTCTATCAATGAGGAAAAGGGTCGAAAAATTGGTCAAGAAACCAATTTCAGATCCAGGGTCGAAAGATTGGAAGGTCGAAAAATTGGTCAAGAAAACCAATATCAGATCCAAGGTCGAACTTCCGAGAAAGATCGAACCAGAGGTCAAGAGAGAGAGAGAGAGAGAGAGAGAGAGAGAGAAAGAGAGAATCCGGAGCTCAGGCAGAGAGTAGGGATCGATGACTTTGGCATCGTGCATCCACCCTCTTTTGCAACCTTCGAAGCTGCTTCCTGTCTTCTACGGCACTTCTTCAACATCGTGTGGTCCAAGGGCTAAAGTGATCGACTGCAGATCAGACACCTATAGCAATATTTACTCAGATTAAATAAATTGTACTCCCATATCCTCGTATAGGATCAAATTGAACAAGTTTGTTTGTAAACCAAAGAAGGCGGGTTTCGTATAAACCTCATCCTGAATACATTTTTCATTCTTTCGTTTAATACCACAAACAGCGGTCTGCTGGTGGGTGACAGGAAGGAGGAGACGTGGTGCAGTCGGGCGCTGCTGCTGCGGCAAAAATCGTCGACGAGGGGGATGAGGACAGGAAAGGGTGGTGGTAGGAGAGGCAGGTCGTCGATCCGGTGGAGGTGGGAGAAGTCATCGTGGCGGAGATGACAGTGGCCCGTGGCTTAGGGGAAGTCAGGGGAGGGATGGCTATGCAGTAGTTAGAGAAGGAGGAGATGATCATTGCCGCGATTGGCTCCGGCAGAGGGCCGGTCGGGTCAGCTGTGATGGTGGGTAAATAGTAGATGGGAATAGGTATTCGGCTGAATTAGTTTTGGGTTTGGTATTAGGGAAAAAGAAAAAGGAGGAAAGGAATATTATTGTATATTTATACATGTAAGCTAGGATTTTGTTGACCTAGGAGTGGGCTTGGTCAACACCTCTTGGGTTTGGGCCTTGGGCTCACATGGGGATGTTTGGAGGGACATTATTGCATTGTTTAAATGCAAGGATAGGTTTAAAATAAAGGGGACGATGTTGCACGTTGCACATTTCGAAAATTATGGGAAAAATTCCTATGAAGGGAAAGTTGGATTTCTTCATGTATTGTCCAATGGTGTGGATGCCTCAATATGCTTTTGCCTAAAAGCGTCCAACAATTGGAAAATTATACAAAGACAGAATTTGAATTAAATTAATTAAAATTAATGCGCTAGGTGTTCTAGAATTAATTAGAACTACATGGGAATAAAAGTACATGGGAATAAAATTAGGTAGGACACAAGTCTCATGGACGTAGAGGATTCAGTGTAGAATTTTATCATAAATTAGGTTGTACGAAACGGGTCAAGATTGTGTCTCCAATTTCGATTGGAATACACAAGGATACAAAGTTAGAATTATTTAGATTTACATAATAACGTCTGTGATGAATGTTGTGCGACTAAAATGTAGCACAAGAAAGCATAATTATAAGTTACAGAAAGGTCAAAATAGTAGGCGAGCTTGTCTAGGACAAGGTTGTGAAATTTGTAGATAGGCAATGGCTAGTGTAGTGCTCCAATTATCGAAGCAACGGTAAGGTTCGCTAAGCGATATAAATATTGTATAGTTAAATCAAATGCCGTGTTCTATTTATATTTGGATTCAAACTAGCCCTAGTTTCTCTATCTATGCCAAGTAGACCTAATTTTGGGTGAGAGGATTTATAAAAGGCAAGTTCGTCTAACCCTACAGTCTGGACCAGCGCACCCAAGAAACTGTCCACGAGGCAACCAACCAACTGTGCCTACAGAAGGAGTATTCCACGACACTTGTCTAAGGTCGAGGTCTTTCTCTGAAGAGACCAGACCATGGACTGGGGGTAGTATCTCCTCGACACTCGAAATATCCCAGGAAGCAGGGGGTAGCCACCTTCTTGTAATCCATACTAATTCGACGTTCCATGAACACAATGATTCTCAGGAACTGACAATGATGTACCCGGGGGTGGTAACCCCAGAAAGAGTAATATAGCATGTGAGGCTGGGGGTAGCAATTCCCCTGGTTCTGAGGATGATGTAATAATTCTAGCCTTTCCTGAGGACAACACACCTTAGGAATTGTAGGCAGAAAGTAAAGGGTGTACGACCCCATCTACCTCTTCACATGTATTCTGTAGTACTTGGCAAGAGACAATCAAGAAGGGAGCTCCAGGGACCGTAAATGCCTCGAGGTACTAGAAGTAATGATGCATACTATGAGCACCTCGATGGAAACCCTAATTTAGGCGATACTGGATATCCGGGAAACATGATCCCACCACAACCAAGAACTCCGAGACACGTAAGCCAAGTTCAGGGACCAATGGGGAGTCTAATGCACCCGCTCTTGTTTTCCTGACTGCTGGCATCCCTTTCTTGCCATGCTCCTCCGCTCCTTTGTCGTTGGATGATACTCATGAGGCTATCCGAGAATTGTGAGCTCGTCTGGACTCTATGAACAACCGAGACAAGCTACCAAATATCGGGATAAGACAAACCTATCCCCCTAAATAAAATAATGTTGTCTTTACACCAAAATACAAGCCTTATTTTTTAGTCCCGTTCGATAGAAAGAATTTACCCCATCAGTTCATGAATTACTTTGAATCCATGATTGGGCACTTACCACGAGACGATGCCTTACTCACTAAGTTGTTTATCAGGGCCTTAACCGGTATGGCTTATTGGTGGTTCTGCATTCTTACAGATAACTGTATTGCGTTATTCGATGACCTTCGATGACTATTCCTTTTTTGATTCTATGATGGCAGGATAGACATGACCATATCCACCCTCATCGACACAGCTTAGAGGGAGAATGAGCCTGCACGTGCCTTCATAGAATATTTTAAAAAGACTGCCCTAAAGATGCCTCCCGGTATCCTTGAATCCGTGCTTATAGACACTTGTAGACAAAATCTACTATTGGTGGTAAAACTCTGTATTTGCACTCCACAAAATAGAGACTGGTCATCATTCATTGCGCAAGCGGACATAGATGAAAAGAATGAGAAAGATGTCTATTTGCCCAGAATCCAGATTCGTGGCTCTGACGACCGAGGAAAGCGCCCTCAGAATCACAGTAGCAGTTGTGACGGTAAAGGAAAGCAAACCCTTAGCGTCAACTTATCCAAAGGCTTGTCATCATCCAAGCAAAAGCCAACAGAAGAACCAAAGCTGAATGAGACCTCTCTTTCGATGATGATGGCGTGGTTGACATTTTTAACATACTGATGAAGAAAAATAAACTTTGACTACCTGACATCAATCGCCCTGAGGAGGCAGATAGGGTCAATGATCCTAAATACTGTATGTTCTATCGATATGTGTATCATCCCACAAGGAATTATTATGTATTGAAAATACGTATCCAACAGCTGATCGACGCTAAGGCAACCACCCTGGATAGTGATGATAAGACGATTATCGCCAATATTGTGTCACTCCAATTTGACAATTTCCCTGGTATGGAGGTTCAAGTTTGCGTCGTCCCAATTCCTAAGACGATACTGGAGGTTGTTAACCTCCCACCAGCACACAACCAGGCAATAGGGCTGGTACCCCTTACAACTCCATGAGGCAAAGTCATATGGGTTCACCCTGACATCGTTCAGATCTGACGTAGCAAGAAGCATCTTCAACTGCCAGGTCTAAGGGAAAGAAGCCTAAACAATGTCATATAATATCTCATTTGACTAATGAAGCCTTGTTAGGGGGAACTAGGTTTGACCAGGCCTATTTACGTAACTATGATATAGTTCAGGAGGATGCTACACCTCCCACTATCATATCTGCTGCTCCAATAGTATCTGAAGCAGGTCCAGTCCGAGCCTCCCGAGAAGAACAAACAAAAATAAAAGGAGGCTCGTTTCGACAAGTCTCTGAGGAAGAACTCCTAGTCAGGGTTGGATAAACCCTACAACTTCGATATATTAACACATTTTGCTAATACACCTGCGTGGTTGTCACTCTTCGAGCTGCTTCATCTATCTAAGGAAACTCCAGAGGCTCTGAGTGAAGCACTACAACACGGATTCTTATTTGACTCAAATTAAGAAGGCAATTGAAGGTCCTGCTGCATGTCCTCACTGACACAATGTGATAGAGAGTATCCCTAATATAACATTCTTTCAACAAGATATGCTATTAAATAATAACAGGCATGATTGACCCTTGTACTATATATGGTACATCGGTGCCAACAAAGTAAAACGGATGCACATCGACCCAGGCTCATTTCTCAGCATTATTCCACGAAGTTTGCTCCAAACCTTGGGAATCATGATGCATCAGCTATCTTTCATCAATACAACAATCAGCGGCTTCAGCGCGAAATAAGCTAACCTCTGGGCAAGATCCATCTGAAGTACCAGATAGGCGATATGTGAACTTAGGTTACTTGCTACATTATTGACGTAGATGTATCCTACAATATCTTGCTAGGGAATCTTTGGATACATGAACACATGATCGTACCATCGACTCTTCACTAGTGCTTGAAGTATGATGATAGCGAAGGAGTCATCAGAACCAAATTTGATGATGTCCACCCTTTCAAAGGGGGTGGAAGACTGTCACTACCGTATTTTCTAGAAAAGGATATTTTGGTCATTTTATAATTAATTGAATATTGTGCATGTTAAATATTTATTTATTGTATTATTTATTTATTATTAGCATGTTAAATTTATTTTTTGGACTTGTGTTAGTGGACCTAACTAGTTTAGTTTAGACTCATGGACCAACATGTATTAATTGTTAGAATTGAGCCCAACTAGAAAGCCCATTAATTAGGAGGATGATTAAATTAATTAAACCATTGGACTAGAAGTTTCTCTCGTTAATTAATTTCTTCATGAGAGGCCCCAAGGGGTATTTTAGACTTTACATAGTAGCTTGAGGGAGGGGGCAAGTGAGGCCTATATAAAGGGGACGAAAACTTTCTCTCTCTTCATTTTTTATTCCAAATCTAGATCTAGAATTTTTCTCAACCAAATTTCATCAAATCCCTACCAAATTTTCACCCAATTACTTATCAAATTACCATTGGAGACTAAAAGAGCAAGGATCTAGAAGGAGGAAGCAAGGATCTACAAAGAGGAGCAAGGATCTACAAATTGGAAGCTAATTTCACCAATTTTGGAGGTTTTATTGGGAATCCATCTCCCAATAGGTATAATTCAGTTTTTGCCCTTAAAATAGCTTCTAAATCTGAGATTTAATCATGAATAATCAACCCATATGTATGTACTACCTATAGGATTTGGTTTTGTGTTCGTAGGAGACCTATGGAGAAAGTTATGGTACTTTTTGTGTCAATTTTGGGGAAATTCCGAAAATTACTTTTGTTGTGTGTGTCAATTGATCCTATAAATCAATTTGGCATATGTTTATATATTTGGGGCTAGTGTCGTGTCCACAATTGGGTACGTGTAGGTCGTATCCCAATAATTTGGTGATACGTGTTGTTTTGGGGGTTTTTCCTCCGACACGGGACTTTGTACATGTCATATTTTAACACGGACACATAGATCTATATTTGACACTTTGTTTTGTTCATAAATATTATATGTGATTTGTTTGTGTCCTTCGGAGTGCAATTGGATGTGTGGTGGACTCGTGTCGCATGCGTATCCTAGATCTAGTGGGATACGGTGTGATACTCTCCAATTGTTGTGTGTTTATGTGTAGATTTAATTAATTATGCTTTAATTCTTGAATTATAATTGTGTATGTATCTATATATATTATATATGTATTATGTATATTTATTATAGTGTTTATTGTATCATAGATCTATGTATTATATATGTATTAATAGAATATATATTATGTAACTTTCTTCTACATGCATTAATATATATGTTATAATATATGTTAGGGATGTAAATATATGTATATGTTTTATATAATATATGTGTATGTTTAATTAAGTAATTAGATTATTTATAGTTATTATATGATTATTTATATATATGTAGATAAGTGGTAGCATATGTATATATAATATAGTAGATATATTTATATGTGGTTATATATATAGTTATATTATATATTGTTATGTATTTATATTATTGTATGATTATATATATGTATAGTTATATATACATATTACTATGTGTGTGTGTGTATGTTACTATGTGGTATTTTATACAATTTACTATGTATAAGTGTATGTATAGTTATATATAGTTTTAAATATATATTGTATAAATATATATGGTGGGTTATATATATGTATTTATATATATATATATTGTATATATATATACATATATTTTTAACGACAGCAGCGAGCCAGAAGTGTCGCAACAGCAGTAACAAATGCAAATAATAGCAGCTTTAAAGCGACAGCAGTCAGCGACAGTTGCAGAAAACTGTCATAAAAACAACACTGTATCAGCAGAGTATCAGAAGCTTCAGCGACAGTTTTTAGTGACAGTGCAGGAAACTGTCACAAAAACTGTAGTGTATCTATATACACAGCAGCTTTCTGTGATAGTGGACAGGGTATTTAGCGACAGTTTGGCAGTTTTTAATATATTAGATATTAATATATATATAGATATATATGTATATATATATGGTAATTAATATATATATAAATATGTTCCTAATTGCTATTTGTATTATAGTATACTATATATGTATATATTTAGTTGTAGCATATAAATTTATTAGAATAGTTAGTATATTTTAGTTATCAATTGTTATGAGTATCTTTTATATATTATATATTTGTAGGTATGTATGTACGTATATATGTATTAATAGTTAGTGTGTAGTTGGTAGTTAATATTATACTATTAGTACATACTAGAGTTATATTGGATTGATATATGTAATTATTGATGGGTAGTTAGTATATATATGAGATTTTGGCAATTACCTTGAGATACCAATGTAAGTATCAAGATATACCAAGGTATGAGTAGTAGGTATTGGCATAAGTAATAGGATAGTTGTAAACTAATTATGGGTTGGTATTAAGGTGACTAAAATAAGGTATATAGTATTATATAAATATTAAATGCATAGTAGTTTATAATTATTGTTGGATAGTTAGTATAAATAAGGTTTTGAATTTACCTTGAGATGCCAAGGTAAGTATCAAGGTATTGGAGGATAATCAAGGTATTGGGTTTGGATATCAAGATAGAGGTTTAGTGTTGCGATACCAAGTTGGTTTGAAACCAAGGTATCCATTTAGCATTTGTAATTGGAATTTTATATATATAATATTGATTGATATGTACATATGTGTTATATTTATCCCTTGTTTGCGTATCCTGAGATACGGTATCTTAGTATCCTAAGATGTAGCTTGTATGGCCTAGATTCATAGTATGTGAGCCCAATATTTTTGAGTTAGACTCATGCAACCTAGAAATAGGTAGTTGACCATAATTTTACTATAGTTGACCATAGTTGACTTAGAGTTGACCTAGTTTGACTTTTGACTTAGAAATAGTTTTATGACCTAGAAATTGACTAGTTTAATTTATTTCTCTTCCCCAAAACTTGTATTAATGCAATATTTCATATATAGGTCTGTGACACCAGTTCGGACATCATTTTTCATTATTTGCTCTGGACCATAGGCGAGTACATTCTCTGATAGATTCCATTATTTGATTACCACTATAATTCAAGTATTTAGAAATGTTACTTATGATTCTTGATACTATGGTACACGGATTGGTATTGTTATTGGATCGCCAGTCATGGGATGTTACCTTGATTATGGAGATGGTATCGGATACTGTCCTTGTTGGTATTGGATAATATTGAATATTGTAGATTAAACATTGGATACATTGGCTAGTGACGTGTTCCATCATATCAGTCGGGGTGGGGAAAATACCAATTAAATATGTGATCAAGAAACTATCGGCTAGTAGTATAATCATTGGCTACTAACTAACCATGCAATTCACGTATGGTTGAGTTAGCTCCTTAGTGTAATCATTGAATCTCCCAGGCCGATCACAAATTTAGTTAGTATCTCAAATCACATAGTTATTGTAGATTCCATTATTCAGTTCATTGATTACCTTATTCTATTCTGACATTATAGCTCATTCCTTTATTCTTGTACGCATTGATTATATTATGTTGCTAGTATTGCCTATTCTCTTATTGTTCTTGATTATCACTTATATCCTCATCGTAGATAGCATCTTCTATTCTACTGCTTTATAGTTTTTGTCAATTAATTGGAACTGCTATTGGGTTGTACTTCGCTCCATTCCTGACTGGAAAATATTTTTCAGAGGATCCGGGAGATTGGTGTCCGACATACTACGGACCTCAGCCTATTGATGGTGCAGACTTGGACCCACTAGTTCTGGAGTGACTGTCGAGAGATTTAGCCGGATTCACTAGTTAGCATAGTTAGTTCTCTTTAGCATTTTGGTACCGGATTTGTTTCCGACATATTATTGTGTTTGGATTTTATTTCTATTTGTTGTTGTTATATTATTAACTGCATAGTTATGTTAGACTTCTTTGATATCTTCTCGTGCCATAGAAATGTGATTGAGTATTGTGTTGAACTAAGTTGATTATACTCTCATCTTGGAGTTAAGATATTATTGGAGGTTTATGCTTTATAGTGAGATAATTAGATAGTATAGTTGACCAAGACAGCGTTCTACCGCCGATGCTGCGGCGTAGGCTGGGCGTTGTTCCCTACTTGCATCCCTACACCGGGTGCGGGTCGTGACACGTTTTTAGTGGTGGCCCATGCAGGTCAGGCTTCGCAAGTTATGCGATGTCATAGTAGTACGACGACTTAGTTGTACTACTGCGAGTCTGCGATAGGATATAGGACATAGGATACTAGGATGAGAGAGGGATACTCAATCACAACTAGGAATTCCAATCTGAATTGAATTGCTACTTTTGATTCCTTCTGAATACTTTTATCCTTCCTTGATGATATCTTATCTTGTGTCGAATTGATCTCCTTTGTTTCGATCTGTCTTCAGGATGCCGCCGAAGACTAGATCCCATCGATCGGGAGCAGTTTCTGTGAGGTCTGCCATCTCTCAATCTTCCACTCAGGCAGTAGGGTTTGTACCTCCTACGATATCAGTTCATGTAGGAGTCTCGGCTGCCTTCTGGGGTTCTCCTTCACCTGTTCCGAGGACTACTCCAGTTGCTTCGGAGGGACTTCTACCACCTCTATTTTCAGGAGATATCGCGCCGATGGTTGCACTGTTTAGAGAGATGATGGAATTACAGATGGCATAGATAGAAGCCCAGCACAGGCAGTCAGATTTGATGCGACAGAGTATGGAAAACGCCCATCAGATAGCTATAACAGCAGTTCAGAAAGAGGCTCCTCCACAGCCACAGGATATTCAGATCAAGCCAGGCAACATTCAAAATTTTAAGAAGCTTGAGCCTCGAGTTTTTAAGGGTACAGAAGGTATAGTCTATGCTGACGATTGGCTTGAAGATATCGAGCGACTCATGAAGGTGTCCCGTCTTGCGGAGGATCTGAAGGTTGAGGCGGTAGGACTTCAACTGTTCGACGTTGCCCGCACTTGGTTCAGGAATGAGCCAATTCTTACTAATGCGGGGCAGTCTTGGGAGATATTCAAGGATCTTTTTAAGAAGAAGTTCTTTGCTCGGACGGACATATTGGAATTAGGAAGGCAATTTGAGAGCTTTACACAAGGAAGCATGTCCGTAGAGGAGTATGCCGCAGAGTTCGGGAGGCTGAGCCGATTTGCGGAGTACTTGGTGAGAGAGCCAGAAGTTTGGGCTATCCGTTTTTGCGAGGGTCTGAATTGGGAAGTGAAGATTTTCATTCCGTCTTTCTACGAGACGTATTCTGAGATACTTTCGGAGGCACGCAAGGTCGAGATGGAGTGGAACTTGAAGCCGAAGAGGGACCGTGATATGTTTGGGGGTGATAGTAGCAGTACGGGACCGACAAAGAGGCCACGGTTCCAGCAACAGCAGTTTCTAGTATAATTCGGAGCCTATCAGCAGCAATATCAGATGCCAGAACCTATTGTTGCTCTAGTACAAGCTCCAGTACAGCATATACCACATCAGCCTCAGAGACAGGTACAACAAGCTCCTCAATGCACCTATTGCAAGAAGACTGGACACACTTTGGAGATGTGCCGGAAGAGACTTGGAGCATGCTTACATTGTGGATCAACGGAGCATATGGTGAAGGACTGTCTCTGGACACTTCAACGTCCAGGCCAGGATGCAGATCGAGGGCAGAGAGGTGGGGTTAGGCCACCTGTAGCACCACAGATTGCTCATCACCCGTAAAAGGAGCTACCTCGGCAGGGCGGAGAATTTGTGGTGACGGTCGAGGAGACCGACACTACAGGTGATGGGTTAGAGAGTCTGTTCTTTCTTTCTGTTCCTTTCATCTATTTTGATTGATTGATTCTTTAGTACCTTTTGGATTCTTGTGTTATATAGTTAGTGTAGCTATAGAATACCCTGATAGAGAACAGTAATAAGACAGGTGGAGACCATGACCATGCATGTTATTCTTTGCATAGGACTGTTCTTAGTGAGATAAGACCTTACTAGACTATGATTGCTGAGGGTTTGACCTAGAAGGAGTACGATCATCCTTAAATTTCGAGAACGAAATTATTTTAAGGGGGGTAGACTTGTCACTACCGTATTTTCTAGAAAAGGATATTTTGATCATTTTATAACTAATTGAATATTGTGCATGTTAAATATTTATTTATTTATTGTATTATTTATTTATTATTAGCATGTTAAATTTATTTTTTGGACTTGTGTTAGTGGACCTAACTAGTTTAGTTTAGACTCATGGACCAACATGTATTAATTGTTAGAATTGAGCCCAACTAGAAAGCCCATTAATTAGGAGGATGATTAAATTAATTAAACCATTGGACTAGAAGTTTCTCTCGTTAATTAATTTCTTCATGAGAGGCCCCAAGGGGTATTTTAGACTATACATAGTAGCTTGAGGGAGGGGGCAAGTGAGGCCTATATAAAGGGGATGAAAACTTTCTCTCTCTTCATTTTTTATTCCAAATCTAGATCTAGAATTTTTCTCAACCAAATTTCATCAAATCCCTACCAAATTTTCACCCAATTACTTATCAAATCACCATTGGAGACTAGAAGAGCAATGATCTAGAAGGAGAAAGAAAGGATCTACAAAGAGGAGCAAGGATCTACAAATTGGAAGCTAATTTCACCAATTTTGGAGGTTTTATTGGGAATCCATCTCCCAATAGGTATAATTCAGTTTTTACCCTTAAAATAGCTTCTAAATCTGAGATTTAATCATGAATAATCAACCCATATGTATGTACTACCCATAGAATTTGGTTTTGTGTTCGTAGGAGACCTATAGAGAAAGTTATGGTACTTTTTGTGTCAATTTTGGGGGAATTCCGAAAATAACTTTTGTTGTGTGTGTCAATTGATCCTATAAATCAATTTGGCATATGTTTATGTATTTGGGGCTAGTGTCGTGTCCACAATTGGGTACGTGTAGGTCGTATCCCAATAATTTGGTGATACGTGTTATTTTGGGGGATTTTTCTCCGACACGGGACTTTGTACATGTCGTATTTTGACACGGACACATAGATCTATATTTGACACTTTGTTTTGTTCATAAATATTATATGTGATTTGTTTGTGTCCTTCGGGGTGCAATTGGATGTGTGGTGGACTCGTGTCTCATGCGTATCCTAGATCTAGTGGGATACGGTGTGATACTCTCCAATTGTTGTGTGTTTATGTGTAGATTTAATTAATTGTGCTTTAATTCTTGAATTATAATTGTGTATGTATCTATATATTTTATATATGTATTATGTATATTTATTATAGTATTTATTGTATCATAGATCTATGTATTATATATGTATTAATAGAATATATATTATGTAGCTTTCTTCTACATGCATTAATATATATATTATAATATATGTTAGGGATGTAAATATATGTATATGTTTTATATAATATATGTGTATGTTTAATTAAGTAATTAGATTATTTATAGTTATTATATGATTATTTATATATATGTAGATAAGTGGTAGCATATGTATATATAATATAGTAGATATATTTATATGTAGTTATATATATAGTTATATTATATATTATTATGTATTTATATTATTGTATGATTATATATATGTATAGTTATATATACATATTACTATGAGTGTGTGTGTATGTTACTATGTGGTATTTTATACAATTTACTATGTATAAGTGTATGTATAGTTATATATAGTTTTAAATATATATTGTATAAATATATATGGTGGGTTATATATATATGTATTATATATATATATATATATATATATATATATATATATATATATATATATATATATATATATATATTGTATATATATATACATATATTTTCAGCGACAGCAGCGAGCCAGAAGTGTCGCAACAGCAGTAACAAATGCAAATAATAGCAGCTTTTCAGCGACAGCAGTCAGCGACAGTTGCAGAAAACTGTCACAAAAATAACAGTGTATCAGCAGAGTATCAGAAGCTTCAGCGACAGTTTTTAGTGACAGTGCAGGAAACTGTCACAAAAACTGTAGTGTATCTATATACACAGCAGCTTTCTGTGACAGTGGACAGGGTATTTAGCGACAGTTTGGCAGTTTTTAATATATTAGATATTAATATATATATAGATATATATGTATATATATATGATAATTAATATATATATAAATATGTTCCTAATTGCTATTTGTATTATAGTATACTATATATGTATATATTTAGTTGTAACATATAAATTTATTAGAATAGTTAGTATATTTTAGTTATCAATTGTTATGAGTATCTTTTATATATTATATATTTGTAGGTATGTATGTACGTATATATGTATTAATAGTTAGTGTGTAGTTGGTAGTTACTATTATTCTATTAGTACATACTAGAGTTATATTGGATTGATATATGTAATTATTGATGGGTAGTTAGTATATATATGAGATTTTTGCAATTACCTTGAGATACCAATGTAAGTATCAAGATATACCAAGGTATGAGTAGTAGGTATTGGCATAAGTAATAGGATAGTTGTAAACTAATTATGGGTTGGTATTAAGGTAACTAAAATAAGGTATATAGTATTATATAAATATTAAATGCATAGTAGTTTATAATTATTGTTGGGTAGTTAGTATAAATAAGGTTTTGAATTTACCTTGAGATGCCAAGGTAAGTATCAAGGTATTGGAGGATAATCAAGGTATTGGGTTTGGATATCAAGATAGAGGTTTAGTGTTGCGATACCAAGTTGGTTTGAAACCAAGGTATCCATTTAGCATTTGTAATTGGAATTTTATATATATAATATTGATTGATATGTACATATGTGTTATATTTATCCCTTGTTTGCGTATCCTGAGATACGGTATCTTAGTATCCTAAGATGTAGCTTGTATGGCCTAGATTCATAGTGTGTGAGCCCAATATCTTTGAGTTAGACTCATGCAACCTAGAAATAGGTAGTTGACCATAATTTTACTATAGTTGACCATAGTTGACTTAGAGTTGACCTAGTTTAACTTTTGACTTAGAAATAGTTTTATGACCTAGAAATTGACTAGTTTAATTTATTTCTCTTCCCCAAAACTTGTATTAATGCAATATTTCATATATAGGTCTGTGACACCAGTTCGGACATTATTTTTCATCATTTGCTCTGGACCACAGGCGAGTACATTCTCTGATAGTTTCCATTATTTGATTACCACTATAATTCAAGTATTTAGAAATGTTACTTATGATTCTTGACACGATGGTACACAAATTGGTATTGTTATTGGATCGCTAGTCATGGGATGTTACCTTGATTATGGAGATGGTATCGGATACTGTCCTTGTTGGTATTGGATAACATTGAATATTGTAGATTAAACATTGGATACATTGGCTAGTGACGTGTTCCATCATATCAGTCGGGGCGGGGGAAATACCAATTAAATATGTGATCAAGAAACTATCGGCTAGTAGTATAATCATTGGCTACTAACTAACCATGCAATTCACGTATGGTTGAGTTAGCTCCTTAGTGTAATCATTGAATCTCCCCGGCCGATCACATATTTAGTTAGTATCTCAAATCACATAGTTATTGTAGATTCCATTATTCAGTTCATTGATTACCTTATTCTATTCTGACATTATAGCTCATTCCTTTATTCTTGTACGCATTGATTATATTCTGTTGCAAGTATTGCCTATTCTTTCATTGTTCTTGATTATCAGTTATATCCTCATCGTAGATAGCATCTTCTATTCTACTGCTTTATAGTTTTTGTCAATTAATTGGAACTGCTATTGGGTTGTACTTCGCTCCATTCCTGACTGGAAAACATTTTTCAGAGGATCCGGGAGATTGGTGTCCGACATACTACGGACCTCAGCCTATTGATGGTGCAGACTTGGACCCACTAGTTCTGGAGTGACTGTCGAGAGATTTAGCCGGATTCACTAGTTAGCATAGTTAGTTCTCTTTAGCATTTTGGTACCAGATTTGTTTCCGACATATTATTGTGTTTGGATTTTATTTCTATTTGTTGTTGTTATATTATTAACTGCATAGTTATGTTAGACTTCTTTGATATCTTCTCGTGCCATAGAAATATGATTGAGTATTGTGTTGAACTAAGTTGATTATACTCTCATCTTGGAGTTGAGATATTATTGGAGGTTTATGCTTTATAGTGAGATAATTAGATAGTATAGTTGACCAAGACAGCGTTCTACCACCGATGCTGCGGCGTAGGCTGGGCGTTGTTCCCTACTTGCATCCCTACACCGGGTGCGGGTCGTGACACATTTTTAGTGGTGGCCCATGCAGGCCAGGCTTCGCAAGTTATGCGATGTCATAGTAGTGCGACGACTTAGTTATACTACTGTGAGTCTGCGATAGGATATAGGACATAGGATACTAGGATGAGAGAGGGATACTCAATCACAACTAGGAATTCCAATCTGAATTGAATTGCTACTTTTGATTCCTTCTGAATACTTTTGTCCTTCCTTGATGATATCTTATCTTGTGTCGAATTGATCTCCTTTGTTTCGATCTGTCTTCAGGATGCCGCCGAAGACTAGATCCCATCGATCGGGAGCAGTTTCTGTGAGGTCTGCCACCTCTCAATCTTCCACTCAGGCAGTAGGGTTTGTACCTCCTACGATATCAGTTCATGTAGGAGTCTCGGCTGCCTTCTGGGGTTCTCCTTCACCTGTTCTGAGGACTACTCCAGTTGCTTCGGAGGGACTTCTACCACCTCCATTTTCAGGAGATATCGCGCCGATGGTTGCACTGTTTAGAGAGATGATGGAATTACAGAGGGCACAGATAGAAGCCCAGCACAGGCAGTCAGATTTGATGCGACAGTATGGAAAACGCCCATCAGATAGCTATAACAGCAGTTCAGAAAGAGGCTCCTCCACAGCCACAGGATATTCAGATCAAGCCAGGCAACATTCAAAATTTCAAGAAGCTTGAGCCTCGAGTTTTTAAGGGTACAGAATGTAACACCCTGTTCCGTTCTAGCGGACTGCCGTCTCAAACGGCAATAGTGCAACTGTCCCGACCCGCTTTGCCTCGATCAAGAAGCAAAAGATATCCAGACTTGTCCCTACAGGAAATCCGGCTTGGACTTTCAGAGGCTCGCTTGACGTATCGCTCTACCGAGGCGAATCATCGCTAAGGTGGGTGGCTACGGTGAACTTGTCTTTGCTTAGCCAGCACACATAAAATCTGGAATATTATGCTAGTCGCTAGGTGATTCACCCCTGCATGCTAATAAATCCAACGCACCTAGCTAAGGGAATAATCCTAACTCATATTGCTTATGCTAGAACATGGAAATTGAAATACTGCTTATGTTCAGACCCTCGTATGCTAAGTCCCTTAACGGTTTCAACTCTCGGCTTACCTTCGGGTCCGAGCAACGTGCCTGCTTATGTTCCTTAGAAACGCATGCTTGTCTGCTTAATGTTTGCCTTGTTTTCATCCAAACCCCCGGGAGACTACTAAGCAGTCATCCCGTGCGTGATTGAACCTGCAAGTATCTAAGACCGTTGGGTCATCAGGCAGCCCCGAACCAGGGGAATGCATAAAGACAAGTCAATCACTGTACAGAATCAAGATTCAAGTATCTCGTGTTCTCGTGTTCAAAGTGCATTTGCGTCCTCAATTCCAGTGCACTCTTGTTCCCGTGTATCTCGTGATAACTGACTGACCCAACCACTGCATGTTGCGGATAACCTGTGCACAAGGTATTGAACGTTCAAGTTCCTGCGGACGGCTACAACCGGGGCACCAGAGCCGATCCGATCCGGACGGAACTTTCTGATAGTCTAACGTGAGCGGGCGGCATGGAGTGAACGCCCCAATGGCCTAGCATCTCGCTCCATACCGTCCCGGGCGAGGTGACGTGTAGCGATACAAGACCTCTCGCACCCAACCGCCCAAGACTATAAACGGTCCTTTATGGCTTTGCCAGCGACAACTGTTCATATAGATAAGTCATCCTCGCTTAGCGGCTATCCGCATGCGAGTCACTGCATCGCATCAATGAACAACTAAACACCTGAACGATCATGATAAAACGACTCTCATGTTGCATATGCTATTGGTTTGGTTTTCATCAAGTATGCCTCCTGAATGTTTTATACTTGCCCGCGCTTGAATTAACAATGTTTGCCTTGGACAGGGAAGGCCAAATGGTAAGTCTTGCCGTGTTCCTCTCATATCGCACGGCGCACTGCCACACGAACTAGGTTATTCAATATTTGCATGAACTGATCCTAAGGCAACTAGAAAGACAACGTAATAGTTGTGCACGGAACCTGCATTACGTGTTTGGATTTGTCGAGCGGGCGAGTAGCTTCCCCACCAGTGCATTCAATGTACTGATAATCCACCAGTTTGTATGCAGGGTGCGGGAGAACCTCGTTCGGTGCGGACGCCTCCAACGTGCGTGCTAAGGCGTGGACATCACTCCGAAGCAATGGTGCATCCGGAACTGAAGCACATATACAAGACATAAGTTGTGAACATCGCCTGAACATCGTCTCTACATTCATTCCACAATGGTAGCCACTTGGCACGCTTTTACTGTTTCAGAGAGAGAGGCTTGAGCGACTTGTAATCTCGGCTATACGCCGCCTGTAACACATGTTCATATCAATAAAAGAGCTTGGTTTACTTCAACTTGTGTTTCAATGCTTCCGCTATATTCGTCAACTCAGAGAACTTGTTACCAAATCGCTATGCGTTCATGACTCCGCTGCACTCGAACAATCTGTCCGACTCTGTGGCTTAGAACTCTTACCGCCAGCCAATGAATTACGGCCTTGCACGGGCGCGGTTCCCGCTCGTGCGGCATCACGCCCGGATGGGTCAAGCGATCGTTCCGCGGGAGCGCTGGCGAGGGTGATTCCCGCCTAGCGGGAACGGCCGATTTGCCTGCGGGAGATCGGGGCGTGACATAATGGTATCAGAGCCTGGCTTCTACGCCTTTGGAATTCATTTCGATATCTCTGTTTCAAAAGCTCATTCGTGGGTTATGTGCACGCTCTCTCTCAATGCCTCGATGGGATGTTCCAACAATAAGTCTAAATACTTTCAAAATGCGTTTTGAATGATATGCTTGCTTGTCTGGTTGTATGCTGCGAGCGGCCTTTGTGCCAACCTGTATGAACCCTTGAGAGTATCGCTAGTAGCTTGTCCGATTTTTCACTAACTCTAAGTTTGGTTGAATGCATCTATTCGAGGGACGCCTTGAACTAGTGCACCATCCAAGACTTAAGAAAAGGGTGAAACTCGAGTGCTGAGACTTCGCTATCACTAAGCTGGTTGACGTGTTCACACAAGAAATGCATGTCGAAGGTGCGCACGATTCAGTCTAAGCGATATGCTGATTTCGACGCTTGTGCAAGTGAAGATCCAAATGAACAAGTACAAACGACTTGTCTAGGATTGCCTCAACCCTAGATTACTGCTTGTCCTCAGTAAGTCTCGAGGATGAGACTTTTTCTGAGTTGGGTAGGATGTAACCCCCTGTTCCGTTCTAGCGGACTGCCGTCTCAAACGGCAATAGTGCAACTGTCCCGACCCGCTTTGCCTCGATCAAGAAGCAAAAGATATCCAGACTTGTCCCTACAGGAAATCCGGCTTGGACTTTCAGAGGCTCGCTTGACGTATCGCTCTACCGAGGTGAATCATCGCTAAGGTGGGTGGCTACGGTGAACTTGTCTTTGCTTAGCCAGCACACATAAAATCTAGAATATTATGCTAGTCGCTAGGTGATTCACCCCTGCATGCTAATAAATCCAACGCACCTAGCTAAGGGAATAATCCCAACTCATATTGCTTATGCTAGAACATAGAAATTGAAATACTGCTTATGTTCAGACCCTCGCATGCTAAGTCCCTTAACGGTTTTAACTCTCGGCTTACCTTCGGGTCCGAGCAACGTGCCTGCTTATGTTCCTTAGAAACGTATGTTTGTCTGCTTAATGTTTGCCTTGTTTTCATCCAAACCCCCGGGAGACTACTAAGCAGTCGTCCCGTGCGTGATTGAACCTGCAAGTATCTAAGACCGTTGGGTCATCAGGCAGCCCCGAACCAGGGGAATGCATAAAGACAAGTCAATCACTGTACAGAATCAAGATTCAAGTATCTCGTGTTCTCGTGTTCAAAGTGCATTTGCGTCCTCAATTCCAGTGCACTCTTGTTCCCGTGTATCTCATGATAACTGACTGACCCAACCACTGCATGTCGCAGACAACCTGTGCACAAGGTATTGAACGTTCAAGTTCCGGCGGACGGCTACAACCGGGGCACCAGAGCCAATCCGATCCGGACGGAACTTTCTGATAGTCTAACGTGAGCGGGCGGCATGGAGTGAACGCCCCAATGGCCTAGCGTCTCGCTCCATACCGTCCCGGGCGAGGTGTCGTGTAGCGATACAAGACCTCTCTCACCCAACTGCCCAAGACTATAAACGGTCCTTTATGGCTTTGCCAGCGACAACTGTTCATATAGATAAGTCATCCTTGCTTAGCGGCTATCCGCATGCGAGTCACTGCATCGCATCAATGAACAACTAAACACCTAAACGATCATGATAAAATGACTCTCATGTTGCATATGCTATTGGTTTGGTTTTCATCAAGTATGCCTCCTGAATGTTTTATACTTGCCCGTGCTTGAATTAACAATGTTTGCCTTGGACAGGGAAGGCCAAATGGTAAGTCTCGCCGTGTTCCTCTCATATCGCACGGCGCACTGCCACACGAACTAGGCTATTCAATATTTGCATGAACTGATCCTAAGGCAACTAGAAAGACAACGTAATAGTTGTGCACGGAACCTGCATTACGTGTTTGGATTTGTCGAGCGGGCGAGTAGCTTCCCCACCAGTGCATTCAATGTACTGATAATCTACCAGTTTGTATGCAGGGTGCGGAAGAACCTCGTTCGGTGCGGACGCCTCCAACGTGCGTGCTAAGGCGTGGACATCACTCCGAAGCAACGGTGCGTCCGGAACTGAAGCACATATACAAGACATAAGTTGTGAACATCGCCTGAACATCGTCTCTACAATCATTCCACAATGGTAGCCACTTGGCACGCTTTTACTGTTTCAGAGAGAGAGGCTTGAGCGACTTGTAATCTCGGCTATACGCCGCCTGTAACACATGTTCATATCAATAAAAGAGCTTGGTTTACTTCAACTTGTGTTTCAATGCTTCCGCTATATTCGTCAACTCAGAGAACTTGTTACCAAATTGCTATACGTTCATGACTCCGCTGCACTCGGACAATCTGTCCGACTCTGTGGCTTAGAACTCTTACCGCCAGCCAATGAATCACGGCCTTGCACGGGCGCGGTTCCCACTCGTGCGGCATCACGCCCGGATGGGTCAAGCGATCGTTCAGCGGGAGCGCTGGCGAGGGTGATTCCCGCCTAGCGGGAACGGCCGATTTGCCTGCGGGAGATCGGGGCGTGACATAGAAGGTATAGTCTATGCTGACGATTGGCTTGAAGATATCGAGCGACTCATGAAGGTGTCCCGTCTTGCGGAGGATCTGAAGGTTGAGGCGGTAGGACTTCAACTGTTCGACGTTGCCCGCACTTGGTTCAGGAATGAGCCAATTCTTACTGATGCGGGGCAGTCTTGGGAGATATTCAAGGATCTTTTTAAGAAGAAGTTCTTTGCTCGGACGGACATATTGGAATTAGGAAGGCAATTTGAGAGCTTTACACAAGGAAGCATGTCCGTAGAGGAGTATGCCGCAGAGTTTGGGAGGCTGAGCCGATTTGCGGAGTACTTGGTGAGAGAGCCAGAAGTTTGGGCTATCCGTTTTTGCGAGGGTCTGAATTGGGAAGTGAAGATTCTCATTCCGTCTTTCTACGAGACGTATTCTGAGATACTTTCGGAGGCACGCAAGGTCGAGATGGAGTGGAACTTGAAGCCGAAGAGGGACCGTGATCTGTTTGGGGGTGATAGTAGCAGTACCGGTCCGACAAAGAGGCCACGGTTCCAGCAACAGCAGTTTCCAGTACAATTCGGAGCCTATCAGCAGCAATATCAGATGCCAGAACCTATTGTTGCTTTAGTACAAGCTCCAGTACAGCATATACCACAGCAGCCTCAGAGACAGGTACAACAAGCTCCTCAATGCACCTATTGCAAGAAGACTGGACCCACTTGGGAGATGTGCCGGAAGAGACTTGGAGCATGCTTACATTGTGGATCAACGGAGCATATGGTGAAGGACTGTCTCTGGACACTTTAACGTTCAGGCCAGGATGCAGATCGAGGGCAGAGAGGTGGGGTTAGGCCACCTGTAGCACCACAGATTGCTCATCACCCATAAAAGGAGCTACCTCGGCAGGGCGGAGAATTTGTGGTGACGGTCGAGGAGACCTACACTACAGGTGATGGGTTAGAGAGTCTGTTCTTTCTTTCTGTTCCTTTTATCTATTTTGATTGATTGATTCTTTAGTACCTTTTGGATTCTTGTGTTATATAGTTAGTGTAGCTATAGAATACCCTGACAGAGACAACAGTAATAAGACAGGTGGAGACCATGACCATGCATGTTATTCTGTCACTACCACAATTCCAAATAAGGGCATTTGTATAATTTCACTATTTTGAATAATTATGTGTTTAATTTATCTGCTGAGTTTTTAAAACTATTTATATGGTGTTAGTGATATTTGGTTTTAGGTCAAACCCTAGAATCCATTAGGACAACCCTAATGAGTAAACCCTAATTTGAAAACCTAATTCTAGAGAAACCCTAGAACTTAAATTGTAGGTTTGAACCTCAAACCCTAGACTGACTAGACCTTAGTTAATTAGGTTATACATGACCTAACCTGGGGGTTTAACCTAAAACAATGCATTTGAAACCCTAGCTAGGTTTAATATAAAAGGGAAGCCTCTTACAAAGCCATCCTTCGTGTAGAAAGGAGAAACCCTAGCCTCCACAAGAGAAAGCCATCTCCCCACTCCAGAATTCGAAATCTAGCCCTAGGGATCCCATTCTCCTCCTCCAAAGCAAGAGAAGCAAGGGATTGGGTCAAAAAGCCTTGGAGAAGAAGAACCTCCATTGAAGAAGCCATCTCCCTAGGTAAAACCCTATTTTTAGTTCTTTTAATTCTGTTTTTAGTTGATAATGGCCTTTAGGAACCCACCAAACTGTGTAGTTTCGATTTTAGGGTTGAACTAGGGTTTAAGTGTGACCAACATTTGGATTTCCCCAAATTCGAATGAACCCTAACCCTTAGGGTTTGCTTATAGACTGATTTCACCCTCCTACGTGTAGGTTAGATATTGATTTAGGGTTTTGTCTTGGGTTTTCAGGAGTCCTTAGTGTGGTTTTCGTTTTGCACATCATGTATTTGGTGAAATGCTTCACAGAAGGAATTACCTATCTAATCTACTCTAATATTATCTAATTTGATGTATGAGGTTTGATGTAGATATATATATATGCATATGTGTAGATGTGTTGTTATTTTGATTTCCTGTGGAGTCGAGTGTTGTGGGCTGTGGTGTGTATTAGGGAATTCTGGGCAGTGGGTGATCGGGAAATCTGTGTGTGCTGTGCATTTTGGGTTTCACTGTGCACATTTGAAGTTAGGGGGAGACTGTGTTCTGTGTATTCGTATCAGTTTAAATTCCAGTTGGTGTGTCCCTGTGTCAACAGCAGTGTGAAACTAGGGTGTGACTAACCCATGTGAATTCTCTGTGTGTCTAAGTGTGCGAACTGTATGTGTGTATCAGAGTGTGTAGGTGCTTGTGCAGTGAGCATCAGTCAGGTCCTGTGAGTTCAGTTCACATGTATCAAATATCAGGTTTTGGAGTTGGTTTGATTGTAGGAACTAATGCTGTGTGTATTTCAGTCGGGTAGGAAGATTTTTGTGCATGTATCAGAGGTTGACTTTTGAAGTTTTAGGGGGAGGGGGACTTAGATGATACTCTGAAGTATCAATGTGCACTTGAGCATGGGACCTTGGTGTCGGGTCAGCTAGGAGGGGGCAGCAACAAGAT
The DNA here is from genome assembly GCA_036927795.1 of Iris macrosiphon. NCBI lineage: Eukaryota > Viridiplantae > Streptophyta > Magnoliopsida > Asparagales > Iridaceae > Iris > Iris macrosiphon. Next base: position 20,439,163 of record JAYESA010000016.1, read on the forward strand.
ATTATGGGGACTGATACTTAAGTATCAGTATAGTATCAGTGAACTACAACATACAATATGCTGTTGGTTATAATTGTAGTTCCAGTATGGGGTGTGATTGTGAAGGTCTGTGTGTAGTAGTAGTTGGCAGTGGGTGAACATCTGCATTTGGCAGTAAATAGGGGGTATGAGTGTTTAGTTTGTCGTTGTGTACCCAAGTATGGAGTTAAGGCAGGTGAGTGTCATTGTGTAGCTGTGTAGAATTGAGTTTGGGAGAATATTAGAGGGTGTGGAATCTGTGTATGGCTGTATTTATGTGCCAGTGTGTGCCAATGTTGAACTAGCTGTGTTGCTTCCACAGTGCAGTGTGTGGGAGAGGAAAAGTCTGAGAGCAGTATCAGTCAGTTTTAGAGTTATATCTCTGTGTGTAGGTCCTAGTGTCTCAAGTACTGTGAGTGAAATCCCCAGGTCAGTGTATCTAGTGTATCAAAAACTAACTGTGAACCAGTATGTATGTGTCAGAGTTTTACTGTATGCAAACTGTGTGAAGAGCAGTGCACATATGTAGGTGGGTATGTGCCAGTTTTCATAAATCTGTGAGTTAGAGTGTGTTCTAGTGTATCAGTTAGGAGAGTGAGTGAGTGAGCTTTTGTGGGGTATTAGGGCAGTGAGGAAACTGTGTGTGTGTGTTTCCTGTGTAGAGTATCAGGGTAGGACAGTAGGTGAGAGACTGTGTGAGTACCTGTGTAAACTGTGCAGATACTGCATGTGTGTGGGAAGTGTAGGTCTATGTATTTGTGTCTGTGTATCAGATTTAGGGAAAAGAACTGTGTAGCATTGTAGGGAAATAGGCATGTGTGTGTGTGTCTCAATATTAGTATCAGTTCATCTAAAACCAAACTGTGTCAACCTATGTTAGGTACCTGTGTGTGTTTTCTTTGTTAGAAATCAGTGTGGCAGCGTGTTAATTTCAGTGTCTTAACTATGTGAACCTATGTGTTGCTGTATAGGAGAGAATGTCAGAATGCAGTGAGGTACTAGATGTGGGAAAATACACTAGTACAAGGGTATCAGTTAGCAGTTAGGAAATAATATGGGGTATTGGTGGGGGTTAATATGTGGAGTTGAGTATAGGTATTAGAGTATTAAAACTAGATAATATTAAATGATAGATTAACTATTATATATATTGTATCACCTAGCCCTAGCTAAGTTATACTTGTAATCACCCTAGAAACTAGATTTGAACCCAGATTGAGGTGTTATGAGTACACCCTAGTGTTTATAACTAGGGATGACACAATTAGCTAGTGTTAGACTAGTATTGACCAGTAGGCTTTAGAATTGACCTAGAGGCCTCGTATTAAATTAGTTAAACATGTTTATTCTTTTATTTCAATATTTTGACATTGAATTTCCATAATTAGGTCATTGTGATCCCACTTTGGACATCGATCCTCACACCTTGCTCAGGACCACAGGCGAGTACATTCTCTGACAGTTTTTATTGTTGATTACTTCTATAAATTGTAGTGTATTACATACTTGATTCCGACACTATGGATACACGGGTTAGCACCCTAGATCCCCATCATGAGGAGTCATGATTGGAATCCATCGTGCTAGCTGGGGGATGGGGAACTATTAGTAGATTATGTGATCATATCCAAACATTTATATGCACCATAGCTCACCCCACTTCTCACGTCGGGTGCAGCCTGACCATTTATATGCTCCATAGCTGTTATATATGATTAGCCTGACCACTACATGCACCATAGCTAACCATATGGTTAGCCTGACCTAAAAGAATCATAGCTAATCATATATAACCAGCCTGATCCAGTCCCAAGCCGATCACATAATAAACTAATATTTCAAACACTTAGTTAGATGTTTATTTTATTCAGATTCACTTGTTCTAGCATTCACTGTTTATTGTTCATTGCTAGATGCTCTATTACCTATTTTCATTTCTCCAGTACTTCACATGTTCAGCTTTTATTCTCATCTTGTATTTCTTACACTGTTTATAGTCTTTGTCAATTTAATGAAACTGCTGTTAGTGCTTGTGCTTCGCTCCAATCCTGACTGGATAACAAAATTTTTCAGAGGACCTGGAGAACTTTTGCCCCACTCATTACGGCCCAGGAATAGAGGGAGATTTCACTCCAGAAATCCCAGAGGAGTTGCCTATCCTAGAGGAGATCTTGCCTGCCTGTACTTAGATTATTTTTCTACATTTATTGTTTTAGACTGAGTCTGAGTTGTATTTATTAATTTGTGACTTTGTAAGGTCATCTAGACCCAAGATTTGAGTTGGACTTATTGTGGTTGGTTTTTATTAGAACTCTTTTCAATTCTCATCGTGCCATTATTCTTATAGCTTGTGATTGAGTATATTATAGAACTGTGGTTTATTTATCATTGTCCTCCGTACGGAGTTGAGACTATTGACAGGATATACTATGTTTGTGACCTAGACAGCGTTCTACCGCCGATGCTGCGGCGTAGGCTGGTCGTACCCACGACTCATGCCCAAATTTCGGGTACGGATCGTGACATATTCTTTGCATAGGACTGTTCTTAGTGAGATTAGACCTTACTAGACTATGATTGCTGAGGGTTTGACCTAGAAGGAGTACGATCACCCTTAAATTTCGAGGACAAAATTATTTTAAGGGGGATAGACTTGTCACTACCGTATTTTCTAGAAAAGGATATTTTGATCATTTTATAATTAATTAAATATTGTGCATGTTAAATATTTATTTATTGTATTATTTATTTATTATTAGCATGTTAAATTTATTTTTTGGACTTGTGTTAGTGGACCTAACTAGTTTAGTTTAGACTCATGACAAGACTACTACTCTGATTCTGACGGACCTCTGAAAGTCTTCCTGAAAGGATGTGTCACCAATACTCCTTCCTCTCTTGTTGTCAAGATTGGCAAGAAAGTTGTAGAGCCTCTTGTAATCAACCTTCACAAGACATCCCGCAGAGAAAGTCCCGAGTGCCCACCAAAGAAGTATCACCCTATAGTAGAAGTCTTTGAACCTTTGGTAATAACCTCCATCGTCCCAATAGGAAGGTTCCTAATTAGCCTCATGCATTGATGACAGACACCAAAAATGATGAATTCAAGGAGTATGTCAGCACTCAGACTAATGTGCCTCCTTTCGACGGTGTTCTCCTGATAAGGAGATACTCTATTTTTTGAATAAATGGTTGCTTTTGAACTACTCTGATGTCGAACATATAAGAACTATGTACTCCATAGAATAGGGCCTAGGTTCACAACTACACATGCCAGTGATGGCAACTTATGCAATTAATAAGGTACTCCCCTATGGGGGGTAATTTCTTCATAATTCCAGCAAGAAAGAGGGGAAAAAATCATTTTTAGTAGGTTGGAAAGTTGTTGAAACTTTCTCTTAGACGAACCAGAACCTGACAACGGTAAAATACAGCTCTATCGCTAAGAGCATCATCCAGAAAATGGTTTATGACTTGAAGAGCAATCAAGGCCTCAATTACGCCCCTGCAGGAAAGACAGAGACGAATTATCAATGAACCGATCAAAGTCTGGGATATGTCACGCCCCAACAACTCCTGTATGCTCAGAAGCAGAAGGCGGGATGCATTCTCACTCCTCAGAGTCCTCCATCTAGGACTCGTATATGAGCATTGGAGAAATATTTAGAATATCCTTATCTATCAATATGACATTATCAGACCAAGTCGAAGATAATAATCCATCACTCGAGTTCTTCGAGGTCGAACCATGGGCTTAACAGTTAGAATCTTAGTGGGAGTCATATTTCGAGCAGCAAGAACCTCCTACCGAAGACGAAGTGGTACAAATTGACCTGGATGATGACTCCTCTCCCAAGCCTATCTTCATCAGCAAGAGCCTTTTCGGAGAAGATCGTGAATCCCTTATTCAGCTTATAAGGGAATAGATCGACATCTTTGTATAGAGCTACGAAGATATGCTAGGGTTAGACCCTTAGATCGTGATGCATAACCTTAACATCCTATCGAATGCTAAGCCAGTGAAGAAACAACTACGACGATTTCGTTCGAATGTCATGGATGCAATCGAAGCTGAAGTGGATAAGATGACAACAAACGACTTTATTTGTGAGGAACAACATAAAAAATGGGAGCCAATATCATTCCTGTCATAAAAAGGAATGGCAAGATCCAAGTCTGCATAGACTTTCATGATTTAAATGTGGCATGCCCAAAGGACGAGTTCCCTCTCCCTCTCCCGATCACAGATATAAATATAGACAACACTTGTGGTTTCGAGAGAATATCTTTTATGGATGGGTTCTTATGTCATGTCCTAATCCCGGAGGACTGAAAGTCACCACTGGTCATGATGCCGTACAAGCCTAAGTTGCGCTTGCACAAGGACATGACTTGTATAATAACAAAATAAGCTATTCAGATTTATAAGCAGCGATACAATATTACAGAAAACTGAATGAACACAATGGTGTAAGGAAATAAGCTCTTTATTGATAACTTGAAATATATTACAAGGCTTTCAATACATTGCCAATAGGCTTATATCTCTCTTGAGCTATACAGAATACAATAACATCGTTCCATATATTACATCCCTTTATACAAAAAATTCACAAAACATCTCAATGCATCTCAAGACATCTTCTGATTTTTGTCTCCTAAGGATGAGGATCTGCTAACACTTCAGATAATCCAGCACATACGGACAAACTGGTGGGGGGGATCAACACTTTTGGGAATGCACTGGTGAGGAACAAATACAACACCCTCTGAAACCATCACTAAGTAGTCATGTAAGAAAATATTATATTATTAGTGATCTTGATACTTTTACCTATGTTCATTTTATATTGTACACGAATCAGAGTCAGATTAATTTTCTCTTTGAAAAGCCATACTTCGTATTCAATTTATTCAAACATACAGTAGGGACATTGTCAATGCATGATATATATAAATTCATTCCTATCTTGATGTGCGTAGCATGTACTGTAAACTATATCATTTACTTCGAGGGGCTGATTAACATCATATCATTTGATACTCTTTTTTCTTATAAACGATGAGTGGCAGTACAAGTGTGCAGACATGCCATATTTTACGTAAACTATAATATTCTTAGCAGCAGTTCATGATAGAAAGTATAATCCATAAAGAACCCCTTATTCCGTGATTTTTACCCTTGGCGAAAGTCCATCCCTCCAATAGATAATGTTAGAACAATTTTACCTAAACATATATGTGGTTCCCTATCCGTATCTGGATCAAATGGTTAAGGTTGCAAGAAGGTTAAATCTAGCATGCGTCCTAGCTACATGATGGTCCATGGGTAGCCCCATGATTACTAGCGGTGACTCAAGGTTCATCTTTGCAGTAGTAAGCGTGGATGTCAGCAGCTGTGATTCAAGGTTTAGCCCTTCACTAACATGCACGAATACTAGTAGTTGTGATGCAGGGTTTCGCTCTTTACTAATAGACCCAACACCCTACTAGATTATAAGGACCGTTCCTCAGGGTGCCCTCACAATCTCTCCTGGGCCGATCTATTCTCAGTGGCCTAAGAATTGTCGATAGACTATTACCTTGTGCACAAGTTTTCTAGACCAATGGATGAATACCAATTCTATCAGATAAATTATACAATGCAAGCAGTCGATGAACAAGCAGACTCTTCTATTTTTTATCTAATAGCCACACCCCACTTGATCGTAAGAACCATATCTCAGGGTTTAGTCTCTTTTTTTATTTAATAGCCATACCCCACTTGATCACAAGAAACGTTCCTCAGGATGCACTATTAGTCTCTTCTATTATCTGTACGGACAAGCTATCATCTCTTTGCATATCAATCTCTTTTCCACAGTATGAGTTATTCATAGAGTTCTATCTTTTGTTGTACGATAAAGGAAACATGTATTAATCTTTATTTAAGTAGGCATGACAACAGTTCTTTTATCTATTTTAACTAAGCATGTGGTTCTACTCTTGATTAGCATAAGATATAGGGACACATGTTCAAGTGTACTTGTACTCTTCTTTATTAGCATGGCAATATTTCGTTTGATAGCAGTGATAATATAACTTAGCATGCAATATTCTTTTCTTGGCTTAGCATGGCAGGGTTCTTTCATTTGAGAAGCATACAAGTTCTCTTGTTAAGCATAAAGTGTCAGGTTCTATCATTCTTATTTATAAAAAAATTCTTAGCATCAAGCATTTATGAAAAATTACATTCTTTATTAAGCGGGAAAGAATCAGAGAAAGATGTTCTACCCATTCACCAAGATCAATCAACTTCTGTTTCAACAAATTAGCTCTTCATGAAAGCTTTCTCTCGAGCCAAAAAATTGATATCTTTGTACATAGTTCCATCGCGGAGCGAGGCACTACATCTCGAGCTATAACAAAATTAAGATATTTCCAGATGATGAGAATTACACATCATTTTGAACATCGCTGGGGGTATACTGTTACACAGTTGTAGAAGCATAAAAAGTGCGCCTCAGATAGATGGCACAGTTTTATATAAATAAACCCAATAGTCGAAGAATGTCACACTTTCTACTTGTGTCATGACCCGTACCCGGAATGAGGGCACGAGTACGTGGGTACGTCCAACCTACACTACAACATCGGTAGTAGAACGTTGTCTAGGTCACTAACTATCAATCTCACACAGTAATTATATAATGAACCTGTCATAATATCTCAACTTTAAAAGGAGGACAATGAAGTGCGCCGTAGATAGATGGCGCAGTTTTCTATAAATAAACCCAATAGTAGAAGAATGTCACACTTTCTACTTGTGTCATGACCTGCACCCGGAATAAGGGCACGAGTACGTGGGTACGTCCAACCTACTTTATAGCATTGGCAGTAGAACGCTGTCTAGGTCACTAACTATCAATCTCACACAGTAAGTATATAGAACCTGTCATAATATCTCAACTCTAAAAGGAGGGCAATGAATATAAAGGTAATACTAAATACTTAATCACAATCTAAAGCACGATAAGATATCAAAGAGACCTATCAAACTAAAAGGTAAAAAAATATCAACAACTTCTAAATACAACAAAAATATCCAAATCTCAAATATAATGACAAAGTCTACAATATAACAATATCCAAGTCTCAATTTACCAATAAGTAGTTCTAAACTGAATCCAACACCATGCCATAAAGAGAATCCAAAACTCCTAGGAAGCACTCTCGAGTATCAGGGCCCATGGTAGCTATTCCCTCCTCTGCCCCATAGTGTGTGGGACACCAGTCCTCATCTAAAGAGTCATCTAAAAAATATATCCAATCAAGATGGAGCAAATTACACCTCTGCTAGCAATTCCAATTAATTGATAAATACTATAAAATCATTATAGTAAGTAATACATGATGAACAAGAAAAAGAAATAAATCAAAGAATAAAATATAGTCACAGTAATGTTAAGAAGCAAGAGAAAATAAGCATGGTGAACCAAGAACTACTATAAATAAGATTGTAAATAGATGAGAAATGAACTAGATAAATAAGATGTGTGCCCAGCAAGTATCATGTGAATCCAACAAGGAAAGCACTAAACTAGTTTATTTTGAAATACCACTTTCGACATGTAAACGGCTAGGGGTAAGTACGGCTCACCGCACACTTGGTGTGCGGCTGCTATCATTCCAGATTAGACCAGAAGGGTGATTCCAGATTTTGGGAATGTTTACATGTCTACATGAGTATTTCCTCACCTTGATAGTATAAATGAATATAAATCCTGACACACAAATCAAATATGAGTCCAGCCAGATAAAATAAGTGATGCCAGTAGGTGAGTCCTGATGTGATGCCAGTAGTTAGTCCAGAAGTCTAGCATAATATACGTGTCGCAGAGAGTGAATCCAGATAATACTAATCCGTGTATCCAAAGTGTCAAAAAATCAGGTAAAACAATACTATAAACCAGAATCATATAAATTATCAAATAACGAAAACTAACAGAGAATGTACTCGCCTGTGGTCCTGAGCTGACAATGCCAATCTGTGTCTGGACTGGAGTCAAAGTGACCAATACATATGAGTTATCATGTTAGAAGGTGTTTCTGCATCATAAATATGTCTAAAATAAATTAAATCATGTTTCTAAGTCCAGTCTAGTCAAACTAGGTCAAAACTAGGTTATGCCTAGATTTCAGGTCAAAACTAGTTAAAACATATACCAAGTATACTAGTATACCATATAGACTTACATAATCATTATCTTATATTATCCATCCCAATACTACTATCGTATACTATTACCTTACCTTTGATACTTCAATACCTAGTCTTATATCTCACTATTTTGCCATAACATAGTATCTACCTAGACACTTACCTGCACTAGTATCCAGTACCTTGATACCCAAATATTACCCTAGCTAACTAGTGTCAAAACCCATAATTAATATATAACCTATACATTGGTATCAAATTAATACCTTAACCCCAAAACCCCATATCTAGATATCTCCATATAACTTTATTTATTTATATATACTCAACCTCCACCTTAACATCTAAATGTTCACTCATTACCTAACCAATATCTCACAATAACTTAACGTGCCCATGACTTAGCTACACTGGTATATATACCCACTTGTGCATTCCTTCACTACATTCTCACTTACCTAACACTGAAACCTCATTTGCAACGATCACTTGGTACTGATGCACCGTAATCACTACACCCAAATCCTGCTGGTAAAAACTAACTATCCTGCAGCTACTTACTGCAGTTAGCATTAGCGTGCACTGCACACTAATCCATGCCTAAATCAAATCAGTTCCACACTACTAGTGCAGTGATACTACTATGTATCACTTTCACACCCGGTCTGATACTCCCTGCTAGCCCTTCACTTGATCAAGGTACATTCCTAATTTTCTGAACCTGATCTCCCTTTTCTACTGCTGTTATAGTTTCTTTTACTTAAATGTTTCTCACTTCCCAGACAACCTTTGTACTAACCCACTGCAGAATGTATAATCTTGATACTCACAGTTCCCACCAATACTTAATACACTCTTTTCCCTCATGCCTGATCCACTGGTATCCCCTAATTCCACTGCTCGTGAGCACAAATGTGCCTGTAGGTCTTCCCTTAGCTGTGCATCACAGTAACACCCATGTTACTGTTGTTGTTGCAAAAACTAGGGTATAACTCCCCCTTCTCCTACGCTCAAATATACTTCTAACTGTTGTCAGTGCTGCTATTTATACCATGTAACAACTACAGGGACTACCCCTTGCTGTTCCAGAATAACCTCGCTCTAAAATTCCTTCAACTCGATACATAAACATACACACACACAGTCACCCAAAATCTCCATGTACTGACACACAACCCTGTTGTTACACTTGTATAACAGTCACTAGGTGATCTGCCTAACTAGCTCTACCCGACACATATTACTCCCACTCTGTTGCCTGTAAGCAACTCAGTTGCATTCCAATAATCCACTGTATCTCTTGCACTCTAATACCTATATTGACCACCACACACCCACATGTATTAATAGAAGTGTCACGCCCCAGTCCCAAAAGTACACGGGACCAGGCCACGTGGCAATAGCCAGCTGACACATCTTCGAGGATATCCCAATTTAATGGTTCCACAAAAAGTGCTACACTGTCCTATAATACTAACATGTGCAATATCAGTCAATAACAGGTAATGTAATCTTATCCACAATATAAAGAGCAAGAAGTACTACATAAACTGCAGGAAGATAAACACCAGTCTGAAATAACATAGTACAAACCCAGATGTCCGGTGGGAACAAACCCACTACTATGACGAACTAAAGTATTGAAATGAGATATAAAAGATAATGACTAGGGCATCGGCTCTAGATAATGATGCACCCAATGTCACAACCCGGATTTTTTCAAAATATTTTAAAATATTTTCTCATAATTTTCTGGAATTAAAACTAAGGTATTTCGTGATTAAAGGATTTTTTAAATAATGTTAATTAATATTAAAATATTAAGAAAATAATATTTTCTAGTGTAAAATGGAAAACTAGACATAGGGTAATTTTTTGTGAATTTATTGGACTCCGGAAGCATTTTTAAAGCCCTAAAAACTAATTTATAATTAAACCAAAATAAACCCTGACTGAACCCGGTTTATTTTAAACAAACTGAACCGAACCACAGTAAACCGAACCGGACCAAACCCGCTATTAACGGGTCGGGTCGGGTCTGATACGAAGTGAACCCGACCCGAACCCAAAACTCGGCCTGAACCCGAATCCTAATTCTAAACGGAACACTGTTCCGGCACCCTATTTATGTCCTCGAAACCCTTGCCCCGCTTCCGGAAAACTCGCTCTCTCTCCTCTCTCAACCTCTCTCCGCCGCTCCGGTCGCCGCCCTAGCCTAAACCCTAACTCCTCTCCATCATCTTCCCCCTCCATCTCTCCCCGCAGTCAGCCGACGACCCCGCTCGAGCCCTCGCCACCATCTCTCCCATCGACCACCGCCCAGTTCCATCCTCCGCCGACCCGAACCCCCCAGCCGACCATCTCCTCCGCCCGCTGCTCATCTCCTTCCCTGACTCTCCCCGCCGGCGCCATCACCGGAGCAGCCCTGTAACCACGACTGACTCAACCCAGTCCTGTCGACCTCCTCCCATCGTTCTCCCCCGACCCCCCCAAGCCAGCCGACGACCCCGACTGCAGCCACCCTCTTCCCTGAGCCCGACCTCCACGACGACCCACAGCCCGCCGTAGTCGCCCTCTCCCTCCCGGAGCCGACTCGCCATCCCCGCCTACCCCAGTGGCAGCCCCAGCCAGCACCGGCAGACTCCGACCACATATCCAAAACCCTAGATCTTAACAGCACCCGGACACGGCTGAATCAGGACACAGCACCCAGACACAGAACCCGGACACGAGAAATTCTCTTTCCATGTAGCCCTGTTCAAGTACCCGTTCTTTCTCATCGTTGTTCCATTTTCCATTCTGTCAGTTGTGTAGCGTAGAATGTGTGACCCCCTCGATGCCCGTAAAACCCGCTCGGTGCGTCGCGTCCTGTGGTGATCGCAAACTGCGATCCAAAAACAGGAAAACCAACGCCCTGTTTCACCCCAGAACTGAGTGCGCTCCGCCAAACGAGACGACTTGGTCGTGCGCAGTCTTCACCAAAATGTGCGCGCCATTGATACGGACGTGCAGGATTTCACAGAAGTTGATTTGGATGTGCGTGCACACCGGAATCAACGCGTATCCGCCGACAATGCCCCGTATCTGCCTGTTCTGGAACACGTCGTAACTTTGTGTACACAAGTCTGATCGAAACAAAACTTGCGTCATCGGACTCGTAGCAATACGCTGGTCCTGTGACCCAAGTTTGGTTTGATTCTGAGAACGTTGACAAAATCGCGTATCGTGGTCCCCGCGGCTCCACCTGACGGGCAATTTTGTGATCGGCTCATCGGAATCCAATTCTGGAAGTTCCGTTGGGTTCGCATCATCGTTCTGGAATTGTTGACACTAAGTTTGATAAAATTGGAGACCTTTGACCCTGACATATTTTTCGGTGCAAAGCGGCCCACATGTGGACTCCGCTTTGACCAGAAATTGTCATTTTTGCCTCTGTGTCCAAATTGGACTTAAGGACAGACGTTTCTAGCTATTTGATATTTTCTGAGACTGTTGGTGATGTTTATTACAGCTTTTGGAGGAGTACCTGCAGGATCCACTGATACAGGGATAATTGTTGGTATTCGAACCCCAAGAAAATGTACCTTGCCAACTTTGCAGTCTTGTTACATATTTTTCTTGATTTATTTATATTTTTGTGCATGCTTGACCTAGGACCGTGTGACTTACTTAGCATCCAATTATTAGTCAGGTGCCAACACTGTACGCAGAGTTGTGTAACGTCGCCTAGAGATTGACATTCGTGACCCTTTACGTTCTCGTACTTGTCTTATCAAGTACATTATGACCCAGGACACTTGACACTATTCATGAGACAGAATTTTCCTGAGATATTCATGGTGATTCTGCATAGGATGCAGGATTTGACATAGACATTATATTCATAGATATTATATGACTTGTTGCATTAGCTATGATCGTGCGTGACATGTACATGAGACATTGTGGACATGAGACGTGTGGTTACATTGGGTGGGGAGAGACACACAGGCTACAGACTGTTTTATATATATCTACTACTATTGTGAGGCCGTAGACTCTCCAGCAGAGCTAGGCGCATTACATGTTATATATACCTACTACTATTGTGAGGCCGTAGACTCTCCAGCAGAGCTAGGCACATTACTTGTTATTTACTGCTACCGGCTCCCCGACATAGAGCTTGTAGTGGTCTCAGCCTGAGTACTAGTGATGCTCTCACTTGCATTTCACATAGATGGTTACATATTGACCCTATTTATTTTATTTATTTTCTGCACTACATTATTTCGGCTTGAGTTATTTTGTACCTTGCTATGTCCCCTGAGGACCTAGATCCGGATTATGTCCCCAGGATTAGCAGACGAGATCGACCCTGAGGTATACGGGACAGGAGCATTAGCAGGAGCAGGAGCAGACACTGGAGCAGTACCAGATCCAGTAGACGAGTGATCATCGAGGGTATCTTCTGAGTATCTACTGTTCTATACTCAGTATTTGCTATAGTTATCTTTATTCTTGTATCTTGACAGATGTATCAGACTCATTAGCGGGTTATTTTCCGAGTTTATATTTTATTGAGATTGATCTTGCTTTATGATTCTGACATTGTTGAATTCTTTTCTGTGGATGAGATTAGTATATTTAGATCCTTATTGTTGTATTACAGCTTAAGTGCGCCCCGATGGATCCATTAAATTGGGTTTGTCCATCGGTGTGTGCTGCTGGCCATTGCCACGTGTCTAGTCCCTCGGTATTTTGGGACTGGGGCGTGACATGATTTTTGTGGTGGCCCATGCAGGTCAAGAGCATATTGTCTCGGTTATATTACTGTGCCGAGCAAGCCTGCACCTAGGATTAGAGTATAGGATCTTATCCACAACTGACTATGACTCATCCTCCTTCCAATCCATTCCATTGAATAATTGCATCCTGCATGATTCATGTGCCATCTCATTAGTTCCTTGAGTGTAGCCTTCTCCTAAAATATAGAAGTCCCTGTTGATAGAATGATAAGTAGGGTAACCTTCCTATTAAGAGTACAGCTGGGATATTGACACACCCCTAAGTAGAACGCTTAATGAACCCTAGCGTCCCTCACCTATAGAATAATTTACCATTATTTCTTGTTATAGTCATGAATGACCTAAGAGTAGTATAGGCACTACTAAGAGCTAGATAGAGATTTGACCCTAATGTCGACCCCAGTCTTGAGGAACCAATATAAATCCGAGATCGAATATTAGGACTGAACCTAACCTTCACAGTTAGATAAGTATTGGAGAACTATAAATTTAGATTCTTGTCTTAGGATAAGAAGACAGTACCTTAGGAAGCCTAGAGGAATATAATCAACACTTTTTCCTTGATCATACCTCAAACATAGCAACTAGCATACCACCCCCTTAGAGAACCATGATATGATCTAGAGCCCATATTTTAATTTCTTATGTCGTTCATCTGCGACCTTAACGTTCGCTAATGCGCAACGACTAAAATATGTTCTTCTTTTCTCTGTCTTTCAATTCGTGCCACCTGACACTTCTGATAGTAGGCCAAGTAATTTTATTTCTTGTTAAGGACCCATAGTTTGCTAGGATTATAGCTGTAGTCTTGAATTTGAAAATTTTGTGCTTGGTAGTTAGAGTTCGATAAGTTTGAGTTAATCTTGTAGATTGTGACCCGATGATTATCCCTTAGTATTAAATCACATAATTTGTACGCCCACCTCGATACAAGTTATCTTCCCTTTCCCTTGAGACTAGTAACCTGTCCATTCTCTCTATTGACACATGTTCTATGAGCACTATGATTAAGACTTAAGGTGACCCTTACCTATATAATATAATAAGAGACCCTAAGAAGTACCAAGATCTTTCCTCATATACCCTAATAAGAGTTTCTGTTTTATTTACATGTGCAAGGTTATTTTGCAGGATCCTCTTAAGACTGTCACAGTATTAGTTTAATTCTTATAAGTTGGGTAGTATGCCTCACAACCTAGTACCACATAGTCCATTTGACCCATTGAGGTGGTGTAACTGAATGGCATTAATCGCATGCTAGCAAAAGATGACAGTGTTTATTCAAACAATAGAATTTAGAGGTCCTTGCCCCTATTTGGTCGACTAGCGACTTAGACAAGGAGGTTGTATGATAACTGTAGAGATTGTAGAGTTTTTATTAATGTTGCTTATTTTGTTTTATTTTGTGAACTTGAATAAGTTGTACCTCCTTTTATCATCATCTAGCGTACTTATATTTGCTGTACTACCTTGACTTATGCTGCTATTTTATAGCCTAGTTTTGCAAGCTTATTCTTTCATCAAGCTTGTTCATGACATATGTATTAGTGGACGCGTACACTAATATATTTCAGAATCAGTGTATTACGGTCTGATCAACCATAGTGCGCTTGGTTCGCCCTTCGTATAACTACTTTATGTGGATTGAGATATATAGTTGACTAGTAGACACTTGTACTTGCCCTCTAGATATGTCTGAGCAGATCGTATCGGTTACATAACTGTATGAATACGAGCATGCGAACAAAGGATTACCACAATAGAATTTCAATCCACAACTGCTTTGACAATTCCCATTGAATTCTTTAAACGCCTTGATCCCGATACTTCTATTCTATTACCTTCCCTTGAACTCCTTATTATTGATCTTCGTCTTCCCTTATTTTGGAAAGACGAAACCTCGTGCTGGGTATAAAGTTTGATACACAGAGAGTACTAGATATACCCCATAGGCCGATCACATACTTGAGGATTATTCTTTCGTAATTAAGGACATATCACATGTGATATGATCGGCGTTGAAGTTTCGAGGATTGAATGACATGAGTAAATAAATTAAGGAATATTTTCTTAAAGTATATAGCCTTATGTGATAGATGGGTAAATTCCAAGTTGGGTAGCAGTGCATTGTCAACTCGAGAGAAATTTCTTTTAGATTGTGACCGAGTAAGATTAGATTGGGAGAGGTTCAAGCCATTTTAATTTTGAAAATTTAGAAGAATGACTAAGATGATGAGGATTAATGAATTGATATTGAGGACCCAATATTTATACCTTAAGTACATGATTTAAATTTTTGAACAATGAAGGTAGAATCATCAATTTGAATTTGGAGGATAAATATAGAATTTTAGACTTGAACATTGGTGGACTGCATTTTGATAATTTGAGTCAAAATAAAAATTTGATGGTTGGACTACCTATTTGAAATATTGAGGATATGAATGGAATTTAAAAAGCTGAAGCATACAAAAAATTATAAGTAAAAATGGGAATAATGTTGGACTCGAATTACTTCTAGAGGAGATTATGATAGTTAGAGATCGTGAGGTAAAATTTATATGCGTATTTAAATCTTGAAGATGTTATATGGATTTAATTTAAATTTGGATGTGGATAATTTGAAAAATCGAGAAGAGATAACCATAGGTTGAATTTTGATTGGAACAGTGATCATCTTAACCTTGAAGTGATTGCGATGGATATGATTGGGATTTTAATTATCGCAAGGAGATTGTGATTGACTTGCCTTATGCACATGAAGGATCAATAAATTATGCCTTAATTTAATTTTGAGGACGACATTGTTTTAAGTTGGCTGGATTATGAAACCCCCTCACCTAAGAATTAGACCTAATTGGCTTAGATAGTGAGACTGAGGCTAGCTCGAATCCACTTAGAAATAGAACACGGTATTTTTATTTAGTTTTACAACATGGTATCACTTGGTGCACCTTACCATTGCTTCGATAATTGGAGCACTTCACTAGTCACTGCCTTCCTACAAATTCCACATCCTTGTCCTAGACATGCCCATCCTCCATTTCCATCTTTGTGCAACGTTTTAATAGTTGGGCACTTTTATGCAAAAGAGCATTTAGGTGTCCACATCATTGACAAGACACCGAAAAAAACCTATTTTTTCGTTCATGTGGATTTTTCCCAGGATTTTTGAAATGTGCAACGTGCAACATCGCCCACTCCGTTAAACCTAGCCTTGCATTTTAACCAATGTAAATCTTAGACCATCCTTGACTTCTACCATGGCTTAATTTTAATTTCGAGGACGAAATTTTTATAAGTTGGGTAGATTGTCATAACCCGAATTTTTTCAGGATATTTTAAAACATTTTCTCACAATTTTCTGGAATTAAAACTAAGATATTTTATGATTAAAGAATTTTTTAAATGATGTTAATTAATATTAAAATATTATAAAAATAATATTTTCTAGTGTAAAATGAAAAACTGGACATAGGGTAATTTTCTGTGAATTTATTGGACTCTGAAAGCATTTTTAAAGCCCTAAAAACTAATTTATAATTTAAAAAAAATAAACCCTGACTGAACCCGGTTTATTTTAAACAAACCGAACCGAACCGCAGTAAACCGAACCGTTCCAAACTCGCTCTTAACGGGTCGGGTCTGGTCGGATCCGAAGTGAACCCGACCAGAACCCGAAACCCGGCCTGAACCCTAATCCTAATTCTAAATGGAACACTGTTCCGGCGCCCTATTTATGTCCTCGAAACCCTCGCCCCGCCGCCGGAAAATTGCTCTCTCTCCTCTCTCAGCCTCTTTCCGCCGCTCCGGTCGCCGCCCTAGCCTAAACCCTAACTCCTCCCCATCATCTTCGTCCTCCATCTCTTCCCGCAGTCAGCCGACGCCCCCGCTCGAGCCCTCGCCACCATCTCTCCCATCGACCACCGCCCAGTTCCATCCTCCACCGACCCGAACCCCCCAGCCGACCATCTCCTCCGCCCGCTGCTCATCTCCTTCCCCGACTCTCCCCGCCGGCGTCATTACCGGAGTAGCACCGTCACCATGACTGACTCAACCCAGTCCTGTCGACCTCCTCCTACCGTTCTCCCTCGACCCCCCCAAGCCAGCCGACGACCCCGACTGCAGCCACCCTCTTCCCTGAGCTCGACCTCCACGACGACCCACAGCCCGCCGCAGTCGCCCTCTCCCTCCCGGAGAAGACGAGCCGTCCCGCCTCGCCGTCCTCCACCTACCCCAGTGGCAGCCCCAGCCAGCTCCGGCAGTCTCAGGCCACAGATCCAAAACCCTAGATCTGAACATCACCCGGACACGGCTGACTCAAGACACAGCACCCGAACACAGAACCCAGACACGAGAAATTCTCGTTCCACGAAGTCCTGTTCAGGTAACCCATTCTCTCTCCCCGTTGTTCCGTTTTTCGTTCCGTCAGTTGTGTCGCGTAGACTGTGTGAACCCCTCGATGCCCGTGCAACCCGCTCGGTACGTCGCATCCTGTGGTGATCATAAACCGCGATCCAAAAACAGAAAAACCAACGCCCTGTTTTACCCCGGAACTGAGTGCACCCCGCCAAATGGGACGACTTAGTCGCGCACGGTCTTCATCGAAATGTACGCGCCGTTGATACGGACATGCGGGATTTCATAGAAGTTGATTTGGATGTGCGTGCACACCGGAATTAACGCGTATCCGCCGACAACGCTCCGTATCCGCCTGTTCTGGAACACATCATAACTTTGTGTACACACGTTGGATCGAAACGAAACTTGCGCCATCGGACTCGTAGTAATACGCTGGTCCTGTGACCCAAGTTTGGTTCGATTCTGAGAACGTTAACAAAATCGCGTAACGTGGGCCCCGCGACTCTACTTGACGGACGATTTTGTGATCGGCTCATCGGAATCAAATTCTGAAAGTTCTATTGGGTTCGTATCATCATTCTGGACTTGTTAACACTAAGTTTGACAAAATTGGAGACCTTTGACCCTGACACATTTTTCGGTGCAAAGCGGCCCACATGTGGACCTCGCTTTGACCAGAAACTGTCATTTTTGTCCCTGTGTCCAAATTGGACTTAAGGGCAGGCGTTTCTAGCTATTTGATATTTTCTAAGACTATTGGTGATATTTATTACAGCTTTTGGAGGAGTACCTACAGGATCCACTGATATAGGGACAATTGTTGGTATTCGAACCCCAAGCAAGTGTACCTTGCCAACTTTGCAGTCTTGTCACATATTTTCCTTGATTTGTTTATATTATTGTGCATGCTTGACCTAGGACCGTGTGACTTACTTAGCGTCCAATTATTAGTCGGGTGCCAACACTGTACACAGAGTTGTGTAACGTCGCCTAGAGATGGACATTCGTGACCCTTTACATTCTCGTACTTGTCTTATCAAGTACATTATGACCCAGGACACTTGACACTATTTATGAGACAGAATCTTCCTGGGATATTCATGGTGATTCTGTATAGGATGCAGGATTTGACATAGACATTATATTCATAGATATTATATGACTTGTTGTATTAGCTATGATCGTGCGTGATATGTACATGAGACGTTGTGGACATGAGACGTGTGGTTATATTGGGTGGGAGAGAGACACACAGGCTATAGGCTGTTTTATATATATCTACTACTATTGTGAGGTCGTAGACTCTCCAACAGAGCTAGGCACATTACTTGTTATTTATGCTACCGGCACCCCGACACAGAGCTTGTAGTGGTCTTAGCCTGAGTACTAGTGATGCTCTCACTTGTATTTCACATAGATGGTTACATATTGACCCTATTTATTTCATTTATTTTTTGCACTACATTATTTTGGCTTGAGTTATTTTGTACCTTGCTATGTCCCCTGAGGACCTAGATCCGGATTATGTCCCCAGGATTAGCAAACGAGATTAACCCCGAGGTATACGGGACATGAGCATTAGCAGGAGCAGGAGCAGACACTGGAGCAGTACCAGATCCAGTAGACGAGTGATCATCGAGGGTATCTTCTGAGTATCTACTGTTCCATACTCAGTATTTGCTGTGGTTATCTTTATTCTTGTATCTTGACAGATGTATCAGACTCATTAGCGGGTTATTTCTCGAGTTTATATTTTATTGAGATTGATCTTGCTTTATAATTCTGACATTGTTAAATTTATTTATGTGCATGAGATTAGTCTATTTAGATCCTTATTATTGTATTACAGCTTAAGTGCGCCCCGATGGATCCATTAAATTGGGTTTGTCCATCGGTGTGTGCTGCTGGCCATTGCCACGTGTCTAGTCCCTCGGTATTTTGGGACTGGGGCGTGACACTCAATCTAGGCTGAAGGCCTACCAACTGGTTACTGAAACTCTGATGGCTGCACCTCTAACTCCTCGTCTGTAGCGAATCTTATCTCCTGTCCGGGGCCGTATACTGTCGGGTAGAAAACCTCGTCTAAATCTGGAAAGGAACCAGGTCCTCATAGGGACGTAACAAGATACATAGAAGCATGCTATATATAAATACTGAATAAGATAAAATGCAATAAAGGATGTGCTAGCCAATCTAAGTGCATGCAATGTGAGAACAATTGTGAGTATATGAGAAGGTATAGGCTAGACATATGCTGACGTAATTCACCAGTGACAACCGGCTAGTATATGCCACACATGCCCCCTATAACACGGGCGCAGGAATACAGTAAGGTCCAATATTCTATAGAGTGTGGTATCTGCAATGTCATCAAGTAACGTCCCACGCTCTACAGAATGTGGTATCAGTAATATATATATACGTCCGTATCACTCCGTCGAGTACGGTATCAGTGTAAAGGAGTGGGGTGTCTCATATGCCTACCAGTCGTCCTCCCCTCCCAATATAGATATACCCGTCAAATAATCGATGCACATATCCCTTATCTAAATGCCAAGTCTCTAAACTGAAGTAGTCCTAGATTTCTTGCTAACGGTGATGCATGTCACACGCGGCGATAGCTAGTCGATCACGCGAACACGCATCCCAATATGAGATTTATCACTATGAATACGTGTAAAAGTGTCAGGTCTTGGAAGAATATAGGATATCCTCCCATAGGGTGAGTCTACTAATGACTAAGTCAATGTATACCAATCTTCGACGTACCCGTCGAAAGCACCCGAGACAATCTCGGACGCCTACAGTTGTATGAGATAGAACAACAAGCATACAATACAGCATTTGCATAATTTAAATTAGACAGCAAAATATAGCAAGGTATCTTGCCTGAGTCTTCAAGAGATGAATGCCAAAAGCCTGTTCCGGTAGCATCTTCTGACTGATCCAAAGACCCTAGACAAACAATATAACACAATAATACATGCATCAGACACTACGCAATAACTACATACGACTAAGACGCTATACTTGAATACTGTCGCGAGTTCCCTGTTGCTTGAGTACAGCATTACGTGCGTACTTAGCTATGGTGTACACGAGTGTTGTCTTCGGTTAACAGGCGTCTCGAGGCAATAATTATCCAGTTACGGTTATCCATGATTTCTGTTCTATACGAACACCTGTCTTTGGTTTCTATGCTCATTGTACGTGGTTTATGTCCAGACGTTCAAATAACTAAGATCCTTGACGACAGGTATCGTGGTTAAGGAATTTTCTATTTAACAATTTCTTAATCTGGTTAATCGTTAAGCCATTATTTAATTAATTAGGGTTAGAAGGGTTGTGTTCCAACTATGATTCTCGATACTAAGACACAACAATCATGCATGGACACGATACGAGGGGATATGATTGGGACACAAGAAAGGAATTGCTGGAGGACGAGTACCTGATCAATAGGACGAGGGGGCCTCTCCTCCTTCGACGAGGGTGGCTCCGGCAGTACTCCGGTCGGGGAGCGGTCGGGCTGTGGGGTGCACCGATCGGGGAGCGGCTGGGGGGTGTACAGCCGGTCGGGGAAGCGGCTGTGGTGTGTGCAGCCGGTCGGGGAAGCGGCTGGGTGGTGTGCAGCCGGTCGGGGAAGATCCTGGGGTGTAGCAGCCGGTCGGGGAAGCGAGAGCGGGCTGGAGCAGTCGGCGGGGCGGCTGTAGAGGGTCGGTCGGGAGCGGGCTGGCTGGAGGGCGGCCGGTTGGGAGTAGTCGGGGTAGGGGGTCCGGCCGGCAGGGAGATTTGGTTTAGATGGGGGTCGACTAGGGTTTGGAGAGGGTGGTGAGGGTTTTCTTAGGGTTTCAAAGGAGGAACTTCATATATATATATATATATATATATATATATATATATATATATATATATGTGGGGAAGTTGTGGGCTAGCCTCGGCTTGGCCTGTCTGGTCTCATTGAGATGGGCTGGTCTAATGAGAAAGAGTATAGGTGGGCTAATTTAAGTGTTGCTTGAGGTGAAATTAGCCTTAATTAAAATTAAACTAACAACTTAACTAGGTAATTCATATTGTATTTAAAACATTAGGAACTAGATTTTGAGTGGTACACAGGAGTCGTGGCATAACAGGTTTGGGGTAGACTGATACCCTAATTTGGGTACTTGGGATTTGGGTTTTGTTTGTTTTAAAGTTAAAATAATCAATTAAATCCTACATTTAAGACGAGGGGGGTTTACAATCTACCCTCTTTAGAGCATTTCGTCCTCGAAATTAAACATACGTATGGGTAAGAACTAAAGACTAAAGAAAATACTGAAACGTACCTAGTCCTTCGAAGAGGTGGGGATAACGTTGTCTAATATCCTCCTCGCGTTCCTAGGTCGACTCGCCTGGTGCATGATGTCTCCATGCGACACGAACTAGGGGGATGGTCTGCCCTCGCAATGCCTTCTCACTTCTGTCTAGAATCTCCACAGGCCCTTCTTCATATGATAGACTCGGGCCGACTGTGATTTCTGAGTGGTCAAGCACGTGACTAGGATCCGGTATGTACCTCCTCAATTGAGATACGTGGAAGACGTCGTGAACTCCTTCCAAGGTCTGCGATAATGCTAATCTGTAAGCAACCTCTCCAACGTGTTCTAATATGTCGAATGGCCTGATGTACCTCGGACTCAGATTCCCTCTGCCTCCGAATCTGATAGTCCCTCGAGTAGGCGAGATTTTTAGAAATACGTGATCTCTAACCTGAAACTCTAAGGGTCGACGATGCGCATTCGCCCAATGCTTCTGTCTGTCTTGTGCTGCTCTAAGGTGCCCTTGGATCTTCTTCACTTTTTCTACCGTACGAACAACCAACTCTGGTCCGAGAATCTGTCGCTCGCCTATATCACTCCAGCATACTGGAGAACGACATTTCCTTCCATACAACGCTTCATAGGGAGCCATCTGGATGCTCGCTTGATAGCTGTTGTTGTAGAAAAACTCGACCAGATGCAAATGGTCCTCCCATGATCCTCCGAAGTCAAGCATGCACGCTCTCAACATGTCTTCTAGTGTCTGAATGGTGCGTTCCGACTGGCCATCTGTCTGTGGTTGATACGCTATGCTAAACTTTAGGCGAGTACCAAGACTCTCCTGCATACTCCGCCAAAAGTAGGACGTGAACCTCGTATCCCTGTCAGACACGATGCTAACTAGCACTCTATGCAGGCGTATAATTTTACTCATGTACATATCTGCTAAGGCCTCCGTCGATTGCCCAACTCTGAAGGGTAAAAAGTGTGCGGACTTGGTGAGTCTATCCACGATTATCCATACTGTATTGCGCCCACTAGGACTCCTCGGAAAGCCCGTAACAAAGTCCATAGTGATATGCTCCCATTTCTACTCCGATATAGGAAGTGGTTGAAGCAATCCTACAGATCTCTGATGCTCAGCCTTGACTTGCTGACACACCAGGCACTTGGCCACAAAACGTGCTATCTTTCTCTTCATTCCGTGCCACCAGTAGTACTGTCTCAAGTCCCTGTACATCTTCGTACCTCCTAGATGAATAGAGTAGGTCGAACTGTGTGCCCCTGTCATCAACTCCTGACAAAGTTCTCCATTTGGGACATAGAGACGATCTCCGCATCTCAAAGTCCCATCTTCATGCATTCTCAGTCCTGTCTGTATTCCAGCCTCTATCCTCTGTCTAAGCCTCTGAAATCTGGCATCTGGCGGCAAGGCAGCCTTGATTCTCTTCACTAATATCGATTGCAACTGGAAGCTCGACAACTGTCCATCTACTCCGGGCATAATGACCTCTATACCCATCTGCTCTAGCTCTCTCAACAGGTGTGGTTGGGTGGTCATGAAGAATGCCATGGGTCTTCTGCTCAACGCGTCAGCTACTACGTTGGCCTTTTCCAGGTGGTACTGTAGCTCGATCTTGAAGTCTGTCATCACCTCGACCCAACGTCTCTGCCTCTGATTCAGATCCTTCTGGGTGTAGATGTACTTTAGGCTCTTATGATCAGTAAATTTCTCTACTCTTTCTCCACATAGATAGTGTCTCCAAAGCTTCAAGGCAAAGATTACCACTGCAAGCTCCAAGTCGTGGGTGGGATAGTTCTTCTCGTGTATCCTCAACTGTCTAGAAGCATAAGCTACAGCCTTTCCGTGCTGCATCAAGACACATCCAAATCCTTTCCCGGATGCATCGCTATAGATCACGAATCCTCCGGGTCCAGAAGGTATGGTCAAGATAGGTGCTGTAGTCAAACGCTTCTTCAGTTCATTGAATGCCTTCTGACACTCCTCCGTCCAGGTAAACTCCTGATCCTTACGGGTCAAGCGGGTCATTGGCTCTGCGATCTTTGCGAAGTTTTCTACGAACCTCCGGTAATATCCGGTAAGTCCTAGGAAACTCCTGACCTCCGAGACATTAGTAGGGGTTGGCCATGTCTCTACTGATAAAATCTTTGTCGGATCTACTGAGATGCCATCTCCTGAGATAACGTGTCCAAGGAAAGCGACACGATCTAGGAGAAACTCATATTTGCTCAGCTTGGCGTAAAGCCTCTCTCTTTTTAGTGTCTCTAACACTAGTCTCAGATGCTCTGCGTGCTCCTCGTGGTTCTTTGAATACACCAAAATATCGTCAATGAAGACTACCACGAACTGGTCTAAATATTGGTGGAATACTCTGTTCATCAAGTTTATAAATACAGCTGGCACATTCGTCAGCCCAAATGGCATTACTAAGAACTCGTAATGACCATAACGAGTCATGAATGTTATTTTCTGAATGTCCTCTCTTCGTACCTTTACTTGATGATAACCCAATCTCAAGTCAATCTTGGTGAACACTACTACTCCTGTAAACTGGTCAAATAAGTCATCAATCCATGACAGGGGATACTTGTTCTTGATAGTCAGAGCATTAAGGGCTCTGTAATCAATGCACATGCGTACTGTTCCATCTTTCTTGGGTACGAACAATACTGGTGCTCCCCATGGTGATGCACTAGGACGGATAAACCCCTTGCTCTGCAACTCCTCTAATTGTAACTTCAGCTTATCTAGTTTCTTCTTTGCCAATCGGTATAAATTAGAAGATACCGGTGCTACTCCGGGTACTAGTTCGATGGTGAACTCCACGTCTCTATCCGGCGGTAAGCCTGGCAGTTCTTCTGGAAACACATCCTCAAATTCTGCAACTATTAGCGGGGGTACAATCTCCATAGCCATGCAAGTTCCCGCTATCTGTCCTACTCCTTGTTCGATGGTCCCTCGCATGTACTCGAACTCCGGTTGATCTGGCGGTCTAAAGGTGACGCTACCCTTCCGGCAGTTCAGTACGGCATTATACTGGCTTAGCCAGTCCATGTCTAACACAACATCAAAGTATGGCATAGGCAATACCAAGAATCGTGCTCTTATCTCTCTACCACATATAACTACCGAGCACGTTCTGATAGTGCTGGTGACCGGCACGATACCTCATCCGGTAAGAATCTTCCAACTCTTAGGTAAGGGGGAAGTCGCTACTCTATGGATTGCTACAAATATACTAGATATAAATGACAATGTAGCTCCAGAATCAAACAATACAGTTGCAGGTAATAATGCAACTAAAATGGTACCTGTGATAGCTTCTCCTTCTGTTTCTTCTTCAGTAGATGCTAATGCAAAGGCTTGTCCCTGCCTCTGTCCTCTGGTCTGCTAACGAGCTCGCTCAAACTGTGCCTGCTGGGGGGCCAAGGGTGGTCCCCTCTGAAATCCTCCGGGGGCTGGTGGACGCTATCCTCCTGGTGGAGGTAGTATCCTCTATACTGGTGCTGCTGGCCTCTGGCCTGTCTATAGTACTGCTTTTCTGCGCTGCGGGCAATCTCTGACAAGGTGCTGACTTGACCCACATATCATAAACAATCCCAACTTCTTCCGACAATCCTTAATGACGTGTCCTTTTGTTTTGGATGTGTAATATAAACGAGAAAATATTTGATGAATGCGGGAAAACGAGGTCTTGTACGAAGACCCGCCCCTTCTTTTATTGTTTACAAACAAGATTGTACAAATTAGATCCTACACGAGGATGTCTAAGTACAATTTATTTAATCTGGGTGAATATGGCTATAGATGTCTGATCTGCAGTCGATCACTTTAGCCCTTGGACCACAATATGTTGAAGAAGTGCCGTGGAAGACAGATAGCAGCTTCGAGGGTTGCTGAAGAGGGTGGATGCCCGATGCCAAAGTCATCGATCCCTTCTCTTTGCCTCAGCTCCGGATTCTCCTCTCTCTCTCTCTCTCTCTCTCTCGACCGTTGGATCTGATACTGGATTTCTTGATCGGTTTTCAGACCTGATTTCTTTGACCCTCAATCCTTCGACCTTTTCCTCTGTTGATAGAGGTCTCTATTTATAGAGTTTTAGTGACAGTGACCACTCAATCGTTGTAAAAACTCGAGTAGTAGAAAGTACAGCACCCTTTTACACAACGGTTAAAATAACCAATGCCTGCGTATAGATGATCCTTTGAATGAGGGTGTGACACGGGTCCAACTAAGGGATAAAACGTGTATAATCGCTACGAAGATCACGGAAGAAGCCACATAGGTAGGTATCCATCGTATAGAAGAAGTTGGCATGGAAGCCAAATGTCTGTCACCATGGCATAGAAGCCAAATAGTTATCAAACCGGCATAGAAACCGAGTAGGCGTAGAAGCCGAGTAGGCGTAGAAGCCGAGTGGTCATAGAGGCCGAGTAGGCGTAGAAGCCGAGTGGTTATAAAGGCCGAGTAGGCGTAGAAGCCGAGCAGGCACCGAAGCTGAATAGGCGTAGAAGTCGAGCAGGCTCCGAAGCTGAATGGGCACAGAGGCCGAGTGGATGTGGACGTTTTAGCCAGAATTATGGCTTTTGGAGATATAATCAAATCCTCAGCATTAATTGTGGAGATTTGCCATCATCCGGTGCATTAAACGCAGAGGCGTATTTTGAAGGTCTGCCACCCTTCTGTGCATCAAGCGCAGAGACGTGCCTCAGGCATCTGTCAGTATTCGGCGCATTAATTGCAGAGACGTGCATTGAGGGCCTGTCACCGCCCTGTGCATAAAAAAGCAGAGACGTGCCTTGAGTCCCATACGGAGTGCAGCTTTTGACGTGGCAGACGGTTTATCTTCCGCGGAGCGTAAGGGGCTCTCATCTGCCTATGTAAAACTAGGCAGCGTATTCCTCTGTGTACGTAAAAGCGGTTTACACAAGAGAAAATGGCAGTAAATGACAGCCTGGGTTGCAGTGCTGCGCCATCATCATAGCCGTCGCCTGGGTAGTCGAGCAGTATCCCTTTGTCAGAAGTCGAGACGTCAGGTTCATTGCAAGATCTGACAGGTTCATTGCAGGGTCTGACAGGTTCATTGCAGGGTCTGACAGGTTCACTTCGGAGAATACGAAGCGTCCCTCATACACTTCAATGCTGCACTGAAAGAGG
Organism: Iris macrosiphon; assembly: GCA_036927795.1. Taxonomy (NCBI): domain Eukaryota; kingdom Viridiplantae; phylum Streptophyta; class Magnoliopsida; order Asparagales; family Iridaceae; genus Iris; species Iris macrosiphon. Next base: position 20,466,007 of record JAYESA010000016.1, read on the forward strand.
ATGAGTTTTACGCCATATAGGCGATGAAGCCCCTGTTTACGCTAAAGCAGCCTGGACGTACTGTCTATGCGGATGGTCCTTGAGCCTGTATTTCACGCTGTGCTCAGCGAAGAAGCCCTGTTTGCATGTTTGAAGGCTCTGAAGTCCTTGGTTTACGCTGCTTTGCATCAATATGCTGCGTAGAGCTTTCCAGCGTATTTTTCATGCTTCTACAAGACCCCCTTCAAAGCTTTTAAATTCCTCATAATTTGAAATGCTTTGAATGAAGCATGAACCGTTTCTCGTAACTCGAAACATTTCTAAATGGAGTTCTGAAATGGTCGAGGCTGACTTTATGGCGAATTTATTGGGGATCGGTGCTCTATCTCGCCTATAAAAAGGCTGAGGAGTTCTCATGTTCTTCCCACACTTCTTTCATCATACAGAGATGATGGCCGGAGTTCGTCGGGTCAACTTGAGGAAGAAGGAGATCATGCTTCTCCAGCATGTAAGGAGCCGAAAAAGACGGCGTCTTCGAGCAAATGTCCTCTGCAACGATGGATCATGGAAGGATATCATAGCCTCCTTTGCTTGGGATAATCAGCAACTTTGTATGGTGGTTCTTCGGGAGAGGCGAAGAATCGTATTTCACCACGCTACTTGCAAGTGGCACCTTCTCCCGTTACCTCCGGGGATGAGAGCAGCAACTAGCTCTAACCTCGGATATTGAGTTGGGTGAAATACCTCAACTCAATCTGTCACGGTGCATGGAGCATGGGATTTGCATAATTTAGGCAGGCCCAGTTTTGTATTCTCCCTCCATTTATCATTTTAGTCGGTTGCGAAAATCGACCAACTGCTGGAGGAGAGATGAAGAATTGGTGCCCATGCAAGAACCTGGTAGAGCAGATTCTGGGGGTGGCCTTCCAACGACGACGAGGAAAATCCTTTTGTGGACGGGATTTCCCTCATATGTAATCATGAGAAATGAAAAAAAACCCTTGTAGATTAGATTTCCCTCATATGTAATCATGACTTAAATTTTAATAAAATCGTCTTTCTTCTTCATATGATCATCTTGCCATACTTTGTTGTGAAGTCTGAATGTGTGTAGCTTCGACACGTCTGATTCTTTACGCCGACTCTGTTTTAGAAAGAGTGCTGGGTCCTGTCCTGTCTTTTACGCATAACTAGGGATGCGTAGAAAGCCGCTTTAGCATTCGAGTGTTCGAACTGTCCTGTTGTTTTACGAGTGAGGAACCGCGTAGAATCCTGAACTGTTACTTCTGATAAACAGAATTTCTTTGTTTAGACATCATCTTCAAGAATGATTTCTCGGAAATCCCTTGGAATAGGGCGAGAAATGGCTGTCAAACTGATTTGCCATCTTGGTAGATGAAATATTCGGACTGGAGTCTGGATGAACTTCGAATCGACCCATAAAGAAGAGTAATTTTTCAATGTTTGATCTCTGTATGCTTCGGGTACTTGGGATATCTTCAGGTCAAGAAGGAGTATCTTCTGTGTGAACTCCTGTAATTGACCGCCTTGAAAATCGTTCAGATGTACGCGTACTCTGGCCTGCATATCTTTCAGATGTGCGGGAAGTCATGGAGCGCGAAATCATGAGTTGGCAGCCTCTGAGTGTAAACTAAACACCATCGAGCGTGAAATTATAGACTTGTAGTTCCTGAGCGTGAAGTCGTAGGTTTATAGCCTCTCGAGCATAAAAGCTACCGAGCACAAAGGCATCCGGGCGTAAAACCAGACTTGTAGCTGTCGAACGTAAAGTCGTAGATTCGTAGCCGTCGAGCGTAGAAAGCTCTTTAGCGTAGAACTGTGGATTTGTTACTTCTGAAAAGAAAATTTTTCCGAGCATGAAGTCGTCGATCCGTCGCGTGAGATCATCGATTTGGTATCTGCTGAGCGTGAAGTCGTAGGTTTGTTGACTCTCGAGCATAAAAGCTACCGAGCACAAAGGCATCCGGACGTAAAACCATATACTTATAGCTTGCGAGCGTAAAACCGTAGATCTGTAGCTGTCGAGCGTAGAAAGCTCCTTAGCGTAGAAACCACGAACCTGCTTTGCGCGAAAAACTTTTCGAATTCGCCGACTGTCCGCCTTCTCTGAATAAACAGGCTGGCGTGGGACCCAATCATAATCGAATATTAATTAGGAGATTTGGTTCGGGGTCCGAGGATTCCATCCGAACTCTATATATATCCCAAGTTTCTGAGGGGAAAACTTTCCATCCGTCTTCTGCGAGAGAAAGCTTTCGACTGTTCGAGTTCTGTTTCTTTCTTCGAGTCTTCAAAGTCTCCAGTAATGGCTTCGAAACAAACCTCCTCCGCTAAGGAAAAGAAGGTTGATTCCTCTTCTCGTTCTTTGGCCCAAGCGAGAGAGTCTCTGGTTGGACAAGGCAAACTTCATTCTGAGCGGAGCATCCCGCCGACGAGTAGTGCACCCAGCCTGGAAGGTAGAGCTTTTGGGAAGGAGAGAATGATTGAAAATTCTTCGCACACGTTGAACGTGACCGCGCTAGGTCGTCTTCTGTGATGATAGCCTCTTTGAGGAAGATGATGCATGGAGACGTTTCATCTTTTACGCCCACATTTCTAATGTGTCAGCGTAAAAACTTTATTTTTTTCGCAGTCGAGCGTAAAAGCTTTGACTGCCGAAAACTTGGTGTATACTATTAAAATTTGATTTTTAACGCTTATGGATGAAAATCCTGGCGTAATAACTGATTTTAATCAATCTGGCGTAAAGCACAGACCGTATACCGCCAATCTTGATTTTTACGTTAAGGAAATGGATTCCAGCATAAAGGTTCAAGTTTCACACTCTCGGCGTAGAGTACGGACTATTGATTGGATGCTGCAAGTCCGAAATGTCTAGTTAGGAACTGACGTGTTTCTTCTGTGCTTTTGCAGTTAACTTGCATGAGTCTCCGCTAGCTGAAGTGATGGGCTCTGCCGCCGGGATGTTGCACTCCAACTATCTGGAGGATCTGTCACACGTGACATTTCCTATCTCCGGGCCCCAGTATCCCGAAGGAAGGGCAATTCTGATATCGGTTCAGGGCGAGCGAACGCTGCTGAACTTGATCAACGGGGAGCCCCTAACGTACGGAGACGGAGAGGAATACCTGAAGCCGGCTTTCCTCTTTGGGGACATGATCGACAAGCGGTCCCAAACAAAGCCCAAGAGAGAACTCTGGGTTTTCCCTGCCGTGGATTTGGTCTTGTATCTGCCCAGTATGCCGAGAGACTACCCCATATCGGCCTTCTCTCATGCCACGCATCCCAGGAGGATGTCGTGGACGCTGACTCCCGATCTTCATGGTAAGCCAGGGAAGATCTTTCATCTGAGAGGAGCTGACCAGGGGTCGTTTGTCAGCCGCTCTTCTGGCTCTGTGACGCTGTTCAGGGGGCTGTACCCGGGCAGTATCCCGAGTGAAGACAGTTTGGTGATCCAGCCGGTTCAGCTACCGACTTTCTGTAATGATTTTATGGGGCGTGGGGGAGTATACCCTAATATGAACCCTCGGTGCGGTGGGTAGATTACCCCTTCAAACCTTTGATGGGCTCGTTTAGTTGATTGAGCTTTGAAGCATTTCCAGACCGAGTTGGAGAATATTGGTCTATTTGCAGCTGTGAGCGCTACCGGTGTTGGGTTGCCTCCTAACCCTAACCTGTTCCTGGCACTGATGGAGCGATATATTTCGCTCACCGGGACTTTCGCCACTCCACTGGGGGAGTTGGGATTGGCCCTGCATGAGATGGCAGAGATCTCAAGACTGCCGATGGGGGATACTCCATTCGAAGATTATGTTCCCACAAACCGGGAGCTGGGGGGTTCAGACCCTCGGGTAGTGGAGGTCTATCAGGAGCTGATGTGCCACTACCTCGCCTGCACCACTTTTTATGATGAGCCCTCAGATTTGGCTCATATCAGCAAATGGACGTCTTATCTTTTCTTCTACCGGTCCAGGACTGCTAAGTCGGAGAAGGTTTTGGAGGGCAAGGATCTGCCTGTGAATCCTCTGAGTGCGCTTAATGCTCAGGTAGTTGACGATCTCATAGTGGATGCTGGTGCTCCGGACCGGTTCCTCGACGAAGGGACGGGGAAGTATCCTGAAGGCATTAAGGCCTATAGTTATTTGAGACACTGTCGCAGACCTCTGTCTAGGGAGGCTCAACTGGCTGGCTTCCTCTCTATATGGCTGCGCCGAGTAGTACTGCCTGGCGTCGCATCTGTGGATCGTATTCACCGCAACACGCTGTGGCCTGCAGTGCATCTGGTGTTCGGGGCAAGACTGGGCTTGCTCCCTGCCATGGTGTGCCGTATACAAGCTGGCCTGAGGGCCATGACTGACGGGCTGCTCGTCAATGAAGTTCGACGTGATAGCTTCCCCAGGATAGAATTACCATACTTGTACTTGATGGGGTGGTTAATTCTCCATAACCCCGGGTGATGTCTCCCAGTTCCGACAGTAGTTCGGGGCGCTAGGCTTTAGTCATAGTTGGAAGCTTTTCTGCACCGTCCCTCCTGTGCATCGCAATCAATCGGGGATTAGGCTCGAGGATTCGGGTAGAGAGAAGACAATTCTTTCTCCCGAAGCTTTTAATTGGTTGGTCTGTATTAGACCATCCTATCTGCTGTACAGAAGCGAAGATCATTGCTCCTTGGAGCCCTACTTGCCCAGTCGGTTTGCCCGGCAGTTTAGGTATGATCAGTTGCACGTGGGCAACGCCGTCACCAGCTTCAGGTCCAGAGGTGGACTCATTAATGGAGCGAGGGGATGGCGATATTTTATTATGGGCTGTACTGGGGCAATTTTTATTGTGCCCGTGATTACACTCTCCACGAAGCTCCGCATCCTGCATTCGTATGCCCAGTTCTATGTGGCGACGAACACCTTCCATCGTGATTTTGATATGCATGGAAGCTTTAGGGTGCCCTCTTCCAAGCCTGGGGGAAGAGTTGAAGTCCCCTCGGTTTCTTCCGATGAGGGTGAGTCCGTTACCCCGGATGAGCCTCTGGTGTCGGTCCCTAGGGGTGAAGTACCTCCGCCCGCAGGGGCTTTGGCAGTTCTTGGGAAGCAAAGGGCTCTTGTTCCCAAGGAGACTTCCCCTCGTAAGAGGAAGAAGAAGACGGTAAATCGTTCTCTCCGGATTCCTGGCATTGAGGCTCCTGGAGGTGCGCTCGCATCTCCCCGTGCTGGGGCCGATTCTTTGATTGGAGGTTCCTCGCCTTTTAGAGAGGGACCTTCTACAGTTTCGGCTGGTGGAGCCAGAGAATCTCAGCTGGACACAGGTGTCACGGCTATTGCTTCAGGTAGTGGAGCGAGGTCGCCTTCGGGGCTGAGTATAATAAAGTTCCGTATACCTCTAGCCGGATCGGCATCGGGAGGGACTTCTGTCGCGCCTGCGAGTGCACCTAGCGCGATCCCAGCCGATGAGCCTCTGTTGGATTTGGAGGAGGACTTGGAAGACTATCTGTCAGCTTCTGTTAGCAGACCCCCTTCCCCAGGTATGACAGCTTGCCTAGCATCATTAAGAAATGATTTAGCTGTACAGGCTGCGGATGCGACATATATGCCGTCGGTCCCGGGTAAATATCGTCTTCACGCCTTTCCTTTTAGGAAAGTTAACATTATGCTGATATTAACTTCCTTTTGTCCTTCTTTCAGGGGAAGGCCTCTTTGGGGAGGGCAGTATAGATGCGTCCTTTGGCTTTGGCAGCGACACGGAGGTACCCGATTTTGAAGAGGAGACATCTTCGGGCGCTGGCTTGCTTGTCGAGGAGACTCCGATATCTCAAGAGGAGGACGAGTCTGTTATCGCGACAGTGCCTCCTTTGAGTACGTTGGCATCTTCGTCCGGTGTTGGCGCTTCTTCTTTCGTCGCAGCACCTGCTGAGGCGACGGCTGTGGCGACATCGTCTGTGGCTATTCCTGGAGGGGAAGTTGCCATGATCGCGGACACTCCCCGCGTTCATGCGGACCTAGCTGTGCTGACCGAACAGTAAACCGGTATCTTCTACACCACTTTGAGAACGCTAATGTCAATGGTGTTGGCGAAGAAGCTGGACTTTGCGTCGCTGAAGAGATCCTCTCGGTTCTTGATAGAGGCGATCCAGGAATTTGATGATACCGGGGTAGCTGATGCGCTGGAGGCGATGGTTAATGGTTTGGAGCAACCTATTAACGAGTACCTGCAGCTAGCTCGAGGCAACATTGAAGTTCTGGTCCAGGCCAGATATGACTACTTAACTGCGCATCTTGTTGAACAGATGGAGCCTCTGAATAAGTCCATCGTGGCTCAGCAGCAGGAGATGGATCATGAGCGTGTCCAACTGGAGCATATCATTCCCGAGTTGACCCGGTGCGAATCCGAATATGAGGAAGAGGTAGCGAGGGTCCGCATATTAAAAGATGAGCTTGCTCGTGCCGAGGCGAAGGCTTTGTCTTTGTTGGCAGCCCGAGATATGCTGAAGGAGCGGCGTGCGGCTGTTCAGCAGAACCTGACACATGTGGGTGTTATCCATGCTGATTTTGTGCGGGCTCAGTCTGAGCTAGTTGCTTTGAGTAATGATGCCGCAAGGTTGGAGCGGGCTCGTGCCGACGTCCTGAACTCCCGGGATGAGAGGATGGCCGTACTGGCACAGCAGCTTCGCGACCTGACCGCTCCCCCTTCATGATGTACTGTTGCTTTTGTTTTTCAATGTACTCTTGCTCTTTTCTGGGAATAATAAAGAGGCTTTTCATCTGACTTTGTAGACCCATCATTTCGGAATGTAAATGACAGGTTTGGGTGAAAGTGATATCAGAGGTGGTATGGATGTGATATACTTTCGGTAAGTTTTAGCAGAGCATATCTATTCAGGGGTCGTATGGACATGATAGAATATGATTCAACTAGTTTCATTTTGAAAGTAGTTTTGTCAGAATGAGATCTTTGCCATATTCCGTTTGAGCAGAGGAGGTTTAAGCATAGTACCTTTTCAGGAATTTGCCATTGATAGGAGCCATTAGCAGGTCTCTATTAGGCTGGGCTAACCTGTAAGCGCGTTTGAGAACGTTATCTCGATTACGTAAGGGACTTCCCATTTGGGCTGGAATTTGCCTTTACTCCTGTGAGTAAGAATCATCGGCCTTTTTACAGCCAAGACTAGCTCGCCGACTTTGAACACACTTTCCTTTACTTTTTTATTAAAAGTTCTGGAAATACGTGCTTGGTAGAGCGCGATGCGCTGCTGAGCTTGGAGGCATGTCTCATCTAATCCTTCTAGCTCTTGAAGCCTTAACAGGTCATTCTTTTCTTGAGTTAACTCGTTAGCCACGGCTATCCTGAGTGACGGAATTTGAATCTCGATGGGGAGAACTGCTTCACTCCCGTAGACCAATGAGAATGGCGTACAACCTGTCGGTGCTCGTACCGTGGTGCGGTATGCCCAGAGACATTCTTCCAGCTTTTCGTTCCAATCTCTCTTGTTCGAAGAGACGAACTTCTTCAAGAGTTTGATAATGGTTTTGTTGAAGGCTTCCGCCAAACCATTAGCAGCCGGATAATAGGCCGTAGAGGCCACGTTTCGTATCCGATTTTTATCGTAAAATCGGTGGAACGCATGGCTGATGAACTGAGGCCCATTGTCATGGATTATCCTTCGGGGAACCCTAAAGCGATAAATGACGTGATGCTTGATGAAGGTGGTCATATTAGATGTTTTTACCTCAGTAAGAGGGATCGCCTATGCCCATTTGGAGAAGTAATCTGTGATGGCCAGTATGAACCGGTGACCTCTGGAAGAACACGGGTGAATAGGACCGATGATATCCATACCCCATGCTTCGAAAGGACAGGATGCAACCATAGGATATAGATGTTCGGACGGTTGATGTATGAAGTCTGCATGAATCTGACAAGCCTTGCATCGTCTGGCATACTGGATTGCGTCTGCGATCATAGTGAGCCAGTAATAGCCCATTCTTCTGATACGATCCTGTAGCTTAGGACCGGGTTGATGCGCCCCGCATACGCCGTCGTGAGCTTCACGAATAATCCGCTGTGCTTTATCACCAGAGAGACATCGTAATAAGAGCCCATCGTAAGACCGGCGATATAGGCATTGCGACGATGCATCGAAATAGAAGCGTAATGATCGTCTTTTGACAGATATTGCTTCTTTAGGATCTTTCGGCAAGATTTTGTATGCTACAAAATCTATAAAGGGACTTCTCCAGTCTCTCCTGGGCGATCTGCGTTCACCGCGTAGCTATGTTCTATGTGAAAGTTATTTTTCACACAGAATAAGTCTCTGTTAAGAAGGATTACCAAATTCTGCCTTCTTACAGGGGTGGCTAAATCTGTAGCTAGACTGGCTAGGGCATCAGCTTCCAGATTCTGAGATTGAGGTACATGCTCAAGGAAGAAACCTTTGAATGTCATGGCTATCTCGACCGTTGCCCGGTGATAGAGGATGAGGTCGGGATTCCAGACTTCATATATTCCTCTGACTTGGTTGACGATCAGCAGAGAATCACCGAAGGCTTCCAGAGATTCGACCCCCAGCTCTTTAGCGACTTGGAGCCCAATTAGTAGAGCGTTGTATTCTGCCACATTGTTAGAACAGGGCTCGCTAAGAGAATATGCTCGGTAGATAATGAGTTTATCAAGAGTGACTAGGACGATCCCTACTCCTGATACCACGTTTCCCATGGGACCGGTCCTGGAGGCGCCATCGAAGAATAGTTGCCATGCCTTGCCTTTCGCTGCGGAATTACACTCTATAACTTCGTCGGGAATGTCCTCGTATAGTTTGGAGGCTTTCGGGATCGGATAAGCAGCTAGAAAGTCAGCCAATGCTTGGCCTTTGACGGACTTCTGGGGGACGTACACCATGTCATATGGCGTTAATAACATCGCCTAAGTCGCGAGTCGGGAATTGAGAATACTTGGCTTGCTCATCAATACCCGAAGAGGATTGATCCGGGAGATGATATGAATGGTTTGGCCTGTGACATAGTGTCGCATTTTCTGAATAGAGAACATCAGAGCCAAGCATTCTTTCTCCACAGGGTTGTACCGGTGTTCGGCCCCGACCATCATCCTGCTGAGGTAGTAAATAGCCTGCTCGTGGCCCATATCGTTCTTTTGTGCGAGAAGAGCTCCTAGGGAATGATCCATTGCTCGGATATACAGTACGAACGGTTTTTCTATGACAGGAGGTACCAGAACCGGCGGGCTAGTGAGGTACCGCTTGATATCTCCGAACGCTTGCTGACAGGCTTCGTCCCACACGAAGGATACACATTTCTTCATGAGACGAGAAAAGGGCTGGCATCTCCCGGAGAGGTTGGATATGAATCTCCGGATATAAGCCAGACGACCTTGAAATCCCCTGAGTTCCCTCAGATTGTGGGGCGGTCGTATTTTTAAGATGGCCTTGACTTTACCAGGGTCTACTTGAATGCCTTTGGCTGTGATGACAAATCCCATAAATTTGCCGCTAGATACCCCCAGAAAGGACTTCGTGGGGTTCATTTTGAGTTGATGTTGGCGCATCAATTCAAATACTGTCTTCAAGTCTTGGATGTGACTATCCCTGAGGCAACTTTTGACAGCTATATCGTCCACGTAACACTCCACTGTCTTGCATAAATGCTTATAGAATATGTTGCTCATGGCCAGTTGGTACGTAGCCCCGGCATTCTTTAATCCGAAGGGCATGACCGTATAGCAATATACCCCCAGTGGTGTCCGGAAGGCAGTATGCTTCTCGTCTTCAGGATGCATCTTGATCTGATTGTATCCTGAAAATCCGTCCATGAAAGACATACGTTCAAAACCGCATGTATTGTCAATCATGACGTTTGTGATGGGAAGAGGGAACTCATCCTTGGGGCAGGCTGCGTTCAGATCTCGGTAATAAAAGCAGATACGTACTTTCCCACTCTTCTTCATGACCGGGACAACATTGGCGACCCAGTCGGGATGTTGTTCCTCACGGATGAAGCCATAGGCTATCAACTTCTTGACTTCAGCTTCAATGGCGTCCATCATGTCCGGGCGGAACCGGCGTTGGTGCTGCTTCACAGGCTTTGAGTCGGGCAGTATGTCGAGTTTATGAGTAGCTACCTTTGGATCAAGACCTGGCATGTCCTCATAATTTCACGCAAAGACATCGATATACTCTTTTATCAGCTGGGTAATTTCTTCCCGTCCTTCTTCGGAAAGGTCGTTACTGATAAATATCGGCTTTGGTGAAAGCTCATCCCCTACGTCAATCTGGATAACTTTATCTTTAGTGGGAGGTTCTCGTTGCTCGAAGCGGAACTCCCATTGTGTATCCATCTGCTGAGCCCAAGCGTCACTCTCGAATGGTTCGGATTCTTGTTCGTCTGATTCGAAGGAATCTGTCGCTACCATATTTGCCGATAATGTTTGCTCGAGAGCATGAGATGAGCCGGAGGGCGACGAGCCATTTTGAAAGGAGGGAAAGATATCCTCGTTTGACTTGGAAGTCGTAAGGGAGGTGGCATACCCTAACCCGGAACGGGTTTGTTGATAGTGGGGATTGCCGAGCAGCGGTGTTCGCCTGCCTTTCTCGTAGTTGAGACCTGGTTCCATCCTTAAGTTGTAACCCATATTTTGCATAATCTTCAAGGCTTGCGGGCTATATCTGTGAACTTGCATTTCACCAGAGTCGTCATCGAAGGAATCCTCTTGTATAGTCTGTTCGTTGCGTATGCGGCCGAAGACTATTGAACGCTGACCATCTCGGGCAGGTGGGACAATGAAGATAGAATCCTCATATGGTCCATACGTTGTGGTGACATTGGATGATGACGTCACTTCCCATATGTACGGATGATAGGAATCTATAGCTGCCAAGAATTTTTGTGCTATAGGCTCTATATCGTCATGGGGAGAGGATTCTTGATTTGGAATTCGAGCGTCGATATACTGGGAAAGAGGTCCTTTATTATTATCAGAAACCGCACTTCTGGTTGCATTTATATCACTCGGCTGTTTGTTGCGCCATAGGTTGATGATTAAGGGCGGAGGCTTCTGTCTTAGAGTGACTACTAGAGGATCACCCCATTTCCCTGACCTGGTCTTATTCAGGTGGATAGCCATAGGCTCTGTGGCTTTTGGACGGGTAGTCCGTCCTTTCACCTTGATTGACAGAGGTTGCTTGGCAGAAGGTTTTTCAGGCTCCTGGTAGGATTCCTTCTCTGCTTGGGCTGACACCTCTTCCGTGTAGTCTTGAGAGTATAACATGGCGTCGGAGTAGTAGGATTCTACTCCTTTAAATGGGTTTAGGTCGACAACCTCCGTTTGTACTGTCCCTCGGGCATCTACATATTTGAAGCATTGATGTAGAGTCGAAGGAACGATATTGTGGTCGTGGATCCACGGTCTTCCTAGCAGGATGTTGTAGGACACCTCTGAATCGATGACGTAACATATAGCCACCGATCTGAGGTTGCCAATCTGGATCCTCAGGCGGATTTTTCCCAACGGCTTACTTCTTCCGGCGTTGAAACCCACAATAGTAGTGGTGGTGTAAGCCAGTTCGCTGGTAGGAATCCTCAGTGGTCTAAGCAGACTATAAGGAATGATGCTGATTGAGGATCCCGGATCTATGTGAATCCGATCGACCTCCATGGAACCAACGTATCCGGTGTGGTAGAGGGGTCTGTCATGCCTGTTATGTTTTAACAGTATGTCGTCTTGAGTGAAAGTGATGTTGGGGACCACCTCCATCATACTGTGGCATCGGGGATATGCTGCAGGTTCTTCGGTAGACCCATTATTCGTTGCGCACGAGAGTGCAAATAGTAGGTTCGGGACAAGCCCTGCCAGAGGTAATATGGACATGGCAGTCTTTGTGGACCTAACACCACTGGCGTACTTAGAGTTAAGTACGGGCGCTAAGTTGAGATGACAACCGATGTGATAATCGATAGCCAAAAACTCGGAGAGTTCGTTCAGAGGTAATATGAACATGACAAACTTCTGGGATACAATTCCATTGGGGATGGAGGTGCATATCTGCTCAGAGGTAATATGGACATGGCAGTCTTTGTGGACCTAACACCACTGGCGTACTAAGAGTTAAATACGGGCGCTAAGTTGAGATGACAACCGATGTGATAATCGATAGCCAAAAACTCGGAGAGTTCGTTCAGAGGTAATATGAACATGACAAACTTCTGGGATGCAATTCCATCGGGGATGGAGGTGCATATCTGCTCAGAGATAATATGGACATGGCAGTCTTTGTGGACCTAACACCACTGGCGTACTTAGAGTTAAGTACGGGCGCTAAGTTGAGATGACAACCGATGTGATAATCGATAGCCAAAAACTCGGAGAGTTCGTTCAGAGGTAATATAAATATGACAAACTTCTGGGATGCAATTCCATCGGGGATGGAGGTGCATATCTGCTCAGAGGTAATATGGACATGGCAGTCTTTGTGGACCTAACACCACTGGCGTACTTAGAGTTAAGTACGGACGCTAAGTTGAGATGACAACCGATGTGATAATCGATAGCCAAAACCAAGAAGGTTTGTTCAGAGGTAATATGGACATGACAAACTTCTGGTTCAAGAAATGAAATGCTTGGATGATAAACATAAGCTTATGTCTGGACAATTCACTGTGGAGTGTTGGCACCAGTTTTTCTTGAGTGAGGATAGTCCTAAAGAATCCACTGGAGAGACTTTTTTAGGGACTCTTCCTCAGGTACATTTTTGAAGCGAGCAAATTATTACGTAAAAAAGAATGAAAATCCAATTGGTAAGGACCGTCCCCTTGTTTACAGATTCAAATTGATGACCTTGGCCTCGATCAACTCCTGAATTTTCTTTTTTAGCACATAGCACGCCCTTGTGGGGTGATGAGTGTACCGATGGAAGAGACAATAATCTGGGTCATCTATTTTGCCAGCCCTCTCAGGATGTCTGACGTTGGGTAGCTGAAGCTTGCGCTCTTTTATCAACATATCAAAGATTTCAACGATGTCATCTTCATTGAAGGAGAAAGTCCCTTTTGGTCTTCGGGTTCCTGATGCCTGAATTTTACGGTCTTGCGGGAAGATCGTCGTCGTTGCATCATTTTCGGATCTTGAGGGAATTCTACCCCCAGCTCGGGACGCTGCCCTGTTTTGCCGAGGTAGGCTACCCCCAGACACACCGTGGCATCTGTCCACAGAAGCTGATTTAGAAGGAGCTGCCTCTGGCTGTACAGGATTAGATTTTGAAGCTTTGGGTCTCGTAAGAGATGCAGTATATCCTAACCCAAAACGAGCTTGTTGATGGTGAGGATTACCATGCACTGGTGTTCGTCTACCTTTTCCATAGTTGAGGCCTTATTTCAGCTTCAAATCATAACCCATGCTTTGCATAATATTTAATGCTTGCGGGCTATATCTGTGGGTTTGTATCCTGCCAGTTTCAAATTCGCGAAATTCTTCCTGTCTGATCGGGGTGTTCCGTCTGCGACCGAAGATTATTGGATGTGTCACGCCCCGATCTCCCGCAGGCAAATTGGCCATTCTCGCTAGGCGGGAATCACCCTCGCCAGCGCTCCCACGGAACGATCGCTTAACCCATCCGGGCGTGATGCCGCACGAGCGTGAGCCACGCCCGTGCAAGGCCATGGTTCATTGGCTGGCGGCAAGAGTTCTAAGCCACAGAGTCGTACAGGTTGTCCGAGTGCAGCGGAGTCATGAACGCATAGGCGATCGGTAACAGGTTCACTGAGTCGACAAATATAGCGGAAGCATTGAAACACAAGTTGAAGTAAAGCAAGCTCTTTTATTGATATGAACATGTGTTACAGGCGGCGTATAGCCGAGATTACAAGTCGCTCAAGCCTCTCTCTCGGAAACATAAAATCGTGCCAAGCGGCTATAATAGTGGAATGATCGTACAGGCGATGATCAGGCGATGTTCACAACATTATGTCTTGCATATGTGCTTCAGTTCCGAACGCACCGTTGCAAGGCTTCAGAGAGAACTCTTGGCCTTAGCACGCACGTTGGAGGCATCCGCACCGAACGAGGTTCTCCCGCACCCTGAATACAAACTGGTGGATTATCAGTACATTGAATGCACTGGTGGGGAAGCTACTCACCCGCTCGACAAATCCAAACACGTAATACAGGTTTCGTGCACAACTATTAAGTTGTCTTTCTAGTTGCCTTAGGATCAGTTTCATGCAAACATTGAATAGCTTATCGTGTCGGGCAGTGCGCCATATGATGTTTTGAGAAAATACGGCGAGACTTTCCAACTTACCATTTCTCCTTCCCTGTCCAAGGCAAACATGATTAATTCAAGCACGGTAAGTATAAACATTCAGGAGGCATAGCATATGCAAACACGAGGGTTCTTATAACATGATCGTTCAGGTGTTAAGTTATTCATTGATGCTATGCAATGACTCGCATGCGGATAGCCGCTAAGCGAGGATGACTTATTTATCTTCCATTTTATAAGCAAGCATGCAGCAGGTTTAAACACACATAAAAACCACACGATGCATTGCAAGCCAGATTTACACGATAAACACACGGGGCATTACAAGCATATACACACGATGATCACTGGCTTGATGTCATAATGGACTAGTCAAGAACAAGGATAGCATGCAACGAGAAAACACGAGGAGCTCATAAAACACGATGCGTTGCAAGTTATCCCGTCCGAACACGATTGACTATAAACACGAAGTCTGCCCGGATCGGATCGATGCCAGTGCCCCAGCACCGTCTGCAGAACTTATATCCTTGTGCAGAAGTTGTCCATGATCGAACACGATTATTAATTCACACGACAAGCAGTATTGCATGATTCATTTAGCTATTGGATATGCACAGTCTCCTGGGCTGCTGTAAGTCCCGCACGAGGGAAACTTGCAGGGAGATCCGAATACCTGAATGAGTCTTGCCACAGGAGCATGATTCTTTTACTTGACATGATGCAGTCCCCTGGATTGGGAACTGCCTTGGTGACCTAACGGTCCCGGATACTTGCAGGTTTATTCAGGCACGGAATGACTACTTGGTAGTCTTTCGAGGTTTGGATGAAAACAATACAACATTCAAGCAGACAAGCATGCGTTTCTAAGGAACATAAGCAGGCACGTTGCTCGGACCCGAAGGTAAGCCGAGAGTTAGATCGTTAGGGGACTTGGCATGCGAGTGTCTGAATACAAGCAGTATTTCAATTTCCATGTTCTAGTCCAAGCGATACAAGTTGGGATTATTGCCTTAGCTAGGTGCGTTGGATTTATTAGCATGCAGGGGGTGAATCACCTAGCGACTAGCATGAACATTCCAGATTTTATGTGTGCTGGCTAAGCAAAGACAAGTTCACCGTAGCCACCTACCTTAGCGATGATTTGCCTCGGTAGAGAGATACGTCAAGCGAGCCTCTGAAAGTCCAAGCCGGATTCCTGTAGGGACAAGTCTAGATATCTTTTGCTTCTCGTTTGAGGCAAAGCGGGTCGGGACAGTTGTACTACTGCCGTTTGAAACGGCAGTCCGCTTGAGCGAAACGGGATATTACATCCTACCCAACTCAAAAAAAGTCTCATCCTCGAGACTTACTGAGGACAAGCAGTATCTAGGGTTGAGGCAATCCTAGACAAGTTGTTTGTACTTGTTCATTTGGATATTCACTTGCACAAGCATCGAAATCAGCATATCGCTTAGACTGGGTCGTGCGCACTTTCGAAGTGCACTTCTAGCGTGAACACGTCAACCAGCTTAGTGATAGCGAAGTCTTAGCACTCGAGTTTCACCTTTTTCTTAAGTCTTGGATGGTGCACTAGTTCAAGGCGTCCCTCGAATAGATGCATTCAACCAAACTTAGAGTTAGTGAAAATCGGACAAGCTACTAGCGATACTCTCAAGGGTTCGCACAGGTTGGCACAAAGGCCACTCGCAGCATATAACCAGACAAGCAATCATATCATTCAAAACGTATTTTGAAAGTATTTAGACTTATTGTTGGAACATCCCATCGAGGTATTGAGAGAGAGCGTGCACATAACCCACGAACGAGCTTTCAAAACAGAGATATTCGAATCGAAGTCCAAAGGCATAGAAGCCAGGCTCTGATACCCACATGTCACGCCCCGATCTCACGCAGGCAAATCGGCCGTTCCCGCTAGGAGGGAATCACCCTCGCCAGCGTTCTCGCGGTACGATCGCTTAACCCATCCGGGCGTGATGCCGAACGAGCGTGAGCCACGCCCGTGCAAGGCCATGGTTCATTGGCTGGCGGCAAGAGTTCTAAGCCACAGAGTCGCACAGGTTGTCCGAGTGTAGAGGAGTCATGAACGCATAGGCGATCGGTAACAGGTTCACTGAGTCGACAAATATAGCAGAAGCATTGAAATACAAGTTGAAGTAAAGCAAGATCTTTTATTGATATGAACATGTGTTACAGGCGGCGTATAGCCGAGATTACAAGTCGCTCAAGCCTCTCTCTCTGAAACATAAAATCGTGCCAAGCGGCTACAATAGTGGAATGATCGTACAGGCGATGATCAGGCGATGTTCACAATATTATGTCTTGTATATGTGCTTCAGTTTCGGACGCACCGTTGTAAGGCTTCAGAGGGAACTCTTGGCCTTAGCACGCACGTTGGAGGCATCCGTACCGAACGAGGTTCTCCCGCACACTGCATACAAACTGGTGGATTATCAGTACATTGAATGCACTGGTGGGGAAGCTACTCACCCGCTCGACAAATCCAAACACGTAATACAGGTTTCGTGCACAACTATTAAGTTGTCTTTTTAGTTGCCTTAGGATCAGTTTCATGCAAACATTGAATAGCTTATCGTGTCGGGCAGTGCGCCGTGCGATATTTTCAGGAAACACGGCGAGACTTACCAACTTACCATTTCTCCTTCCCTGTCCAAGGCAAAGATGATTAATTCAAGCACGGTAAGTATAAACATTCAGGAGGCATAGCATATGCAAACATGAGGGTTCTTATAACATGATCATTCAGGTGTTAAGTTATTCATTGATGCTATGTAATGACTCGCATGCGGATAGCCGCTAAGCGAGGATGACTTATTTATCTTCCATTTTATAAGCAAGCATGCAGCAGGTTTAAACACACATGAAAACCATACGATGCATTGCAAGCCAGATTCACACGATAAATACACGGGGCATTGCAAGCATATACACACGATGATCACTGGCTTGATGCCATAATGGACTAGTCAAGAACAAGGATAGCATGCAATGAGAAAACACGAGGAGCTCATAAAACACGATACGTTGCAAGTTATCCCGTCCGAACATGATTGACTATAAACACGAAGTCTGCCCGGATCGGATCGATGCCAGTGCCCCAGCACCGTCCGCAGAACTTATATCCTTGTGCAGAAGTTGTCCATGATCGAACACGATTATTAATTCACACGACGAGCAGTATTGCATGATTCATTTAGCTATTGGATATGCACAGTCTCCTGGGCTGCTGTAAGCCCGCACGAGGGAGACTTGCAGGGAGATCTGAATACTTGAATGAGTCTTGCCACAGGAGCATGATTCTTTTACTTGACATGATGCAGTCCCCTGGATCGAGAACTGTCTTGGTGACCTAACGGTCCCGGATACTTGCAGGTTTATTCAGACACGGAATGACTACTTGGTAGTCTTCCGAGGTTTGGATGAAAACAATACAACATTCAAGCAGACAAGCATGCGTTTCTAAGGAACATAAGCAGGCACGTTGCTTAAACCCGAAAGTAAGCCGAGAGTTAGATCGTTAGGGGACTTGGCATGCGAGGGTCTGAATACAAGCAGTATTTCAATTTCCATGTTCTAGTCCAAGCGATACAAGTTGGGATTATTCCCTTAGCTAGGTGCGTTGGATTTATTAGCATGCAGGGGGTGAATCACCTAGCGACTAGCATGAACATTCCAGCTTTTATGTGTGCTGGCTAAGCAAAGACAAGTTCACCGTAGCCACCTACCTTAGCAATGATTTGCCTCGGTAGAGCGATACGTCAAGCGAGCCTCTGAAAGTCCAAGCCGGATTCTTGTAGGGATAAGTCTAGATATCTTTTGCTTCTCGTTTGAGGCAAAGCGGGTCGGGACAGTTGCACTATTGCCGTTTGAAACGGCAGTCCGCTTGAGCGGAATGGGGTGTTACAGGATGCTGATCGTCGCGAGTTGGTGGAATAATAAAGATAGAATCTTCGTATGGTCCATCTGTCATGACGACATTAGACGTTGATGTATCTTCCCATAAGATCTCCCCGTGTTTGACCGTTAGGGGAACTGAAGTCCGTTCATGACTTTTGTCTTTGCGTTTCTGGATCAAATAATCTCGCAGGTCAGGAGGAGTTACAGAAGAAGAAGATGATGGCTTGTTCCTTCTGTTCCCGTTGGTGGTCATGCGGATGATGGGAACCATAGTCTTTCCTGTGCCACCCGTATACAACAGGTTGGCCATCTGTGTAGCGGATAATCTCCGGGGAGGGTGTCTTTCCGCGATTGGAGCCTTCTTTACGCCTAGGGATTTCGCCTGGCATAATTTGGAGCTTCGCTCTGGTTGGCGTAAAGCTGAGGATGTCCTCAGGCGGCCATCAGCGTCTCGCATAATTCGGAGGGCGTGCAGATCGTTCCCTTGCTGGTGTAAAGGTCGAGAAGTTGAGTAGGCCGCCGCTCGCTCTCCCTTGCGGAGATCACAGGAATCATCTGGTTCTCCGTAGAGGTCAGATGTTGTTTTACGCGCGGAGCGTGTCTTGTACTTCTGATTTGGCGCTGAGGCTTTATCAGAAGTTTTGTCTATTCCGCCAGGGACGGAAGACTAAATTTCACGTGCAGAGCGCGGAGTATACTTCTGGGTTAGCGTTGAGGCATTGCCAGAAGTTTTGTCTATTCCGTCAGGGACGGGAGACTGAATTTCACGCGTAGAGCGCGGAGTATACTTCTGGGTTAGCGCTGAGGCATTGCCAGAAGTTTTGTCGGTTCTGTCAGAGACAGGCGACTGAATTTTACACGCAGGGCCCGAAGGGAGCAACGCTACAACCTCATTAGTCAGAGAGATCGGAGAGTCCATAGGAATGGTAGGGGATGTCTTGGACATCCAGACCTTACGCAGCTTCCTGTTATTTCGGATAGAGAGAGAGTGAGAGCTGCCCCTTGTTCGGAGCATATCTTCGTAGGCAGACTGGTCGAACTGGACGACCAGTGTCTTCTTCACGGCTCCCACAGATACCGCATCGTGTCGAGCAATAGCTTCCTCATCAGAAGAGAAAGATGTCCCCAGCAGAGTCGCCATCTTGTTTTGGATGTGTAATATAAATGAGAAAAGATTTGATGAATGCGGGAAAACGAGATTTTGTACGAAGACCTGCCCCTTCTTTTATTGTTTACAAATAAGATTATACAAATTCGATCCTACACGAGGATGTCTAAGTACAATTTATTTAATCTGGGTGAATATTGCTATAGGTGTCTGATCTGCAGTCGATCACTTTAGCCCTTGGACCACACGATATTGAAGAAGTGCCATAGAAAACAGGTAGCAGCTTCGAGGGTTGCTGAAGAGGGTGGATGTCCGATGCCAAAGTCGCCGATCCCTTCTCTTTGCCTGAGCTCCGGATTCTCCTCTCTCTCTCTCTCTCTCTCTCTCTCTCTCTCTCTCGACCGTTGGATCTGATACTGGATTTCTTGATCGGTTTTCAGACCTGATTTCTTCGACCCTCGATCCTTCGACCTTTTCCTCTGTTGATAGAGGTCTCTATTTATAGAGTTTTAGTGATAGTGACCACTCAATCGGTATAAAAAACCGAGTAGTGGAAAGTACAGCACCCTTTTACACAAAGGTTAAAATAACCAATGCCTGCGTATAGATGATCCTTTGAATGAGCGTTTGACGCGGGTCCAACTAAGGGACAAAACATGTATAATCGCTACGAAGATCACGGCGTAGAAGCCACGTAGGTAGGTATCCATCGTGTCACGCCCCGATCTCCCGCAGGCTAATCGGCCGTCCCCGCTAGGCGGAAATTACCCTCGCCAGCGCTCCCACGGGACGATCGCTTTGACCCATCCGGGCGTGATGCCGCACGAGCGTGATCCACGCCCGTGCAAGGCCGTGGTTCGTTGGCTGGCGGTAAGAGTTCTAAGCCATAGAGTCGCACAGATTGTCCGAGTGCAGCGGAGTCATGAACGCATAGGCGATCGGTAACAAGTTCATTGAGTTGAAAATATAGCGGAAGCATTGAAACACAAGTTTGAAGTAAAGCAATACTTTTTGATATAAACATGTGTTACAGGCGGCGTATAGCCGAGATTACAAGTCGCTCAAGCCTCTCTCTCTGAAACAGTAAAAGTGTGCCAAGTGGCTACAATTGTGGATGATTGTACAGGCGATGATCAGGCGATGTTCACAACATTATGTCTTCTATATGTGCTTCAGTTCCGGACGTACCGTTGCTTCAGAGTAATCTTCATACCTTAGCACACACGAAGGAGGCATCCGCACCGAACGAGGTTCTCCCGCACCCTGCATACAAACTGGTGGATTATCAGTACATTGAATGCACTGTTGGGGAAGCTACTCGCCCGTTCGACAAATCCAAACACGTAATACAGGTTCCGTGCACCAACTATTTAGTTATCTTTCTAGTTGCCTTAGGATCAGTTTCATGCGAGATTGGAATAGCCTAACTCGTGTGGCAGTGCGCCATGCGATATGAGAGGAACACGGCGAGACTTACTATTTGGCCTTTCCTGTCCAAGGCAAATATTGTTAATTCAAGCACGGGCAAGTATAAAACATTCAGGAGGCATACTTTATGAAAACCAAACAAATAGCATATGCAACATGAGAGTCATTGTATCATGATAGTTCAGGTGTTCAGTTATTCATTGATGCGATACAGTGACTCGCACGCGGATAGCCGCTAAGCGAGGATGACTTATCTATATGAACAGAAGTCGCTGGCATAGCCATAAAGGACCAGATGTAGTCTCAGGGTCGAGGATGAAGTGCAAGCAACAGAAATGATGGGCCTTGCACTTATCCCGCCGAAACAGACGACTACGCTTGTAGTCTCACGGTCGAGGATGACGTGCAAGCAGCAGAAATTATGGGCATTGCACTTATCCCGCCAAAACAGACGACTACGCTTGTAGTCTCACGGTCGAGGATGAAGTCCAAGCAGCAAAAATTATGGGCATTGCACTTATCCCGCCAAAACAGACGACTATGCTTGTAGTCTCACGGTCGAGGATGAAGTGCAAGCAGCAGAAATTATGGGCATTGCACTTATCCCGCCAAAACGGACGACTACCAGAAGTTCCGTCTAGACCGGGTCGGCCCCAGTGCCCCGGTGACCGCCCGCAGAACCGAATGACCTTGTTTCCAAGTTGTCCAGGACATGCAGGTCAGGGTCTCAGATTAAGTACAGAAACAAGTCCATGGCAGAATATATATGGAACAAGTCTGGTATGGAACGAGTTCGAGACAGAATATATATATGACTTGTTGAGGCAGAGTTCAGTAGTTGCTCCACGAGCTGTGATTCCGGGATTCATTTATTTATGGTACAAATTCCCTGATTCAGAAATTGCCTTGGTGACCAACGGTCCCGAATACTAGCAGGTTCATTCAGGCACGGAACGACTACTCAGTAGTCTCCCGGGGTTTGGATGAAAACAAGGCAACATACAAGCAGACAAGCATGCGTTTCTAAGAAACATAAGTAAACATGTTTGCTCGGACCCGAAGGTAAGCCGAGCGTTGAAACCGTTAAGGACTTAGCATGTGAGGGTCTGAATATAAGCAGTAATTCAATTTCCATGTTATAGCACAAGCAATATGAGTTAGGATTATTCTCTTAGCTAGGTGCGTTGGATTCTTATTAGCATGCAGGGAGTAAACCACCTAGCGACTAGCATGAATATTCTAGATTTTATGTGTGCTGGCTAAGCAAAGACAAGTTCACCGTAGCCACCCACCTTAGCGATGATTCGCCTCGGTAGAGCGATACGTCAAGCGAGCCTCTAAAAGCCTAAGTTGAATTCCTGTAGGGACAAGTCTGGATATCCTTTGCTTCTCCTTTGAGGCAAAGCGGGTCGGAACAGTTGCACTTTTGCCGTTTGAGTCGGCAGTCCGCTAGAACGGAACGGGGTGTTACATCCTACCCAACTCAGAAAAAGTCTCGTCCTTGAGACTTACTGAGGACAAGCAGTAATCTAGGGTTGAGGAAATCCTAGACAAGTCGTTGTACTTGTTTCATTTAGATATTCACTTGCATAAGCATCGAAATCAGCATATCGCTTAGACTGGATCGTGCGCACTTTCGAAGTGCACTTCTAGCGTGAGCACGTCAACCAGCTTAGTGATAGCGAAGTCTTAGCACTCGAGTTTTACCTTTTCTTAAGTCTTGGATGGTGCACTAGTTCAAGAAGTCCCTCGAATAGATGCATTCAACCAAACTTAGAGTTAGTGAAATCAGACAAGCTACTGCGATACTCTCAAGGGTTCGCACAAGTTGGCACAAAGGCCATTCGCAGCACAATAGCATACAAGCAAGCATATCATTACATTCAAAACGCATTTTGAAAGTATATAGACTTATTATTGGAATATCCCATCGAGGCATTGAGAGAGAGCGTGCACATAACCCACGAACGAGCTTTCGAAACAGAGATATCGAATCGAAGTCCAAAGGCGCAGAAGCCAGGCTCTGATACCAACATGTCATGCCCCGATCTCTCGCAGGCTAATCGGCCGTCCCCGCTAAGCGGGAATCACCCTCGCCAGCGCTCCCGCGGGACGATCGCTTTGACCCATCCGGGCGTGATGCCGCACGAGCGTGATCTACGCCCGTGCAAGGCCATGGTTCGTTGGCTAGCGGTAAGAGTTCTAAGCCACAGAGTCGCACAGATTGTTCGAGTGCAGCGGAGTCATGAACGCATAGGCGATCGGTAACAAGTTCACTGAGTTGACAATATAGCGGAAGCATTGAAACACAAGTTTGAAGTAAAGCAACTCTTTTTGATATAAACATGTGTTACAGGCGGCGTATAGCCGAGATTGCAAGTCGCTCAAGCCTCTCTCTCTGAAATAGTAAAAGCGTGCCAAGTGGCTACAATTGTGGATGATTGTACAGGCGATGATCAGGCGATGTTCACAATATTATGTCTTCTATATGTGCTTCAGTTTCGGACGCACCGTTGCTTCGGAGTAATCTTCACACCTTAGCACGCACGAAGAAGGCATTCGCACCGAACGAGGTTCTCCCGCACCCTGTATACAAACTGGTGGATTATCAGTACATTGAATGCACTGGTGGGGAAGCTACTCGCCCTCTCGACAAATCCAAACACGTAATACAGGTTCCGTGCACCAACTATTTAGTTATCTTTCTAGTTGCCTTAGGATCAGTTTCATGCGAGATTGGAATTGCCTAACTCGTGTGGCAGTGTGCCGTGCGATATGAGAGGAACACGGCGAGACTTACCATTTGGCCTTCCCTGTCCAAGGCAAATATTGTTAATTCTAGCACGGGCAAGTATAAAACATTCAGGAGGCATACTTGATGAAAACCAAACAAATAGCATATGCAACATGAAAGTCATTGTATCATGATCGTTCAGGTGTTCAGTTATTCATTGATGCGATGCAGTGACTCGCACGCGGATAGCCGCTAAGCGAGGATGACTTATCTATATGAACAGAAGTCGCTGGCATAGCCATAAAGGACCAGATGTAGTCTCAGGGTCGAGGATGAAGTGCAAGCAACAGAAACGATGGGCCTTGCACTTATCCTGCCGAAACAGACGACTACGCTTGTAGTCTCACGGTCGAGGATGAAGTGCAAGCAGCAGACATTATGGGCATTGCACTTATCCCGCCAAAACAGACGACTACGCTTGTAGTCTCACGGTCGAGGATGAAGTGCAAGCAGCAAAAATTATGGGCATTGCACTTATCCCGCCAAAACAGACGACTACGCTTGTAGTCTCACGGTCGAGGATGAAGTACAAGCAGCAGAAATTATGGGCATTGCACTTATCCCACCAAAACAGACGACTACCAGAAGTTCCGTCTAGACCGGGTCGGCCCCAGTGCCCTGGTGACCGCCCGCAGAACCGAATGACCTTGTTTCCAAGTTATCCGCGATATGCAGGTTAGGGTCTCAGATTAAGTACAGAAACAAGTCCATGGCAGAATATATATATGGAACAAGTCCGGTATGGAACGAGTTCAAGACAGAATATATATATGACTTGTTGGGCAGAGTTCAGTAGTTGCTCCACGAGCTGTGATTCAGGGATTCATTTATTTATGGTGCAAATTCCCTGATTCAGAAATTGCCTTGGTGACCAACGGTCCCGAATACTAGCAGGTTCATTCAGGCACGGAACGACTACTCAGTAGTCTCCCGGGGTTTGGATGAAAACAAGGCAACATACAAGCAGACAAGCATGCGTTTCTAAGGAACATAAGTAAACACGTTTGCTCGGACCCGAAGGTAAGCCGAGCGTTAAAACCGTTAAGGACTTAGCATGTGAGGGTCTGAATATAAGCAGTAATTCAATTTCCATGTTCTAGCACAAGCAATATGAGTTGGGATTATTCTCTTAGCTAGGTGCGTTGGATTCTTATTAGCATGCAGGGAGTAAATCACCTAGCGACTAGCATAAATATTTTAGATTTTATGTGTGCTGGCTAAGCAAAGACAAGTTCACCGTAGCCACCCACCTTAGCGATGATTCACCTCGGTAGAGCGATACGTCAAGCGAGCCTCTGAAAGCCTAAGTTGAATTCCTGTAGGGACAAGTCTGGATATCCTTTGCTTCTCCTTTGAGGCAAAGCGGGTCGGAACAGTTGCACTTTTGCCGTTTGAGTCGGCAGTGCGCTAGAACGGAACGGGGTGTTACACATCGTGTAGAAGAGGTTGGCATGGAAGCCAAATGTTTGTCACCATGGCATAGAAGCCAAATAGTTATCAAACTGGCATAGAAGCCGAGTAGGCGTAGAAGCCGAGTAGGCGTAGAAGTCGAGTGGTCATAGAGGCCGAGTAGGCGTAGAAGCCGAGTGGTCATAAAGGCCGAGTATGCGTAGAAGCCGAGCAGGCACCGAAGCTGAATAAGCGTAGAAGCCGAGCAGGCACCGAAGCTGAATGGGCACAGAGGCCGAGTGGATGTGGACGTTTTAGCCGGAATTACGACTTTTGGAGATATAATCAAATCCCCAGCATTAATTGTGGAGATTTGCCATCATCCGGTGCATTAAACGCAGAGGCATGTTTTGAAGGTCTGCCACCCTTCTGTGCATCAAGCGCAGAGACGCACCTCAGGCATCTGTCAGTATTCGGCGCATTAATTGTAGAGACGTGCCTTGAGGGCCTGTCACCGCCCTGTGCATAAAAATGCAGAGACGTGCCTCGAGTCCCGTACAGAGTTCAGCTTTTGACGTGGCAGGCGGTTTGTCTTCCGCGGAGCGTAAGGGGCTCTCATCTGTCTGTGTAAAACTAGGCAGCGTATTCTTCTGTGTACGTAAAAGCAGTTTACGCAAGGGAAAATGGCAATAAATGACAGCCTGGGTTGCAGTGCTGCGCCATCATCATAGCCGTCGCCTGGGTAGTCGAGCAGTATCCCTTTGTCAGAAGTCGAGACGTCAGGTTCATTGCGGGATCTGACAGGTTCATTGCAGGGTCTGACAGGTTCATTTCGGAGAATACGAAGCGTCCCTCGTACACTTCAATGCTGCACTGAAAGAGGATGAGTTTTACGCCATATAGGCGATGAAGCCCCTGTTTACGCTGAAGCAGCCTGGACGTACTGTCTACGCGGATGGTCCTTGAGCCTGTATTTCATACTGTGCTCGGCGGAGAAGCTCTATTTGTACGTTTGAAGGCTCTGAAGTCCTTGGTTTATGCTGCTTTGCATCAATATGCTGCGTAGAGCTTTCTAGCATATTTTTTATGCTTCTACACCCTTCTTGCCATAATGGTGACAAGTCGGAAGCTTCTGCTGTGGATATGGCGCTGCCCTCTGTTGTGTCTGTGCTCTTGGACGACGGATTGGTCCTCCTGCTCCGGGCTGTGCTCTGGTTGGTGCAGTCGTGCTGGTACGTCTAGGTCCTCTGACGATGGCCTCCTGGATTCTCGCCTCTGTAAGAACCTCTTCATAAGAGATCCTCGCCTGTGTAGTGGTATACCTCTGTAGCTCAAAATTTAGGCCGTGATGAAATCTTTGGGCTTTCTCGAGATCGGTGGGTATCATGACTGTACCAAATCTACTAAGGCGGCTGAACTCCGCATCATAGGTGTCAACTGTCATATTTCCCTGTTCTAGATGTAGGAACTAGGAGTACAGGGCATTTCTGACTATAGCTGGGAAATATTTTGCATTAAAATATTCTAGGAACTGTTTCCAAGCCTGGTTCTTCCCTACACTGCGCTCAATGGAATCCAACCAGTGGTGGGCATTGCCCTTCAGCTGGGCCCTCACTACGGTCATCCAAAGGTCGGGGTGCAGTTGTGAAGCCTCTAATAGCATCTCCGTGTTGGCGACCCAATCGAAGATCTGTTCTGCAGTCTTATTTCCTGAGAAAGTATCTGGCCCCATCTGTCGGAACCATCTAACAGTGCCACCTGTCTGGGATGGTGGAGGTGCTGGTGCTGGTGCGGGGACAGGTGTCCTCTCTAGTACTGCCATCAAACTCTCTCTCAATGTCTCTGTCTGATGCCACTGTGCTTGCATCATCGCCTGGAAGAACTGAAGCATCTGTGGTGATCCATCTGGCTGTGGCATCTGGGGTGGATAAGGTGGAGGCGGTGGTAGTGGAATCTCTGGCTGTGCAGTAGACGTCTCTTCAGATATCGGCCTCGCAGTCTGCGGCATCGGTGTAGCTCCTGAAGTCTGGCCCTCACAATGTTGCGTGGGGATTGTATGGGAAGTCTGTCCCTCAGGCTGCGGTGTAGGATCACCCTGCGATGTCTCGTGCCAATGTATCAGCGGGGTCTGTAGCGGGGGTTGCCCTTGGGGTACCTCCTCTCCTTGAGTGGTGTTATCTGGCACCGCGGCACGGGGTGCTCCTCGTCCACTGCGCAAATTCATCTTGCTGCAAAAGATGGATTTCATTAAAAAAGTACGAGAACAAACAAACAGGATGCAGGTATTTAGAAGCAAATATGAAGGAATTTAAAGGCGAATCAGAAAGTGGATGAGACATAGTAATTTCTATCCTATTGCAAGCTCGCTGGGCATGTTACCATACCACAAGCGAAAAAGGAAGACCTGCATGGGCCACCACTAAAACCATGTCACGCCCCAGTCTCAAAAGTACACGGGACCAGGCTACGTGGCAATAGCCAGCTGACACGTCTTCGAGGATATCCCAATTTAATGGTTCCACGAAGAGTGCTACACTGTCCTATAATACTAACAGGTGCAATATCAGTCAATAACAGGTAATCTAATCTCATCCACAATATAAAGAGCAAGAAGTACTACATAAACTGCTGGAAGATAAACACCTGTCTGAAATAACATAGTACAAACCCAGATGTCCGGTGGGAACAAACCCACTACTATGACGAACTAAAGTACTGAAATAAGATATAAAAGATAATGACCAGGGCATCGGCTCTAGATAATGATGCACCCAATCTAGGCTGAAGGCCTACCAACTGGTCATGAAAACTCTAACGGCTGTACCTCTAACTCCTCGGTTGTAGCGGATCTCGTCTCCTGTCCGGGGCCGTATACTGTTGGGTAGAAAGCCTCGTCTAAATCTGGAAAGGAACCAGGTCCTCAGAGGGACGTAACAAGATACATAGAAGCATGCTATATATAAATACTGAATAAGATAAAATGCAATAAAGGGTGTGCTAGCCAATCTAAGTGCATGCAATGTGAGAACAAATGTGAGTATATGAGAAGGTGTAGGCTAGACATATGCTGACGTAATTCACCAGTCGTGACAACCGGCTAGTATATGCCACACATGCCCCCTATAACACGGGCACAGGAATACAGTAACGTCCAATATTCTATAGAGTGTGGTATATGCAATGTCATCAAGTAACGTCCCACGCTCTACAAAACGTGGTATCAGTAATATATATATATACGTCCGTATCACTCCGTCGAGTACGGTATCAGTGTAAAGGAGTGGGGTGTCCCATATGCCTACCAGTCGTCCTCTCCTCCCAATGTAGATATACCCGTCAAATAATCGACGTGCATATCCCTTATCTAAATGCCTAGTCTCTAAACTGAAGTAGTCCGAGATTTCTTGCTAACCGTGATGCACGTCACACGTGGCGATAGCTAGTCGATCACGCGAACACGCATCCCAATATGAGATTTATCACTATGAATACGTGTAAAAGTGTCAGGTCTTGGAAGAATACAGGATGTCCTCCCATAGGGTGAGTCTACTAATGACTAAGTTAATGTATACCAATCTTCGACGTACCCGTCGAAAGCACCCGAGACAATCTCGGACGCGCACAGTTGTATGAGACAGAACAACAAGCATAAAATACAACATTTGTATAATTTAAATTAGACAACAAAATATAGCAAGGTATCTTGCCTGAGTCTTCAAGAGATGAATGCCAAAAGCCTGTTCCGGTAGCGTCTCATGGCTGATCCAAAGACCCTAGACAAACAATATAACACAATATTACAGGCATCAGACACTACGCAATAACTACATACGACTAAGACGCTATACTTGAATACTGTCGCGAGTTCCCTGTTGCTTGAGTACAGCATTACGTGCGCACTTAGCTAGGGTGTACACGAGTGTTGTCTTCGGTTAACAGGCGTCTTGAGGCAATAATTATCCAGTTACGGTTATCCATGATTTCTGTTCTATACGAACACCTGTCTTTGGTTTCTATGCTCATTGCACGTGGTTTTTGTCCAGACGTTCAAATAACTAAGGTCCTTGACGACAGGTATCGTGGTTAAGAAATTTTCTATTTAACAATTTCTTAATCTGGTTAATCGTTAAGCCATCATTTAATTAATTATGGTTAGAAGGGTTGTGTTCCAACTATGATTCTCGATACTAAGACACAATAATCATGCATGGACACGATACGAGGGAATATGATTAGGACACAAGAAAGGAACTGCTGGGGGACGAGTACCTGATCAATAGGAAGAGGGGGCGTCTCCTCCTTCGACAAGGGTGGCTCCGGCAGTGTGGGCGGATCCGTCCAGCGGT
This sequence comes from Iris macrosiphon, assembly GCA_036927795.1. Lineage (NCBI taxonomy): Eukaryota > Viridiplantae > Streptophyta > Magnoliopsida > Asparagales > Iridaceae > Iris > Iris macrosiphon. The sequence goes on from JAYESA010000016.1 coordinate 20,495,247, forward strand.
GAAGGGCAGTCGGGATCGGCAGTACTCTGGTCGGGGAGCGGTCGGGCTGTGGGGTGCACCGATCGGGGAGCGGCTGGGGGGTGTACAGCCGGTCGGGTAAGCGGCTGGGGGTGTGCAGCCGGTCGGGGAAGCGGCTGGGGGGTGTGCAGTCGGTCGGGGAAGCGGCTGGGGTATAGCAGCCGGTCGGGGAAGCGAGAGCGGGCTAGAGCAGTCGGTGGGGCGGCTGTAGAGGGTAGGTCGGGAGTGGGCTGGCTGGAGGGCGGCCGGTTGGGAGTAGTCGGGGTAGGGGGTCCGGCCGGCAGGGAGATTTGGTTTAGATGGGGGTCGGCTAGGGTTTGGAGAGGGTGGTGAGGGTTTTCTTAGGGTTTCAAAGGAGGAACTTCATATATATATATGTGGGGGAGTTGTGGGCTAGCCTCGGCTTGGCCTGTCTAGTCTCATTGAGATGGGCTGGTCTAATGAGAAAGAGTATAGGTGGGCTGGTTTAAGTGTTGCTTGAGGTAAAATTAGTCTTAATTAAAATTAAACTAACAACTTAACTAGGTAATTCATAATGTATTTAAAACATTAGAAACTAGATTTTGAGTGGTACACAGGAGTCATGGCATAACAGGTTTAGGGTAGACTGATACCCTAATTTGGGTACTTGGGATTTGGATTATGGTTGTTTTCAAGTTAAAATAATCAATTAAATCCTACATTTAAGACGAGGGGGTTTACAAGAAGTCTTCAAAAAATTGATACACTAAGTACATACTGCTTCCAATACCAAGTTTCCTCCATGTACTCACTGTTCATCCCCATATCCTAACTAAAATTTTGTACAATAGGTTTATTGTGCACAGGGACAACTTGTAGTCCAAAACCAACAATACTGCATCTCTGTGCAGCACCAGATCCTAAACTGAACACCACCTCTACCAACATCTAACACTGCCCTCGTATCAACACCCTCACTAACACTCATCTCACTGCTCCCAAACCTGGCCTACCCCAGTGTCTGCACACATCACTGTAACAATCTCCCCTCATTATTGTGCATTCTATTACACAGCAATTGGAGTTGCTGTCCACAACCACTACAACCATACACCTAACTACACACACAGTCACCTGAAACTCGTGTATCAGTAACACACACCACACACACACTCAGTATAACACACACTGAGAACTCATCAATGCGCATTGATACCCTAAAATAGCAGTACACACACTCCTAATGCCATTACTCTATTCACATCTTGCTACCTAAGATATCCAAACCTGAATCTCCATATTATTGCCTGCAACACACTAGCTGTCAATACCAAGCATCTAATTACTTCCTTATTTTACTGCCTTCAGTGAAGACCTGAGCTCAGTGCCCTAAATGTAGCAACTGTGGTTGCTCTAATGCTGATGTACAACATGGGCAACCCCTCCACTAGGTGCCTACATGCTGCACAAAGCCTAACTGTGCCAAGCCTGGCACACGCTTGCTCAATGCACTATATGAGTATGCACTATGAAGGCCTGAGCATGTCCTTGCTGCTCAGGTACAGCTGCTGCAATGGCTCTCCTACTTGCTATATAACTGTCCACCTGCACAGAAACCCGATCTCCACAGTGCACAATTGTAACCACACCCCAATTTACTTATAAGTACTCTCCAAAGCTATGAATGTAAACATAATAATATATATCACTATATATATCTAAACACTAATCTATATGCATATACAACCATAATCAAATGCCAAAACTGATTTAGAGCAATGAGTGACCACTTGGTCATTTTGTCAAATACTTGGCGTGCGTATTGGGATACGTTGGGATACGCCCATGATACGCACCCAAAATGTAACCAAACTCGACCCAAAGCACACCTACGTGTTCTAAATCACCATAGACCCTAACTAACCTATTCACAAATACTATGGATGTTATTCTCAGATTTTCCCCAAAAAGAGCACAAAAAACTTCATCCTATATGCCAAAACTTAGCCCTACCTAAATTTAAGGCTTCTAACACTTAAATATATCAATAGAGGGTCAATTCCACCTATTGGAGGGTTCCTATAGGTCCAAAGGGTATTTTTAACCGTAAATAGAATAAAGAATAGAGAATTACCTAGGTTTTGAGTGTCCTCCTTGAAGAACTCCAAATTTGGATACGAGAAAGACGAAGTGGACACGATCCTCAATACTTGGACTCCTCTTCGAGCTTCCACTAGCAATGACAAGCTCCTATCCTCCTTGGAAAAATAAGAATGAGAGGGATGAGGTTTGGAGTAGAGAAATTAGGGTTTGCTCTCTAGTTTTGGGGATGAATTAATTAAGGCTACTATGAATAAAAGGCTTATATAGACTCCCCCCTTAGGGTTAGGGTTTGGTTGAGTAATATTTGAATTGACTCAAAGGACCCTCTCCATTCTTCATGAATAGGATCTAATAATTTTTAGGAAGGAATATTCAATTCTTGAGTCAAAATAGGTCTAATGGTCCTAATCTAGTCATGACTAACTAGTGGTTCAACTTAACTAGTCTAAATTAAATAAATAACCCATTAGTCACATATTATACACATAAAAATTTATATTATAGCAAATTACCAAAATACCCTTGTCCTGAAAATGAGGTGGTTACATTACTACCCCCCTTAGAAAATTTTGTCCTCGAAATTTAAAGGTGGTCGTACCCCCTTCTAGGTTAAACCCTCGGCCCGTCTAAATCATACAAGCATGCAATTAAAGGAAATTCCTAATTATTTTCATCTGTATGGTTATGGTCTCTGCCAGTAATGATTTTGCAGTCTCTGTCAAGGTATACTACCAACTATACTAACTATATAACACAAGAAATTATAAGGTACTAAAGAAACAGTCAAATCAATAGATGGGAAAATGACAGGAAGAAAGAACAGAACGGAACAGAACAAAACCTGCTAACCCATCCCCTGTAGCATCGGCCTCCTCGACCGTCAACGTGAAAGCCCTGCTTTGATGGGATATCTCCCTCTTTCGGTGTGGGGCATGATGTTGTGCCACAGGTAGCCTAACTCCCTCTCTCTGATCTCGTGCCCCACCAAATAAAGGTGCTGTAGGGCAATCCCTCATCTGGTGTGTCACAGTTCCACAAAACAGGCACACTTTCAGCCTCCTCTTACAAACATCTCAAGTGTGTCCTGACTTCATGTAGTAGGCACAAGTGGGCACTGGTTGAATCTGCCTCTGAGGCTACTGTTGAACTGGAGCATGAACTGACGCCTGAACCTGCTACTGCTGGATATGGGGACACTTAGTTGGTCCCACACTGCTACCAGTACCACCCAAAATATCTCTACCTCTCTTAGTTTTGAGATCCAAGTCATCCTCCGCTCTCTGCGCATCCATCAAGATCTCTTCAAAAGTAGTTATGCGATGCCGCCTAATAAGGGATTGGATCTCTCTGATCAAACCATTCTTGAATTTATTGGCCTTTCCTAGGGGATTCTGTCCCTCCACAAACATACTCAATCTGCAAAACTCTGTAGCGTACTTGTCCACTGTCATACTCCCCTAGGAATTGGCTCTCTAAGGCACTCAGAGCCATGTCCGAAAAGAACTTTTTCTTGAAAAGCTCTTTAAAAACCTCCCAAGTCAATCCTATCGTCGTGATCCTTGGGTCTATCCTAAACCATGTCAACGCTATGTCGAACATCTGGCTACCTGCTGCCTCCACTCGTAGACTCTCTGGAATCTGCGCCAGTCGCATATTCCTCTCCACGTCCTCCATCCAATTATCGGCATATAAGATCTCTTCTGTGCCCTTAAAGTCTTTTTGCCCCATCCTCTTGAAGTCTATGATAGTTCTCGGCCTCGGTTACTGCGGGGTGAACTGAGGTGGTGACGTCTGTGGCTGGACCAAAGCAACTCTCTTGACCGCGGCAAGTGCAAGCTGGTAGGTATTCTCGATGCCCTGCCTCATAACTTCTGATCATAACTTTTGACTGGTGTTGATGTGCCTCCATCATCTGCTGAAAGAGAGCAAACATCTGCGTCTGATCGTCTGTGGGTGGTGAAGGTAGAAAATCTTCTGAGACTGTCGGTGCTGCCCTCTATACCGGAGGTGGAGCTCCCCTAAATGTTTCTACGAAAACGCCCACCTAGATCGATAAAGCGGACCTCTGTATAGAAGCTGCTAGAACAGTATCTGCTGGTGCTTCTTTCAAAGGCGACGAAGTGACCGACCTCACTGACACTGTGCCATCTTGAAGATAGATCGAAAACAAAGGAATCAATATTGAGCAAGATACGATATCATCAAAGAAGGACAAAATTATTCAAAGTAGAGCAACCATTCAAAAAGATAAGGATAGCAAGGTAAGGAATTTGGAAGTATTTCCTAGTTGTGATTGAGTATACTCTCAGCCTATATCCTATATTCTATCGCAGGCCTGCAGTAGTACAACTATGTCGTAGTACTACCACGACTTCGCACTAATTGCGAAGACCTGACCTGCATGGGCCACCACAAAAATATGTCATGACCCGCACCCAGAATAAGGGCACGAGTATGTGGGTACGTCCAGCCTACACCGCAGTATCGACATTAGAACGCTGTCTAGGTCACTAACTATCAATCACACAGTAAGTATATAATGAACCTGTCACAATATCTCAACTCTAAAATGAGAGCAATGAATATAAATGTAATACTAAATACTCAATCATAATCTAAATCACTATAAGATATCAAAAAGACCTATCAAACTAAAAAGTAAAAAAAAAAAATCAGCAACTTCTAAATACAATAACAATATCCAAATCTCAAATACAATGACAAAGTCTCCAATATAATAATATTCAAGTCTCAATTTAACAATATGTAGTTCTAAAATGAATCTAACACCATGCCATAAAGATAATCCAAAACTCCTAGGAATCACTCTCGAGTATCAGGGCCCATAGTAGCTATTCCCTCCTCTGTCCCATAGTATGTGGGACACCAGTCCTTATCTAAAGAGTCATCTGAAAAATATATCCAATCAGGATGGAGCGAAGTAAATCTCTGCTAGCAATTCCAATTAATTGACAAATACTATAAAACAGTTATAGTTACATGATGAACAAGAAAAAGAAATAAATCAAAGAATAAAATACAGTCACAGTAATGTTAAGAAGCAAGAGAAAATAAGCATGGTAAACCAAGAACTACTGTAAATAAGACTGTGAATAGATGAGAAATGAATTAGCTAAATAAGATGTGTGCCCAGCAAGAATCATGTGAATCCAGCAAGAAAAGCACTAAACTAGTTTGTTTTGAAATACCGCTTTCGACATGTAAACGGCTAGGGGTAAGTACGTCTCACCGCACACTTGGTGTGCGGCTGCTATTATTCCAAATTAGACCAGAGGGGTGATTCCAGATTTTAGGAATATTTACATGTCTACTCGAGTATTTCTCCGCCCAGACTAGTATAAATGAATCCAAATTCTGACACGCAAATCAAATATGAGTTCAGCCAGATAAAATAAGTGATGCCAGTAGGTGAGTCAAGATGTGATGCCAATAGTGAGTCCAGAAGTAGAGGCCAGAAAAGTATAATATACATGTCGCAGAGAGTGAATCCAGATAATACTAATCCGTGTATCCAAAGTGTGAAGAAATCAGGTAAAACAATACTATAAACCAGAATCATAAAAATTATCAAATAATGAAGACTAACAGAGAATGTACTCGCCTGTGGTCCTGAGCTGACAATACCAATCTGTGTCTGGACTGGAGTCAAAGTGACCAATACATATGAGTTATCATGTTAGAAGGTGTTTCTGCATCATAAATAAGTCTAAAATAAATTAAATCATGTTTCTAATTCCAGTCTAGTCAAACTAGGTCAAAACTAGGTTATGCCTAGGTTTTAGGTCAAAACTAGTTAAAACATATACCAAGTATACTAGTATACCATATAGACTTATATAATCATTATCTTATATTATCTATCCCAATACTACTATCGTATACTATTACCTTACCTTTGTAATAAATAATACTTCAATACCTAGTCTTATATCTCACCATTTTGCCATAACTTAGTATCTACCTAGACACTTACTTGCACTTGTATCTAGTACCTTGATACCAAATATTACCCTAGCTAACTAGTGTTAAAATCCATAATTAATATATAACCTATACATTGGTATCAAATTAATATCTTAACCCCAAAACCCCATATCTAGATATCTTCATATAACTTTATTTATTTATATATACTCAACCTCCACCTTAACATCTAAATGTTCACTCATTACCTAACCAATATCTCACAATAACGTAACCTACCTATGACATAGCTACACTGGTATATATACCCACCTGTGCATTCCTTCACTACATTCTCACTTACCTAACACTGAAACCTCATTTGCAACTATCACTTGGTACTGATGCACCCTAATCACAACACCCAAATCATGCTGGCAAAAACTAATTATCCTGCAGCTACTTACTGCAGTAAGCATTAGCATGCACTGCACACTAATCCATGCCTGAATCAAATCAGTTCCATACTACTAGTGTAGTGATACTACTATGTATCACTTTCACACCTGGTCTCCCTGCTAGCCCTTCACTTGATCAAGGTACATTCCTAATTATCTGAACTTGAGCTCCCTCTTCTACTGTTGTTATAGTTTCCCTTTACTTACATATTTCTCACTTCCAAGACAACCTTTGTACATACCCACTGCAGAATGTACAATCTTGATACTCACAATTCCCTCCAACACTTAATACACTCTTTCCCCTCATGCCTGATCCACTGGTATCCCCTAATGCCACTGCTCGTGAGCAGAAATGTTCCTGTAGGTCTTCCCTTAGTTGTGCATCATAGCAACACCCATGCTACTGTTGTTGTTACAAAAACTAGGGTATAACTCCCCCTTCTTCTATACTCAAATACACTTCCAACTGCTGTCAGTGCTACTATTTACACCATTTAAAAACTACAGGGACTCCCCCTTGCTGTTCCAGAACAACCTCCCTCTAAAATCCCTTCAACTCAATACATAAACATACACACACACAGTCAACCAAAATCTCCATATACTAACACACAACCCTGCTGTTACACTTGTATAACAGTCACTAGGTGATGTGCCTAACTAGCTCCACTTGACACATATCACTCCCACTCTGTTTCCTGTAAGCAACTCAGTTGCATCCCAACAATCCACTGTATCTCTTGCACTCTAATACCTATATTGACCATTACATAACCATATGTATTAATAGAAGTCTTCATAATTTTGATACACTAAGTACATACTGCTTCCAATACCAAGTGCCCTCCCTGTACTCACTGCTCATCCCCATATCCTAACTAAAATTGTGTACAATAGGTTTATTGTGCACAGGGACAACTTGTAGTCTAAAACCAACGATACTGCATCTCTGTGCAGTACCAGAGCCTAAACTGAACACCACCTCTACCAACATCTAACGCCGCCCTCGTATCAATACCCTCACTGACACTCACCTCACTGCTCCCAAACCTGGCCTACCCTAGTGTCTGCACACATCACTTTAACAATCTCCCCTCATTGATGTGTATTCCACTACACAACAACTGGAGTTGCTATCCACAACCACTGCAACCACACACCTAACTACACACACAGTCACCTGATACTCGTGTATCAGAGACACACACCACACACACTCTGTCTGACACACACTGAGCACTTACCAATGCGCATTGATACCCCAAACTAGCAGTACACACACTCCTAATCCCATTACTCTATTCAAATCTTGCTACCCAAGATGTCTAAACACGAATCTCCACATCATTGCCTGCAACACACTAGCTGCCAATACCAAGCATCTAATTACTTCCTCATTTCACTGCCTATAATGAAGACCTGAGCTCAGTGCCCCAAATACAGCAATTGTAGTTGCTCTAATGGTGATGTACAACACGGGCAACCCCTCCACTAGGTGCCTACAGGTTGCACAAAGCCTCACAGTGCCAAGCCTGGCACATGCTTGCTCAATACACTGTACAAGTGTGCACTATGCAGTCCTGAGCATATCCTTGCTTCTCAGATATAGCTGCTGCAATGGCTCTCCTACTTTCTACATAACTGTCCACCTGCACAGGAACCCGATCTCCACAGTGCACAGTTGTAACCACACCCCCATTTACTTGTAAGTACTCCCCAAAGCTATGAATATAAATATATAACTATATATATATATATATATAAACACTAATCTATATGCATATACAACCATAATCAAATGCCAAAACTGAATTTAGAGCAATAAGTGACCACTTGGTCATTTTGTCAAACACTTGGAGTGCATATCGGGATACTTTGGGATACGCCTATGATACGCACCCCAAATGTATCCAAAATCGACCCAAAGCACACCCACGTGTTCTAAATCACCATAGACCCTAACTAACCTATTCACAAACACTATGGATGCCATTCTCGGATTTTCCCCAAAAAGAGCACAAAAAATATCATCCCACATGCCAAAACTTAGCCCGACCCAAATTTAAGGCTTCTAACACTTAAATCTATCAATAGAGGGTTAATTCCACCTATTGGAGGGTTCCTATAGGTCCAACGGATATTTTTAACCATAAATAGAATGAAGAATAGAGAATTACCTAGGTTTTGAATGTCCTCCTTGAAGAACTCCAAATTTGGACATGAGGAAGACGAAGTGGACACGATCCTCAATACTTGGACTCCTCTTCGAGCTTCCTCTAGTAATGACAAGCTCCTATCCTCCTTGGAAAAATGAGAATGAGAGGGATGAGGTTTAGAGTAGAGAAATTAGGGTCTGCTCTCTAGTTTTGGGGATGAACTAATGGAGGCTACTATGAATAAAAGGCTTATATAGACTCCCCCCTTAGGGTTAGAGTTTGGTTGAGGAATATTTGAATTGACTCAAAGGCCCCTCTCCATTCTTCATGAATAGGATCTAATAAATTTTAGGAAGGAATATTCTATTCTTGAGTCTAAATAAGTCTAATGGTCCTAATTTAGTCATGACTAACTAGTGGTTCAACTTAACTAGTCTAAATTAAATAAATAACCCACTAGTCATATATTATACACATAAAATTTTATATTATAGCAAATTACCAAAATACCATTGTCCTAAAAATGAGGTGGTTACAACTTGTTCCAAAAAAGACATGCATTTTCTTACTTTGGCGTACTTTTCATTAATTTCATAGGATGGCGCACTATTCAGAGAGTAAAAAAATGGCACACTTTCTTTATGTTACGAAAGATGGCCCACAAACGATCTTCTCAGCATTTAATGCAGCAGACTGACAGCTAACAAAGGCAGAAACCAAAAAGTCAAAGGTCATCATTAAAGTGGAGTTACGACAAGCAGACCCAGGTTGTCGTTTAGCGACCCATACGCAGCGCCATTTCCTTCAAAAGTGGGCCACAATGCCATCCTTTTCAAAAGTGCGCCAAAGTACCAATTCTCCTCAAAAGGCTTCGTAGTGTCATTCTCTTCAAAAGTGTGCCATAGTACTATTCTTCTCAAGAGTGCGCCATTGTGTCATTCTCTTTAAAAGTGCGCCATAGTGATAATTCTTTCAAAAGTGCACCCCAGTGCCATTCTCTTCAAAAATGCACCCCAGTGTCATTCTCTTCAAAAGTTTGCCACGGTGACATTTCTCTCAAAAGTGCGTTGTAGTGCCAACTCCTTCAAAAGTGCGTCCCTGTGCCATTCTCTGCAAAAGTACGCCACAGAGCCATTTTCTCAGAAGTGCACCGCAGTGCCAATCTTACTAAAAAAGTGCCAGTCTCCAGACAACTTCAATAGTGCGCATACTATCATAACCGACAGTGAGCAGTTATGAATGTGTTTCTTATATGCCATAATTTTCTTAAAAGGTATACAAATAACTGTCCCTGACGACCTATGCTTTCCTCGTATAGGAAGCTACGTGTCAAGCAGGCAGCAAGTTGTGCACCCACTCATGTAGAACGTGGGATGTTAATCCATCAAAAGTGCACGCATAATGGTAAAACAATATTGACTGTCTATAGTTCCCACACACTATCAAAACCGCTATAGAAGCATGAAAAAAAATATCCATGCCACATAAAGGCCATGCCCCCTCAAAGGAATAACCAAGCCGGAGAAAAGTCACATACGAATCGAACAAAATAAGCCGCAAAGAAGCCACATGCGGCCTAAAATAACCAAGACGCAGAGAAGTTACATGAGGCATGGTCAAACCAAAGACCAAAAAGTCACAAAGTATACTCTATGCGGCCTGAACAACCAGAGAGCAGGGAGGTCACATAAAAACCCCCTGACACTGCAGTCGATGACTATTAGACTCTGACACATCACTCATGATGTCGATGCTTTAAGATTCGTGAAAGACGTTGGCTCAAGAAAAGACAAACAGAAAGTCACATCAGTGCATTAATGACCTCTTCAGATGTGCCATGTCACGTGTTCTCTCATATGCGGCTACTACCTATGCGGCTTCGTCACCATACGGCCAAAGTGTTCATTCGACCAAGGCCAGACGAGAGCTTGCATGCGACCTCATCAACATGCGGCAAAAGCTTCCAGATGACTAAGGCCAAATGAGAGCACGTATGCGGCCAAGATGTTATCCGGCACTTCATGTTACAACGGAAGACAATTTCTTGCACAGTTAGTACTGACTAAATGTCCATTTAAACAAGTCATGCACACAACAATTGTAAGCCCCCTCATTTTGAATAAAATTATTTTGGTAACTTTTATTTATTTATTTTAATCACTTTATTTAATAGACTAGAGTAATAAATTTTTTTAAAACCTTATTTTAGATATATGACACATTGCCATGGCTTTGATATTTTGAGCAATGTACGACCTTTTTTCCTTCCAACCAAATTTATAATATTAATCTTGATTGAGTCTAATATAGTTGGAATATGGATGTTGCATTTATTTGATCTCCTCCATGCTCCAAAAATATTGACGAACGTCTAGAATTATGGTTACCGTAAAATTGCTTCATTTTGACTAGAACTTGACTCAAATCCAACCCAAACACATGTAGGCATGTAGTGCACCCAAATATCCCCATATATATATATATATATATATATATTTATATGTGTGTGTGTGTGTGTGTGTGTGTTATTATATTTACATTAATTTATTTCTATTATTAGGAGTCCTATCTATAGAAAGTGGTGTACGTTGCATCCTAGTTGGCAAATAACTACTTAAACAATTTTCTAACCAACCCAACAACCAAACATTATCCAATTCCAACCATAACAACCACCCCCCTCTCATATTCAGCCAAGAGTAGTCCCCCCTTGTCGATGAACCCTATTAGCACTAGAAAATCCCCTCATATGTTTAAATCTATTTAAAAAGCTCATATATATATATATATATATATATATATATATATATATATATATATATATATATATATATATATATATATCAACTTATCACCAAACCCTAACCATAAAACCTAATATAATTATTTTCCCCCTCCTAGCAGTCGACCACCCTCTCTTCTCCCTCCTTCCAGAAGATCCTAGCAGCCCCTCTCCCTCCTTTCACCCCCACTACTCCTCCATCAACTTCTACATCATAAAACACTCCTTTTTCACCATCTCTCCATCCAAACATCATTAAACCTCCAAGAAGAACCCGATATTTTCCATAAATATATCAAGAATCCATTGCCATCATCAACAATCTATCAAGAAGGGAGTAGCAAGCCAAGCAAGGAAGGAGGAGTGTTTCTTGGACAATTAGAAGCACCATCATCTAATCCTCCAAAATTTTCGGTAAATCTTTAATCTTTCTTTCTAAAATCCCATGTCATGATCCTTTTAGGTTATATAAAATTATTGATTTAGAACCTATATTTTTTTATCTTGTTCTCATATTGGAATATATGAATTTTTCATGATATGTTTGTGATAATTCGCTTGTCAGTAGAACTAGTTTGAGACTTTTAATTTGATTAAATGAGAGAATCGTATTAATTTTTAAAACTGAATTAATAGGTATTTATTTTCTAAAAATTAAGTATTTTAAAATTATTTTATGTTATTTTAATGTCAAATATGAACCTTATAATTAAGGGCCACTAGCCTAGGTTTTTTGGTGATTTTGTAGCATTGTTTTGCTAGTAAATAGAGAATATTTTGGACGGAATAAAGAGGTGAATATTTTCTAAGATTAAATCAAAATATAATATAATATAAAATAATTTTTCATAAATATAAACCCTACTAATGGACTCGTAATGTCCCGAACAAGTTTCGGACAAAACTAGTCACCTAAATTAGCCATAATCTTGAAATATGTTTATTTTATCAAATCTGAGAATTGATTGTTAAAATGAATATAAATTATATTTAAATCAAGATTATATGATTTATTATGATTTATTTTCATGTCATTTAATTGAGCACTTAAACTTAAATTTTGGAAGGTAAAAACCAAGAAAGTAGGTTCCGATACCCTGTAAAAGTAAGCAAAGTTGTTAGAAATAATAATGAGCTTGGTTATGCAGGGCATCGAATAAATTATATAAATAAGTTATAATTACGAGAATTTTTGATTAGACCCTTAAGCATTTAATTGGTGTTTAGGTCAATTGAATTTCAGAGGAGTGGACGCAGGACCAACTTTGCAACTACATACTGCGGACCCAGACAAGTGTTGTCACAACCCGATTCCGTAGAATCGTTGGGGCGTCCCCCGAATCGTGATGCCGTGCGGGCCTGGGGTTGCGCCCGCACAAGGCTAAAGTATTTTTGCATAGCAAGCACATATTCAGAGTACCCAGATAAATTGAAACACAAATTTGAAGCATGGAAAAGTTCTCTTTATTGATAATGAACATCTATTACAAACTCTTGAACGAGTTAGCTAATATGTCGAACGGCTTACAAAAGAGATGACTCAAAATGAGATAGCAGTCCTGTACATTACATCCCTTTATAAACTCAAAATGATAAAGACCTCCAGGCTGGAGGACAGCTTTGCCACGAAGTTGCATTTGTGTATGAAGAGTTGCAAGCTTCTGGCTTCAAAATACTTCGAGGGCGCGGTGAAGATGCGCCAACAGCTGGACTGGATCGGGAAGACGACTTCGGCTCCTCGCTCGGTTCGCCTTGGTGCAGAGAACCTGTTTCAACGAGGGTCAGCATATCGAAACATGCTGGTGAAGGCGAGCTAGCCGAACTATACCAATCAACATGTTGTCTTAATGAAACTTGCATATTTGTGGGTTTCTATCTTGCCTTAGTTCATTTACAAGTAAGCAGCATATAGAATTTACTGAAATGAACGTGCCACCGTTCGGTGGATTTTACCTGACCGTCTGAATTACCTGCACAATACTTACCATGCCTTCCCTGCCACGAAGACACAAGTTAGTTTGCAACAGGTTTAAATATACACGATGATCACTGGCATGATTGCCATAGTGGACGTAGCCGAGGACAAGGATAGCTTGCTACGAGAGTACACGATTGCGTTGCAAGTTATCCTATCCCGAACACGACGACTACACACGAGTTTCGCCCGGATCGGATCGGTGCCAGTGCCCCAGCGACCGTCCGCAGAACCAATACCTTGTGCACAAGTTGTCCATGATCGAACACGATTTATAGTCATGCATTTGAGGCAACACGAGTGCAAGAACACGAGTACACGACAAGCAGTATTGCATGATTTATTTAGCATAGCCTCCCTGAACAATTATGCATGTACAAGATGTGATCTATACTTAGCACAGTTATAGAACATTGCACGAACAAGCATACAGTAAGGTAACAGTTCACATGTTTGATTGACAAGCATAATAACCAAGTCTATTCTCTTTTATCTTGGTTTCTTTTATTATTACTTGGTATCGTTTGATCGGGGCAAAGAAGAATACGGATTATTAGCTGTGAAGCTTGGAAGCAGGGCTAGCTAATCGGGTTGGTAGCCACTCACTTAGATTATTGGAAGGGAGATGGAAAGAGGCGCTTCACGACTCCGCTCGCAAGCCGCCTACTGCTCGTTCACCTGCACACGAACAGCTTGATCAATACTTCTTCCTCTCTTTCCAATCTCGGAATAGAAGTGCAAGTCAATGAACGAAAACAATAAAAACCATCGAAACCGTTCAAGGAAAACAAGCAAATCCCAAAACCAACTCAAAGCACGAAAGCAACAAGCGACATCGAAAACCGAGACAATAAAAGATAGCAGCGGAGAGGTCCCTCCTGACTCTGCCGCTAAGCCGATCCTTGGGGCGCGGTCCACTGAATATGGTAATCGATTCCAAAGAAACAATCCATAACGAGAACGAGTTCTTAATTCAATCTATCCCGATCGAACGATACCGTCTTGTGTTTCTTAGCCGCGCTCTCCGCACCGGGAGAACGGGGCGCTACATCCTACCCAACTAATTGGAAGTTTCATCCCAAAACTTAAGAATAGGACCTACCGTTAGGGAGCATTTCGTTGGGGACGACGATCAGGAAGGTTTGGACAGGAATTAATGGCATGGCCTGGTCGTCCACAAGCGAGGCATAACCCAAGTCTCAAGCGACAGTCTCTCTTATCGTGTCCAAGCTTTTTGCAGAATTGACACTTATTGCTCCAATGCTTTACTTGCTGACCACCGTCGTTTCATCGCTTTGCAGCGTTGTTTCCTCTCTCGTTGCTATGGCGTTTGTGAGTGTAGGTATGCACAGCGCCGCTAGGAACGTGAGGATAATGTGGTTCGAGAGATAGGGCGTGATTTATGACTTCACGCATTGTACGATACTGATGAACGGATACGTGCGAATGGATGACAGGGCGTAGTCCACCTTCAAACCTTCTAGCTCGACTCGCTACATCAGGTAAATAGGCTCTAGCAAATTTGGAGAGTCGGTTGAACTCGGTGGAGTACTCTTTAACCGTCATGCTGCCTTGCCGCAGCTGCACGAACTCGTTCTCCATCTGGCGTTGGACTGGAGGGGGTACATACTCCTCTTCGAACGCGGCACAAAAAGTCGTCCACGAGATCGCCTCCTCTCCGTGATCAAATTGGAGAGATCGTCGATGCACGTTCCACCAATCGTGCGCATTGAGGCGGAGCTGTAGTTGCGCGCAGGCGACGCGCTTCTCTTCGGGGACCTCTAGCAGAGCGAAGTGATCTTCAAGTTCGGCCAACCAATCTAGAGCTACGACTGGGTCCTCAGTCCCATTGAATGGGGTGTTGCAGACTTTCTTGAAGTGGCCAAAGTCGAAGGCAGTCACGTCCCTCGCCCTTGGAATTTACGGCGTCTCTACTTCAAGCACGGGCTGTTCCACCGGAGTGGCTGGCATTGCCGCGGACTGGTTGGATGCCAAAGTCTGAACGATCTGCTGCAGGGTATCTACCTGCTTCTGTTGGACTGAGAATCGTGCTTCTATATTGTCTTGAAACTTGAGCTGACTCTCTTCCGCTCGCTTCTCGGCCCGTTCATGGCGAGCCTCGTCCCTTTGTTGGTTTTCCCCCAACATCCGCAATATTTGCTGAACGGGATCGATGCTTGGCATGGCTCACTGGCTTCTTGAACTTCCCGAAGTGCCCGAACTACTCTCTTGGCCTTGCGTTTCGTTCGATGCTTGTGCTGCAGATTGCGCTGGTACCATTCCTTCAAAAGAAAGTAAATTACATTAGAATCATAATGTATTATGGACTTATTGCATGAATGTATCTCATTTTGGCCTAGCGAGTTCAAGAGTTCGTACAGGAATTTGATCGTTAAAGGACCTTTTCCAGCACGAAGTCTAAGGAACTTTGAATCTGTGCTCTGATACCACTATGTCACGACCCGATTCCGTAGAATCGTTGGGGCGTCCCCCGAATCGTGATGTCGTACGGGCCTGGGGTTGCGCCCGCACAAGGCTAAAGTATTTTTGCATAGCAAGCACATATTCAGAGTACGCAGATAAATTGAAACACAGATTTGAAGCATAGAAAAGTTCTCTTTATTAATAATGAACATCTATTACAAACTCTTGAACGAGTTAGCTAATATGCCGAACGGCTTACAAAAGAGATGACTCAAAATGAGATAGCAATCCTGTACATTACATCCCTTTATAAACTCAAAATGATAAAGACCTCCAGGCTGGAGGACAGCTTTGCCACGAAGTTGCATTTGTGTATGAAGAGTTGCAAGCTTCTGGCTTCAAAATGCTTCGAGGGCGCGATAAAGATGCGCCAACAGCTGGACTGGATCGGAAAGACGACTTTGGCTCCTCGCTCGGTTCACCTTGGTGCGGAGAACCTGTTTCAACGAGGGTCAGCATATCGAAACATGCTGGTGAAGGCGAGCTAGCCGAACTATACCAATCAACACGTTGTCTTAATGAAACTTGCATATTTGTGGGTTTCTATCTTGCCTTAGTTCATTTACAAGTAAGCAGCATATAGAATTTACTGAAATGAACGTGTCATCGTTCGGTGGATTTTACCTGACCGTCTGAATTACCTGCACAATACTTACCATGCCTTCCCTGCCACGAAGATACAAGTTAGTTTGCAACAGGTTTAAATATACACGATAATCACTGACATGATTGCCATAGTGGACGTAGCCGAGGACAAGGATAGCTTGCTACGAGAGTACACGATTGCACTGCAAGTTATCCTGTCCCGAACACGACGACTACACACGAGTTCTGCCCGGATCGGATCGGAGCCAGTGCCCCAGCGACCGTCCGCAGAACCAATACCTTGTGCACAAGTTGTCCATGATCGAACACGATTTACAGTCATGCATTTGAGGCAACACGAGTGCAAGAACACGAGTACACGACAAGCAGTATTGCATGATTTATTTAGCATAGCCTCCCTGAATAATTATGCATGTACAAGATGTGATCTATACTTAACACAGTTATAGAACATTGCACGAATAAGCATACAGTAAGGTAACAATTCACATGTTTGATTGACAAGCATAATAACCAAGTCTATTCTCTTTTATCTTGGTTTCTTTTATTATTACTTGGTATCGTTTGATCGGGGCAAAGAAGAATGCGGATTATTAGCTGTGAAGCTTGGAAGCAGGGCTAGCTAATCGGGTTGGTAGCCACTCACTTAGATTATTGGAAGGGAGATGGAAAGAGGCGCTTCACGACTCCGCTCGCAAGCCGCCTACTGCTCGTTCACCTGCACACGAACAGCTTGATCAATACTTCTTCCTCTCTTTCCAATCTCGGAATAGAAGTGCAAGTCAATGAACGAAAACAATGAAAACCATCGAAACCGTTCAAGGAAAACAAGCAAATCCTAAAACCAACTCAAAGCACGAAAGCAACAAGCGACATCGAAAACCGAGGCAATAAAAGATAGCAGCGGAGAGGTCCCTCCTGACTCTGCCGCTAAGCCGATCCTTGGGGCGCGGTCCACTGAATATGGGAATCGATTCCGAAGAAACAAATCCATAACGAGGACGAGTTCTTAATTCAATCTATCCCGATCGAACGATACCGTCTTGTGTTTCTTAGCCGCGCTCTCCGCACCGGGAGAACGGGGCGCTACAAGTGTACCTTGCCAAGATATTTAGAGTTATAAATTATTTATTTAATATTATTTATGCATTAGATATTATATTTGTGTAGCTTGGTTGATGTACTCATTAAGCCTAGGGCCGTTATACGATACTTTGTGTCCGAATAAGATTCGGATACTGACATCCTCTGCGGAGTCGAGTAACATAGTCAGAGAGTCATATTTACGAAACCATGTTAGTGCAAACATTATTTGCAAATCCAACCATTGGACACTGGACACGATATTCATGTAACAGATTCTTTCTTGACTTGTTCGTGGTACTTGGACTCTGGATAAGACTACAGGATACATGATATAGGGATGATTATAGTGATACATAGTGACTAAGACTTGTGATGATAGTTAGAGGTCATAAGCTTGCGTGTCTTGATTGAGACGTGAGGTTACATTGGGTGGGGAGAGTGTTCATCATGCTCGGGTCATATTTTACTTATTACTATTTATTGTGTATTAGGCTTTAGGTTCCCTCTACGAAATTTAAGGTATATATATATATATATATATATATATATATATATATATATATATATATATATATATATATATACACACACACACACACACAGCTTCCTCCTGGTTCCCCAATACAGAGCCTTGAGAGTACTATTAGATTACGGAAGTGTCCCTTGAGATCTTCCATGAGTACCATCCCGGGGTACGATACAATACTCTCATTTGCATATCACATAGTTGGTCATAGTAGCTTTTCTTATTTTTATAACATTATATTATTTACTTCTGGATTGAGTGTTTATTGTACCTTGCTATGTCCCCTGAGGACCTGGATATGGATTATGTCCCCAGGTATTGACGAGGAGGTTTACCCCGAGGTTTACGGATCAGAAGCTGATATTGGAGCAGTACCAGCAGCCGAGGACTATGTGGTGTCAGAGGACTTCTCTTGAGTTCTCAGATTCTTTTTATGTATGATGCCTTGTGACTCTTAGATATAGACTTGGATATTGTGACTATAGGACAGATGTATTTGGATATTTTTCTTACTCATTATTTTGTTATGGGTTATTCCCCGTAATATTTATTTATTATATTGTGATAGATAGTTTCATTTATGGTATTGAAGGTTGAGGCTGGTTTATCATCTTGCCTCTTGTTTATGAATTGGTCGATGAGATTAGATACATAGACTATGACATATATTATAGACCATTGTAGTTGTATTACAGCTTAAGTGTACTCTAAAGGGTCCATTAAATTGGGGTTGCCCATTAGAGTTGTGTTGCTGGCATTGCCACGAGGCTAGTCCCTTGGTATTTTAGGACTGGGGCATAACAACAATCCCTAATTATCTTCAACATTGTACCCTAACTGAGACCACATGGCATCCTGTCCGCAGCATGCGACTGCGGTTACAACCGCATTCTGTTGAAGGAGCCCTATGCGGCCACCAAATAGATCCATATGCGGCATCGATAGTCCGTCAGTTCGACGACTATAAATAGAAAGGGTAGCATACCCTACGACCCCCCCCTCCCCGGCCAGCTACATACGTGCATACAAGCTCAGGAGAAAGAATAAAGTAGAGCATCCACATTCCCTCATCAGACCATTAACATAGTAAATGAGCTACCATAGCGCTCTTTGTCAATCGTCACTACCCAGATCAAAATATTGTACTAAGATTTTTTGTCTAGGATCTCTTTATACTTATTTGGTTGTTATTTCACCTCCAAAACTTGTGATGGCGAACAAGATGGCGACTCTGCTGGGGACCAAATTTTCCTCTGATGAGAAGACTTTGATGCAGTTCTATGCAGCCAAGCTGGGCTCGACCCAAACTATGCTGGTAGTACGCTTCGACCAGCAAGCATTCGAGAACATACTCTCCAGGGATAGTGCGAGTCATTCTCCAAGACAAGAAAAGCCTAAGAAGACTTCTAGGACATGGGTAGCAAAGGCCGTTGTGCCTCACCGAACTACGGAGTATACGCTCCCCACTACTCTCCATGTTGCCGCAGACGCACATCATGCGTCCACCCAAACTGGCCCTGTTCATGCGATAGTCGAGAAAGGCTCTCAGCGACCAAACTCTGGCAAAGGAAAATACTGCGATGCCAGAAATTCGGTTGTTGAGGCAGGCTTTATGTTGAAACAGAAGAAGTCACATAAGTCTACACTAGCAGGAAAAAGTCCACATACGGCACCGATCGGTGGCCGCAGGCAAATGACCACATGCAGCCAGTACAGGAGCAAAACCTCCATCTTCGACCAAATCTCATGCAGCACTAAATTTATACGCCTTGCTGAGAAAGGGGATGATTAGAACTTGGACTCTTCATACCATGCCCTGGTGCATGCTATATCGAAGGAGTCCAGGGCGGTGTGAGCTCGCCAAGCTCAATCAACTGCTCATACGGCCGACAGTCAGCACGCTCCGCTAGCTGTTACGTGAGCCCCTGACGGGAAGTTATACGAGACCGACCCATATATCCTGCCCGCAGTGGCAAACGGACAGGGTCAGTCCTGAAAGTCTTCTATCTGAGACTTGGAGAGAGTTCTTGTACAAACCCCATGACAGGAAACAAATATAATACCTACTCACCCATGTGCTCGGTCTAACTAGGTTTATAACAAGGGTGTAAAGGTGGACCAGCCCTCGTTTAATTTACGTAAAGTGATCAACCACAAGCACAAAGCGAGAGAAGCAACCAAAATATGTAAGGTGTCCCCTCCAGGATACCCATGTGCCAACATCATCACCAACTGCTGCTGTGCTAAAGCAGTAGTCTCAATAAACAGGCAGTCGACGTTCCAATAGATGCAACCAAAGGCACCTACTCGACAGCGTCCCAAAAAACAGGTATAATTATCAGAGGAGAAGGAGCTGCTCTTTGCCTCGTGCTATTCCGTTTGGAAGTCACCCTCCACATGGGGAGATCGGAAGTCTAGTGCATCAAATTCTTCGCTTTCGGCCAGCATGTCGACAAGGCGGACCCAAGGAGTACAGGCGATAGTACCTACATAAGTAGTTTTCTAGGAAACCTGATCCAAAAAGAAACTATGAGTTGCTGGGGGTGGTCCTTCCTCAGGACCCCTAGTTATTCTATAAGCTGGGGGTAGCAATCCTCCAGAACTCTACGACAATCTGGCATTCAATGAGACAATGTTTCCCAAGGAACTGATGTCGAGATCCCTGGGGGTTGTCACCTTCACCAGGAAGACGCATCTTTCTACGCTAGGTATAGTATTCTCTCGGAGTCCGAAGAGGATGCAACGCTGACAACTTTCCCCGAGGACTGTTCGATGCAAGAGTCCGAGGCAAAAACTTCAACGTCCACGATTCTATTTACTGCCACCTATGTAAGAACAATATACATGGCGGGAGACGATCACGAGGGCCCCAATGATCAAAAATGCCTCAAAACTCTCGAGGCTATGATGCATACCATGAGTGCGTCAATGCATGCCTTGACCCAGACAATGTTGGAGATCAAGGCAAATATGGCCTCACAGCCACCAAGAACCTCGGGACAAGCTAGTCAAGATCCTGGGAAAAATGGAAACTCAAATGCCACCGCTCCGCCCATCAATGGCAATCATATTAGGCCCGGATCATCTACTCCTTCCATATTAGATGAGGCTCAGAAAGCGATGCGGGAGGTACGAGAACTACGAGCCCACTTGGACTCAATCGGGAACCAAGACTCACAGCGGGAACTCGGGATTCGATAACCAAATCCCCTTTAGTCGAGAGGCGTGACCTATACACCTAAATACAAGGCATTTTACTTAAATCCATTTGAAGGAAAAACGTCTCCTCGTTAGTACATGAGCTACTTTGAGACAGCAATAGGGTATTTGCCTCACAGAGATGCTCTCCTCACCTAGCTCGGGATTCGACAATCAAATCCCCTTGAGTCGAGAGATGTGACCTATACACCTAAATACAAGACCTTCAACTTAAATCCATTTGAAGGGAAGACGTCTCCTCGTTACTACATGAGCTACTTTGAGACAGCAATAGGGCATCTGTCCCGCAGTGATGCTCTCCTCACCAAGCTCTTTGTCGGGTCATTATCGGGGGTCACCTTCGATTGGTTCTACAGCCTCCAAGACAACTACATATCTTCATTCGACGATCTTAAAATTCTCTTCCTCGCTTGATTCTATGACGGGGGATGTGACATGATGATGTCCTCCTTGTTGAACATCACACAAAAAAAAAAAGACTGTACGAGAATATGTTGAACACTATAGGCAAGTCGCGCTGAAGCTACGCCCGGGTAATCCTGAATCCACCCTGATGGACATGTGCAAAAAAAAACTACTTCCGACGGTCAGACTATGGATGGGTGACACCCAATTCAAAGACTCGATGGCGTTCATCATAAATACAGCCGACACTGAGAAGAAGGTGAAGGACTCCCGTCTCTTGGGAATACAGATCCCTGTCGCTGAGGATAGGAGAAAACTCCCCTACAACAACAATAAAAATAGCGTCAACAGCTCCCAGGATAGCAAGGAAAATCAAGCTCTGGTCGCCAAAATAACCAAGAAGCCCGAGCAAAAGCCTGCCGAGGCTCTAAAGCCGAAAGAAACTTATTACTTCGAAGACGATGATGTTATGGCTATCTTTGACGTACTAATGAAAGGAAACAAGCTTCAGCTCCCAGACATCAAGCGTCCTGTTGAGGCAGCTAAGATGAATAATCTGAAGTACTGTCACTACCATCGTTACGTCCACCATGCGATACGGGATTCCTACACCTTGAAGTGGTACATCCAGTATCTTCTTGATACTAAGGCCCTATTCTTAGATTTCGATAACAAAACAGTTGGTGCAAACATGGTATCTTCCTTGTTCAGCAACTTTTCGGCGACGGAAGCCTAAGATGGAGTAATCCCGAACCCCAGGCAACGATGGAGGTCGTCAATCTTCTGCCGGCTCGTAACCAAATGCTGGGCTGATACCTCTCACCACACAACGTGGATAGGTTATGTGGGTCTATCCAGACATTTCTCCAGAATTGATATAGCATAGGACACCTTCTGCCACCAAGACTAAGGGCAAGAAGTCCAAGTTCTGCTACATGGTTTCGCTTCCTCCCGAAGAAGCTATAGCAGGAACAACAAGATCAGGCCTGGCGTACCAACGCGAGTATGACACCCCTGACGTTGGTGCACTCCCAATTATTGCACCTCCAATATCAGATCCGGGTGTATCCCAACCTCTGACAACAGACACGTCCAAGCAGAAAGAAACTCGCTTTGATAGACCGTTGCGCAAAGATACAATCCAAGGTCTGGAGAAGCCCTACTACTTTGATATCTTGGCACAACTGGCCAATACTCCAGCAAAGTTATTTTTATTCGAGCTTCTTTGACTCTCCAAAGAAACTCGGACTGCTCTTAGTGAGACATTGCAAAATGCCGACACCTACCTGGCACAGGTCAAGCCGCCAACTGAGGATCCCGCCACATACCCCCACTGCAAAAATGTGATAAAGGCGATACCCAATATTATGTTATTACAACAAGACATGTAGCTAAAGAAAATTTGGTACGATCGTCCTATGTACTACACAGGATACATTGGTGCCATAAAGTTGGACTGGATGCACATCGACCCTGGTT
Organism: Iris macrosiphon; assembly: GCA_036927795.1. NCBI lineage: Eukaryota > Viridiplantae > Streptophyta > Magnoliopsida > Asparagales > Iridaceae > Iris > Iris macrosiphon. The sequence goes on from JAYESA010000016.1 coordinate 20,518,432, forward strand.
CGTCAATCAGCATCATCCTGCTGAGTCTACTTCAGACCTTGGGCATCCTGATGCATCACCTGACAGCGACCAACACTTCCATCAGTGGTTTCAACGTGGGAAAAATCTACCCTCTAGACAAGATTAGATTGAAGTTCCAAATCAGCGATCTAAAAATAGAGGTTGTCTGCTACGTCATAGATGTAGACATATCCTACAATATTATTCTAGGACGTCCATGGATACATCAATACATGATCGTACCTTCAACCTTGCACCAGTGCTTAAAGTATTTGGACGATCACGACGTTGTCAAGACTGAATTTGCCGATGTGGATCCTTTCAAAGGGGTAGAGGCTTACTACTCTGATTCAGTCGTGTACAAGCAAGTCCGCTAGGACGAAAGAGGAAATGACGCCGACTACGAAGCAGAAATTAAATTAATATCAGGCAATCCTTTGACGATCCACCTCAAGGGACGTGCTTATGACACAACCCCTCCCTTCATTGTAAAAATATAGAGGAAGTCACCACAACATCTGACGATACAACTGCAAAATTGGAAGAAAGATCCAGTACCAGGTTCTGCCCCCGAACCATTGGTAGTCAATCTTTGCAGGAGGACTCCAAAGCCCTTGCCCGTATTAGAGACAAATCTCGAGGAAGATGAACTAGAAGAGTACGTAGTGGCTCGCACTAACGCTCAGTCCGTAGACGATGTAATTCCCCTGGAAAAGATCCCCTACTTTATGAATAAAGGATTATCTTTGAACTACTCCGATGTTGCTCACTTGAGCATATTATACTCCCTAGAACATGGTATAGGCCTACAACTGTATACACAAGTAACTACTACCTATGCAGTAAACTAGATTCTCCCTAGCCAAGGTTTCTACTTCACGGTTCCAGCAAGGAGAAGGAGAGACAAACCCATCATCTTCGGTAGGGTTGAATGCCCCGGTCCTTCATCCTGGAGTAACAAGAGCCACAACCCGATACCGAAAAATATAACTTTACCGATTCAGTGGTCAAGCCAAATACCTCATCCAGAAGATAGGTTATGATCTTAAAAGCAACCGAGGTCTGAATTACGGCAAAGGTTGACGACTGCCCATGCGTCTTTTCATTCCGGAAGACTAGTCTGAGGATTACTATTATAATACATAGCATGGCTTAGGGTATGTCATGCCTCCCACAACCCCCGAAGGCTCGGATAAAAAAGATGAGTTACACTCTCACTCTTCAGAGTCTTCCTCTTGGAACTCCAAAATCTGTATCGGAGAGATGCTCAAACAAACATTGTCTGCCAACATGGTGTCAGCTGACCCTGAAAAAGACGACGACGATCCTCCAAAACTCTTTAAAGTAGAACTGTGGGCTCAATGCCTAGATGCGATGCGATTCAAACAACGATAACCTCTCACTGAGGACAAAGTCGTATAAGTCAATCTTGGGAAAGAATCCTCCCCTAAACCTATCTTCATCAGCAAGAGTATGACGAATGAGGATCGGAAATCCCTGCTACAGATCATCAGAGAATACATCAATATCATTTCCTGGAGTTACGAAGACATGCCATGATTGAACCCCCAAATTATGGCACACAAACTCAATATTTTGTCAAACGCTAAACCTGTCAAGCAACAACAACGGCAATTTCGGTCGGATATCATGAATGCCATCGAACTTGAAGTCAATAAACTAATATCTAGTGGCTTCATCCACGAAGAACAATATCCAGATTGGGTTGCCAATATCGTGCCCATCGTCAAAAAGAATGAAAAGATTCGGATCTGTATCGACTTATGTGATCTAAATTTGGCATGCCCTAAGGATAAGTTCCCCCTTCCGATTAACGATATAATGATCGACAACACATGTGGCTTCGAACGGATGCCCTTCATGGACAGATTCTCAAGCTACAATCAAATCAAGATGTCTTCTGACGATGAGAAGCATACATCATTTTGAACACCGATAGGAGTATACTACTACACAGTCATGCCCTTCGGTCTGAAGAACGTCGGTGCTACATACTAATGAGCGATAAGAACCATCTTCCATGAGCATCTAAGTAAGACGGTCGAGTATTACGTTGATGACATCGCCATCAAGAGTCGCTCCAAAAATGATCACCTCCGAGATTTGAAGACTGTGTTCAACCTCATGTGTACGCACCAGCTCAAGATGAATCCTACTAAATCTTTCCTAGGAGTCTCGAGCGACAAATTCCTGGATTTTATCATAACTTCGAAGGGTATCCATGTGGACCCTGACAAGACTAAAGAAATTCTTGAAATACGCCCACCTAAGAACCTCAGAGAACTTTGTGGCCTTCAAGGAAGACTGGCCTACATCAGGAGGTTCATATTAAACCTCTCTGGACATTGTCAGCAGCTCACTTAGCTTATAAAGAAGGGCGTCTCCTTTGTCTGGATAGAAGAATGCCAATTCGCTTTCGACAAAATCAAGGAGTACCTCATGAATCCCCCAGTATTGGTGCCCCTGGTAGAAAGACCCTTTCTGCTATTTGTGCGAGCAATGGATCACTCCCTCGGCGCTCTACTAACCAGACAAGCAATGCAGGTTACGAGCAGGCTATCTACTATCTCAGTAGGATAATGGCTGACGTAGAGCACAGGTACAACCCCATCGAGAAGGAGTGCCTTGCTCTACTGTTCGTAATCCAGAAGACCAAACATTACGTGGAAAAAACTATCCACGTGATCTCACGAGTTAATCCCCTCAGGGTCCTCATTACGAAACCTGGAGTGCTCAACTCTCACCTAGCCACATGGGCAATACTGTTGTCACTATATGAAATAGTATTCGTCGTACAGAAGGCGATCAAAGGTCAGGCGTTGGCAGATTTCCTTGCAGCACACCCACTACCAAAAATCTTGAAGCTCTACGAGAAGATCCCAAACGAGGACATGGACTCCAACATAACCACGAGCAATAAATGGTCTATTAAAATGCTATATCATCGTTCATATGACGGTCATCTGTTATGATATCTATCGAATGTAGAAGCAAAGCATGAGGCTTTTGACGGGGTTTACGGTACCCATCAACCAGGGCCCAAGCTACAGGACCGTCTCCGAAGAATGGGTTACTATTGGCCGATAATGGTAGCAGACGCCGTTGACTATGTAATGAAGTGGCAAGGGTACCAAATCTACGCAGACTTCATCCACCAACCCTCAGAGTTTCTATACCCGACTGTTGCGTCCTGGCCGTTCGAAGCCTGGGGCATGGATATCATATGACCGATTAGTCCACCTTCGTCTAAGGGATATCAGTTTATCCTCGCAATTACCAACTACTTCTCCAAGTGGGCTGAAGCTGTACCACTCGCTGAATTTAAGACATCAAACTTGATCATCTTCATTTAGTATCACGTTATATACCGCTTCGGCTTACCACAAAGGATCATCCATGATAATGGTCCACAATTTGCAAGTCAAGATTTTTATCGATTCTGTGACAAGAACCGAATTCAGAATGTAGCCTCGACTACCTATAATCCAGCAACAAATGGTCTGGCGTAAGCCTTTAACAAGACCATCATAAAGTTCTTAAATTTTTTATGTCATCTAACAAACACGACTGGAATGAGAAGCTGGGTGAATGTCTCTGGGCCTACCACACAAGGGTCAAGACGCCAACTGATAGTGTAAACCCCCTCACCCAAAATTAGGGCTACTTGGCTTAGATAGTAGAAATTAGGGCTAGTTGAACCCAATTAGAAATAGAACACGGTATTTGATTTAACTATACATATTTATATCGCTTAGCGTACCTTATCGTTGCTTCGATAATTGGAGCACTACACTAGCCATTGCCTATCTACAAATTTCACAACCTTGTCCTAGACGTGCCCGCCTACCATTCTGACCTTTGTGTAACTTATAATTATACTTTCTTGTACTACATTATAGTCGCACAACATTCATCGCAGACGTTATTAGTTAATTTTAAATAAAATAAGACTTTGTACCATTGTGCGTTCTAATCGAAATTGGAAACACAATCTTGACCGTTTTGTGCAACCCAAAATTATGATAATATTCTACACTGAATCCTCTACGCCTATGACACTTGCGTTCCACAAAAATTTTCCCCATGTACTTTCAATTAATTCAAGAACATCGTGCGCATTCAATTTAATTAATTAAAACCTAATTTTTATCTTTGTGCAATTTTCCTAATTGTTGGACATTTTAATGTAAAATTGCATTGAGGAGTCCACCCTATTGGACAATACATGAAAAAATCTAACTTTCCCCTTCATAGGAATTTTTCTATAATTTTTGAGATGTGCAACGCGCACATCGCCCCCTCAATTAAACCTATCCTTATATTTTAAACAATGTAAATTAAAGCCCTCCAAACATCCCCATGTGAGCCCAAGGCCCAATCCCAAGGAGTGTTGACCAAGCCCTAATCCTAGGTCAACCCAAACCTAAAAATCTTACATGTATAAATATCTCCATCTCCTTTATTTTTCCTAAAATCTCAAAACCCAAAACCTAGAAAACTACACAGCCGACACCCCCTCCCCTATTCCCTGTTCACCACCTTCCCCGGCCAACCCGTCGCCGGAGCCTCGTCGGACTGTTCCTCCGACGTCTCCTTCCCTCCGTCGTGCCTCTTTGCACCCGCACTACCACCTCCTTCCTCTTCAACACCCCGCTGCACCTCGCCACACCCGAGCCCCCTCTCCCTCGTCGATTTCTTCTTCTCCGGCCTCATCCCCGGCATCCCCGAACCGCTGTGCTGACCTCGACCCTGAGCCGAACCACCCTCGCCGTGCTCCTCCAAGCCGCCGCCTCGCCGGCGTTCTACACCACCGCCTGCACCGAGTACCCGTCGACCTCACTCCTCGACTCATCCTCCTGGCCATCTCCCCGCAGAGCCACTACCAATGCCATCCGCCACCACCGTCTTCCGCACAACATCACCTCACCCCCGCAGTCATTTCCTCCTTCCTCTCTTCTCCGGCCTGACCTCCCCCTCGTCGACATCACCAACCACCACACCACCAGCGAGCCGCCACCTGAACTCCACCCTATCCTCTATCTCCTCCTTCCCTTCCTTGTCCACCACGACGCAGCACCAACACCTCCACCTCCACCTCCCCTCATTCCTGACCTCGACCCAGCACCTCCCTGTCCTCTCCTCCTCCTCCCCCACTGGTCGGACCTCCCACTAGCCAGACTCCGGTCATCTCCTTATCATCATCATCATCATCTCATCATCGACACCATAACCATCTCATCATCGTCATCATCATCATTCATCATCGACATCATCATTATCTCATCATCATCATCCTCTTCATCAGCACCATGTAATCACCATCATGATCATCACCATTATCTTCACCATGAGCACCCACATCATCATCGTCGCCCTAGTCGTAATTATCGCCATCATCGTAGTTATCATCTTGTCATAACCCTCATCGTCGTTATCATCGTCATCACCATCGCCATCGTCGTTATCATCATCGTCGTCAACCTCGTCATCGTCACCGTCATTCCCGTACGTGTACCCCTAGGACTGTAAGATTTATCTGCACGACTTCCGGAGTAGGTTATTGGTACTACGCAGCTTCCTTGCCAGGCAAGTATATCTTGCCTTGTTATGCTATTTAAATTCAGTTATTATTTAGTTGCATGTTTATTTATTTTAAACTGTGCGCGTCCAAGAGAGACTCGGGTGCAGTCAACGAATGCGTTGACGTTAGGACTTGTGTCTGACCTAGTGTATAGTAGACCCACCTAAAGTTGTGGAGTTATCGGTATGACTCCCCAGGCCGTGACATATTTCTTACACGTATTTTGAGTCTCATGTAGGGCATGGACTTGCGTATGCGGTTGGCAACCTATACGTGTAGATCGTGCGACGGATAGGGTATAACTGCTAATAGTAATGCATGTTAGAAGACTTAGCAGTTATTAGTAGCCAGAGCATAGACTATTGTAGTATGAAGGTCCAATCCTTGTCCTTGTTTGGTTGTGAGGTTGGACTATTATTCTAACGATAGACTATGAGCCAGAGTTATGACACCGATACTTGTACTCCGTCTCGGGGTGGTAGCTATAGCGTGTTGTGGATACAATATGCATAAATCATTGGGCGGGGAGGACGACTAGTAGGCGTATCGGACACCCCACTTCCTTTATGCAGATTTTTCGTTCTTCGGAGCGGTATGGACGTTATATATTATGCAGATGCCCCATTCTTCGGAGCGGTATTAACGTTATATATTATGCAAATGACCCGTTCTTCAGAGCGGTATGGACGTTATTATATTACAGCGCCCTTGTATGGGGGCATATGTGGTATATACTAGCCAGTTATCACGATTGGTGAATTACGACAGCATATGTCTAGCCTACACTTTCCCTTACACTCAAAGTTCTCCTCAAAATTTGTATTTCACTTAGATGGTTAGTGCACCCCTTTTATTTATTCAGTATTTACTTTATGGCATGCTTCTATGTATCTTGTTATGTCCCTCTGAGGACCTGGTCCCTTTCCAGGTGTAGATATTCATGATTATTCGCAGGAGCGCAGATCCGGGCTTGCTACGTATACTTCAAGGTGGCCTTCCCTTCGAGCCTCATGATTGTTAGATGTTGTACTCATATTGTATTTATCTTGTTATTTTATATTCTAGTTTGGCAGTAAATTTGTTTCCATCCGACTGTCATCCTTTGGTAGTTCATATTGAGATCTAGTTTCATAGATATTGGTTATTTATTATATTTTATTTCTGTGGATGAGATTAGATTATACACTGTGACTTGTGATAGTTTTACCACGTGTGGATTATTGTTTATATTACAGCGTACGCGTGTATCATGGTATCTATATATTGGAGTTGCCATGTACATACGACTGGCATGCTTACGTGTCCTAGTCCTACATATTTTTGGGACTGGGACGTGATATATTTTTAGTGGTTGCCCATGCAGGTCAAGAGCATATTGTCTCGGTTATGTTACTGTACCGAGCAAGCCTGCAAATAGGATTAGAGTATAGAATCTCATCCATATTTGACTATGACTCATCTTCCTTCCAATCCATCCAATTTGAATAATTGCATCCTGCTTGATTCGTGAGCTTCTCTAATAGTTCCTTGAGTATAGTCCTTGATAGAATATAGGAATCTCTGTTGATAGGATGATAATTAGGGTAACATTCCTATTAAAAACATAAATAGAGTATTGACACATTACTAAGTTTAGAATACTTAATGAACCCTAGCCTTCCTTACTATTTAATGAACCCTAACCTTCCTTACTACCTAATGAACCCTAGCGTCCCTTTCCTATAGATTAGTTTACCATTATCCCTTGATGTATTTATGTATAACTTGAGAGTAGTATAAACACTACTAGAATTAGTTTAAAATTTGGCCATAGTATTTGACCCTATCATTGAGGGACCAATAGAATCCATGATTAAACATTAGGACTGAACCTAGCTTTTCATGGTGAGATAGTACTAGAGAACTAAACTTTAGCTCCTTGTCTTGTAGTAGCCGAACAAGACTTTAGAAGCCGAGAGGAATGAATATAATATTTCCCTTTATCATAACTTGAACAGAGATATTAGCATACCACATTTCCTAAGGAAAACCATGATATTATCTAGAGTCCCCCTATTTTTCAATTCAAATCTTGTTCCTCTGAAAACTTAGCGCTAGCTATATTTGTGCGACGACTAATTATGTTCTTTTATTCTTCATCTTCTAATACGTGCCACCTAACCTTTTTAATTTTAGGCCAAGTGATTTTATCTTATGTTCAGGATATATAGTTGCTAGGATTATAGTTGTAACCTTGAACTTTGAATTATGTGCTTGGTAGTTAGAACTTGATAATTGAGTTGTTCCTTAGATTGTGATTTGATTATTCTTAGTTTTAAATCACGTAACGTGTACCCTACCTCAATACAAGTTATATCCTCTTTCCCCTTGAAGGCCAGTAACTTTTCCATTCTTACTATTGACACATGTTCTATGAGCACTATGATTAAGACTTAGGGTGACCATTACCTATATAATGTAATAGGAGATCCTAACAAGTACCAAGATCTTTTCTACATGTACCCCAATAAGAGTTTATACTTCATTTACAAGAACAAGGTTATTTTGTAGATTTCCCTTAAGACTGTCACAGTATTAGTTTATTATTTTAAGTTAGATAGTATATCTCACAACCGAGTAACACATAGTTCCCTTGACCCATTTATGTAGTATAACTGAATGACATTAACTATATGCTTGTATTAGACGATAGTGTTTATCCCGACTGTAACACTTAGAGGTCCATGCCCCTATTAGGTCGACTAGCGACTTAGACAAGGAGTTGTATGACAACTGTAGAGATTATAGAGTCTTACCTTTTATGAACTTGAATTATTATGTACCTTCTTTCATCATAATCCAGCGTATTTATATTTTCTGAACTACCTCGACTTATGCTGCTATTATAGCCTAGTTTTGCAAGCTTAATCTTTTATCGAGCTTGTTCATGACATATGTGTTATTGGGGCCTGATCAACCACACTAATACAATTATCAAATCAGAATTAGTGTATTAAGGTCTAGCTAACCTTAGTGCGCTTGGTTCGCCCTTTGTATGACTACTTATGTGGATTGAGATAAAATTGACTTGACTCTTAGACGAATGTACTTGCCCTCTCGACATTTTTGAGTGTATTGTATCTGTTACATAACTATACTGATATGAGCATGCGAATAAGAAATTACCAAATAAGATTTTAATCCACAACTGCCTTGACAATTCTTATTTGAATTCTTTAAATGCCTTGATCCCCACACTTCTATTCTATTACCTGCCTCTTGAACTCTTTATTATTGTTTTCAGTCTTCCCTTATTTCGGAAAGACGAAACCTTGTGCTTAGTATAGGTTGGATATACAGAGAGGACTAGATATACCCCATAGGCCAATCACATTACTGGATGACTATATTTTATAACTGATTAAGGGTATATCATATATGATACATTTGGTGTTAAATTTTTTGAGGATTGAGTAACATGATTAAGTAAATTTGAGAAATAAGTCTTCTTAAATGTAAGAGCCTTATGTGATAGATGGATAAATTCTAAGTTGGGTAGAAGTTACATTGTCAACTTGAGAGAAATTTCTTTTAGATTATGATCAGGTAAGATTAGATTACGAGATTAAGTCATTTTAAATGTTGAGAATTTTGGAAGAACGATTAAGATAATGAGGATTTAATAAATTTTTGTAAAATTTTGATATTACGGACCAAATATTTATACTTTGAGAACATGAGTTAAAATTTTTGAAAACTGGAGAGTGAATCATCGATTTAAACTTTGAGGATAAATATAGAATTCTAGACTTGAACATTGACGGATTGAATTCCAAATTTGATGATTTGAATTAAAAATTAAATTTTGATTGTGGGATTACCTATTTAAAATATTAAGGATGTAAATTGAATTTAAATTTAAAGAGTACAAAATTCACAAGTTAAAAAATAGAAATCATATTTGATTATAATTGTTTTCTAGAGGAGATTATGATACTTGGAGATTATGATGTAAATTTTGATATGAGATGTCATATATATTTGAATTAGATTTGGATATGGATTATTTAATTTAAAAATTGAGAAGATAGTGCGATGTGTCAAAGTTCGATTTAAACAATGGTGAAATTAAATTGAAAGTGATTGCGATGGATTTGAACAAGTTTTAAATTTTGGGAAGAGATTGCAATAGACTTGCCTTACGTACGCATGTAAAGGATTTAAACCAAATTATGTCTTATTTTAATTTCGAGGATGAAATTGTTTTAAGTTGGGAAGATTATAAATCCCCTTACCCAAAATTAGGTCTACTTGGCTTAGATAGTGGAAATTAGGGCTAGTTGAACCCAATTAGAAATAGAACACGGCATTTGATTTAACTATACATATTTATATCGCTTAGCGTACCTTATCGTTGCTTCGATAATTGGAGCACTACACTAGCCATTGCCTATTTACAAATTTCACAACCTTGTCCTAGACGTGCCCGCCTACCATTCTGACCTTTGTATAACTTATAATTATACTTTCTTGTACTACATTATAGTCGCACAACATTCATCGCAGACGTTATTAGTTAATTTTAAATAAAATACGAATTTGTACCATTGTGCGTTCCAATCGAAATTGGAAACACAATCTTGACCGTTTTGTGCAACCCAAAATTATGATAATATTCTACACTGAATCCTCTATGCCTATGACACTTGCATTCCACAAAATTTTATTCTCATGTACTTCCAATTAATTCAAGAACATCGTGCGCATTCAATTTAATTAATTAAAACCTAATTTTTATCTTTGTGCAATTTTCCTAATTGTTGGGCATTTTAATGTAAAATTGCATTGAGGAGTCCACCCTATTGGATAATACATGAAGAAATCTAACTTTTCCCTTCATAGAAATTTTTCTATAATTTTTGAGATGTGCCTCGTCCTGACAATAAAAAGGCCGATGCTTATGACCCAAAGATGGCCGACAAGTTCCAACCCAAATGGGAAGGCTCGTTTATCGTAGAATCGGTATTCCCAACGGTGCCTATCGACTGGCAAAATCTAATGGCAATTTGCTCATGATGCCCATCAACGGCAAGTTCCTGAAAAGTACTACGTCTAAGGATAGGCCGGTACTTCCCTATCCAGATCAAAGACAACCAAGATGTAAAGTGTTTACACTCTTGGTTCTTTTTCTCCAGCAAGTGTCTATATATGGCCTTGCCCTTCCTATAAAAATCATTGTAGAAGCCATTATCAGTAGTCAGGAGTCCTTAATATGCAACGGATAATGGATCCTCAAAATCTCTCCAGCGGAGCAGTCCTCGGGTCTACTTGCACACTCCTGCAGTGACCACTCATACCAATCTTGTTTGGCACTAGCCATATTCACATTACCTCTGAGCTATCGTCCTGACGATCTCCCCAGAGGAGCAATCCTCGGGTCTATCTATATTCCCGGATATACCACAATCGACAAATTACTCCTCAGTGAATTTTTTGGACATTGGTTCACATCCATATTACCTCTGAACTATCGTCCTAATATTTCTCCCAGGCCGTGTTTGCCATGTCCATATTACCTCTGAGCAAACCTTCTGGGTTTGACTATCGATCATCACTTCCATATTATCTCTGATATCAGTTGTAATCTCAACTTATTACCCTTACTTAACCCTAAGTACGCCAGTGGTGTTAAGTCCACAAAACCTGCCATGTCCATATTACCTCTGGGAGGGCTTGTCTCGAACCTATTACTTGCACTCAGATGCGCAAGAAGTAATTGGTCCATAAAACCTATTACGTCCATATTACCTCTGAAAGGGTTTTATTTCGAACTTATTACTTGCACTCAGATGCGCAAGAAGTAATAAGTCCACCAAAGATTCTATAGTGGGGTGTCCTTGGCAACTACAGTATTGTATTATGTCCATATTACCTCTAGCACAATACGCAAAGTTCATAACATTCAACACGACAGATACGAAAGAGAAGTTCTAGAAAAGACAAACTTTTTATTAATATTCAAGATCATGCACACATGATGGAAATCCATTACATTTTAAGGGTTTTTATTAATATTCAAGATCATTAGTACATGTGATAAAAAATTCTGCAATCAAAACTTTCTCCTTCCAGGCGCTCTCCGAGTTGTTGTAGCTATTGACATCAGCAGAACCCGCAGCAAAACTCAATAATTTCTAGATTATCCCTCCATAGTGCAAACCTCACTATATAGAAAAAAAATCCATACTGATTGATAGCAAGGGAGGAGTAGGAACAGGCGCTCTTCAAACCAGGCAAGAAGACGACGACAGGAATGATAATTATTCTAAATCCTGTCATCGAATCCGCAGGCCTCTGGCCGGTAACAAGCCACATAAAGTAAAGAAATATAAATAGCACACCACACGAACAAGGATGACTCAGCGCACGATGCAGGATGATAATCCTCATCTCCGGGATCAGTTCTTACCAAACTATCCTCGTCTCCTGGATCAGTTCTTGGCGAATCGTCGCATAAAGTGGGTCTTCACCTAGAAAAATGGGTGTTATGATATCCTTCTATGATCCATCTTGAACTGCACAAGGGAGAACAAAGTCTGCACAAGAAGAACATATGGCGTTAGTAAACAAAGAAAATATGAAGTCTGTGCTGCCGAGCCTAGCCGACGTATGAGGTGCCTGCCATGGTGGTCGCATATCGTGTCGAGCCTCCATCCATGCGATAGAGCCATGGTGGCCGCATGTCTGAGTCATGGTCGTTGCATGTCCAGGTCAAGCCCTCATCCATGCGGCAGCCTTAACTGGTACAAAATGGTCACCCTTCCATGCGATTGATTCATAGGCGAAGCCCGCGCATGTTGGTAATAATTGTACTAGTGTCTCTGTGTCCTTGGCAGCCAAACACGAAAAGCTGGGTGCTCCCCTACCTCCAGGCAAAATAGCGAATTCAGGGGGCCACGGGTCAAGGACGCCCCAGACAAACTCTTCGGTGAAAAGAAAGGCAACCTGCGACATCCTTTACAGGGAAAAGGAGGAAGAAAGCAAGAGAGATAAAGGTTCTTTCTCTCTCTCCTGACTGCCTATTAATAGGCCCCAAAACTGCATGAAGGGATCGAGGCAATGAACTTAGCATTAATGGGATAAACCTGATGCTTGATCCGCATGATCCTCTTTAATCTCCTCAAAAATCAACGTCTCAAAGCCACGTGTCAGAAGACGGCATAAAATCTATATAGATCCGGTCAAAGATAGAGCCAAATCTCCACATTAATGAGTAGATAGCCTGTCAAAGACAAATATGCAGCTATGAGACTCTGTGGCATGCTTTGCATATGTGGCCATTAGTGCTCGACCATGGTTCTTTTAAAGTATTCCAAACTTTTTATTTTGGAAAATTTAAAGGAAATCTTATAGAAACATGAAAAATATGCAGGATGCATAAAGGCCATGCCCCCTCAAAGGAATAACCAAACTGCAGAGAAGCCATATGCAGCCCAAATAAAATGAGCCATAGAGAAGCCACATGCTGTCACGACCTACACCCGGTGTAGGGACGCGAGTAGTGAACAACGCACAGCCTACACCGTAGCATCGATGGTAGAACGATGTTTGGATAAACTATCTATCTAACAATCAAGATATAATAATGAAATATGAATACTCAATCACAGATCTATAAGATAGAACAATCGTACGAATAAATTCTAATGAGTCATATAAAGAAATACTAATAATAAAACTGGAGACAAATCTAGTACAAAATATTTAACTACTGAGCTACGAGTCCTGGTTCGTTTGTCTCAATTGGGATGAGACCCTCCTGAGCTAAAGTCTCTGGCTTTAAGCCAACTATGTCCTGAGCCCCATAGTGAGTGGGATACCACTCCTCAGTGTCTTCTGGAAAAAATATATCTAGTCAGGAAAGGAGCAAAGTACATCTCTAACAGCAATTCTAATAAATGATATAAACTATGTAACAGTAAATAGAGCAAAATATATAAGATACAATAAAAAGGTACAAGAGATATGCAATATAGAAATACTGAAAATAAATACAAAAATGAGCATCATAGGAATGAACAAGAAATACTACTACTAAGTGAGTGAGTACCAGCTTTAACATGTGATCGGCTTAGGAACTTGCACAAGGATCATGGCATGGTTAATCATACGTGCGGTGTATGATTAATAATATTCAAGGAATAAGACATGCACAAGGAGGGTATGATCACATATCTACACTAAATACTTTTTGCCCCCTACTGGTATAGTAGATCCAACCATGGTAAGTTATTACACGGAATTCTCTGGGTAGGTAGCAAGTCTCCCCAAGAATCAATGTCTGTACATGGATAAGAAGAACAAGAAATAAGGCTTGCATAAGATACACCATAAATACCAAGAAATAACATATCATGACGAGATCCGGATATACCAATCTGTGTAACCATTGTGTCAAGAAATCAAGGATATCTACAATTGTAAAACCCCTATTTCTAAAAATCATATTTTTTTTATTAATTAATAATTTAATTATGGTAAAAATGTGCTATATAGGAGAAATATATTTTTAATAATTTTTTTTTAAGTGTTCGGGCACTTAGAGGATTTATGGGACCATCAGGAATTTTTTGGAATTTATTTCATGTAGGAGACCCCTTGAGCAGTTGCTAGCCTAACGGTGTGCATTATTCTAATCTATAATTTTCTTATGAGTATATATATATATATATATATATATATATATATATATATATATATATATATATGCATATATATATTTTATAAAGAAAAAGGAAAAGAAAAGAAAAGAAAAGAAGTTATTAATAATATACTAATAATAATAATACTAATAACCTTAAACCAAGCAAACTTTTTCATTCCACTTAGCTAGCAAAAGCACAGCCTATACTTAAAGCAAATCCTAGCAACAAGCAGCAAAATTCCAATTCCCACAAGCACAGCGCCCCCTCCCCCTTGCGGACCCGCCTCCATCCCAATTCTCTCTCCCTATTATATATATATATATATATATATATATATATATATATATATATATATATATATATATATATATATATATATATATAATTTCATAAAACCCTAACCTAAAATCTCCAGACCCCACTCTTCTCATCTAGAGCCGCCACCGCAGCCAGAGAACCCCGCCAGGCTGTCCAAACCATCCCGACGACCCCGACCTCGCGCACTGCAGATTCCCACACGAGGTACCTTCGCTCCAGAGTTGTTTTCCGTCGACTCGCTCAACCAAACATCATTCCGTCTTTACCGGTATGCTCACCCCTTAACCCTCTCCCATATTTGTATAATAGCAGACCTCGAACAATGTGTACCCATAGGCGAAAACAGCGTCCAAGTTGGCGCGAGCAGACCGAATTCTGGGATCGCAGAAAACTGCGGTGACCACCCATGTTGCCGAGTTCGTATCTCCCACCACAGAGATCCGAATTAGGTGATTCTTTTTGATATGTGTAGAACACTTAACCTAGTTTATTTTATGTTAAATAACCCTAGATTATTAGCTGCTGTGGACAGAATTAAATTCGTCACAAAATCCCGCGAACTTACTTTTTCCAGAATTCTAAAAGTTGTGAAACGGAGCGCGCCCCGCCAAACGGGACCGTCCCGCCGTGTACCGAACGGTGCACGCAGCGTAACCGGACACGTAAAAATTTGTGGAAACTGATTCGGACGCGTGTGCGCGCCGGAATCAGGCCGTATCCGCGGATACACCACGTATCACAACTTTTGTGGAACTCACTCGTATTTTGTGCATGCTTGTCAGATTGTGACAAAACTTGCGTCACTGGACTCGTGGTAACGCGCTGGTCCTGTGACCCAATTTTTACGCAATTCTGAGACGGTTGACCAAATCGCCAATTGGCCGGCCCCACAGTTGACTTTTTGGACGAAATTGTGTTTGGTTCATCAGAATCCACATTTGGAGATACCGTTGGGTTCATATTGACATTTAGAGTTATTTGACCTATAATTTGTCCCATTTAGAGACTGTTACCCTTGGCACGCTTTTCGGTACGAAGTGGGCCACCCGTGGACCCCACTTTTAGTAAAATTACCGTTTTGCTCCTGTGTCCAAATTGGACGAAAGGGGTGTACTTTTTATCTATTTTGCTTATTCTGGGAACGTTGGTGATATTTAGTTCAGCATCCGGAGACGTTCATTCTGATGCCGTAGCTTCTGACTCTTGGTATTGACATCGGGACACTACATTTTTGCAGCTTTCTTGCCAGGCAAGATACCTTGCCAAATTGCTTACAGTATTTTACATGCTTAGTATATTTCTGTATATTTATTTCATTTCTATTTATTCATTGCATGTGTAGTTCTTTCAGTCATTACTATATATTAGATATGTTGACACACACTCGACACTTAGTATCATCGAGGACAATCATTAGGCGTATGGGCTTTTAACCACTCTGGTAACACCATAGTCACTAGCACGCACTATGGTGGTCGTGTCCGATGGTCGCTACCCCCGCGGTATGTCGATTGATGGAGTCACGAGGGTCTCTACCCCCGCGGTATGTCGGCTGATGATGTTCATGGACGTGTGTGTGAGTTGTGAGATTAGATCGAGTAGCCTACCCTTGCCCATACATTAAAAAGTTGTCCTCATTTGCTTTCATATAGATTATCTTGTACAGCGTACTTATTTATTTTCAAATTATATGCATGTTTACTGTATTCAAATTGGCTCATATTTTCTGTATCTTGTTACGTCCCTCTGAGGACCTGGTCCTCTGCCAGGTGTATCTGCTCTTGAGTATTTGTAGGAGTACGGGCCTGGACCTGACACATTCCTTTCTGCCGAGGAGGTCTTACCTTCTGAGCATCGTTGATTATCTAGCGATGGATTCTTTTAGTTGATACACTTCTACTGACATTATTTTATATTAGAGATTTTATACTCCTCTCTCATTTTAGTTTTGGATATAGTCATTGGTAGTGGATTTGTCTCCACCCGACTATTATTTTGGATATTTTAGACTCCTTATTCTAGTTTAGTATTTATTTTCTATGACTTGTTGTGTGGATGAGATTAGCATATCTGTGACTTGTGACATTATATATACCACATGTGAGTTTATATTCATATTACAGCGTACGTATGAGTTATGGTTTCCATATATTGGAGTTGCCATATCCATGCGGCTGGCATGCTTACGTGTCCTAGTCCTACGTATGTTGGGACTGGGGCGTGACTACGTTCATTCTGAGGCCGTAGCTTCTGACTCTTGGTGTTGACATCGGGACACTACATTTTTGCAGCTTTCTTGCCAGGCAAGATACCTTGCCAAATTGCTTACAGTATTTTGCATGCTTAGTATATTTCTGTATATTTATTTCATTTCTGTTTATTCATTGCATGTGTAGTTCTTTCAGTCATTACTATATATTAGATATGTTGACACACACTCGACAGTTAGTATCATCGAGGACAATCATTAGGCGTATGGGCTTTTAACCACTCTGGTAACACCGTAGTCACTAGCACGCACTATGGTGGTCGTGTTCGATGGTCGCTACCCGCGCGGTATATCGATTGATGGAGTCACGAGGGTCGCTACCCCCACGGTATGTCGACTGATGATGTTCATGGACGTGTGTGTGAGTTGTGAGATTAGATTGACTAGCCTACCCTTGCCCATACGTCAAAAAGTTATCCTTATTTGCATTCATATAGATTGTCTTGTATAGCGTACTTATTTATTTTTAAATTATATGCATGTTTACTGTATTCAAATTGGCTGGTATTTTTTGCATCTTGTTACGTCCCTCTGAGGACCTGGTCCTCTGCCAGGTGTATCTGCTCTTGAGTATTTGCAGGAGTACAGGCCTGGACCTGACGTATTCCTTTCTGCCGAGGAGGTCTTACCTTCTGAGCATCGTTGATTATCTAACGATGGATTCTTTTAGTTGATACACTTCTGCTGACATTATTTTATATTGGAGATTTTATACTCCTCTCTCACTTTAGTTTTGGATATAGTCATTGGTAGTGGATTTGTCTCTACCCGACTATTATTTTGGATATTTTAAACTCCTTATTCTAGTTTAGTATTTCTTTTCTATGACTTGTTATGTGGATGAGATTAGCATATTTGTGACTTATGACATTATATATACCACATGTTAGTTTATATTCATATTACAGCGTACGTATGAGTTATGGTTTCCATATATTGGAGTTGCCATATCCATGCGGCTGGCATGCTTACGTGTCCTAGTCTTACGTATTTTGGGACTGGGGCGTGACATGTTTTTGTGGTGGTCCATGCAGGTCGAGTTAGCCGTTTCGGTTACGTCACTATACCGAGCGGGCCTACACCTAGGATTAAAATTTTAGATCTCATCCACACTTGACTATAACTTACCTTCCTTCTAACATATCCTACTTAAGTGCTCGCATCCTGCTTGATTCACGTACTCTTCTTAATCCTTCGTCCATCTCTTGCAGAGAGATGAATTTTCATAATGGGCATGCCGCCACCGAGGATAATACGTCTCCAGGGAATAAGACGGTTGATGAGTATGACGCAGAGTTTAGCCGTCTCAGTAAGTATGGCACAGTCCTAATACCTAATGACTTAGAGAAGGCTAAGAGGTTTTACCGAGGGCTGACTCAGGAGCTCCAGCACTACACTAGCTCCCAGTCCCGGATCTCTTATGCCGAGCTATTGACAGAGGCCAGGATCCAGGAGGCCATCAGCAAGGGAAACGGAATTCAACAGAGAAGTCACCAAGGACCAGTAAGGATACACCAAGGAGGACCCATTCGACACCCTTTGACACGCCAGCAATCAGATAGTGCTGCACCATATCTAACTAAGGAGCTCCGTACTTGTCACTATTGTGGTAAGATAGGTCATATTCTAAGAGACTGTCATCGTCGATTGGGGTTGTGCATGATATGTGGATCAAGTCACCATCAAGCCCGAGAATGTCCTAAACAGAACCAGAGACCTATGGCATTAGAATCAGGAACACCGCATACACCCTCAAGTATAGAAGACCAAAGGGACCCACCACTGCTTCTACAGTCTGCACAAATTGAGGGAACTAGACCCCAGTTGAACAACCAAGGACAAGGCCAAGCACTCATTATGACAAGTATGGGAGAGCAGACACAGGAAGCCGTAGATACAGGTACGACCTTTTAGTTAAAATTGACTTTGCATACTCATAATCCCATTGTGACACAAGATCTTAGATGTACAAATAGATGTAGAATTATATATATGGTAGTCTAGCAGTTATGAGAATGTATGTATATTTTACCCAGGTGGCATACACGCGATACTAATGGATGACCTGAGTAGCAGTAGTAGTATTCTTCCCTTATCCTTATCTCGCCCTCTTGGGTGACTCATTTTCTTCTTTTATATTCGTTTCTTATCTCGTGCTTAACTCTTCCTATCATAGTCGTATCTTTTGTGCCATTATGAATTGTTTGATATCAACCTCACCCCTATTTTGTTAGTTAAAATATAAATATGTTAGTAATACTTGATAGCTAAGGATGAGTTCTTAATATATGTATATGCACTATAGCAAGATCTGTATTCTTTAGTAGTTAACCTTTAAGTAGCACCATGTAGCCTAGTAGAAATTGTTAGATCATTTGAGCTAGATCATACCCCTAATAGTTAGTCAAGACCTTAAGTGTTTCCCTAAAACTTAGACTATGCCTAGGAAAGAGTCGAAGACACTTGTTACGAACTGATGACTATGACAAATCGCCGGCAAGGTAGCGACAGTTGCCGCCAGACGATTTTGGTAGAGTAGTCGAATTACTTGCAGCCATACTGGCCAGGTGGCGTGGCAGTATTAGACTATGATACTTGACGGTTATGGAAAAAAGCCATAGTTATGAGATTCCAGACAGGTATTCCAAGATTCTCGACCCAATAAATATAATTGCCTTGCAATCTAGACAATAGCTTCAAAGAAGGTGACCACTAGTAGAATTCTTGTAAGTTGGGTAGTGTAGACGAGTTAGAGGATGATAGAATAGTGGAAGGACAATAGATGAGGAAGTGTTAGAATGGCAGACAGATAGATGAGTTTTAAGAGTCTTACTAGATACCAATGTAGTGTAATAGCTATAGTTATCATTATGAATATGGGTTAGTGTCAATTTCGATGACGAAATTTTTGTAAGTTGGGTAGAATGTAAAACCCCTATTTCTAAAAATCATATTTTTTTTATTAATTAATAATTTAATTATGGTAAAAATGTGCTAAATAGGATAAATAGATTTTTAATAATTTTTATTTTAAGTGTTCGGGCACTTAGAGGATTTATGGGACCATCAGGAATTTTTCGGAATTTATTTCATGTAGGAGACCCCTTGAGCAGTTGCTAGCCTAACGGTGTGCATTATTCTAATCTATAATTTTCTTATGAGTATATATATATATATATATATATATATATATATATATATATATATATATATATATATGTAAATATATATATATATATATATATATATATATATATATATGCATATATATATTTTATAAAGAAAAAGGAAAAGAAAAGAAAAGAAATTATTAATAATATACTACTACTAATAATAATAATAATACTAATAACCTTAAACCAAGCAAACTTTTTCATTCCACTTAGCTAGCAAAAGCACAGCCTATACTTAAAGCAAAGCCTAGCAACAAGCAGCAAAATTCCAATTCCCACAAGCACAGCGCCCCCCCCCTCTTGTGGACCCGCCTCCATCCCAATTCTCTCTCCCTATTATATATATATATATATATAATTTTATAAAACCCTAACCTAAAATCTCCAGACCCCCTCTTCTCATCTAGAGATGCCACCGCAGCCAGAGAACCCCGTCAGGCCGTCCAAACTATTCCGACGACCCCGACCTCGCGCACTGCAGATTCCCAAACGAGGTACCTTCGCTCCGGAGTTGTTTTCCGTCGACTTGCTCAACCAAACGCCGTTCCGTATTCACCGGTATGCTCACCCCTTAACCCTCTTCCATATTTGTATAATAGTAGACCTCGAACAACGTGTACCTATAGGCAAAAACAGCGTCCAAGTTGGCGCGAGTAGACCGAATTCTGGGATCGCAGAAAACTGCAGTGACCACCCATGTTGCCGAGTTCGTATCTCCCACCACAGAGATCCGAATTAGGTGATTCTTTTTGATATATGTAGATTACTTGACCTAGTTTATTTTCTGTTAAATAACCCTAGATTATTAGCTGCTGTGGACAGAATTAAATTCGTCACAAAATTCCGTGAACCCACTTTTTTCAGAATTCTAAAAGTTGTGAAACGGAGCGCGCCCCGCCAAACGGGACCGCCCCGCCATGTACCAAGTGTACCGAACGGTGCACGCAGCGTAACCGGACACGTAAAAATTTGTGGAAACTGATTCGGACGTGTGTGCGCGCCGGAATCAGGCCGTATCCACGGACACACCACGTGTCACAACTTTTGTGGAACTCGCTCGTATTTTGTGCACGCTTGTCAGATTGTGACAAAACTTGCGCCACTGGACTCGTGGTAACGCGCTGGTCCTGTGACCCAATTTTCACGTAATTCTGAGACGGTTGACCAAATCGCCAATTGGCGGGCCCCACAGTTGACTTTTTGGACGAAATTGTGTTCGGCTCATCGGAATCCACATTTGGACATACCGTTGGGTTCATATTAACATTTAGAGTTTTTTGACCTATAATTTGTCCCATTTAGAGATAGTTACCCTTGGCACGCTTTTCGGTGCGAAGTGGGCCACTCGTGGACCCCACTTTTAGCCAAAATTACCGTTTTGCCCCTGTGTCCAAATTGGACAAAAGGGATGTGCTTTTTAGCTATTTTGCTTATTTTGGGAATGTTGGTGATGTTTATTTCAGCATACGGAGACGTTCATTCTGAGGCCGTAGCTTCTGACTCTTGGTGTTGACATCGGGACACTACATTTTTGCAGCTTTCTTGCCAGGAAAGATACCTTGCCAAATTGCTTACAGTATTTTGCATGCTTAGTATATTTCTGTATATTTATTTCATTTTTGTTTATTCATTGCATGTGTAGTTCTTTCAGTCATTACTATATATTAGATATGTTGACACACACTCGACACTTAGTATCATCGAGGACAATCATTAGGCGTATGGGCTTTTAACCACTCTGGTAACACCGTAGTCACTAGCACGCACTATGGTGGTCGTGTCCGATGGTCGCTACCCCCGCGGTATGTCGATTGATAGAGTCACGAGGGTCGCTACCCCGGCGGTATGTCGGCTGATGATGTTCATGGACGTGTGTGTGAGTTGTTAAATTAGATCGAGTAGCCTTCCCTTGCCCATACGTCAAAAAGTTATCCTCATTTGCATTCATATAGATTGTCTTGTACAGCGTACTTATTTATTTTCAAATTATATGCATGTTTACTGTATTTAAATTGGCTCGTATTTTCTGTATCTTGTTACGTCCCTCTGAGGACCTGGTCCTCTGCCAGGTGCATCTGCTCTTGAGTATTTACAAGAGTACGGGCCTGGACCTGACGCATTCCTTTCTGCCGAGGAGGTCTTACCTTCTGAGCATCGTTGATTATCTAGCGATGGATTCTTTTAGTTGATACACTTCTGCTGACATTATTTTATATTGGAGATTTTATACTCCTCTCTCATTTTAGTTTTAGATATAGTCATTGGTAGTGGATTTGTCTCCACCCGACTATTATTTTGGATATTTTAGACTCCTTATTCTAGTTTAGTATTTATTTTCTATGACTTGTTGTGTGGATGAGATTAGCATATCTGTGACTTGTGACATTATATATACCACATGTGAGTTTATATTCATATTACAGCGTACGTATGAGTTATGGTTTCCATATATTAGAGTTGCCATATCCATGCGGCTGGCATGCTTACGTGTCCTAGTCCTACGTATTTTGGAAATCCGGTGAACAATATCAAAGATATCTGGTACGGTACCTCGGAGACATAAATATGGAATATTATATCAATACAAGGTTTTGGAATAAAAATAAGTTAAACTAGTCAAATTCTAGGTTATAAAGGTATTTCTAAGTCAAAACAGTCAAACTAGGTTAACTCTAGGTCAAACTAGGCAAACTTGGTCAAACTAGCTATTTCTAGGTTGTATGAGTCCATCTCTAGGTTATTGGGTCCATATATTATGTAACTAGGCTATACTAGCTATACTAGGATACTAGGAAACCAAAAAAATATCGTATCATAAGATACGTAAATTATTAGATATGAAAATACTCTAATATATATACAAGATAAAATATATAGTAGTCCTAGCTAAACTAATGCTAAGTAGATACCTTGGCTTTGAACCAAATGCGGTATCATACCACCTACACACTCATCTTGATATACAAACTCAATACCTTGAGTATAAACTAATACCTTGACATTACCTTGGTATCACAAGGTAATTCAATATCTAACATATAACTAACTACCCATACACCTCACTATACTCTAATATGCATTTAAGCTTATAACAATACTGAAATAACTAACATACTAACATACCCCTTCGGATATTCAATACCCATACCCAAGATACCTCAACTCTCATTACCTTGTTGTAACTCAAGGTAGTCTAGAAATAATACTAACACATGCTAACTAGTGCTTATATATATATATATATATATATATATATATATATATATATATATATATATGCTAACTTACTAACAATATATACATAACTTACTATATATATGCTAACTTACTAACAATATATACATAACTTACTAACTTATCAATATAAACTAACTAATTATTAACTAGCTTATTCTAATTTATCCACAATTTAAACTATAAGCACTCAAGATACTGCAACTTATCGCTACTGCTGCTGCAGCTTATCGTTTTTGCTTCTACTGCTTATCGTTTTGGCTGCTACTGTATCTGCCTACTGCTTCTGCTGCTGCTGCTTCTGCTGCTGTTGTTGCTTCAGCTTGCTGCTTTTGCTTCTACTGCGGCTTGCTGCTTCTGCTGCTGCTTCTCAGTACTTTTTGGCTGCTTATTGGCAGCTTTTCACTACTTATTCTTCTCCCCTCTAGCTCACATACACACATCCACACATCTAATACACATACACTCACTCACATAATTATATATATATATATATATATATTTATTTATATATATATATTATACATATAAAGTAATTTTATTAACAGAGAACAATCACCATACAAACAAATTAAGCAAGAAAATTTGTACTACTTATGGGACTCATAACCACTGAATCATAATCTATTTTGTTAACAATTTCTATAAGAGGCCTACGACCCTCAAATATACGATTGTTCCTTTCTCTCCATACATGCCAGACTGCAGCTGCTAGTCGGATCCTCCCCTCACTGAACCACGTTGCACCCATCCTCTGTTGATTTTTAATCTCTCCAATAACCCAAATGATATCGCACGCCATAATGAAAGTTAATCTTAGCTTAGCACATTAATGCCACCATATACTCCATGAAACTGGGCAATAGAAGAATAAATATTAGATCATCTCCAATTCCCGCTGGCAAAACACACACCTAGGGTTAGGTATGTTGACGCTAAAATGCTGAAGTCGATCCAAAGTTAACAACCAATCTAGTAGGACCTTATACATGCAGTATCTTATTTTATTCGACATATTTTTTACCCATATAAACTTTTAGTTGTCCATCGGCTGTTGATGTGTGCGAAGTTGGTCATAAGCAATTTTAAAGTCAAACATACCCGAATTGGAGTTCTCCCATATCCACATATCCTGACCAAGCTCCACGTCAATAGCTATGCTCTGTATATCCTCCCATAACTACCGTCCAGTTGGGAATGTGCATTGATTCCAAGCTCCGTGCTCGATCAACCGACTTACCTATTTACATCAAGGACCCTATGTTTTATGTTTATTACATAGGGTACTCCTACTTTGAAACTAATTACATAGGGTATGTCATGCCCCGGTCTCCCGCAGGCTAATCGGCCATCCCCCTAGGCGAGAATCACCGCGCCAGCGCTCCCGTGGGACGATGGCTTCGGCCCATCTGGGCGTGATGCCGCATGAGCGTTCCAAGGCTTCAGTTACGGACGCAGCGCTCCAAGACTTCAGAGTGAACTCCATATCTTACCACGCACGAAGGAGGCATCCGCACCGAACGAGGTTTTCCCGCACCCTGCAAACAATCTGGTGGATTATCAGTACACGAATGCACTGGTGGTGAGGCTACTCGCCCGCTCGACAAATCTAAACACGTCATATAGGTTCCGTGCACCAACTATTATGTTATTTTTCTAGTTGCCTTAGGATCAGTTTCATGGCAAAGATTGAGTAGCCTAACTCTTGTGGCAGTGCGTCGTGCGATATAAGAGGAAACACGGCGAGACTTATCAACTTACCAATTGTCCTTCCCTGTCCAAGGCAAACCAAGTTAATTCAAGCACGAGCAGGTATAAATATTTAAGGGCAATAACATATGCAAATACTTTATTTTGAGCGAGATTGTGCTTCGGGTGCACGAGTTACACGGATGATCAGGTGTGTTGCATAAGATGTTCAAGTGCTCTTTATACACAAGTGTTATTATACCATGATCGTTCTGGTGTTTCAGATTTATCTCGATACGATGTAATGACTCACACGTAGATTGCCGCTAAGCGAGGATGACTTATCTATATAAACAATTGGTCGCTGGCATAGCCATAAAGGAAGAGTTATAGTCTATGAACGAGGATGGTTGTAAACCCCCTCACCCAAAATATGTATTTTATGTGTATTTTATATTATTATATTTATTATAGATTATTTTAAATATTGAATTTCTTTAGAGTATTATTTTAGTTAATTATAAAATAAAAATTTTGATATATTTACTTATATAAATATTTATTTAGAATCATATTTAGGCTATTTTAGATTTTTGGAGATTTTTCTAGAATTTTAGGGTAATTAAAACATAGGAAACGTAAATTTCTAGGACTTCCAAGATTTACTATGAGACCATACTTGCATATTGTTCCTACCAAATATTTATTTTAGGATAAAATAGTTAATTATATTTTTCTGTAATTTATTTAGAATTTTAAGAAATTTATTTAGATTTTTGAAATTATTTAGGATTCATTTGGATGTATATAGTCTTAATATTAGATAGATGCTAATTTAGTGTTAATAGATATTAATAAGATTATATATAAATTATTTTTATTATCTTTAATTCTATTTAAGATTATAAATTATTGAGATAAACTCAAACTCTATTTTAAATTAATTTAAATCCTGAGCCTACTAGGAAAGCAACTTCATGCATATCTTATCCTTATTTAAACTGATCCTAACAATATTCAAATTAGCCAATCCTAGTCGTATTCAATTAAGTAGTCTTCACCATTATAAATATCTATTAGACTTATGGAATAAACTCATCTTTCATATTTTTCTTCCCCAAACTCCTCTCTTTTTCGTCTAAAAACAGTCGAAATTCGTCATAAATTCAGCCTCATTTTCTAGTAGTTATGAGGACTTAAAAAGAGGATATCTCCAAGCTCCGGACTCCAAACGCGCTCCAGTTTTTTTTGTTAGAACTATATCAAGGTTAGATTTCTGATTATATAAATTATTTTAATAATTTATGAACCTATTTTTCCAGAAAATTCTAAAAGTGCAGATGTCCGAAATCAGACGCGATTTTGTGTTTTCAAGATTTCGGGAGATCCCGAACTCGAAATTATGAGCCGTTTGAAGTTTCAAAAATATGACATTATGAAATTCCATAAAATTATTTTTTAGAATTTAATATGCAAGTTTAATCTACTATAAAATTCGTTCAACGTAGACGTAAATAGAAAACCACCGAAAACTGTTATCTGTGCGCCCTTGTGGCCATAACTCTTTACCGACTTATGATTTTATAAAACCGTCAATTCTAACATTCATGTAGTGCTAAAATCTATAGAATTTTACACACAAATCCAGGATTTGAGTTGGTTGACTTTTTGGTCAACGAATTGTCTCGATTTGCGTGCCACGGATCACAAATTCGTAAAGTTGATTTTCTTTGGACCGAAATTAGGGTTTAGTAATAAAATTAGATTATAATAAGATTAAAATACTATTTTAGGTTATTTTATTCAGAATTAAAATAGATTAAAATGGAGGAACCTATTCACCCACTTTTGTAACCTAACTTGATTAATTTATGTGACGGGTAGATCAGACGACACCTTGAGTTGGGACTTCATTCTTTTTCAGACCAGGCAACATACCTTGCCAAATTGCTTATAGTACTTTGCATGCTTATCATATTTTTATATATTCATTATATATGTGTTTTCTTTCAGTCATAATTATATACTATATATATGTTGACACACACTTGACACATAGTATCATGGGAGGGGAGGACAATCAGTAGGTGTATGGGCTACCCACTCTGGTAAACTATAATAACTAGCACGCACTACGGGAGTTGTGTCACGATGGTCGCTACCCTCACGGTATGTCAGCTGATGGTATCACGATGGTCGCTACCCTTGCGGTATGACAGCTGATGATGTTCATGGAGACGTGTGTGAGTTATGAGATAGATAGACTATCCTACACCTACCTATACGTCGAAATAATTATCCTTATTATGCATATTCATATAGATTGTCTAGTACAGCATACTTATATATTTTGTCTATTATGCATGTTTTACTGTATTCAATTGACATACTTCTATGTATCTTGTTATGTCCCTCTGAGGACCTGGTCCCTTTCCAGGTGTAGACGATCATGACTATTTGCAGGAGCACGGATCAGGACTTGCTACTTATCTCTCTTTCGAGGAGGTCTTCTCTTCGAGTCTCATTGATCATTAGATGTACTTATTTTATTTCTCTTATATTCTAGTTGGTAGTAGATTTGTCTCCACCCAAATACTTGTTCTTATCAAGCATTTTATACTTGAATCAGTTATATAGTGATTGGTTATTTGATTTTGTGCATGGATGAGATCTAGTTATGCCCTGTGAATTTTGACAAATATATACCACTTGTGAATTGTTATTCATAATACAGCGTACGTATGTGTCACGACCGCACCCGGTATAGGGGCACGAGAGTGTGGGTACGTCCAGCCTACGCCGCAGCATCGGCGGTAGAATATTGTCTAGGTCATAATACTATCTAATCAATCTTACGTGGATATCCAACTCCATATGGAGACACGGATAATCACAAAATAATATGAATAACATACTCAATCACATAACTACAGCACGATAAGATCTCAGAAATAAGATAAAATGCAACACAAGTCTAAAATAAAAATAGTATAACTCAACAATATAATCCAAGTCTCAACAAGTATGCCGGAGACAAATTCGGTACCAAAAATAATACGCTAAAAGAACTAACTAGATAACTAGTGATTCCGGCTAAACCTCTCAGAATCACGACTGAACTACTAAGTCCAAGACTGCAGCTACTCACCCTGTGATCCATAAGTGTCGGACACCAGTCCTCTAGGCATAGTCTGGAAAATATTTTCCAGTCAGGAAGGAGCAAAGTACATCTCAAATAACATTTATATTTAATTGATAAGGGCTATAAAACAATAAGCAGATAGTGCTATATACTGAGAGAAGACAGTGAATATATGCAATGGCAAAATAAAGAGACAGGCAATATAGACAATATGAAACAGTCAGTGCATATATGAAACGAAGAGAACGAGATACAATATCATATACGGGTGATGTGGTATATGATCTAAAAATAGAGAACTGTAACTATTCTAACTGTTTGAAATATCAGTCTATCATGTGATCGGCTTGGGACAGAATCAGGCTAGCTACATATGATTAGCTATGATTCATGTAAGGTCAGGCTAACCATTTGGTTAGCTATGATGCATGTAGAGGTCAGGCTAATCATATATAACAGCTATGAGGCATGTAATGGTCAGGCCGCACCCGACGTGAGATATGGGGTGAGCTATGATGCATGTAGAGTTGGATATGATCACATAATCTACTAATATTTTCCTCCGCCCCCAACTAGTACAATGGATCCAATCACGACACGTCACGATACACGAGCAATATCCAATATATCATCAATGTAACATCTCATGATTGTAGGTCCAATCTATATACTAGTCCGTGTAGCATAGTGTCAAGAATCAGATGTAACATTTCTAGATACTGGAATTATAAATATTATCAAATCATTGGAAAAATTATCAGAGAATGTACTCGCCTTGGGTCCTTAGCTGGTAAAACCACTATCATGTTCCAAAGTATCATCTGGATGATCCAACAGTCCTATAGATATATCATAAAATAATACAATACTGCATCAGATGCTACACTAACATACAATAAAAAATACATCAAACTCAGGGCTATGCCAGGTATGACACTAGTCAACTAGGGTCAAGTGCGTCAAGTTGCACGAACGTCGCGTCTGTAATTGTTGTGCAATCCGACAGTCGATGATACGGGTCTTGCCAGTACGTTGATGTACATATGGCAGCCTACTAACAGTTCACAGGGTCACAAGGTCATGTGTAGTTACGGGTATCCGTATTTACACTCTGGTTACCTAGTAGAGATACATATATAAGTATACATATATACTCATAATATATTACCAATTAATTTCATACATAATATATATATACACTTAATGAATTTACACTATTACATACATGTACACATATACATACTAATCAAAATATACTATGTACATATATACATATATTAAAAAGGGTACTAGGGATGCACGTACATTACGTACACATATGTATATATATATATACTAGTTAAAAATACAATACTATATACTTGTATATAAGTACATATATATATATATATATATACCAATTCAAATATATATATAATACATATATATACATACCAAAGTACATACTAACATATAGTATGAATACGTATATGCTAATATATATATGTTGAATACAAAAATACTAATAGTGAATACACTATATATTAATACATACATATATATATGAATACATAAATACTAATACATGAATTTAATTTATACTAGTATATATTTTATTAAATACATATTATGAAAATACCAATATACATACATACATATATATATATATATATATATATGAATACAATAATAATAATACATATATATGTATATATATATGAATACAATAATAATAATACATACATATACGTATATATATGAATACATATACTATTACGTATGAATACAATAATACATTACATAGAATTAATTTTAACCAATGAAGGAGGGAAGGAGGCTCACAGTCGATGGTGGTGGTGATCGTGGCCGTCTCAGGCGAGTCGGAGAGGAGCTCAGGCAGGAGGACGGCCGAGGGGAGTGGCCGGACCGGTCGGGTCACTATAGTAGCTGGCGGGGGGAAAGGAAGCTGACGACGACGGTGGTGGAGCTGCTGATATTGGCTGGAGTAGGGGGACAAGAGGAGGTTGGAGGGATCCAGGCGGGGGAGAGGGGGTTGTTCGTGGTGGTGGTGGCAGTTCTGGCCGGGGGATGCAGCGGGGATGAGGTGTTGGTGATGGTGGAGTATGATGATAATGGTGGTGGTGGTATGTGCAGCAGGAGGCCGGCGTCTCATCGAGTGCAAGAGAAGGATCGGTCGGGTGAACGGTGATACGGAAAGGAGGAGGCAGGGGGCATCGGCTGTGCAGCTGGGTCGGGGAAATGTCGTGTGGGGGGTGGAGCTTCGGGTCGTCGACCGGAGGGGGATGGCCGAGTACAGGGAGTGGAACGGGGTCCTCGGCGGGGGTTCGTGGACGGTGACGGAGTAGCAGCGCCGGAGAAGATGGAGGAGGAGTTGGCTGGAAGAAGGTTGGCTCGGCGTGGAGGGATGCTCGAGCGGTCGGCTGGAGTACAGGCCGGAGTACAGGCCGGAGATGCTCGGTGAACAGTGTAATTTCCCCCCCCTTCTGAATTTGAAAAGAAGGGGAAGAAGAAGAAGAGAAGAAGAAAAAGAGAAGAAGAAAAGAAAACGAAGAAATTGAGGGTGGCTACGGTTGGGGGCTTGTGAGAAGATGGGGGCTTCCCTAGGTTTGGGGATTAGGTCATGTTGGGAAGGGTGAGGTGATGTGACCTTTTATAGGAAGGGTGATGGGAGGTGTGTGGTGATGATGAGCCCCATTTTGAATGGGGGCCAGGATTCTTTATGGAGAAAAGGAGGGGGTTGGTTGACTAGTCAAATTTTGGGCTTCTCTATTTGGTTGAACCAATGGGGTGTTGACACCTAATACAATATTTACAAATTAGCCCCCCCTAAATTTGGGTATTTCCACAGACACATGAAATGATAAAAAATTGGTAGGCAATTTGGTGTTTGGTGTTTGGTGTTTTGTAGGGTGAGGGGGTGTTGTGTGTTTTGTATGGGCTTAATTAATGGGGTATTGGAATTAAATTGGGATTAAACGAGATTAGTCAAAATGGTATCCCCAATTTAATTAGAAATAAATGCAAGTAGTGTTCTAAGATTAATTAGGAGTACATATGGCCAAAATTAGGTCGGGTCACAAATATTATTAGTGAAGAAGACTCAGAACAGAATATTTTCCTAATTTGGGTTGCACAAAAAATGGATCAAGATTGCCTCCAATTTTGATTGGAACTCACAACGATACAAAGTTAGAATTTATTTAGAATTTAAATAAACGTCCGCGACGAATATTGTGCGGCTAAACTGAAGCACAAGAGAGCATAATTATGAGTTACAAAAGGCCCGAATGGAAGGCGGGCATGTCTAGGGCAAGGTTGTAAAATTTGTTGGAAGGCAAAAGCTAGGGTAGCGCTCCAGATATCGAAGCAACGGTAAGGCGCAACAACTAAATAAAATTACGGTAATTAATTACTACCTCCAATAATTAAATTCTAATTAATACAAATTAATACACAACCCTATAATTCGGTCAGGTGTTCACCTAGTGGGCTTCTAGGTCAAGTCTACTAGCTCAACATTAAGAATACTGTACATAATATTATAAATACACATCTCATGCAATTATTTAATTTAAAATACACACAAAATTTTATATATAAATAAAAGTCAAAAATACCCCTGTTTTTGGAATGTGGTAGTGACAGTATGTGTTATGGGTTCCATATATTGGAGTTGCCATATACATACGGCTAGAATGCATACGTATTCCTAGTCCTACATATATTGGAGTTGATATGATAATCCATGATTCTTTCTTCTGAACCGAGCATTTACTCTACGAGCTGCGATTCTTTCTTTACTTAACATGATTCTTATTCAGATGTAAACTGTATATGATTATCATTCAGATGTAAACTTGATATCCTTTCCATTCAGATATAAACTTGCCTTGGTGCATTCCCCTGGTGCGGGGACTGCCTTAGGGACCAAACGGTCTCAGATACTTGCAGGTTCAATTTCACAGAAGAACTATTCAATAGTCTTCTGGCTGACTCGATGCATGAACGATACGCGATAGTGTTACTTATTTGGTGGCATAAGTTTTGTGTGGCATGCATTGAGTCTAAGCAACATTACAAGTTAACTTATAAGCAGGCAAGCATGCAATTGTGTACACATTGGCTCGGGCCCGAAGGTAAGCCGAGTGAGTGAAATCATAAAGGGACTTACTAAGCGACATGATCTAGGGTCGTGCAGTATACGAAGTGAACTGTACACTACTGAGTTTACATATATCGATCTTACTCGAGGCATAACAGGGTCTCGTTGCACAAGACAAGGTAGCATGCGAGGGTCTAAATATAAGCAATATTTTATTTTCTTGTTCTAGAACAAGCAATATAAGTTGGGATTATTCCCTTATCTAGGTGCGTTGTATTCTTATTAGCATACAGGGGGTGATTCAGCTAGCGACTAGCATGTATCGTTCCATATTTTAAGTGTGATGGCTAAGCAAAGACATGTTCACCGTAGCCACCCACCTTAGCGATGATTCGCCTCAGTTGAGCGATACTCCGACCGAGCCTCTGAAAGCCTAAGCTGAACTCCTGAAGGGATATGCCTGGATATCCTTTGCCTCAAACGAGTATTCTCGCCTGAGCAAAGCAAGTCGGGACATTGCACTTTTTTTTGTCGTTTGAATCGGTAGTCCACTTGAGTAAAATAGGGTGTTACAAGGTACCCCTATATTTTATATTTTTTATAGAAAAGTATAACACTAACTTCCCTTACGTTTAATCATGTATTTCTAAAGGAGAGGGGTACCCTGTGTAATTAGTTTCAAGGTAGGGGTACCCCTTGTAGTAAACAAAAACCAAAGGGATAGTTAATTTAAATAACCCATAAAAAATACCCAACTCAGGAAAAATTAACTCCAAGGAATTCCCTAACGGAAGAATCAAGCCAAGCCCTCCCCAGCGAAGAATGGCTCAAAACTTCTTCTAACGTGACAATGCATCAAGTGAAACATACTCTACAAAAGACAAACGGCACATCCATCATTAACTGACAGCTGTCAAAACATCGATCAAGTCAAAGCCAATCCCGTATATGATTAGACATTTTCCTTTTTCACAAAGGAAGCTTATTTATGTGGGTCTTCCACCCGTAAAAAGGGGCCTCAATGCCCTCCTTTACTACAGCAGAATAACCACAGGAAAATTTTTGCTCCATGATCTTCATTCCAACTGAGACGGGCCTCAACCACTCATCCTACAATCTTCACCAGTCCACTAGAAGCTCCAGCTTAGCACATATGTGGACAACTACCTGCAACCATTTGGCCCACTCTCTTCCTCCATGATCTCGTTATGGAATAAAATGACTAAAACTGCAAAGCCACCTAGCATATTTTGAAGAACGCGCCCCCTTTCATCGACTACGATTATGTCCGGTCATCGTTGGTACGTGGGTTATGTCATCTCCACTACAGGATACGATTTCCTATAGAAGCTCCCCACTCATCAGTTTTTTCCACCCACAGTTTGACGTTATAGGGAATGTATGTGTAATCACCAACAGGTCATTCTTCTATAAATATCGGGCACTTCGTAAGTATCAAGGACGACCAACGTGATAGCATACATTAGCTTCAACACTAAGCATTGGCACTCCCAATATTTCTTATCCGAACAGTGTGTCCGATCGTCAACTGAGCAAAGGGATCGCACTGATCCGACCTCTATCGCTCCATCTTTCGAGAATCTTGACTTCTTTCAAATTATTGTATTTACTTACCTTTATAATCCTACTTTGAGTTTAAAGAAAGTCAAATAAAAAATGTTCTCACCGAGAATAATTTTTTTCCTCAAGAGGCTTCCTTCTCTGGACGAAAACAAGATGATGACTCAATTGGGGACATTTTTTTCCAGTAAGAAAGAGGTGGAACAATCCGACACACTAAAGATAAAAAATCTTACTGATACCCTGATCATCAAGTTTGATCAACAGAAGTTTGAGGAGACGATCTTGAGGGCTCTACTAGTCCGTACAGTGCATATCGTCACAACTACCGAACTGGCATCACAAACAACAATGCTGATCCTGCAGAACAAGGTTGCACAATGCACTCCCACGAGAAGATCATTAGCAATGTTTAGGCCCTCAACATCCAAGAATATATGGATCAGATACTGAGCAAAGCAAAGGTCGAACACCAAGCCGTCAAAGGCTACGATAAGACGATAACTAGGAGAAGTCTGTCAAAGTCGCTACCACAAAAGTTTCTTCCTGCAAGTTAAAGAGGACACCATCAATGTCAAAACTGGTCTTCAAATTCAACGGTTGAGGGTACCTCTCTAGTGCACCTCCTAAACATAGAAAAGGTACTCCTCTAGAAGTTATAACATTACATAATGTATCCACTAGGGTTGGTTATCCTCGCAAAGTTGATCTGCCTACAGATTATAACCAATACTCTGGGGATAGGAAATTTTACTCTAATAGGCGGCTTGCTAAAGTTCAAATCATCTTTGGGGTTTAGTCGTTCCCCCAAAGTATGCACATCTCCTGAGAAGTATCAAAATGACACCCTGCTACCCCTTTGTATGCTAGAGTTCCAATACCGAGTCAAACATGTACAAATTTGCAAGAGCATCTCAATCATAAGAGGAAGACTATTCATAATCCAAACTCTACGGGGACTCGCTTGACCTGCTGCCACCAAATTCTGATTGGGTATCATTGCTCTAAGCATCGCATGGCATCCTTTTGAACCTCTATCTTAAACGGACTTCAAACGTTATGGCATAATTCCAGGCATTTCAGTTAACATGGTGTGGCATAATTCCAGACGAAAGAAGCTATAGAGGATGTTAGACACCAGTCAGCCTCCTATGTTTGTAGCAAACCTTCTACACTGTGATGAAGAACAAAGAGAACTTATTCCGAGCGGTTTTGCTGAAGGTGTATATCAAGGGACCAGATTAAAAAGATGCTCATCACAATATGCTACTCCCTCTGGGGGTAGTCAGTTCACATTAGATCTGAGTCCGAAGTCGAAAGCGTCAAATTAATCTACACCCCCTGATATTGTACCTTTCATGAAAGAAATATGTCAATGAAGATACCAACATCCGCATACAAAATATGGAGGCGAGGCTAGAGGAACTATGAATGCTCTTAATATTAATGGCGATGCAATAGAGCTCGACGACTATTGGACCTTAACAAACAAATGAAGACAACCACGAGGCTGCAACTACATCTGTTGCCCCTGAGCCAGAAGACGTAGGGAGTGAGATGACTACTAAATTTGTAATTAATAATATGGAGGAAAATTTTGAATAGCTAGTCAACCTAAAGAATCTTCAGAAAGTGGTATGAAGCAGTTGGGCCCGCTAATTATAAGCCACCTACGTTCGTGCCTTACAAGGGACTGACATCTCCAAGTCAATACTATTACCATTTTAAAGTACGAACTCTAGATATTTCGATGAATGATGCCCTAAGGGTGGTGTTGTTCATTAGCACTCTTTGTAGTCCAGCCTTTGACTAGTTCTACGAGTTTCTAACAAACTCTATCAAATCAGGGAACAGCTTGGAAGCAACCTTTTTATCTTATTTTCACGAAGAGGAGATCAACTTCAACATGAGCTTCTTGCTCGATAAAAAATAGAGAGAGGGAGAACTTGTTAGGGAATTCGTCAAGCATTTTTGGATGTTGGCCCTTAGTTGTACATACGGGATCCCAATATCGATGCTTGTAGATATATGCTGGAGTAACCTCTTGCCAACCGTCAAATTATGTGTCAAATCTAAATCTCTATAGACCTGGGCTGCTCTAATTAATGGCTCCAAAACCACCGAAGAGCCCACGGTAGTCATCACCCGGTCCGATCTTCCGAAGACCACTCCCGATAAAGAACACGTGAAGGAGTCAGCATCAGCTTGCATATTGAGAAATTTTACAGGAATCTCTGAAGCCATATCCATGGAACACAAGACGGTGATGATGACATCCCACAAGATAGACCCAAGTGGACCAGGTCTCCTTGCATCATTAACTGATGATGATCAAGACGACAAATAATTTGAGCTTGATATGTGGGCTCAGAATATGGAGGAACAATGGAAGATACGGTTCAAAAAGAAATACACACCTACGAAAGATAAAGTGGTTCAAGTAGATCTCGGTAATAAAGAAGATATTCGAGGGCTGTACTTATCAATAAAAGTCTGGCGAACGACGAGTGTAGAAAATTGATAGCCCTTGTCTGGGAATATATCAATGTTTTTGTTTAGAATTATAAAGATATATCGAGTCTTGATCCCCAAGTAGCCATGCACCGGTTAAACATTCGGCCACATGTTAAACCAGTGAAACAACAACAGAGGCATTTTTTGCCTAACATAATACAAGCCATCGAGAACAAAGTAAAAAAGCATATCACCTACACATTCAACAGGGAAGAACAACACACTGATTAGGTCACTAATGTCATTCTTATGTTAAAGAAGAATAGAAAAATTCATACTTGCATCGGCTTTCGTGACCTTAATGTCGCCTGCCCAAAAGACTTCTTATCCCGTTACAAAAAGAAGTTTTAATAACTCGAATTTATAAATTATAAACAAAGAGTACAAAGAGTCCTTAAATAATAAATCTAAATAAAATTAAGATTATCAAAAAGTGTGATGATGGAGATCGAGTACTACAGCTGACTCCTTTACTTCATTGACGGTCCGACAATGAAGGAACTTGCTAGATCTCTGGCTTACTGGCACAAAAGACAATAACTGGGCTCCTGGCTATGCTTTCTCTACGTCCCACTGTACGTATATATTTCTATGGGATTACATTCTTGCTATTTATAACCATCTACACTGAATGGCTATGCGCACGCATGTGCTATGCGTTCATGTCTTTTGGGTTATCGTATGGTCATCCTTAACTAAATATAGTTGCAACCATGAGCTTATGTCACGGTCGGGCCGCCACATGGAACTAGTTACGATAAGTTATTGCTGAAATTTTAGTCTATAATCTAGGTCATTTTCACTCGTTGTGTGCATGACTTAGTCAACTTGACATGTAGCCTGTACTGGTTGTCTAGGATCTCTTGTTAGTTGTAACAAAATGATTTGGTCACATAGAGATGCATGAAGACTCAGCCGCATGAACTCTCAGCTGCATGACTCACTCAATTGCATAAGGGTTATGTCTCCTGGAGACTATGACGCATTAAAACATTGCCGCTTAGAAGCTTTTCTTGTGTACATGTGGCACTGTACAGCTGTATACTGACAAAGGTAATTGTGATGGTGATGTAAGAACCGACGTTCACTATCACCATCGAATTTGAGGCATTCAGAGTCATTAAATATTGTCAGTATCATTAATGTTGTGATTGACAGAAGCGACAGCATGCGTCAGACTTGTATGAGCCTAAGATCCATGTTGTATGCTTCTTTAGATGTCGTATGTGCTTCAGTTGCATAGGTGCTTTGATCTTCATGCGACTTGTAGTATGAATCTTTTTATGCTTCTACAAGACCCCTTTAAATTTTTCAAACTTGGACAAATTTGGAATATTTTGCACAAAAATCATGGAAAAAAAGATCCTTCGTCCGCATAGATTGCTTGTCGCATGAGCTTCGTGTCACATAGACGAGTCTGCCAGGTTGTCAAATATTTATTAAATGAAAGATTTGCTTCAGTCTTTGAGCATATTTCTTAGGATTCTGATCTATCTTTAAACATGGACTCTGAGGTACAGGTTCACAATGGATAAAGGCAGATCGAAAACTGAGGCATCAGTGTCATCCCTAAATGTCATACAGATAAAGAAGGATCGGATATCGAGGCACCTCCTTCATCTCGAGCCGCATGCTCTTGTCTATAAATAGAGGCCCAGTTGGAGATTAAAAACTTTACCTACTCTTTGAGTTCTTCTTCTTCCTTTGCCTTTGACTTCTTTGCTTGACAGGTGGGCCCCAAATTTTTCTCCTCTATCGTTGCTGCCAAGGGCAAGGTCTCACTAATGAGACTGACATTGCCAAGAAAACTCGCAATGGCAAGGGTCTCACCACCAAGACCGACCTCCCTAAGCTTCCCTCTGACGTTCAGAAGCCAATCATGGATAGGGTTTCTTTGGGAAAGATGATGACTTAGAACACAGAGACATATTTTGCATTGTCGGTTACATAGATGAGAGATCATATAGAACATGCGCAGGCTTTTATCCATGGGTCTGTCGCATCAATGAGAAATTGTCATGCGTGGACTATAAATCTATCGCATGGATGAGAACTCATCTTGAGAATGCGCCAACCATAACTCTACTACATGGATGCAAACTCATCTAGAACATACATAGACTTTTTCTTGCTGATGATGCATATAGAATTTTCTATAATGTGTTGATGGCCAGTACCTAGGTGTGATGAATACCTAGGTGTGATGAATAGTTGTATCTCAATGATTCTAATCATATCCCCCTATTTTTGCTTTGTAGTGACTCTACCCACAGCTCCTTCGGGCAAACTATTTCTTGGTCATGATCGAATCCTGTTGAGTATGAACTTCGGGGACTTGGCTGCTGCTATCCAAGTCCAGATTGACAGGGGCTTCCCGTATGATAGGCAAAAGATGATTGCCCACCAGACTAATTTCTACCTGTAAAGTTAGATAAATTCGGGGAAGGCCACTTTTGGGAAGGACCAACCTTTAAGAAGCTGTATTTTCTGCTTGGGAAAGCACTATCTACTTCACTTCCTGAGCTGGGGAAGTCCAGGGATAACTGGTACTTCACTCACCGTGAGACAAAATTTTCCATCCCTACCATCTAACGCCATATGTCCTTGTCAAACTTTTAGGTAGTAATGGACCAGAGGAAGATAAACTGGAACCTTATGCCCGAAGAAGATGGGGCTCTTATTAGCAATATTCGGTCTTGGACCCGAAAGAACAAGGGGATATTTTTTTCCAAAATGAGTCACCCTCTTATTCCCTCTATGGATTAATGCCTGGATTCATCAGGAGCGACCTAGGACCAAACCTTAGTATTTATGCCGTAGACACCTTCATCCACCATATTGCCAAGAAAGTGTCCCATCCAACTGGATAATTGTGAACCCTCAGTCAGTTCTATTATAATCCCTTGTGGTGTCGCCTGACTCTATGGGTATTAAAGAATTATGAACGAGAGCTCAAAGCTGCTGGCATATTTTTTGCCGTAAGAGGCACGTGCTACAGGATAGAGATAAATTGTACCCTATTCATTGCTCTAATGGAGATGTACAATTATCGTATGGGAACCTTTTTTATGCCTGGTAAGATGGGGTTGGCTTTGCATGAGATGCACGCAGTCTTGAAGCTTTCTTGAGGTGAGGTACCCTACGAGGAGTATATCGCGAATAATAAAAAACTCGCAGAACTTGAAAGGGGAGAATCCAGAGCTCCTAGTGGTCTATAAGGAATTATAGTGCCATTACAACATCTGTCAAAAGATATCCAAGAAGCAGAGATCCTATGAAGGGGCTTGCTCCATATCACGACCTGGACACACTATCTTTTCCAGGATGGGACAGAGTCGGACATGGTTTATGTTCAGGCATAACAGTCTCAGGAAAATATTGTATGTTTGATCCAGAAGTATCACAAATTAGCTGTTGAAGATAAGCAATTTGTCTACTATCTTACGGATAACCATGATCTATCTAATAAGGTGTTGCTAGCAGGGTACTGGATGATCTGGCTACAAAGTTGTGTAGTTGCCCGGGGGTCAGGCACAATAGAGAGGGTTAGCCGTAATCTTATCCTCTCGCGCCACCTACTAATTCCACAACTAGCAAGGGTTTGCAGTATCCTCCGTAGTCTTCAGCATTTTGTCTCGAAGGTAGAGCTTTACAAAGGGACCAGAGATTTTAACAGGGTTGAATTACCCTATCACTACTTAATGGGTTGTCTTATATTGTATTATCAATCCCTGATAAGCCCTAGAACGAAAGAGTGTATGTAGGAGGAAGACGCCCTCATACGTCGGTATCGTGGGATGAAGTAGCACTGTGACGATGTGCCTTCCTGTAGAAAGGATATTGCCTACTTGTCCGGCTGGGCATACTTCACAACCGTTACTGAGTTCTCAGAGGAGGAGTGGAACATTAATCATCCGGACGACGGGGTGGATGGTCGTAACCTGTCAGAGAGGATCTTCTGCTGGATACTCGCCATCTGTCCCTGCCCTTTAGCGTGCCATAATTGGGTCACCATCTTTTTAGAACCCTATCTACCCAGCCGGTTTGCCTGTCAGTTTGGGTATAGCAAATTACTGCTGAGTAACACAAGTGGTTCCCTCGGTTGTGGCGGTCTTCTTGACGTGGCTCAGTCATGGAGCTATTACAAAGCTGCTGGTACACAAGCCGAGTTTTGGCTGCTAGTAGTCGGTGCCTTGCCGAACATACTATTCACCTCGGCAAGCTACTATTGCATGACGAACACCCTCTACTAGGCTTCTTGCCTGAGAGGAGCTTCATTGAGGGCATGGCCATGAATCCTCAGTAGGAGAAAGGTCATAGAATGCCCAAGAAGGATCAAAGTATTGCCCGGCCTTTGCTGATTGAGTCAAACCCAACGACTGAGGAGGAGACTTCTTCTGATGACCCTCCTTCTCCAAAGTGCAAGTCTACCGTGACCTACCATTCTCGTCATTCCAAGAAGGTGCGAGTTGACGCGGTTCACAAGACAAAACTTGGAAAATAATTTGGGTCATCTGCAAAGGACATTATAAGAAAGGAGGTAGGATACCTTGCACGGTGGCTTCTGAACCAGACCCTACGTTAGATGTTATGGTGGTATCCGTAAAACCTCTTAATTTTATTATTATGTCATCTCCCCATAAAACTTTTTTCCCTGCTCTGTTAAAAATTTAGCAGACACCGACGAAAAGGGTTCGTGCCCAACGATTTATGGTCGCAGTGATCTCATATGCGGAAGAGGATGAAGGGACAACATCTCTAGAGTCTGAGGTCACTGCTAAAGAGCCTACAATTGAACCTCCTGGCGAGCATGCCCCGGAGGAGGTGCTGGTGGAGCCGAATACTCCATTGGCGAATATTTTAGTGGACGATTTGGATTCTATGGGGAAGGCTCTGACTACGTTGAACGAGCCCCAAGCCCCGTTTCCTTCTTCGGGTATGTTGTTTTGCAACTTTTTAAGAGATAATATTTTATGGCTTCAATTCTCCATTCTCTGGGTCAGGGTAATCAAGGGTTGCTTTGATTCCACAGGCCCTTCCTCCTCCGTAAGGTTATTCAATGTGGCAGTCGAGGAAGGTATAGATAAAGACGAAGAGTGTGGGCTTGTTAGGACGAGGTATGTGTCTATCATGTGTTCTTCCAGAGTTGAAGAACTTCCCGAGGGACCCATCCCGGCGACTAGTGTTAGGCCAACCTCTATTTTCGGTCCATCTAACATAGAGGCAGCCTCGTCGTCTTCTCAATCTGTTGCTGGGACATCTGATTTTGGTACCTTTTTGGGTGTTGAAGCTACGAGGCTTCCCGAGGAACTTGTTCTTGGTCCTTCTGAAATAGTGACAGTTGAGACGACTTCCCAGGCTGCCGCTGGGCAATCTGATGCCAGCAGATCTTCGGGTGCTAAAGCTACAAGGCTTCCTAAGAGGCCAATTCCTGTTAATGATGCCTCATCACTCGCTATTGCAAGGCTGCCTGGCATCCAAACACTTCTAGCAGCTGTGAAGGACTTGGTCGTAAGTAAAGCATCTAGTCTCTCCTCAGTTACAGCTTTGCCTCCTAGACCACCAAACATTGTTATGCCAACGGTCGCACATGTGGTAACTTCTTCTATCATGCCTCCTTTAATTCTCGTCCACTCTTGTAGAGATTGACGATACTGTGAGGATCCCCGTTCAGAGATTTTACATCCTACTAAACTGAGGGGTTCAGAATATACTGGATCAGAACAAGTATTTTGCCTGGGCCAAGCATTGTGCAATAGGCCAGGTCGATATATTGAGAACCCTCCCTGTCTTTGAACAGACAGCCAACTTGTTACACCTGAAGGTAACCAATGTATAGCAGTATTTGGATGAACTACAGCGGGAACATTGATTGGATGACGGCAATGGTAGCTAAGGAGCATGGTCTCTTTCTGCAAGCCATAGAACAAGAGAAGACCATTTAGGCGACGACAAAGGAGGCCCTGAAGCATGACCTCAAGAATTTGCAGCTTGAGCATAACAATCTGAATGATCTTGGGGAGGCCTTCCTT
Source organism: Iris macrosiphon (assembly GCA_036927795.1). Lineage (NCBI taxonomy): Eukaryota > Viridiplantae > Streptophyta > Magnoliopsida > Asparagales > Iridaceae > Iris > Iris macrosiphon. The sequence goes on from JAYESA010000016.1 coordinate 20,560,772, forward strand.
ACGCGGCAAGATTTCCTGACCCACGAGTTAGTTCTTGTTACTGAGCAGATTAGGCTACTCCATGTCAAGCTTAGAATGCTAAAAAGTGACCTTAAGGAGGCCCATCAAGAGTGGGAGACTATCATTGAATAGTCCAGCCAAGTGTCCAAATCTTTCGTTGCTATCAAACACATATTGAAGAAGATGGAAGATAAGTATGAGGCTTATGCTCTTTTTGAAGACCCTGGCGCTATAGCTCGAGAGGCCGAGCACCGGGCGAGAGTGCGGGTAGATGCTGCCATTGCTAGGCTTCAAGGACGAATAGAAGAGATGTTTACTGATTCATAACATTCAAAGTCTTATTCTCCGTCTTTCTTTCCCTTTTATCCTGATTTATTTTGATGGGGGCATCAGTAGACCCTCAATGTAGCTCGCTTTTTCCTTCCTTTATGCCAAAGAAATAAAAAAAATTCCTTTTTGTCCCAATTGTGTGTGAGCTTGGATATTATGCTAGATGTAATGTAGACATAACACAATACTATAGTTGTTAGGGATATCCTATTAGGGGATTTTAGTGGACCTATTATTTATTGCGCAGTTGAGTGCAAATAATAAGTTCGAGGTAAATTCATATCAAAGGTAATATGGATGTAATAGGTTTTGTGGACTTATCATCCCTAAAGTACTTAAAGTTAAGTATGGATGATAAGTTTAGATAACAGTTGTAGAAGCATAAAAATTACGTCTCAAAAGAAAGAGTGGCGTACTCCTTCATTAAATAGACTAGCAAGGAGGGTAGCGCACTCTAGCAATGTTTCAGAGTATGGTGCACTTGGCTCACTTTGGGTCAGCTTTGCAAAGACAAGCGCACAACTCTCATGTTTCTTCCTCCATATTTAATGCAATGGATCTGACAGACTGGCACAACATTCGAGGAGATCAAAGTTATTATAATAAGATATTTTTAGTACGTAGACCCAGGTTATCGTCTAGTGGTCTATCCGGCTAAAATCTTAATAGAGTGCATTGTTGTGCCAAGCTATAATAAAGCACGTCATTGTAGCAAGCTCTAATAGAGTGTGCCGTTATGCTAAACTCTAACAAAGTGCGCTAGTATGGCAGCTATCTCCCAAATCTCATCAAAGTATGCTATTACAGCCACTATCTCCAAATCTCAACAGAGTGTGCCATTGTGCCAAGCTCTAATAGAGTGTGCCATTGCAGATGTTATCTCCAAATTTCATCAAAGTGCGCCGTTGCAACCAATATCTTCAGATCTCATCAAAGTGCGCCAGTATGGCCCTTGTCTTCAAACTTCATCAGAATGAGCCAAGGTTGCCAAATTCCTTTGAGAATGTGCCTATTATCTCAACTGACAGTGAGCGGTTATGATTACGTGTCTTTCATGCCATATTTCTTGTGAGACATGCAAAAATAATTATTCCTACGACCAACGCTTTCCTTTTATAGGAAGTCACGTGTCAAGCATGTAGTATGTTGTGCACCCACTCAGCAGAACGTGGGTTTTAAAACCCTCAAAAGTGTGCACACAATAGCAAATACAGTACAAATTCCCCAAAGTGCACGCACACTTCTATAACCACTCCTAAAGGTTATAAATACAGGCTCAGTTCTTCATTCACAGACACAGACAGAAGGATAAAAGACAGAATCTCCATGTGCCAGTACTGCCAAGGCTTTGTTGCTCAAGTTCTCCAAGGGTTCAAGGGTACTAGCATTTCTTCTTGGTGTCTAGTGGTCCAAGGAGTAAAGTGATCGACCACATATCAGATCTCCATATCTATACTTTCCCAGAATTATTGTACTTAAAATTCTTTTAGAATTTATTGTACTTTTCTTTTCTTTAAAGTTTGCAATACAAAGGTTATTATAACTTTTTGCTCATGGCAAATAAAATGGCGACTCTGCTGGGAACGACCATCTCCTCTTATGAGAAGGTGATTGCTCAATACGATACTGTGTAGGTTGGCATAACGCAGAAGACTTTGGTCATAAAGTTTGACCAAAGAGCCTATAAAGAGATGCTTGCTGGGGTTAGTGCTAGCCCCTCAACCGTACTTAAGTCAAAGAATGTCCGTAAAACATGACTGCCCAAGCCCCGCTCTTACTATCCCAAAGTAGTTCCTAACAAAGGAAAAAGGGTGCTGACCGCCACTAAGAAGGAGTCCCTCATAGTTTCCCCATCTCCAGTCGATGACTTGATAGATATTATATCTTAATCCCCAGTCTGTGACTTGGTCGTTACTCCTCTTAGCCACGGCAGTGTGCTAACTAAGGGGAATATATTGCGACGCCCTCTCAACAATAAGTAGGGGTAAACCAATCTTTTCTTAAGAAAGAAACTCATTACGATGCTAAAAGGATTGTTCATCCTCGTGCTGCCCGATATGCACAAACTCAATGCCATGCCCAGAGAAGATTCAACAGAGTCTCTCCTTCTCGGAGTGTTGGCGCACTTTCTTCCCTATCCAAATCATTTGGTGAGAAATTTGTTCAATAACCGTGCCGTCGAGAGAAAAGTTTCCCGCCGTAACCCAAAATTAGGTGCACAATGGAAGGAAAGCTATGTACCACTTCTTCTGAAGCTCAACATTGTGAGCCTAAAGCATAGGATTTAAGTGCATCATTATTCGTGTAGAGACATAAGAGGCATACTCTTACAAAAGGTGCCATTCAAGCTAGTATTTCACTCTATACGCAGGGTACCAAAAATGCGTATGTAAAATTCAATGTACAAAATATAAAAATACAGAGTCTACCTTCCTCTTCTTCCTTTCCTCCTTCTGATTTATGCGAGATTATTGTACAAAGTGTAAGGAGAAGGGACCTTCTGTGCCCAAAAAAGTGCTTCCAAATGAGCACCATTGTGGTGGTCATCAAGTTGTAATCAACTGTTATTGCACCAAACTAGTAGAACCTTCTCATAAACGGTTCATGTTTGGCCATTTGAGTTACACCTTGTCCACTAGACAGTATTCTCAGAATTAGGGTAATGAACAAGTAGACGATAAGGAGTTACTTTTGGCTCCAGTCTATATGGCTTCGAGGCTCCCTCGTAGAGGAAGAGGTTCTAGAGGAAATACCTCAAGGATACTAAGTCAAAGGAGATTTGACCAACTAGTAGAATCTTTCGAAGTGGTTTATCAAAATACTCGTTCTCAAAGACAGGAACTCTCCATCCCGGAGAGTGGTCATTCTTCAGAATCTGAAGCTGACTTCCCTAGAGGTAGTAATCCTCCGAAATCTGAAACCGACAGTATAGACTCCACCTACATAATGCAATCTACTAGTTCTTCTATTGTTTATAGAGAAATAGTTCATATGCTATCGGTGATGAACAAGACACTTCTCCATCTGGAAGCTCTGAACAATGTCTTAACTCACTAGAAACTGTAGTCAAAGATATGCATTCAATGATGCAAAACATGCATAAGATAATGATGGCTCAGCATATTTTTACTCCTGCACATGTCCAAGTTGCAACTTTTATTCCCGTATAGCCATCTCCAGGGGTAGTGCCACCACTGGATAATATAAATCCAGATGCTAGTCTTAATCAAGAGTCGGTAGCACTAACTTTTAAGGTTAGTGGTGGTCCTATGCTGGTGGTTGTGCAAGTTCAACCCAAATCCCTTTAGTTGGTTGCACCACCTCAAAATGTGTCACCCTCACTTTTTCATCCAAGGGTAGGTTGGCAATTGACATGGATAATATTTATTTTATCAATTATTTGTATTTAATATTTGTGCATGCATAAGTATTTAATTATGGTATTAATTATTGATTCCTAGTTTTAGTTTAGACTTGCATAGTGGACCAAACCTATTTATTAGAATGCATGAACCAATATTTTAGATTTGTTAGTTTGAGCCCATTGAATTAGGCTCATGGATTAGGAGGTTGTATTAATTAGTGAAACCATTAGACTAAAACCTTTCCTCCCTAATTAAATTCTTCATAAGAGGCCCCAAGGGGTATTTATGACTTTGTACATTGCTTGGGGAGGGGGTTATATGGCCGGCCTATTGAGGAGGAGAGAGAGTTCTCTCATTTTATTTCATTTTATTTTACTCCAAATTCTAGATCTACAATTTTTGCTCTTCCAATTTTTCTCTATTCCCTCATCAATTCTCCACCAATTCTTTACCAATCTCTTTCTAAATTCTTCATTGAGGCTTCTACACCAAGGATCTAGAAGAAGAAAGCAAGGAGCAAGGAGGAGGAGGCCAAGATCTACAAGGAGAGGAGCTACTTGGAACTTAGGAACTTTTTATTGAGAATCAATCTCCCAATAGGTATATTTTAGATTTTCTACTTCTAATAGGCTCTAGATCTGAGATTTAACCATGAGAAATAAACCCACATGCATAGGCTACCCATAGGATTTGATTTTAGGTTCATCGGAGACCTACGGTAGAAGTTATGTCCATTTTGGTGCCAATTTTAGGGAAATTATTTGATTGGCACATGTAGTACTTTTCATTGGGTCTAATAGATCTAAATGACATTTGATTGTTTTTTGTAACTAGTATTGTGTCCACAATTGGATACGTGTAGGCCGTATCTCGTCAATTTGATAAAACAGATTAATTTTGGGGGTTTTCCTCCGACATGGGGCTTTATGCATATCATATTGTTACATGGATACGTAGAAACTCTAATTACTATACATATTGCTCATAATTAGTGTTTTAGACTTGCTAGTGTCCTTTGGGATACGTTTGGTTGTGTGTTGGAGCCGTATCGCAAGCGTATCATAGAGAAAGTGTGATACGGGTGCGGTGCACTCCATATGTTTGTTGTTTTGACCTCTTTGCTATACGTGCATGTGTAATGATATACCTAGATGATAATTAGGTAATATATATATATATATATATATATATATATATATATATATATATATATATGCATATATCAGTGTATATGAGTTTATGTATATATGTGTGTCTATATGTGTATATAATAGAGTATATATATATATATATATATAAATGTTCATGTGTTTATGTATTTGGAGAAGTATATATGGATACTTAGATGTATTTCAGTTTATGTTTCTGTGTGTATATACATATATATCTAAATGTGTTGTGAGAGGGGTTTATATATGCATATATGTGTATAGATGTGGATACATATATATATATATAACAGTTATATAGAGTGTATATAAATATAGATTAGCATAGAGTGCTATGTATCTTTGTGTTTGTGTATTTGTGTGTGGGTAGTGTGGTTGTGAGTGTGTGCCAGTGGTTAGGAGAGTCTCAGTTTTCAGCAGCCAGGTGGAGAGCTCACTGCTCAGTGTAGCAGTAGCAGTTCAGCACTAGAGTGCCACTGCTCGAGTTCGACAGAAGCTCGGGTGTAGAAGCATGAAAAATACGCTGGAACGATCTACGCAGCATCTTGATACAGAGCAGCGTAAGCAGAGGCCTTCGGAGCCATCCAACGTAAAATAGGGTTCTTCATCGCCTCCATGGCGTAAAACCCAGCCGCTCTCAAAGCAGCGTTAAAGCGTACGAGGAACGCTTCGTCTTCCCCGAAATAAACCTATCAAGTCACGCGGTGAACCTGGCCTCTGACTCCTGACAAAAAAGTGCTGCACGGCTACCCAGACGACGGCTGGAAACGATGGCAGACCCCTCGGAACGTACCCACAGTATGATGGCAGATCTCTACATTTAATGCAGAGGATTTGGTTAAAATATCACCAAACCGTCGTTTACCAAAGTCCCCCCAGCGTAAACCGCTCTTTCGCGTACAAGGGAATACGCTGCCTTGCTTTACACAGGCAAATATGAGCTATTTTGCGCTCCGCGGTAAGACAAACTGCTGCCACGTCAAAAGCTGCACTCCGTACGGGGCTCGAGGCACGTCTCTACGTCTAATTACACAAAGCAGTGACAATTTCCCTCAAGGCACGTCTCTGCGACGGATGCACAGAAGGGCTGCAGACCTTCAAAACACGTCTCCGTATTTAATGCACAAGATGATGACAAATCTCTGTAGAAGATTTGATTACATCTTCGAAAGCCATAATTTCGGCTAAGACGTCAACATCAGCACTTCGGCACGGTACGCAGTGGCTTCTACGCCCGCTCAGGATCAGTGCTCCCTCGGCTTCCAACGCCCTCTCAGTCTCTACGACCATTCGGCTTCTATGCCTGTTCGGCTTCTATGCCCATTCGACTTCTATGCCTGTTCGGCTTCCATGCCTATTCGGCTTCTACGCCTGTTCGGCTTCTATGCCTATTTCGGCTTCTACGCCAAGGTGACAGTCACTTGGCTTTTACGCCAACCTCTGCTAGACAAGGGATACCTACCTACGTGGCTTCTACGCCATGATCTTCGTAGCAGATATACGCGTTTTGTCCCCTTAGTTGGACATGCGTCACATGCTCACTCAAAAGGTTATTTACACGCAGGCATTGGTTATTTTAAACCGTTGTGTAAAAGGGTGCTGTATTGTCCACTCCTCGGTTGTTACACCGACGGAGTGGTCACTGTCACCAAAACTCTATAAATAGAGACCCCTATCAATGGGGAAAAAGGTCAAAAAATTAAAAGATCGAACAATTGAAGACTCAGAGAAGAGGTCGAACAATTGAAGATCGAGCAAGGAGAGAAGAGATCGAGAGAGAGAGAGAGAGGAACCCGGAGCTCAGGCAAAGGATAGGGATCAGGCGACCAGGGCATCGTGCATCCACCCTTTTCTGCAACCTCCGAGGCTGCATCCTGTCTTCCACGGCACTTCTTCAACATCGTGTAGTCCAAGGGCTAAAGTGATCGACCGCAGATCAGACACCTATAGCAATTTATACCCAGATTAAATAAATTGTACTCCCACATCCTCGTATAGGATTATATTGTACAAGTTTGTTTGTAAACAAAAGGGCGCGGGTCTCTTATAAACTCCGTCATTGAAATACACTTTCATTCTTTCGTTTAATACCACAAACAAGATGGCGACTCTGCTGGGGACGTCTTTCTCTTCTGACGAGGAAGTAATTGCTCAACACGATGCGGTATCTGTAGGAACCGTGAAGAAGACACTAGTCGTTCAGTTCGACCAGTCTGCCTACGAAGACATGCTTCGGACTGGGGGTAGCTCTCACTCTCTTTCCGTCCAAGACAGCAGAAAGCTACGTAAAGTGTGGATGCCCAAGACATCCTCCGCCGTTCCTGTGGACTCTCCGATCTCTCCGATCTCTCCGACCAATGAGGTGGTAGCATCGCTCCCTCCGTGCCCCGCACGTAAAATTCAGTCTCCCGCTACGCGCGGTACAGACAAAGCTTCTGGAAAATTCTCAGCGCTAACCCAGGAGTATCCTCTGCGCTCTACGTGCAGAAATCAGTCTCCCGCTACGCGCGGTACAGACAAAGCTTCTGGCAAAGCCTCAATGCTAACCCAGGAGTATCCACTGCGCTCTACGCGCAGAAATCAGTCTCCCGCTATGCGCAGTACAGACAAAACTTCTGGCAAAGCCTCAGCGCTAACCCAGGAGTATCCACTGCGCTCTACGCGCAGAAATCAGTCTCCCGCTACGCGCGGTACAAACAAAACCTCTGATGGCGCCTCAACACCAAATCAGAAGTACAGATCACGCTCTACGACATCTGACCTTTACGGTGAACCAGATGAGCGCTGCGATCTCCGCAAGGGAAAGCAGGCGGGTGAATATTCAACTACTAGGCCTTTATGCCTGCAAAAGAATTATCTGCCTACTCTCTGGATTACGCGAGAAGCTAATGGCCAACTGAGGGCCTCTCCAGCCTCACGCCAGACTAAGCGGACCTCCAGATTACGCCAGGCACGGTCCCTCGGCGTAAAACAAACTCAGACGGCGGAAAGAAACCCTCCTGACCTACGCAAGTATCTAATCAGGAGGCGTAAAGAAAGGGGACCTTCCAACATGTCTATTTTGCCTCCTGGCGAACACTATTGTAACAGTCATAAAGTTGTGATTAATTGCTGCTGCTCCAAAGCAAAACGATCGGTTTTCGACCGGTTGAGCTACCCGCTGTCTTTCCAGGAAGAGGAACCCGCGCATGCGTCTGTGAACATGGCTTCACATATACCTAGAGGAGGGTCGAGCTCAAGACGTCATCCTTCTAGACCTCCGAGCCGAAGGAGGTTTAGTAAGCCCCTCGGAGACGTTGAAGCCGGGGTATTCCAAAACACTCGCGCAAGGTCACAACAACCAGCGTCATCTTCTTCTGATTCCGACGCCGAAGGTCGCCAAGTTCCCGAATCAGAGGCAGAAAGTATGGAGTCGACTTCTATAACGACCTATACTAATCCCTCAAATACCCCCAGGGAAATGGGAGCTTACACCATTGGAGATGAGCGCGAAGAAGCTTCGCCATCAGGGAACGCGGAACGCATCACTATACTGGAGACATCTCTGAAACAAATGCAATCCGTAATGGAAAACATGCACCAGATGATGCTCGCTCAGCACGCAACTACCATGGCTCAAGCGTCGGTCCCGCTAACTCAGATACGCGCAGGGTGGACTCACCACCACCCAACCCAAGCCAAGAGCCTACGCTGGATCAAGAGTCACCGGTTCCTCCGCTTCCTCACCTAGAAAATGCTCTACCTCCCGCTGGAGCTACAATACAACTGACTCTGCACCACTCAGTAGCCCCGCTTTCGACTGAGAATTCGATACAGGCAGTGCGAGAGTTGAAAGACCAGTTCGACGCCTTGAAGCACAAAGATCAGCTCAAGAAACTGGAAATCAACCAGCCCTACCCAGCTGTCTGGGAGGAAGTCCCTTTCCCTCCGAGATACAAACCTCAGACTATGGCTCTGTTCAAGGGAAAAATATTACCAAGTCAGTACATGAACTATTTCAGTATGATGACAGTGTTGCTACAAGGGAACGATGCCCTCCTCACTCGGGTGTTCAAAGGCTGTCTCTCAGGAGTAGCCTACCAGTGGTACCATAGCTTGGCGGACAACTGCATTACTTCCTTCGAGGACTTCAAAGCTCTTTTCTTCACACGATTCTACGAGAGAGGAATGGACATGTCTATGTCCTCCCTCATCGAAGTCAAACAGAAGGAAAAGGAGGACGTTCGCATCTTCATCGAACGCTTTCGTCAGGCCACCTTACAGATGCCCCCAGGAGTACCAGACTCTGCGTTGGTAGACATTTGCAGGAAAAATCTCCTTCTCGTGGTCTCGGTGTTCACAGGACCATATCAGTTCCATGATTGGCCCTCGTTCATCATCTCGGCAGTAGCCGCTGAAGATAACAGTCGCAAGGCGCGCGACAATGGCATCATGATCTCCGCCTCTGACAGAGGCAAGAGGTCATCTCCCAGCAGTGACCATCCTCGTGGTCCCAAAGGGAAAGAAGCCCTGGCAATCAACACGGCCAGACCAAAGATTGCAGCAACCACACAAGCAAAACCCGGGACTTCTAGGCCCGTCAAAGTCTACTCTTTCGACGACGACGATATCCCAAGTATCTTTGAGTGTCTCGTCAAAAGTGGCAAGATCACCCTCCCGGAGCTAAGGCGGCCCCAGGAGGTTGGAAATACCGACGACCCCAAATACTGCGTCTTCTACAGATACGTACACCACCCGACAAAGGCGTGCTATGTATTAAAACGGAAGATCCAGGGATTAATTGATGCTAAGGCCATCACCCTGCACAGTACCGAGAAGACGGTCACGGCCAACATGGTCTCTCTGCAGTTTGGCAACCTGCCTCCCCAAAAGGTCCCTAATGGTGTTGCACCTATATCCCGGACAACGATGAACATCGTTAAACCTCCCCCCGGCTAGGGGTCAAAATCACAACCTGGTGCCCCTAACTATCCGGCAGGGCGAGATTATGTGGGTTCACCCGGATTTGGTGCTAGAGCTCGAGAGGGAGACCAAGGCAACCAAGCCTACCTCCAAGAAGAGTCCCAAATACAGATCATGCCACATGATCACAACTTCTTCTGCATCAGACGAAGACGAGGTACTTGTCGCAACCCGTTCAGGGAGGGCCTATCCCGACGATAACGGAGCAAATCAGGAAGGCGCGCCAGCTGACGTTCCAGCTACCAAACCTTCAGAGCAAGATCCCGTCGTGCCAAACGTCAGCCCTGCGAAACCTACTCCGGCGGAAAAGGGAAAGCAGAAAGAAATACGCTTCGACAAACCTGTGAAAAATATTCCAAGCAAAGGTTTAGAGAAGCCATACAAATTTGACATCCTGGCCCAACTAGCCAATACGCCAGCCAGGTTGTCCATCTTTGAGCCACTCAGGCTCTCCCCTGACACTCGTCTAGCCCTGAGTGAAGCACTGATACAGGCAGAGGCGTACTTAACCCAACTCAAGTCCTCCGACGAGGAACCAGTGGCATGTCCTCAGTGCCACAGCGTAATGGAGGTGGTCCCAAATATCACCTTCACTCAAGACGACATGTTGTTAAAACATAACAGACATGACAGGCCCCTCTATTACATTGGGTACGTTGGTTCCATAGAAGTCGACCGGATTCACATAGATCCGGGATCGTCGATCAGTATCATCCCGCACGGTCTGCTCAGGCCACTGAGAATTCCCACCAGCGAACTGGCTTACACTACCACTACAATCGTGGGTTTTAACGCTGGAAAAAGTAAGCCATTGGGGAAAATTCGCTTGAGAATCCAGATTGGCAACCTTATATCGGTGGCCATATGTTAAGTCATCGATTCAGAGGTGTCCTACAACATTTTGCTAGGGAGACCGTGGATTCACGACCACAACATCGTTCCTTCAACCCTACATCAATGCCTTAAATATATAGACGCACAAGGAACAGTACAGACGGATGTGGCTGACCTAAACCCGTTCAAAGGAATAGAGTCGTACTACTCCGATGCCGTGTTGTACTCCCAGGACCACGTGGAAGAAGGGTCAGGCGAGGCAAAGGAAGAATCCCATCGGGAGCCAGAAGAGCCCTCTGCCACACTGCCGCTGTCCATTAAAGTGAAAGGACGAACCACTCGTCCGAAAGCCATAGAACCTTTGGCTATCCACCTGGACAAGACCAAGACAGGAGAGGGGGGTGATCCTCTAGTGATCACTTTGAACCGAAAGCCTCCACCCTTGGTCATCAACCTTCGACGCAACAGGCAGTCGACTGGTGTAAAGGCGACCAGGAGTGAAATTCCAGATGATAATAAACATCCTCTTTTCCAGTATATTTATGCTCGAGCTCCAAAATAAGGACCCACTCCACATGACGAGGTAGAACCCATAGCACAAAAATTCTTGAAAGCTATAAGCTCCTACCACCCATATGTCTGGGAAGTAGCATCGCCATCCAACGTCGTCATGACATATGGGCCACATGAGGATTCTATCTTCATCGTCCCGCCTACCGGCAGCAGTCAGCGCTCAATAGTCTTTGGCCGCATGCGGAATCAACCGATTGCCCAAGAAGATCCCTTCGATGACGACACCGGGAAAATACAGATTCACCGTTATAGCCCGCAAGCGCTAAAGATCATGCAAAGCATGGGCTACGACTTGAAACGGAAGCCAGGCCTCAACTACGGAAGAGGTAGACGAACGCCGCCGTACGGCAACCCCCACAATCGACAAACTCGTCTCGGGTTAGGGTATGCCACCTCCCTCGCGGCTTCTGAGCCAAAAGAGGATCCCTTTTTCTCCTCCTGGAACAGCTCATCGCCCTCCAGCTTGCCAGATGCTCTCGAAAAATCACTATCAGTGAATATGGTAATGACAAATCCCTCAGAAGCCGAGGAGCAGGATACGGAGCCATTCGAGGATGACCCCTGGGCTCAACAAATGGATACGCAGTGGGAATTCCGCTTCGAGCAGAGAGAACCTCCCACCAAGGACGAAGTCGTCCAGATCAACGTTGGGAGTGAGCTCTCGCCAAAGCCAATATTTGTCAGTAATAATCTTCCCCCACCTGAAAGGGAAGAAGTTATACAGCTGATAAAGGAGTATATTGACATCTTTGCGTGGGATTATGAGGACATGCCAGGCCTAGACCCGAAGGTAGCTACTCATATGCTCAATATACTGACCGATTCAAAGCCGGCAAAGCAGCACCAACGACGGTTCTGCCCCGATATGATGGACGCCATCGAGGCTGAAGTCAAGAAGTTGATAACCTGCGGTTTCACCCGGGAGGAACAACACCCCGACTGGGTCGCTAACGTGGTCCCAGTCATGAAGAAAAATGGGAAGGTACGTATCTGCATCGACTACCGAGATCTGAATACGGCCTGCCCCAAAGATGAATTCCTTCTTCCCATCACGGACATCATGATCGACAACACCTGCGGCTTCGAACGCATGTCTTTCATGGACGAGTTCTCAGGATACAATCAGATCAAGATGCATCCTGAAGACGAGAAGCACACTGCCTTTCGGACACCACTGGGGGTATATTGCTATACGGTCATGCCCTTCGGATTAAAGAACGCCGGGGCTACATACCAACGGGCTATGAGTAACATATTCTGTAGGCATTTACGCAAAACAGTGGAATGTTACGTAGACGACATAGCTGTCAAAAGTTGCCTCAAAGGCGATCACACCCGAGACCTGAGGGCGGTATTCGAATTAATGCGCCAGCATCAACTCAAGATGAACCCTACAAAGTCCTTTCTGGGTGTGTCCAGTGGCAAATTCCTGGGATTTGTCATTACCACCAAAGGCATCGAAGTAGACCCTGACAAAGTCCAAGCGATCACGGCAATGCGACCGCCCCATAATATGAGGGAACTCAGGGGGTTCCAAGGACGTCTGGCTTATATCCGGCGATTCATATCCAACCTCTCCGGGAGATGTCAGCCTTTCTCTCATCTCATGAAGAAAGGTGTATCCTTTATATGGGACGAAACCTGTCAGCAAGCATTCGAGGATATCAAACGCTACCTAACCTGTCCGCCAGTTCTGGTGCCTCCCGTCATGGGAAAACCGTTCTTGCTGTACGTTCGGGCAATGGATCATTCCCTAGGAGCTCTCCTAGCACAAAAAAATGATGCGGGTCATGAACAGGCAATCTACTATCTCAGCAGGATGATGGTCGGGGCCGAGCACCGGTACAACCCAGTGGAGAAGGAATGCTTGGCTCTGATGTTCGCTGTGTAGTGCCCCGTTCCCCCGGTGCGGGGAGCGCGGCTAAGAAACACAAACGGTATCGTTCGATCGGGATAGATTGAATTAAGAACTCGTCCTCGTTATGGATTTGTTTTTTCGGAATCGATTCCCATATTCAGTGGACTGCGCCCCAAGGATCGGCTTAGCGGCAGAGTCAGGAGGGACCTCTCCGCTGCTATCTTTTATTGCCTCGATTTTTGATGTCGCTTGTTGCTTTCGTGCTTTGAGTTGGTTTTGGGACTTGCTTGTTTTCTGGAACGGTTTCGATGGTTTTCATTGTTTTTGTTTATTGACTTGCACTTCTATTCTGAGATTGGAAAGAGAGGAAGAAGTATTAATCGAGCTGTTCGTGTGCAGGTGAACGAGCAGTAGGCGGCTTGCGAGCGGAGTCGTGAAGCGCCTCTTTCCTTCTTCTTTCCAAACATCGAAGTGAGTGGCTACCAACCCGATTAGCTAGCCCTGCTTCCAAGCTTCACTCCTTTGCCCCGATCAAACGATACCAAGTAATAATAAAAGAAACCAAGATAAAAGAGAATAACTTGGTTATTATGCTTGTCAACAAACTTATGAACGGTTATTATCCTGTATGCTAGTTCATTTACAAATATTCTATGAACCGTGCTAAGTATGACACACACCCTGTATTGTGCTTAATTATTCAGTGAGGCTCTGCAATATGAAATTCTGCTTGTCTGTATTCGTGTTGCCTCAACAGTATAATCTGCTATAAATCAGTTAATATAACGTGCGATCACGGACTACTTGTGCACAAGGAAATCTGGTTCCTGCGGACGGTCGCCGGGGCACTGGGACCGATCCGATCCGGACGGAACGTCTGTATAGTCGTCTGTATCATCGGAAATGAGGCGTGCAGCAGGGGCTCGCACCCGCGTTGTACATCCGTCCATCTTGAGACTATAAATCGTCCTTCGTAGTATTATGCCAGTGATCATCTGTATATTTAAACCTGTTGCATACTAACTTGTGTCTCCGTGGCAGGGAAGGCAAGGTAAGTATTGTGCAGGTCATTCAGACGGGCAGGTAAAATCCATCGAACGGTGGCACGTTCATTTCAGTAAATTCTATATGCTGCTTACTTGTAAATAAACTAAGGCAAGATAGAAACCCACAAATATGCATGCTTCATTAAAACAACGTGTTGATTGGTATAGTCAGGCTAGCTCGCCTTCACCAGCATGTTTCGATATGCTGACCCTCGTTGAAACAGGTTCTCCGTACCAAGGCGAACCGAGCGAGGAGCCGAAGTCGTCTTCCCGATCCAGTCCAGCTGATGGCGCATCTTCACCGCGCCCCTGTAGCCTTTTGAAGTCCGAAGCTGCAACTCTTCATACACAAATGCAGCTCCGTGGCAAAGCCGTCCTCCAGCCTGGAGGTCTTTATCGTTTGAGTATATAAAAGGATGTAATGTACAGGACTGCTATCTCATTTTGAGTCAACCCTTTTGTAAGCCATTCGGCATATTAGCTGACTCGTTCAAGAGTTTGTAATAGAAGTTCATTATCAATAAAGAGAACTTTTCTATGTTTCAAATCTGTGTTTCAATTTATCTGCGTACTCTGAATATGTGCTTGCTATGCAAATCATTAAAGCCTTGTGCGGGCGCAACTCCAGGCCCGCACGACGGTCACGACTCGGGGGACGCCTCGGGGCGTGACACGCTGTCCAGAAAATACGGCACTATGTCACCGGCCAGACTATTCATATCATCTCCAGGATCAACCCTCTCCGAGTGCTGATGAGCAAGCCAAGTGCCCTCAACTCCCGACTCGCAACTTGGGCGATGCTGCTAACACCATACGACATGGTATACATCCCACAGAAGTCCATCAAAGGCCAAGCACTGGCCGACTTCCTAGCGGCTCATCCGATCCCGGAGACCTCCAAGCTATACGAAGACATCCCTGATGAAGTCGCAGAATATAACTTCGCAAGAAAAAGTAACGTATGGCAACTGTTCTTTGATGGCGCCTCCAGAGCCGGTCCTAAAGGAAACGTCGTTTCAGGAGTGGGAGTCGTCCTAGTTACCCCAGATAAACTCGTCATCTACCGAGCATACTCTCTTAGCGAGCCCTGCTCCAACAACGTGGCAGAATACAACGCTCTACTAATTGGGCTCCAAGTTGCTACAGAACTGGGGGTAGAATCCCTGGAAGCTTTCGGTGATTCTCTGCTCATCGTCAATCAAGTCAGGGGAATATACGAAGTCCGCAATCCAGACCTCATCCCCTATCACCGGGCGATAATCGAGATAGCCATGACGTTCAAAGGGTTCTTCCTGGAACACGTACCTCGATCTCAGAATCTGGAAGCTGACGCCCTGGCCAGCCTAGCTGCAGACTTAGCTACTGTCACTACCACATTCCGAAAATAGGGGTATTTTCGACTTTTTCCAATATTTAATATTATTGTAGTTATAATTAAATTATTGCATGATAGTATTTAATTTAATAGTTATGTGATGTGTAGTTAAATATATAATTATATGCAGTGTTTATTATTTTATTTTAGCTAGTAGACTTGACCTAGAAGCCCAGTAGATGCCCACCTGTCCGAATTGTAGAATCCTGTAATTAATTATTTTATCTAAAATTTAATATTTGGAGATTATAATTAATTACTGTATTTTATTTAATATTTTGCGCATTTCCTTTGCTTCGATATTTGGAGCACTATCCAGACTTTTGTCTTCCAACAAATTTCACAATCTTGCCCTAGACATGCCCGCCTTCAATTCTGCTATTTTTGCAACTCATAATTGTGCTCTCTGTGCATTGTTTCTAGCCGCACAAAAATCGTCGCGGACGTTATTTTAAAATTCCTATTTTTGTATCGTTGTGCGTTCCAATCGAAAATTGGAGGCCATCTTGACCTATTTTTCGTGCGGCCCAAATTAGGGTAATATTCTGTTCCGAGTCTTCTTCAATATTGGTATTGATGACCTGACCTGATTTTGGCCCCATGTACTCCTAATTAATTGTTGAACACAACTTGCATTTATTTCCATTTAAATTGAGGATATTATTTAAACCAATTCTAAAATCCCAATTTAATTCCAGTGCCCTGCAAATTCATCCCATACCCATCTTACAGTGCCCCCTGACCCTACAAAACATCAGACCCCGAATCGCCCGCCCAATTTTTCGTCATTTCATGTGTTTGTGCAATTTCCTAAATTTAAGGGGGTTAAATTGCAAATTGGCATTTTTGGTGTCAACACCCATTGATTAAACCAATGAGGGAGCCTGTTAATTTTTAATTAAAAACCCTCATCCCTACATGAATTATTTCCCTTCATGAAATCCTGGCCACCCATTCCAGGGATGCATCCTCACCCTCCATCAAATTCCCTCATCCTATATAATGACATATCCCATCCTAAGCCCTAATCCCTAGACAACCTAGGTTTTCCCCCACCTCTCTCTCTCCTCCATCCTCAACACCAAACCGTAGCCACCTTCTTTTTCTTTTTCTCTTTTCCTTTCTTCTTCTCCTTCTTCCTTCCTTCTTCTTCCTTATGGTTTTCTTTTTTTCATTGATTTTAAATTTGAATTAGGGAGGGAGGGAACATTGTTCACCCCCCACAGTTCCTGTTCACCCGGTGGCTGCTTCCCCTCACGGCAACTCTCCGGCGGCCGCTGCTGTGCTTCCCGGCCCCTCAGTACTCCGGCGAGCGGCCGAGCCGACCCCCGTGCTGCAGCCCCGACCCTCCTCCATCCTCCCTACGGCTTCGACTCCGGCCCGAGCCCTCCGCACTCCGGCGTCGGAGGAGCCTGCTGCTCCTCCTCCCATCTGTGCATCCCGAGCTCCTCCCTCTGCTGTGATTCCGGCAGCCCAGTCCTCCCTCACGATCTCCACTCCGGCAAGCGACCATCCCCCTCGCCGCTGCTCCTCTCCCTCCAGTCCGGCCACCCCCATCCTCCCTACAGCCGGCCGGCAACTCCCCCATCTTCTACACCATTCACCACCACCACCATCAACACCATTCACCACCACCACCATCAACACCATTACCTCCACCACCTCTCTCCCTTCCCGGCGGCCAACTTCCCACCCGGCCACTACTCCGGTCAGCCAAGTCCCGATCCGGCGGAGCCGACTACTCCTCCTCCTTGTTCTTCCACCCGCTGTGCTCCGGCGGCCCGTAGCTGTTCCTCCGGCGGCCGCTGATCACCCGGCGATCCTCCCATACAGTTTCCGGCGGCCAGCCACCAGCCACTGTAAGTCTTCTTCTTCCCCTTCTTTCTTTATATATATATATATATATATATGTATATATATATATGTATATATACATACATGTATACGTATGGGTGTATAAAGAGAGGTATATACATAATTAGTGTAATTAATTTGTATATGTGTATATATTTAATGTAAGGTATTTGTATGTATTTAAATAAATGGTACAAATATGTATTTAATTTAATGTTTAGTAGTATATGTATTAGTGTATATTATTTCTTTTGTTAATATTTAATTGTATATGTATATTGTATATCTAATTAGTATATGTATATGTATATACTAGTATATGTATTTGTATATAATTAGTGTATATATATGTATAAGTACATATTTAATTTGTATAGGTATAATTATGCATTTTATATATACTTAGTATATTTTCATATTGGTATATGTATATGTATATATATGTATCTACTTAATATATTTCACTATAAAAATTGGTATATAGATATATTTAGTGTATTCTATGTTAATGTACATGTATGTTATTTATAAATAAAATGTTTAAATACATGTATTAGCATAGTATATATATATTAAGTATATGTATGTGTATAACTAATAAATAGGTATTAGTATTTATTCTTAAATTATTGTATATGTATGTATTAAATCAAATTAGTATATATTTTAATGTATGTATATATATAATGTATTAGGGAGATGTATATGTATACGTACGGTATTTATTTAATGTTAATATATGTATATGCATGAAATTGGTTATTTTCATATAGTATAAAATAAATAAATATATGTTAATGTATGTCTCTAACATAATTTATTGTATATATATGTATATATATATATATATATCTTGCGTATTTCTCTATCTTATATATACGTATTAAATGTATATATATATATATTAATTTATCTGTATATATATAAATATATATGTGTTAATGTATGTAAAGGGTATAGATACAAATATGTATTTTTAGTACATGTATAACCATATTTTTGGTCTGTAAATAGATATGGTATGTGTATAAAACTGTAATGATATATATGTATTATCGTGGTATGTATAAATATGTAGTTTATACAAATGTAATTTAGTATATATATATATATTCTTTTTATATATATATAAACTTTGGTAGTTGTACATATAAATGTATATGTGTTATGAATATTTTTACCTATGTATATATAATACATCTTCTGTTATGAGTATACACTTATACATATTTTGTATAGAATTTGGTATAACCCTATATATATGTATTATATTTGATTATTTAATAATACTACGGTTAATTGGTGAATGTACTAGATGACCCTAGTGGACTAGTGCCCTGCCTGGCATGGCCCTGAGGCCAGTGTCTATAGACTGTGTGTTAGCGTAGCATCTGATACAAGTGTTATAATTGTGTTATGTTTATAGGACGGTTGGTTTACCAGGGGATACTCTGGAACAGGGCATCAATAAATACCAGCTAAGGACCAAGGCAAGTACATTCTCTGATAATTTCCAATTCTTGATAAATTCTATAAGTTCAACAATCATGAAATGTTACATCTGAATCTTTGACACTATGCTACACGGACTAGTATAGCTTGGATCTGCAGTCATGAGATGTTACCTTGATTATCATATTGACATTGTACACGATATGTATATTTAGACATCGTACATGATAGACTTGACTTGCTCGTGTATCGTGACATGTCATGGTTGGATCCACAGTACTAGTTGGGGGCGGGGAAATTGCTAGTGAGAAATGTGACCAAATACCTATCGTACAAGTTTATATTATTGGTGTTAATCATTCGCCTCACGCATGATTAGCCAGGCCATGTAGCAATCGTACAAGTCCCAAGCCGATCACATTTCAAAGCTACAATTTCAAACACTTAGAATAGTTACAGTTCTCTATTTTAAATCATATACTACATCACCCGTATATGATACTGTTCCTTGTTCTTTTTATTTCCATACATGCACTGACTGTATCATATTGCCTGTCTCTTTATATTACCTGTCTCTCTCAAATTGCCATTTCAATTATTTTACTGTCTTCTCAGTAGCTAGCATGACATGTTTTATTGTATTATAGACATTATCAATTAATGGAACTGTTATTTGAGATTGTGCTTTGCTCCTTCCTGACTGGAAATATTTTTCCAGACTATGCCTTAGAGGACCGCTGTCCGACACTTATGGTGAGTAGCTGCAGACTTGGTAGTAGTTGTGATCCCAGGAGGTCTAGCTGGAAATTACTATTTTTAGTTAGTTCTTTTAACAGTCTATTTTGGTACCGGATTTGTCTCCGGCATTTGATGATTCTTGGATATTGTTGAGTTAGAATATTACTTGTGGACTTGTGTTGTGTTTAATTTAGTTTTATTATTCGAAATCTTATCGTGCTGTAATCCTGTGATTGAGTATGTGTTCATCTTATTTGTGTCATCCGTGCCTCCTAATGGAGATTGGATGCTTGCGTGACAGTAGTTAGATAGTATCAAGACCCCGACAGCGTTCTACCGCCGATGCTGCGGCGTAGGCTGGACGTACCCACGCACTCGTGCCCCTAAACCGGGTGCGGGTCGTGACACGTTTTTAGTGGTGGCCCATGCAGGTCAGACTTCGCGAGTTGTGCGATGTCGTAATAGTGTGACATCCTTGTTATACTACTGCGTGCCTGCTATAGGACATAGGACATAGGATACTAGGACGAGAGCAAATACTCAATCACAATCCCATGAGAGATTCCTGGGATGACCCCTGAGAATCTTGTTAAAATTTCCAATTTAAATCATTCCCTTGTTCCGTCCATTCTCATTTGTTGATATTGAATTTGATTATTGTTGATTAGTTATTAAATTAGGATTTTTGCTTCATTATAGAGTTGATTTCATATTAAGATGAATTTATAGACTGATTTATGGTATTAATTGATGATGCCCGTCAATGAGGACAGTGAAAAGGATTAACATTTGAGCTATTGGACTACAAAAGGTGTGGATTTAAAATTTTAATTTAAGATTGAAAATGAATTTCAAATTTTAGGATTCTGAGAAGATTGAGATTGTTATTAAAATTTATTTGAAGATTTCAATGAATTGCAAAAATTTTGAAATTTGAGGAGTTGAAATATTGTTATTAAAATTTTATTTTTGAGGATTCAGATTCGATTCAATAAACCTAGACAAGCCTGTAAGGATCTTTAAGGTGATTAAGTTTTCATTTCAGTATTTAAATAAATTAACCTTGAGGAAAGGGTATGCATTATACTTTAAAAGTTTATTCGAGGAGTTAATTGAGGAATTTTATTTAAGGATAAGATTTTATAGTGGGAGAGATATATTATAATATAAGTAGATAAGATGCATGTGTAAGGATATATTGGCTTGAGCATGATTGAGATTTCACTGCCAACTGGCTTAGGTGTCCATTTAAGATTGTATTGAAGAGAGCAGTACTTAGTAAAGAGTGTTGTATTGATATGCACTTGGGTGATAAGAATAAATAGCATCAACGGTTGCAGTAGGTAAGGAAGCTAGCAGTGAGAGTGTTTGTGATAGAACTGTGATACCTAGGGGATAGAGATATCAGACCATGGATGCATCTTTGACCTGTGCAATCACAACTAGGATTTTCTTTCCAATCTATTTATCTTGAATGTTGCTTCCTTAGAACTGTACTGTCCTTCCTTGATGATATCGTATTTTTGCCTAAATTGATTCTTTGGGATCTGTCTTCAGGATGTCACCGCAGACACGATCTATGAGAGCGGGAACCTCAGCCTTAGAGGGGTCTGCCACCTCTCCACCTGAGGGACAGACAGCAGTAGTTCCTCCTACATCTCCAATGCACGTAGGAGTATCTGCACTTTTCGGGGATCCTCCTCCCCCACCTGTTAAGAAGATTGCCGCAGCTGTGACGGACAACCTTCCTCCTCCACCGACTCCGCTTCCCGAAGGTTTGCCCATTGATGGAGCGCAGATGTTTACCTTGATCCAAGGCATGGTAGATGCCCAGAGAGTGACGGTAGATGCTCAGCGAGTTCAAGCTGAGGCTCAGAGGGTGCAAGCAGAAGCGCACCAGGTACAAACCGAGCTGATGAGAGAAAACATGGAGAATGCTCATCAAGTGACTCTCCAAGCTTTGGAGAAAGTAGCACAGTACCAGCAGTTTCCTGGCCAGCAACAGCAGAGATCAGGCACTATAGTGGATTTCAAAAGAATGATGCCTCGAGAGTTTAAAGGTACCGAAGGGATACTCTACGCTGACGACTGGCTAGAGGATATAGAGAGAAGCCTGCGATTGACCCAGATTCCGGAGAACTTGCAGATAGAAGCCGCTGGCAGTCAGATGTTCGATATCGCACTCACGTGGTATCGCACGGAGCCGAGAATTACTGCGCAAGGACTTACTTGGGAGACCTTCAAGGAACTCTTCAAGGAGAAGTTCTTTCCCGACGTGGCATTGGGAACCTTGGAAAGTCAGTTTCATGACTTGGTTCAAGGAAATATGTCGGTCGACGAGTACGCTGCAGAATTCTGTAGATTGAGCCGTTTTACAACGTCCATGATTCGAGACCCAGGAGATCGAGCCCAAAAATTTAGAAAGGGACTGACAAGAGAGATTAAGTCGCGCACTTCTGGTCGTCGTACCGCTACCTTTGAGGCTATCTTGATGGATGCTCAGATTGCAGAAGAGGATCTGGATCTCAGGCCTAAGAGGAGTCATAATACTTTCGAAGATACGAATGGTAGCCCAGGACCAGCCAAGCACCCCCGTATTCAGCACCAACAGCAGTACCAAGTACCATTTCATATTCAGCAACAACCATGGACATTTCAGCATCCACCGCAGTACCTAGCACCAGTTCCTATCCAGCGACAACCCTGGGCATTTCAGTATCAACAGCAGTACCCGACACCAGTTCCTGTACAGCAGGATCAACGAACTTGTCACTTCTGTAAGAAGCCAGGTCACCTTTGGGAGAGCTGTAGAACGAGGCTAGGACTTTGTTTGCATTGCGGCGCTGCGGGACATCGAGTAAGGGATTGTCTTCTAACCTCTTATCTTCCCGGCCAGCGCACAACTTCAGATTTTAGAGATCCAGTTAGGCTACCTGTGGAACCGTATATTGCTCAGTACCCGCGAAGGGAACCACCCCAGCAGGACGGGCATTTGCGGTGACGGTCGAGGGACCGATATTGCAGGTAATGTATTTGTAGGTTCTGTTCTTTCTCCATTCTGTTCCTCTCTATTTGATTGATTGATTTATTGCTTAGTACCGTAGTTCGTATGCATGACTCTTGTTATAATGTAGTTAGTAGTACCCCTGATACATAGACTGCAATACCATAACAAATGAGACCATAACCATGTATGTTCCCCCTAGATTGTATGTGGTATGACTATAGGTAGAATTTTCTTAGACCGTGATTATTGGTGTTGACTGTAGTGAAGATTCATGAGGGAGTTATGACTTGACAAGAGGAACAAGATGATTAAAATTTGAGGATAATTATTGATTTAAATAAATGGTTAAGAAATTAACATGGCATAATTGGTGGTTAATTAATTCTAAGAAAGATTATGACATGTTTAAGTTGGTTATTAACTTGGAAATTTTGGGAGATTTATCAATGTATTTATTTAATTGCAAGTTATGAATTCTAGAACTTTATATTTGGACGTAACATTTGGAGAATCCTTAAATATCATATTGTTGAGTATTTTGAGGAGTGGATATTAAATTTCGGGTATTGAATTATTAACTCAAAACTTTCAAGGAAATTTTAAGGAACTTTGATTCTATTTTGAGGATTTTTCAGGAATACAAATAATTCAGAATTTTGAAAATTTTGAGAGGATATTGTGGATTATTAACTTATTTCATGTATGATGAATTTAAAATTTGAGGGAATAATATATGTATGATAAACACTACTATGAGGATTTTAAATTTCGAGGACGAAATTCTTTTAAGGTGGGTAGACTTGTCACTACCACATTCCGAAAACAGGGGTATTTTCGACTTTTTCCAATATTTAATATTATTGTAGTTATAATTAAATTATTGCATGATAGTATTTAATTTAATAGTTATGTGATGTGTAGTTAAATATATAATTATATGCAGTGTTTATTATTTTATTTTAGCTAGTAGACTTGACCTAGAAGCCCAGTAGATGCCCACCTGTCCGAATTGTAGAATCCTGTAATTAATTATTTTATCTAGAATTTAATATTTGGAGATTGTAATTAATTACTGTATTTTATTTAATATTTTGCGCATTTCCTTTGCTTCGATATTTGGAGCACTATCCAGACTTTTGTCTTCCACCAAATTTCACAATCTTGCCCTAGACATGCCCGCCTTCAATTCTGCTATTTTTGCAACTCATAATTGTGCTCCCTGTGCATTGTTTCTAGCCGCACAAAAATCATCGCGGACGTTATTTTAAAATTCCTATTTTTGTATCGTTGTGCGTTCCAATCAAAAATTGGAGGCCATCTTGACCTATTTTTTGTGCGGCCCAAATTAGGGTAATATTCTGTTCTGAGTCTTCTTCAATATTAGTATTGATGACCTGACATGATTTTGGCCCCATGTACTCCTAATTAATTGTTGAACACAACTTGCACTTATTTCTATTTAAATTGAGGATATTATTTAAACCAATTCTAAAATCCCAATTTAATTCCAGTGCCCTGCAAATTCAGCCCATACCCATCTTACAGTGCCCCCTGACCTTACAAAACATCGGACCCCGAATCGCCCGCCCAATTTTTCGTCATTTCATGTGTTTGTGCAATTTCCCAAATTTAAGGGGGTTAAATTGCAAATTGGCATTTTTGGTGTCAACACCCATTGATTAAACCAATGAGGGAGCCTGCTAATTTTTAATTAAAAACCCTCATCCCTACATGAATTATTTCCCTTCATGAAATCCTGGCCACCCATTCCAGGGATGCATCCTCACCCTCCATTAAATTCCCTCATCCTATATAATGACATGTCCCATCCTAAGCCCTAATCCCTAGACAACCTAGGTTTTCCCCCACCTCTCTCTCTCCTCCATCCTCAACACCAAACCGTAGCCTCCTTCTTTTTCTTTTTCTCTTTTTCTTTCTTCTTCTCCTTCTTCCTTCCTTCTTCTTCCTTATGGTTTTCTTTTTTTCATTGATTTTAAATTTGAATTAGGGAGGGGGGGAACACTGTTCACCCCCCACAGTTCCTGTTCACCCGGTGGCTGCTTCCCCTCACGGCAACTCTCCGGCGGCCGCTGCTGTGCTTCCCGGCCCCTCAGTACTCCGGCGAGCGGCCGAGCCGACCCCCGTGCTGCAGCCCCGACCCTCCTCCATCCTCCCTACGGCTTCGACTCCGGCCCGAGCCCTCCGCACTCCGACGTCGGAGGAGCCTACTGCTCCTCCTCCCATCTGTGCATCCCGAGCTCCTCCCTCTGCTGTGATTCCGGCAGCCCTGTCCTCCCTCACGATCTCCACTCCGGCAAGCGACCATCCCCCTCGCCGCTGCTCCTCTCCCTCCAGTCCGGCCACCCCCATCCTCCCTACAGCCGGCCGGCAACTCCCCCATCTTCTACACCATTCACCACCACCACCATCAACACCATTCACCACCACCACCATCAACACCATTACCTCCACCACCTCTCTCCCTTCCCGGCGGCCAACTTCCCACCCGGCCACTACTCCGGTCAGCCAAGTCCCGATCCGGCGGAGCCGACTACTCCTCCTCCTTGTTCTTCCACCCGCTGTGCTCCGGCGGCCCGTAGCTGTTCCTCCGGCGGCCGCTGATCACCCGGCGATCCTCCCATACAGTTTCCGGCGGCCAGCCACCAGCCACTGTAAGTCTTCTTCTTCCCCTTCTTTCTTTATATATATATATATATGTATATATATATATATATATGTATATATACATACATGTATACGTATGGGTGTATAAAGAGAGGTATATACATAATTAGTGTAATTAATTTGTATATGTGTATATATTTAATGTAAGGTATTTGTATGTATTTAAATAAATGGTATAAATATGTATTTAATTTAATGTTTAGTAGTATATGTATTAGTGTATATTATTTCTTTTGTTAATATTTAATTGTATATGTATATTGTATATCTAATTAGTATATGTATATGTATATACTAGTATATATATTTGTATATAATTAGTGTATATATATGTATAAGTACATATTTAATTTGTATAGGTATAATTATGCATTTTATATATACTTAGTATATTTTCATATTGGTATATGTATATGTATATATATGTATCTACTTAATATATTTCACTATAAAAATTGGTATATAGATATATTTAGTGTATTCTATGTTAATGTACATGTATGTTATTTATAAATAAAATGTTTAAATACATGTATTAGCATAGTATATATATATTAAGTATATGTATGTGTATAACTAATAAATAGGTATTAGTATTTATTCTTAAATTATTGTATATGTATGTATTAAATCAAATTAGTATATATTTTAATGTATGTATATATATAATGTATTAGGGAGATGTATATGTATACGTACGGTATTTATTTAATGTTAATATATGTATATGCATGAAATTGGTTATTTTCATATAGTATAAAATAAATAAATATATGTTAATGTATGTCTCTAACATAATTTATTGTATATATATGTATATATATATATATATCTTGCGTATTTCTCTATCTTATATATACGTATTAAATGTATATATATATATTAATTTATCTGTATATATATAAATATATATGTGTTAATGTATGTAAAGGGTATAGATACAAATATGTATTTTTAGTACATGTATAACCATATTTTTGGTCTGTAAATAGATATGGTATGTGTATAAAACTGTAATGATATATATGTATTATCGTGGTATGTATAAATTTGTAGTTTATACAAATGTAATTTAGTATATATATATATTCTTTTTATATATATATAAACTTTGGTAGTTGTACATATAAATGTATATGTGTTATGAATATTTTTACCTATGTATATATAATACATCTTCTGTTATGAGTATACACTTATACATATTTTGTATAGAATTTGGTATAACCCTATATATATGTATTATATTTGATTATTTAATAATACTACGGTTAATTGGTGAATGTACTAGATGACCCTAGTGGACTAGTGCCCTGCCTGGCATGGCCCTGAGGCCAGTGTCTATAGGCTGTGTGTTAGCGTAGCATCTGATACAAGTGTTATAATTGTGTTATGTTTATAGGACGGTTGGTTTACCAGGGGATACTCTGGAACAGGGCATCAATAAATACCAGCTAAGGACCAAGGCAAGTACATTCTCTGATAATTTCCAATTCTTGATAAATTCTATAAGTTCAACAATCATGAAATGTTACATCTGAATCTTTGACACTGTGCTACACGGACTAGTATAGCTTGGATCTGCAGTCATGAGATGTTACCTTGATTATCATATTGACATTGTACACGACGTGTATATTTAGACATCGTACATGATAGACTTGACTTGCTCGTGTATCGTGACATGTCATGGTTGGATCCACAGTACTAGTTGGGGGCGGGGAAATTGCTAGTGAGAAATGTGACCAAATACCTATCGTACAAGTTTATATTATTGGTGTTAATCATTCGCCTCACGCATGATTAGCCAGGCCATGTAGCAATCGTACAAGTCCCAAGCCGATCACATTTCAAAGCTACAATTTCAAACACTTAGAATAGTTACAGTTCTCTATTTTAAATCATATACTACATCACCCGTATATGATACTGTTCCTTGTTCTTTTTATTTCCATACATGCACTGACTGTATCATATTGCCTGTCTCTTTATATTACCTGTCTCTCTCAAATTGCTATTTCAATTATTTCACTGTCTTCTAAGTAGCTAGCATGACATGTTTTATTGTATTATAGACATTATCAATTAATGGAACTGTTATTTGAGATTGTGCTTTGCTCCTTCCTGACTGGAAATATTTTTCCAGACTATGCCTTAGAGGACCGCTGTCCGACACTTATGGTGAGTAGCTGCAGACTTGGTAGTAGTTGTGATCCCAGGAGGTCTAGCTGGAAATTACTATTTTTAGTTAGTTCTTTTAACAGTCTATTTTGGTACCGGATTTGTCTCCGGCATTTGATGATTCTTGGATATTGTTGAGTTAGAATATTACTTGTGGACTTGTGTTGTGTTTAATTAATTTTATTATTCGAAATCTTATCGTGCTGTAATCCTGTGATTGAGTATGTGTTCATCTTATTTGTGTCATCCGTGCCTCCTAATGGAGATTGGATGCTTGCGTGACAGTAGTTAGATAGTATCAAGACCCCGACAGCGTTCTACCGCCGATGCTGCGGCGTAGGCTGGACGTACCCACGCACTCGTGCCCCTAAACCGGGTGCGGGTCGTGACATCTACTCCTATAAGAAGGCAAGATTCGATAATCCTTCTTAACAGAGATTTATTCTGTGTGAAGAACAGCTGTCACATAGAACGCAGCTACGTTGTAAACACCTATCCTCCTACAAGAGATTGGACAAGTCCTTTCATAGATTTCGTGGCATACGGAATCTTACCGGAGGACCCCAAGGAAGCAGTATCCGTCAAGAGACGATCGCTACGCTTCTACTTTGATGCATCTTCATAATGCCTGTATCGCCGGACCTACGATGGACTGCTGTTGAGGTATCTCTCTGGCGCCGAAGCACAGCAGATTATCCGTGAAGCTCACGATGGCGTATGCGGAGCGCATCAACCCGGGCCTAAGCTACAGGATCGCATCAGGAGAATGGGCTATTACTGGCCGACCATGATCGCAGATGCAATACAGTATGCAAAGCATTGCAGAGCCTGTCAGGTTCATGCAGACTTCATACATCAACCGTCGGAACATCTATATCCTATGGTCGTATCCTGGCCTTTCGAAGCATGGGGAATGGATATCATCGGTCCTATTCACCCGTCTTCTTCCAGGGGTCACCAGTTCATACTGGCCATCACGGATTACTTTTCCAAATGGGCCGAAGCAATCCCTCTCACTGAGGTAAAAGCATCCAACGTGGTCAGCTTCATCAAACATCACGTCATCTATCGCTTCGGGGTACTCCGGAGGATAATTCACGACAATGGTCCCCCAGTTCATCAGCCAAACGTTTCATCGGTTTTGCGATAAAAACCGGATACACAATGTTGCCTCCACGGCGTACTATCCAGCTGCTAATGGTCCGGCGGAAGCCTTCAACAAAACTATTATCAAACTCTTGAAGAAGTTTGTCTCTTCAAACAAGAGAGACTGGAATGAAAAGCTGGGCGAATGCCTCTGGGCATACCGCACGACGGTACGAACGCCGACGGGTTGTACCCCATTCTCGCTGGTCTGCGGGAGCGAAGCAGTTCTTCCCATTGAAATCTAGATCCCGTCGCTCAGAATAGCCGTGGCTAACGAGCTAACTCAAGAAAAGAATGACCTTTTAAGGCTTCAGGAGCTAGAAGGATTAGACGAGAAATGCCTCCAAGCTCAACAGCGCATCGCGCTCTACCAAGCACGCATTTCCAGGACTTTTAACCATAAAGTAAAGGAAAGGGTGTTCAAGGTCGGCGAGCTAGTTCTAGCAGTAAGAAGGCCGATGATTTTAACTCACAGAAGTAAAGGCAAATTCCAGCCCAAGTGGGAAGGCCCTTATGTGATCAAGGCAACGTTCTCGAACGGTGCCTACAGGATAGCCCAGCCTAACGGGGACCTATTAATGGCTCCCATCAACAGCAAATTCCTGAAAAGATACTACGCTTAATTCCCCCCTGCCCAGGTGGAACATAGCGAGAATCTCAATTCTGACAAAGCTGCTCCAAGAAAAGAAACTAGTTAGGTCATATCCTATCATGTCCGTACGACCTCTGAATAGATATATCCTGCTAAAGAGGTTTATCGAGAGTATATTAGGTCCATACTACCTCTGATATCCCCCTCACCTAAAAAAAAATTGTCATTTACATTCCGAAATGACGGGTCCACAACAGTCAGAAAAGAGCCGCTTTTATTCATTCCCAGAAGGAGGCAAAATTACATAGGGAGAGATACATCAAGATGGCGGAGTAATCAGATCACGAATCTGCCGCTCCAGTGCAGCCATCCTCTCATTCCTAAGGGCCAAGGCATCAACGCGAGCCCGTTCCAGCTGTGCCTCGGGGGTATGCGTAAGAGTCAGATTAGCCCTTGTCCGAAGACAGCCCGCACGGGCAACTTCCGCACGGTCCAGATCCCGTCGCGCTTCACTCAGTCGACCAGTCGCTACCTCTGAACCTGCCAACGACTGGGAAGCCCACTCCTCTGCCCGAGTAAGTTCTTCCCTCAGCTTGGAGACCCTCGCTGCATTCCCTTCATGCTCGGATCGACACTGCGTCTCAACAGCAAGAGCTTCTTCCACAACAGCTTTTCTCCTATCCACCTCCATCTTGTGCTTCTGGATAGAGTTGTCTAGGCTTTCAAGCTTTATAGCGAGCCGCTCAGCCATGAGGTCGAATCGAGCCTGGACATCAGCATCAAGGCTGCCCTCAGCCCGCTGTAAATATTCGTTAACGGGTTGCTCTAAACCATTAACCACAGCCTCCAGAGCATCAGCTACTCCAGGATTGCCAAGCCCCCTGAAAACCTCGATCGAAAGCTGAGAAGTCTTCTTCAGGAGCTCGAAGTCAAGATTCTTCGCCAACACCATCGGTATCATCGTTTGTAAACCCGTGTAGACAAGGCTGGTATGCTGCTCGGTCAACGCGACTAGACCCGACTGAACGCCCGGAGTGGCCGCAGTGCTAGTAACTCCCTCTTCAGGGACAATTGCAGACGAGGTAGCCACCGCCGCCGCCTCGACGGGTGGCACGGCCGAAAAAGGTGTGACGGCAATGATCGAAGTCATCGGCATACTCGCGAAAGGCGGGGTCACGATAACAGGTTCGTCCCCCTCCTGAGACGACGAAACCTCTCCAGGCGAGCTGGCCCCCGAAGACACTTCTGCCTCAGAATTAGGCGCCTCCACGTCATCACTAGAAGCCGGAGCCAACGGCATATACGACGCGTCTGCAGCCGATGTGGCTAAACCATGCCTTAATGACGCGATACGACCTGTCATACCTGGAGAAAGAGGTGGGCCGACCGACATCGCCAAAAGCTCGATCAAGCCTTCCCCGAGACGCGGTCGAGATTCGTCAGCCGGGGTCTCGCTAAGCGCACTCGCTGACACAGAAGCAACTTCCCCCGCTGCTGACCTCGGGAAAGATTCTCCCATCTACAGCGGCCACGTGGGCAATCCCGCTCCACTACTTGAAGCAGCCGCAGCGACAACAGCCTCTAGCGAAGACTCTCCAGCGCCACCAGCAGGAACTGTAGAAGGTCCCTCTCTAAAAGGCGAGGAACCTCCAGCCAAAGATTCATCCCTGATGCAGGGAGGTGCCGGCTCACTCACGGGAGCCTCAATACCAGGAATGCGGAGAGGACGAGCAACCGTCTCCTTCCTCCTCTTACGAAGGGAAGCTTCCTTCGGAGTAGAAGCCCGTCGCTTCCCAGAAGAGACTACCAAAGCCCCCGCCGGCGCAGGCACTGCACACCTCGGCAACGACACCAGAGGCTCGTCCGGAGTGCCAGACTCCTTGCCCTCGTCAGAAGAAACCGAGGGGACTTCGACTCTTCCCCCAGGCTTGGCAGAAGGCACTCTAAAGCTTCCACGCCTGTCGAAATCGTGATGGAAGGTGTTAATCGCCACATAAAACTGGACGTAAGAATGAAGGATGCGCAGCTCCGTGGAGGTTGTAACGACCGGCACGATAAAAATTGCCCCTGTGCAACCCATGATAAAATATCGCCACCCTCTAGCTCCGTCAATGAGTCTGCCCCTGGGCCTGAAGCTGGTGACGGCGTTACCCACGTGCAACTGATCGTACCCGAACTGCCTGGCAAATCGACTAGGCAAGTAGGGCTCGAAGAAGCAATAGTCTTCGCTCCTATACAGCAGATGGGATGGTCTGATATAGACCAACCAATTAAAAGCCTCCGGAGAAAGAACGGTCTTCTCTCCACCTGAATCCTCAAACCACACCCCGGATTGGTTGCGATATACCGGAGGGGGAGTACAGAGGATCTTCCAGCCATGACTGAGGTTCAACACTAACCGACAGTCTAAAACTGTGTTCACATTCCAGGAAGAATCCCTGTAATTCAGCAGGAATATACCCCCTGAGCTGCTACCGGAACCAGGAGACATCACCCGGGGGTTGTGGAAAATTAACCATCCCATCAGATACAGGTATGGCAATTCCACCCTGGGAAAACTCTCACGCCGAGCTTCATCGACGAGCAACCCATCGGTCATGGCCCTCAGGCCAGCCTGAATACGGCACACCATGGCAGGAAGCAGGCCCAGTCTTGCCCCAAATACCAGATGTACTGCGGGCCACAGGATGTTCCGGTGAATATAATCCGCGGACGCGATACCGGGCATTACCACTCGACTCAGCCATATGGAGAGGAAACCAGCCAGCTGGGCTTCCTTAGACAGAGGCCTGTGACAGCGCCTCAAATAACTGTGGGCCTTGGTGCCTTCGGGGTATTTTCCTACCCCCTCAGCGAGAATCTGATCGGGAGCCTTGGCGTCTTCCATAAGAGCCTCAACAACCTGGGCACTAAGGACGCCCAAGCAGTTCACGGGCTCATTCTTACCCCCCGAAGCTTTCTCCGACTTGGCAGCCCTAGCCCGATGGAAGAAGAGGTAAGACATCCACCTAGTGGTATGGGCCAAATCAGAGGGCTCGTCATAAAAAGTGGTGCACGCGAAGTACTGACACATCAACTCCTGATATACTTCCGCCACCCGAGAGTCCGAATCTCTAACTCCCAGTTGGTTGGGACATACTCTTCATATGGGGTAGCCCCCATCGGCAGTCTCGAAACAACTGCCATCTCATGGAGGGCCAATCCCAACTCCCCCAGTGGAGTGGCGAAGGTCCCGGTGAGCGGAATATACCGCTCCATCAGTGCCAAGAACAAATTAGCATTTGGAGACAACCCAACACTCGTCGCACTCACGGCAGCATATAGTCTAATGTCCTCTAGCTCTCTTCGGAAGTGCGTCAAGGCCCAATCAACTAGGCATCTCCATCGGGAGTTCGTTGGGGCGATCCACCTGTTGCACCGAGGATTCTCCTTGGGATATACCCCACCTCAACCCATGAAGTCGTTGGATCACCGAGCTATCTTCACTCGGGACATTACCCAGGCACAGCCCCCGGAACAGCGTCACAACGCCAGAGGGGCGACTGACAAACGACCCCTGGTCAGCTCCTTTCAGATGAAAGATCTTCCCAGGCTTCCCGTGAAGATCAGGAGTCAGCTTCCACGACATCTTCCTAGGATGCGTCGCATGGGAGAAAGCCAAGATAGGATAATCCCTCGGCATCGTCGGCAGATACAAGACCAAATTCCCGGCAGGGAAGACCCAAGGCTCCCTCTTGGGCTTCGTCTGGGACTGTTTATCGATCATATCCCCAAAGAGGAAAGCCGGCTTTATGTACTGCTCCCCGTCTACATGCGTCAAGGGTTCGCCATTGATCATGCTCAACAGCATTCGCTCACCCTAGGCCGATATCAGAAACTCCCTGCCCTCAAGATACTGGGGTCCAGAGATGGGAAAGGCCACATGGGACAGATCCTCCAGGTAGTTCGAGTGCAGCATCCTGGCAGCGGAGCCCATCACCTCAGCCAGCGGAGACTCACCCAAATCAACTGCAAAGGTGCAAGAAAAATAGGTCATTACAAATCCCGCACGAAGTGCAGACCAAAGTAACGACAGTCTGTGCTTTACGCCAAGATTGCGCAAATTTGGTCTCTATACGCCGGAAGTCTCCTCCGCAAGCGTAAAAATTCAAACTTTTATGATATACCCCAATTTTCGTTAGCCAGAGCTTTTACGCTCAGAACTACGAAAATATGGAGTTTTTACGCTGGCACATTAGAAATGTGGGCGTAAAAGATAAAGACATCTCCGTGCGTCATCTTCCTCAAAAGAGGCTATCAGCACAGAAGACGACCTAGCGCGGTCACGTTCAACGTGTGCGAAGGATTTTTCGTCGTTTGTCATCCCAAAAAGCTTTACCTCTAAAGTCGGGTGCACTGCTCATCGGCGGGATACTCCTCTCAGAAGGAGGTTCACCTTGCCCGACCAAAGAATCTCTCGCCGGTACCGAAGAACGAGAAGAAGCACCTACGCTCTTTCCCTTAGCGGAGGAAGTTTGTTTCGACGCCATATCTGAGGACTCGAAGTGCTCGGAGAAGGAACGAAGGAAAGCTCTCTTTCGCAGAAGGCAGATAAGAAGCTCTTTCCCTCAAAAGCTCGGGGTATATATACGGTCCGAGTCGACTCCTCGAATCCTCGGACGAACCCCTCGAGACCCCAACCGGATCTTACAATTAAGAGTTGGTTATGATTGGATGCTACGTCAGCCCACTACCCTCGAAAAACGGACAGTCAGCGAATTCGAAAGGTTTTTTTTCGTGCAAGACGGTTCAGCGGGTTCTACGCTAAAGGAGCTTTCTATGCTCGACAGCAACGGATCTACGGTTTTACGCTCGCAAACTGCAAGTCTATGGTTTTACGCCCAGATGCCTTTGTGCTCGGTAGCTTTTATGCTCGAGAGGCCACAAACCTACTACTTTACGCTCAGCAGATACCAAATCGACGATCTCACGCTCGGTGGCGCTCAGTTTACGCTCAGAAGCAACAGATCCACAAAACCTCACACTCGAAGAAATTTTCTTTTCAGGAGCTAAAAATCTACAGTTCTATGCTAAAGGAGCTTTTCTACGCTCGACAGCAACAGATCTACGGCTTCACGTTCGACAGCCACAAGTCTACGGTTTATGCCCGGATGCCTTTGTGCTCGGTAGCTTTTATGCTCGAGAGGCAACAAACCTACGACTTCACGCTCAGGAACCACAAGTCTACAATTTTATGCTCGATGGTGTTCTTACGCTCACAGGCTACAGATCTATAGTTCTGCGCTAAAGGAGCTTTTCTACGCTCGACAGCAACAGATCTACGGCTTCACGTTCGACAACTACAAGTCTACGGTTTATGCTCGGAGGCCTTTGTGCTCGGTAGCTTTTATGCTCGAGAGGCAACAAACCTACGACTTCACGCTCAGGAACCACAAGTCTACGATTTCACGCTCGATGGTGTTCTTACGCTCACAGGCTACAGATCTACAGTTCTGCGCTAAAGGAGCTTTTCTACGCTCGACAGCAACAGATCTACGGCTTCACGTTCGACAGCTACAAGTCTACGGTTTATGCCCGGATGCCTTTGTGCTCGGTAGCTTTTATGCTCGAGAGGCAACAAACCTACGACTTCACGCTCAGGAACCATAATTCTACGATTTCACGCTCGATGGTATTCTTACGCTCACAGGCAACAGATCTACAGTTCTGCGCTAAAAGAGCTTTTCTATGCTCGACAGCAACAGATCTACGGCTTCACGTTCGGCAGTCACAAGTCTACGGTTTATGCCCGAATGCCTTTGTGCTCGGTAGCTTTTATGCTCGAGAGGCAACAAACCTATGACTTCACGTTCAGGAACCACAAGTCTACGATTTCGCGCTCGGTGGTGTTTCTACGCTCAGAGGCTACAGACTGATGATTTCACGCTCTACGACTTTTCGCATATCCGAACAGTCCCCAAGGGGGTCAATTGCAAAGAGTTCACACAAAAGATACTCGTTCTTGACCCAGAGCATCCCAAGTACCCGAAGCATACAGAGTTTAAACATTGAGAAATTACTCTTCTCGGGTCCAAAATTGAAGGTTCATCCAGACTCCAGTCTGAACATCTCGTCTATCAAGGTGGTAACTCAACTTGACAGCCAAAAACCTCGACCCTGTTCCAAGGGAGTTTCGAGAGATCATTCTTGAAGACGAAGTCTGAACAAGATCCTGCTCATCAGAGAAGCAACAGTT
The DNA here is from genome assembly GCA_036927795.1 of Iris macrosiphon. Taxonomy (NCBI): domain Eukaryota; kingdom Viridiplantae; phylum Streptophyta; class Magnoliopsida; order Asparagales; family Iridaceae; genus Iris; species Iris macrosiphon. Next base: position 20,596,174 of record JAYESA010000016.1, read on the forward strand.
CAGAATTCTATGTCGTCCCCCAGTCCTAGCAACAGGACAGTTCTAAATGTTCAAGGACGCTCAGCAGCATTCTATGGACTATTCAGGGCCTAATACTCTTTCTATCAGAGTCGGCATAAAGATTCAGATGTGTCAAAGCTGCACATATCCAGACTTCACAGCAACGTATGGCAAAGACGATCATATGAAGAAGAAGAAAGACGGCTTTATTTAAAGCTAAAATCACAATTACATATGAGAGAAATCCTGTCTACAGGGGTTTTCTTTATTTTTGTGATTACATATGAGGGAAATCCCGTCAACAAAGGATTCCCCCCCCATCGTCATCAGAAGATCGCCCAGAAGCTGTCCTGACAGATTCTCGCGCCGGTGCCGGTCTTCCTCTTCCTCCATGGCTGTTCATGACCACCACAGTCATGAACAAGAAGATCCTCCATTCGCCATGGCCGATCCAGTTGGGGTTTCTTCAAACCCAACCCAATCAGGACGACAGATTATGGTTTGTCCGATCTCGTCCGCAGGGGTCTCAGGAAGAAATAAACAGTCTACAAACTGTCTGGTCAAATACGACCCTTCCTCTCTCCTGGTGCAACGCCATACAAAGTTGCTGATTATACCAAGCAAGGGAGGCTAAGATATCCTTCCATGATCCATCGTTGCAGTGGACACTTGCTCGAAGATGCCGTCTTTTTTGGCTCCCTACATGCTGGAAGAACACGATCTCCTTCTTTCTCAGACGACCCGACGAGCTCCGGCGATCATCTCTGCATGGCAATGGGAATGTGGTGAAAACAGGTTCACCCCCCCAGCCTTTTATAGGCGAAAGAGATCACAGCGGTCCCCAATAAATTTGCCATAAACTCAGTACCGACCGTTTTAATGCTCCATTTAGAAACATTTCGGGTTACGAGGGGTCGTTCATGCTTCTTTCAAAGCATTTCAAATTTCGAGGAATTTAAAAGCTTTGAAGGGGGTCTTGTAGAAGCATGAAAAATATGCTGGAATGATCTACGCAGCATCTTGATACAGAGCAGCGTAAGCAGAGGCCTTCGGAGCCATCCAACGTAAAACAGGGTTCTTCATCGCCTCCATGGCGTAAAACCCAGCCGCTCTCAAAGCAGCGTTAAAGCGTACGAGGAACGCTTCGTCTTCCCCAAAATGATCCTGTCAAGTCACGCGGTGAACCTGGCCTCTGACTCCTGACAAAAAAGTGCTGCACGGCTACCCAGACGACGGCTGGAAACGATGGCAGATCCCTCGGGACGTACCCACAGTATGATGGCGGATAATGTAGAGGATTTGGTTAAAATATCACCAAACCGTCGTTTACCAAAGTCCCTCCAGCGTAAACTGCTCTTTCGCGTACAAGGAAATACGCTGCCTTGCTTTACACAGGCAAACATGAGCTGTTTTGCGCTCCGCGGTAAGACAAACCGCTGCCACGTCAAAAGCTGCACTCCGTACGGGGCTCGAGGCACGTCTCTACGTCTAATTAAACAGAGCAGTGACAGTTTCCCTCAAGGCACGTCTCTGCGACGGATGCACAGAAGGGCTGCAGACCTTCAAAACACGTCTCCGTATTTAATGCACAAGATGATGACAAATCTCTGTAGAAGATTTGATTACATCTTTGAAAGCCGTAATTCCGGCTAAAACGTCAACATCAGCACTTCGGCACGGTACGCAGTGGCTTCTACGCCCGTTCAGGATCAGTGCTCCCTCGGCTTCCAATGCCCTCTCAGTCTCTACGACCATTCGGCTTCTATGCCTGTTCGGCTTCTATGCCCATTCGGCTTCTATGCCTGTTCGGCTTCCATGCCTATTCGGCTTCTACGCCTGTTCGGCTTCTATGCCTATTTCGGCTTCTACGCCAAGGTGACAGTCACTTGGCTTTTACGCCAACCTCTGCTACACAAGGGATACCTACCTACGTGGCTTCTACGCCGTGATCTTCGTAGCAGATATACGCATTTTGTCCCCTTAGTTGGACACGCGTCACATGCTCCCTCAAAAGGTCATTTACACGCAGGCATTGGTTATTTTAAACCGTTGTGTAAAAGGGTGCTGTACTGTCCACTCCTCGGTTGTTACACCGACGGAGTGGTCACTGTCACCAAAACTCTATAAATAGAGACCCCTATCAATGGGGAAAAAGGTCAAAAAATTAAAAGATTGAACAATTGAAGACTCAGAGAAGAGGTCGAACAATTGAAGATCGAGCAAGGAGAGAAGAGATCGAGAGAGAGAGAGAGAGGAACCCGGAGCTCAGGCAAAGGATAGGGATCAGGCGACCAGGGCATCGTGCATCCACCCTTTTCTGCAACCTCCGAGGCTGCATCCTGTCTTCCACGGCACTTCTTCAACATCGTGTAGTCCAAGGGCTAAAGTGATCGACCGTAGATCAGACACCTATAGCAATTTATACCCAGATTAAATAAATTGTACTCCCACATCCTCGTATAGGATTACATTGTACAAGTTTGTTTGTAAAAAAAAGGGCGCGGGTCTCTTATAAACCCCGTCATTAAAATACACTTTTATTCTTTCGTTTAATACCACAAACATCGGGCAAGCGAAGAGAAGGGAGCAGTAGTAGCTCGAGCAAGTGAAGAGAAGGGACAGCAGTAGCTCGGGCAAGCCTGCACAGAGCAGCAGTAGCTCAAGCAAGTGAAGAGAGGGGAGCAGCAGTAGCTCGGGCAAGTAAAGAAAGGGGAGTAACAGCTCGGGCATGGAGGATGAGCCGAGCACAGTATCAGTATCAATTCTGATATATTCACTGTTCAGCAGTATCAGTGCAGATAAGCACAGTATCAGAGTGTATCCAGTTCAGTTAGTATTCCAGTGTAGAACACAATAGCAGTTAGTCTAAGGTTTTGACCTAGTTAGTTATTTATTAGTAGTTAGTAGCTAATTTGTAGTAGTTAAGTTAATAGTTAATATAGTTAGTTTAGTTGTTAAGTGATTTATTAAGTTAGCTAGTAGCTAGTTAGCTATATATATATATGTAGTATAGTTTTTATGTAGTAGTTAGATATAATATAGTATTAGTTATATAGTTAGTATTAGCTTAGTTATATATGTATTAGTTATTTTAGTGTTGAGTTGCCTTGGGATACCAAGGTATTACCAAGGTATTGGGTCGATACCCAAGTTATTGAGTTTGGGTATCGAGATAGGTGCGATACGCATTGGTGCAAGGCCAAGGTATCCTGTTTCAATTGATTTAATCTAGTATTATAATATGTGACTTATATATATATATAAAACCCAATTTTCATATTCGAAACTTGCTTATCTTGGGATACGGCTCTTTGAGTGTTTTATTGTCTCTTAGCTTAGCTAGCATAGCATAGTTTTATAGTGTTTCGACTTAGTAACTTAGTGTTAGACTCTTGCAACCTAGATTTCATTGGTTTGACTTAGAAATGGCATATCGACCTAGAATTTTATCGACTTAACTTATTTTCATTCTTGAACCTTGTATTGATGCAACATACCATATATAGGTTGTGTGACACCAGCTTGGGCATCGAGAGACACCTTGCTCAGGACTTCAGGCGAGTATATTTCTCTAATAGTTTTTAATTCATAATATTGTATATATGTATGTTCTAGAATTGTATACTTGATCCCTACACAGCGATTTCACAGACATGTACTATATGGATCCCGTCAGGAGATGTTATACCCTACCGTGTTCAGCGGGTACTCATGTACATTGTATCTCATCGTGTATATTGGGTATTGATTATATTTTGTGTTCACACACTGCTCGTATTTAGTGTGCATATTCGTGTACACCCACCGCTCGTGTTCGGTGGTTATGTTACTCGTGTACACCCACTGCTCGTGTTCAGTGGTTATATTTCGTGTTCGTAGCATGTCGTGATTGGATCCATCGGTATTAGTTGGGGATGGGAGAGTAGGAGTTGATTATGTGATCAAAGCCCATTGTTATATTGTGTATATTCTGGTTACATACCTCACTTATAATCTGTCTTACCAGATTATGTTCACCCAACCCGATCATATAATAAACTTGTATTCTGAGGCACATTAGCTAGTTTAGATTGCAGTTATTTCATCATATTGTGATATTCATATTGTTGATCTATATTCTCGTACATTACCTGTATATCTTGTTCATTCATTCATATGTTTAGTAATCTTGTATTTCATTTCTATTATCTGTTTATATGCTCGATTATGCTATTGAAACTGCTTTCAGAGGTATGTACTTCTCTCCAATCCTGACTGGATATATTTTTCTAGATGACTGACTTTTAGAGCAGTGTCCCACATTCTACGGGCCGCAGGACGGCGTACCTTTAGAGGATACTCCTATAGACCAGGAGAACTTAGTTGCAGAGCCCGAGGAGGTCTAGTTATATTTGTATTAGATTGTATTAGACTATTTTTTTGGTAGATTCACAGTTTGTATATTATTTCAGATTGTGGATTGTATCTTTATTCTTTCTTTCGCTATTCCATTCGTGCATTATTCTTCCTTAATTTTTTTTGTGATTGAGATTAGATATACTTGTGAGATACCATATTGCTCCTACATTCGGAATAGAGATGATTGACAGGAAATATATTATATTGTTGAGATTATTGTCTATCCACCTAAATACAAGCCTCTAAACATAACTCCTTTTGACGGGACAACTTCACCTAGAAGATACATGAACTACTTCAAAATGATTACGGGAAACCACCCACAAGATGATGCCTTGCTCACCAAGTTGTTCATCGGAGCCTAGTCTGGAATAGCTTATGATTGGTTCTACAGTCTCTCTGATAAATGTATTTCATCATTTGAAGATTTATGAAGCCTTTTTCTTGCCAGGTTTTATGGGGGGTATGGACATTCAATGTCGTCTCTCATCGATTCCAAGCAAAAGGATAATGATTTTGCTCATGAATTTATTGAACGCTTTAGACAAGTAGCTCTGAAAATTGCTTTCTGGTATTCCTGAGAATCACTTGATGGTTACCTGTAAAAAACTTTTTACCGCAAGTAAGATTCTGTATTGGTACGACTCAGTTTGAGGAATGGACAACCTTCATCATAAATGCAAACGTGGCTGACAAAATGCAAAAAAGTGTTAACTTTGATTTTTTGAAGTTTAAGAGTTCAGAAGATAAAGGCAAGCGTCATTTTAACACAACTAACCACAACAACAACAGTCGTAACAACAAAGGAAAGAATGCCTTTGCTATAAATTTAGCCAAACTGTCAACCTCTCCTCCGAAACAAAAAGCACCAGAATCCTCAAAACTGAAGAAATATTACTCCTTTGATAAAAATGACATAATCAGTATTTTTGATTGCTTGATGAAGAGTAACAATCTGTAGTTACTAGATATCAAGAGACCAGATGAAGATGGCAAAGTCGATGATCCAAAATACTGTCTATTCTACCGGTACGTGCACCACCCCACGAGAGCTTGTTAGGTGCTAAAAGAAAGATCCAGCAGTTGATTGATTCCCAATACACCACATTACACAATGATAAGAAGACGGTCACTACTTATTTGGTGTTACTTTAATTTGGGGATTTTTTAGCTCAAGAGGTGCCACATGGGGTAGTTCAAATACCAAGGACAATAATGAAAATTATGAATCTTCCTCCAACCCGTGATCAAACTGAAGGGTTGGTACCTCTTACCACTCAACATGGCAAAATTATGTAGATCCATCATGATCTCTTGGAAGACTTGGAACAAGAAGAATCCCTCTAAATCTAAGAAGAAAGGATGCAAGGTTCGATCATGCAATATGATTTGTCTATAATATAATTCAGATCAGATCCAGTAAGGAGATGATACCTCACTTGAACCTAGACTCCGGGGTCTGAAATTATCTTTAGGGGCTTTGGCAGACAAGCTTCGCATGAATACATCTTCAACACAAGCTGCAGATCGAATGGTACATATGCTACTCTCAAGTATGTGCCTCTCTCATCAGAAGCAGCACCTGACAAGGAGAAACCTCAGTTTCATCACTACATCCAGCAATCTATCCGTCTTATACAAAAATGGGACATGATTTACAGAAAGTTAAAGGATTAAACTTTGTCAAAGGATATCGTGTTCCATTTCAACCTCATAGTAGTCCTAGTAAGTCTAGCTTTGGATTGGGGTATGAAGATGACGGCATACAAAGTCGCTCTGACAAATCAAACGAGATACATACCAGGAGGAAGGTTCAATCATGTCATATGGTTCTTCTTTCTCCAATACCTGAGGAAGTCTGGCACTAGGTCTGGAAAAGAATATCACAAGACCGATAAGAAAGCTCAAGAGGACACTCCTCAAATCTCTCCTACTCCTTACAATGCTTCAGCAATGGTTGAACCTGGTCCTTACAAGCCTACAACAGTAGAGAAAAGGAAGCAAAATGAGGTCTGATTTAACAAAACTTTGAAGAAGAGTCCGCCACAAGGACTTGACAAGTCATACAATTTTGACATACTAGCATAGCTCGACAATACACCTACTCGGTTTTTGATCTTCGAGTTACTTTACCTTTCAAAAGAAACTCGACATGCTTTGAGTGAGGCACTCATGCATGCTGACTCGTACTTGACCCAACTTAAAACTTCAACTAAAGATTTCGTGGAATGTCCTCACTGCCATAGTGTGATGGAAAAAATTTCTATCATTACTTTCACACATGAAGATATGTTGTTAAAAGATAATCGGCATAACATGCCATTATATTACAGGGTTAAGTTGGTTCCATCAAAGTGAGCTAGATTCACATGACCTAGGATCCTCTTTCAGCATTATTCCCAAAAGCCTGCTGCTAGCCTTGAAGATACCAATACACAGCCTATTAACCACTGATACAACCATCTTAGGCTTCAATATTGGAGGAAGTAGGCCGTTGGGGAAGATACGCCTGAAAATTTAGATAAGCGATATCCGGAATTGAAGTCACATATTATGTGATTGACTCATAAGTATCCTATCACGTTCTGCTTGGACGACCATGGATACACGAAAAAAAGATTATGCCTTCCACTCTGCATCAATGCTTCAAATATGTAGATAGCCAAGGGGAGGTCAAAACTGAGGTTGCGGACATCAACCCCTTTAAAGGTGTTGAATCATATTTCTCTGACTCTGTATTGTACACACCGGAGTACATGGAAAATAAAGCCAACGAAGTTGATAATAAAGCCAAAAATGCTCCTAATGAAGAATATCTCAAAATCTTCGTCAAAGGGCGAACAACTCGTCCAAGTTCTTCAGAAACCCTGGTCTTTAATCTTCATAAATCTTCGCAGAAAGAAAAGTTTAAGGAACCACCAGTGATAAACCTCACTAAGAAACCACCTCCACTTATCATCGACCTTCGTTGTAACAAGCAACCAGTGCCAGAAAACCAACCCTTGGTCATCAATGAAACTAAGACTCCAATCAAAGCTGAAGCTTCTGTTCATTATGTAGAGAAGAAAAAAATCTTATATTTTATAAATAAAGAGGATTCTCCTTTGCACTACATCAATGTGAATCCCTTGGCGGAAGAATTCCTAGAGGCCATTTATGCTTATTAACCCCTATCCATACCAGTAGCCTCATCACCTCAAAATGATACATCATATAGTTCCCACGAGGATGCCTATTTCATAGTCTCGCCAAGACAAAATGATCAACGTCAAATACTTTTTGTCAAAGGCGGGAACAAAAAAATCACACATGTCGAAGATTCTGATAATGATGGTAGAAAATTACAGTTTAACTGTTATAGCCCTCAGCTAAAGATATTATTCGGAAGATGGACTACAATCTAGAGTCTGGCAAATGGCTCAATTATAAAAAAGGTAGACGTACTCCAATATATTACCTCTCTCTAAAAGGCAATTATGAGACTTATTACCAGAAAACCGATCATGGTTTAGGGTACCTCACACCTCTGACAACTCCTGAAGGCTCAGAGTCAGAAGAGAAAATGTGTTCCCATTTATCGGACTCATCATTCTGGGATTCAAATGGAAGCATCAGAGAAGTATTCAAGCATGCTCTTTCTGTCAACGAGGTGTTAGCCAACCTAGATGATGAAGATGTCTTAACTTTAGAACCCTTTGAAAATTATCCGTGGGCACAACAGATGGATTCACAATGGGATCTTCTGTTTGAACAACGTAAACTACCTACAGAAGATAAAATCATTCATATCGATGTAGGGAAAGAGTCCTCCCCGAAACCGATATTCATCAGCATAAGCCTTACTGAGGAAGATGAACGAGCTCTGGTTCAGCTAATAAAGGAGTACGTTGACATTTTCACCTAGAGTTATGAGGATATGCCTGGTCTGGATCCTCAAATATCTATACATAAGCTCAACATCCTAACGCTGAACCTGTCAAACAATAACAGCTACGATTATGCTCAGATATGATGGACGCAATTGAAACTGAAGTCAAAAAACTGATAGCATACGGTTTTGACTGAGAAGAAGAACATCCTAATTGGGTAGCTAATGTACTAATCTTGCCTTGAACCGAGTGCCACCTGACTCTGGAGAAGCTTCATTCGTGTTGTATACCCACTTGCAGCCTATAGCTCACTTGTCCTTGGGCAATGGAACCAAATACCATGTACAGTTCCTGTAGAGAAACTCAATCTCTTCCTGCATAGCTAATATCCAGCTCTCGCTACTACTATCTTTGACAGCCTGTTTGAAGGGGATAGGCTCATCATCCTCCACTGGCAGTGCATATGCCACCATATTCAACTACCCATAGTATTTGACTAGTTCATCAAATCCATACATGTGCACGGGCTTGACCGATTTTCTTAGCCTAGTAGCGGCCAAAGAATCTTGCTGCTAGTGATGCTCTTCCTCTGGTTGTTGTTCTTGTGAGACTTGTTGTTCTTATAAGGCTTGATGAACATCTTTAGAAATCTCTACCTTATCTGATGCAGCCTCAGATGACTCAATATCAACAGTTAATATTTTCTAGATTCACCATTATTCTTATCGGACTTACAATTCTTGCTTGAAGTCAACACTGAAGACTCATCGAAGGTGACATCCCTACTGATTAAAAACTTTTTATCCTCCAGAAAGTACAGACAATATCCCTTCAGTCCTTGTGTATATCCTATGAAAATGGCCTTCTTGGCTCTCGGATCCAACTTACCATCGTTGACATGATAGTAAGATTTGCATCCAAACACGCGCAAAGTGATGTAATCTACTGGTTTATTTGTCATCTTCTCATATGGATTCTTACAGTCTATAGCCGGAGTTGCTGATCTATTAATCAAGTACCGCACCATAGCATCCGGCCACCATTCCTTGCCTAAATCGTTATTGAAGAGCATACATCTTGCTTTCTCAAGCAAGGTTCGGTTAAGAAAGCAAGATACTTGAGAGAGCAAGAACGATATTCGGCCTCGGTATCCACACCTCTTCGACTCGTAAGTTATATTTGTTCATATACCTTCGTATCTTGAATCTCGTAATTTGCTTACCATGCAGTTGATGTTGCTTTTCCTCATTATATGATTGGATTTGATTGTATGTTTAGATATGCTTGTAGTTAACATTTTGGTTGTTTTGATTTCTCTAGCTAGCCTTGAGATTGAATTCTGAGAACAAAATTTTTCTAAGGTGGGTAGATATGTCACTAACCGTTCCCGATATGCATATTTGGAATGTATTATTTTTTGCTTGCATGCTAATTAGGTTGCATGAAGACTAGACCCATTATTTGGTTCATTTGGGTTCATAATTTATTTGTGAGGTTGGGTTGGGTTTGGTTATGATTTGAACCCATGGTCTAAACCTCAAGCCCTAGCTTATATAAACCCCTTTCCTTCTTTTTGTTCCCTCATTCTCTTCATTTTTCTTCCCATCTTCATTTTAGACAAGTACACCTTGCATGACATAGAGAAACACTTAGATTTTAATTCTTGCTTTTTCTTTGCATTTTATTAGTCTAATATGTGTGTCTTATGATTCTAAGCATATTTTATACTTGGAGTTTTCATTTATGCTAGATAGAATTGAGTAGATCTATATTTTTAGTTAAAGGTTTTCATGGGTTCTATGAGTTTTTCTTTATTTTGATCTATTAAAACTTGGTTTCTTTGAAAACCAAGCATTCCATGTGATAGAGCATTCAATTTTAGGAGGTTTTGGCTTTTGTTTCATTTGATTTAGAGTTAAAATAAGATTGTATGGAGAAAATAAGTTTTCGGGTTGTTGGAGCTTTTCTTATTATGTTCTTGCTAATTTTTGGGACGATGAAGTCCATGCGGCTGGGAAGGACATGCGAAAGATATGCTATGAGGCACGAAGCTTCCTACTGCAGCCCCTTCACAGCATGCGCACTATGCACACATATTTTTCTATGCGCACAGAGGGATGCGTGTGACTGTTTCCCCTTCACAGCGTGCACATCTCTTATGATGTGCATGACTATTTGCATGCGCGCTCTGAGCCATGCACCCAAACAAGGCATGCGACAAATCTTTCAATAGGCCTTATCTTTCCATGCACTTGAGGGTACATGTGCCAAGCCACTATGTGCCTAGTGCTGAGTGCCTAACTTGCCATGAGCATTTTTATGCACATGACTTGCTATGCGCCAGGAAGCTATATTTCAAGATCATTTCTGCTACACCATGCACCATGCGGCAAACCTTGCCATATGGTGACTTGTACATGCGTCATGCTGATGACTGCTATAAACTTGTATCATTGCGGCACCTTTTCCATGCGTGCATTTCCCATGAGACTATTTGTACCCTAGCGACCCTATGCGCCTGTTTTGTTGTTTTGCTTGATTTTAGAGCTTTTTATTTGATTTTTTATTCTATGTGTTGATCCTAGTAATTGCTAGTATCATGGAGTAAGTACTTCTATGTGATGAACCCGTCTATGTGCAAAACTAGACCATGCACCAAGGGGTTATACTACCTATTGTAGAAGCATAAAAATCATGCAGGCCGCATAAAGCTTATGCCCCTTCAAAATGACACCAGGGCGCAGAGGAGCCATATAGAGCCCATACGGCCTGAACAACCAAGGAATTGGAGGCCGCAAGAGAAGATCCTATGAGACCTGAACATCCACGAAGCAAGGGGACGCATGAGATTCCCTGACACAATATTTAATTCCTGTCAGAAGTTCTGACACACCACTCGTCACCGAGAGTGCTTCGAGAATCCTGGGAGAGATGGCCTAATAAAAAGATGGAAAGTCACATCAATGCATTAATTACTTCATCAGATATACCATGCAACGTGTTCCCTCATATGCGGCAACGTTCTTATGCGGCCTTGTCATTATGCGACCAAAGTGTCCATTCGACCATGGCCAGACAAGAGCTCGCATGCGGCCACAACTCCATGCGGCCAAAGTGTCCATACGACCAAGGTCAAAGGAGAACACATATGCAGCTGCGTCCCTATGCGGCCTTGTCATTATGCAGCAAAAGTGTCCAATCGACCAAGGTCAGACGAGAACTCGCATGCGGACACAATGCCATGCGGCCGAAGTATCCACAAGACCAAGGCCAAAGGAGAGCACATATACGGCGAAGATATTTTGCGGCTTTCAGCGTGCATGATCTATCTGTTACAACCAAAAAGATCTTCACACAATCAGTATTTACTACATGTCCTGCTGACCGAGTCACGCATACAACGGAGTTGAAAATAACCCTAAGATCTTATCAATATCATATCCCAACTGAGGATAAGTGGTAGCCTGCTCGTAGTATGCGTCTACAGTTGCAAACGCATTATGTTAAAGGAGAGGCCATCAAATAGAGGTATATACGACACCTATAGCCCGTCAGCAGGATGGCTATAAATAGCAAGAGTAGCATACCTTACAACCCCCCGGCAAGCTACGTAAGTGGATAGGCTCAAGAGAGAGAAAAAAGAAGAGAGCATCCTCATTCTCTCATCGGACTGTCAACGAAGTAAAGGAGTCGCTGCAGTACTCGATCTCCATCGTCACGTTCCCCAGATCAAAAAAAATTGTACTTAGATTTTCTTTCTATGATTTGTTTTTACTTTTTGTTGTTTATTAAGCAAAAGTTTTTTAAACTTACATTAATGGCAAATAAGATGGCGACTCTGTTGGGAACATCCTTCTCCTCTGATGAGAAGGTCGTGACGCAATCTGACGCGTCGAAGCTGGGTTCAACCCAGAAGATGCTAGTTGTACGCTTCGACTAGCAGGCCTTTAAGAAAATGCTTTCTGAGGATGGCGCTCACCGAGGCTAGCAAAGCGTAAGAAGACCCACAGGATATGGGTTGCAAAGGCCATTGTGCCTCACACAACTGCAGAGCATGAATTCCCCATCTCTCTCCCTGCTACTGAAGATGTATATCACATGTCTACCCATGCTGCCCCTGGTTTTGCTGGAACCTTGGCTGAGAAGAAAGGTGGTCAGCACCCAAACTCTGGCAAAGGAAAATACTATGATGCTAGAAGTTTGGGTTCTAATGCACGTTCCATGCGGCCACAACAAAGGCCGCATAAGAAGTCTATACAGCACCATTCGGCAGCCGCATGCAGATGGCCGCATACAACCTGAACAGCAATAGAAGCTCGGTCTTCGACCAAATCTTATGCAGCGCTGACTCTATATGCCATGCTGAGAAAGGGTAAGATGTATAATTGGACTCTTCATACTATGGACCAGCATATGCTAGAAAAAAGAAGTCTAGGGCAATGCGAGCTCGTCAAGCTCAAGTAATTGCTCATTCGACCGACCGTCAACATGCGCTGCTAACTATAATTCGTGCCCCTAACGAAAAGTTATACAAGACTGACCCATGCGTCCAGCCCGCAATGGCAATTGGACGGGGTCAGTCTAAAGAGTCTTTCATTAGCAACCTGGGGAAAGTTCTTATACGAACCACAGGTCAGGAAGCAAAGACAACACCTATGCATACATGTTCTCGATTTACCCAGGCTCATGAGAAGGGTGCAAAGGTGAATCAACCCTCGCTTGAGTTGCACAACGTGATCAATCACAAGCGCAAAGCGAGGAAAATAACTATGGCATATGAAATATCCTCCCCAGGGCATCATTGTGCTAATATTATCATCAACTACAGCTGTAACAAAGTAGCAGTACCCATAAACAGGCAGTCAGCATTCCAGTGGCTGCAACCAAAGGCACCCACCCGGCTGCAACCCGGAGAACAGGTGCAAGCACCAGAGGAAGAGGATATGCCCTTCGCCTTATGTTATTCTACTCGGAAGGCCCCCTCCATGAAGGGAGGTCGAAAGTCCAACACCTCCAATCCGTCGCTCTCGGCCAGTGGGTCGAGAATACGGGTCCAAGGAGGACATGCAGCGGGACCTGCGAAAGGTTTTTTCTTGGGCACCCGCTCAAATAAGAAGTTGTCAGCCACTGGGGATAGTTCTTCTTCAGGACCCCAGGTGGCTACGCAAGCTGGGGGTTATAATCCCCCAGACCTCTATGAAAATCCGGCATTCCGAGAAGATAATTCCCAAGGAACATATGCTAAGATCCCTGGGGGTGGCCACCCTTGTCAAGAAGACGCAACTTCCTACGTTGGGGGTAGTATTTCCTCCGAGTCCGAAGAGGATGTGGCACTACCAAATTTCTCGGATGACTATTCATGACAAGAGTCTAAGGCAGAAAGTACGACGTCCACCGTCGTATCCATTTCTTTCCATGTGAGAACAACATACATGGCAGGGGACGATCACGAGGGCCCCAGCGATTTACAATGCCTCAAAACCCTCGAGGCCATAATGCAAACCATGAATGCGTCAATACAGACCTTGATCCAGACAATGTTGGAGATTAAGGAAAATATAGCCTCACAGCCACCAAGGAATTCAGGTCAAGCAAGCCTGGACCCCAGGACCAACGAAGATTCAAATGCAACTACTCCAGCCGCTGGCGGTAATCACCTACTGCCTGGATCGCCTACTTCTTTCGCAGTCGATGAAGCTCAGGAAGCAATATAGGAGGTACGAGAAGAGAGACGTGCCATAACCCCTCGAGTAGAGAAATGTACCATAACTGTCCAAGTACAAGCCTTTTAACTTGACTCCATTTAATGGGAACACATCTCCCCGTCAATTCATGAGTTACTTTAAGACGGTAATGAGACATAAGCCTCATAACGATGCCTTCCTTACCAAGCTCTTTCTTAGGGCATTATCTGGATTAGTCTTTGATTGCTTCCGTAGCCTCCAGGACAACTGTATTTCGTCATTTGACAATCTCAAAGGTCTTTTCTTTGCTCGATTCTACGACGGAAGGAATGACATGACGATGTCCTCTCTAATGGATATCACACAAAAAGAGAAAGAGTCTGTATGGGAGTATATTGAGAGGTACAAGCAAGCAGGCTAAAGTTACCTTCCGGTAATTCAGAGTCCACGCTGATGGAAACCTGTCGGAGAAATCTCCTTCCTACGGTCAGACTCTGGATGAGCGAATCTCAATTTAAAGACTGGACGGCGTTCATCATAAATATTGTCGGTACTGAGAAAAGAGTGAAGGACACCCGCCTCTTGGGAATATAGATCTCCGTCACTGATGATAGGGGAAAATGTCCTTACAACAACAACAACAACAACATCGACAATATCGCTTGGGATGGCAAATAAAAGTAGGTCCTTGTCGCCAATATTACCAAGAAGCTTAAGCAAAAGCCTACAGAGGCTCCCAAATTAAAGAAAACTTATTCTTTTGAAGATGATGATATCATGGCAATCATTGACATACTAGTGAAGGAAAACAAGCTTCTGCTCCCAGAAGGCAAGTGCCCTAATGAGGCAGTCAATATGAATAATCCGAAATACTACAACTACCATCGATATGTCCACCATGCGATGTGAGATTTCTACACACTAAAGTGGTACATCCAGCGTCTTCTCGATACCAAGTACCTCACCTTGGACTTCGATAGCAAAAATAGTTGCCGCTAATATAGTATCTCACCAGTTCGGCAACTTTTTGGCAACGGAAGCCCAATATGGAGTGATCCTGATCCCCAGGGCAAGAATGGATTTTGCCAATCTTCCGCCATCTCGTGACCAAACATCCAGGCTGATACCTCTCACCATATAACGGGGGAGGTCATGTAGGTTCATCCAGATCTTGCTCCAGACTTGATGCAGCAGGCAGTACCTTCCGCCATCAAGTCCAAGGGTAAGAAGTTCAAGTCCTACTATAAGGTTTCTCTTCCTTCCGAAGGCAGGAACAAGGAGGTTAGGCCTGGCATACCAATGAGAATATGACATCCCTAACGATGGTGCCCTTCCAATTGCCACACGTACAACATCTGATCCGGGTCCATCCCAGCCTCCGGTAACGGACAAGTCCAAGCAGAAAAAAAACTTATTTTGACAAACCACTGCTTAAAGATACAGGTCAGGGGATGGATAAGCCCAACAACTTCGATATCTTGGCATAACTGGCCAATACTCCAGCGAAGTTGTCACTATTCAAGCTTCTCTGACTCTCTAAAGATTCTCGGGTTGCTCTGAGTGAGGCATTACAGAATGCCAACACCTACCTGGCGCAAGTCAAGCCGCCAGTTGAGAATCATACCGAATGCCCCCACTGTAATAATATGATGGAGACGATACCCAATATTATATTTTCGTAACAAGATATATTGTTAAAGAATAATAGGCACGATCGTCCTCTATATTACATAGGGTACATTGGCACCATCAAAGTGGACCGGATGCACATCGACCCTGTTTTGTCAATTAGCATCATCCCGCGGAGTCTACTTCAGATCTTGGGCATCCCGATGCATCGTCTGGCAACAACTAATACTGCCATTAGTGGTTTCAACATAGGAAGGAGCTACCCTCTAGAGAAGATTCGCTTGAAATATCATATCGGCAATTTAAAAATAGAGTCACATGCTACGTCATAGACGCCGACGTATCCTAGATCATCTTGTTGGGACATCCTTGGATACATCAGTACATGATCGTACCGTCAATATTGTACCAGTGCTTGAAGTACGTGGACGATCGTGGCATTGTCAAGATGGAGTTTGCCAATATTGTTCCATTCAAAGGGGTTTAGGCCTATTACACTCGATCCTTTACAAGAAAGTCCACCAAGATGAAGGTGGAAATGATGCCGACGATGAGGCAAAGACTAGGACAATATCAGATGAGCCCTTTAGATTCCATCTCAAAGTAAGGACTCCTGACACAGCCCCTTCCCTCATGGTAAAACTGCACAGGAAAGCAGTCGAACCTCTGGTCGTTCACCTTCATAGACAGAGTCGACCGCTGAAGAAAGATCCGGCGCCTACTATGACTTCCGAACCTTTAGTGGTAAAGCTGCGTAGGAGACCTCTGAAGCCATCGCTCGCACTGGGGGTAGATCTCGGGAAGGTTGAACTAGAGGAGCATGCAGTCGCTCATGCTAACATCCCTTCTCTTGACGATATAATTTCTGAGGATAAGATAACTTATTTTATGAATAAAGGGTTATCTTTGAGCTACTCATATGTTGCACATCTAAGCACATTGTATTCCATTGAGCACGGTCTAGGCCTGCACCTGCATACACAGGTGGCTACTACCTATGCAGTGAACTAAATTCTCCCTAGTCAAAAGTCCTACTTCATTGTTCCAGCAAGGAAGAGGAAAACAAACTCATCATCTTCGGTGAGTGGAAAGTCCCCAATCCTTTGTCCCAGAGGAACTGGAGCCAGAACTCGTCACTGAAAAAATACCACTTCACCGGTACAGCTCTCAAACCAAGCACCATATCTAGAAGATGGGATACGATCTTAAAGTCGCTAGAGGCTTGAACTATGGCAAAGGACGACGGCTGCCTCTACGTCTGCATGCTCCTGTTGGCAATTCTGAGGACTACTACCATAAGACCATGCATGGCCTAGGGTACGTCGTGCCTCCTACAACCCTCGAAGGCTCGGATGAAGAAGATGAGTTACACTCTCACTCTTCAGAATCTTTCGATTGGGACTGCGATATCAGTATCAGGGAGATGCTCAAAATAATATTTTTTGCCAACAAGGTGTCAACTGATCCGGAGAAAGACGACGAGGATCCACCTGAACTATTTGAAGTAGAACCGTGGGCCCAATGCCTAGACTCACAATGGAAATATGGTTCAAGCAACGGGAACCTCCCACTGAGGATAAAGTCATACAAATCGATCTGGACGATGAATCCTCCCCTAAACCAATATTCGTCAGCAAAAGTCTATCCGATGAGGGTCGGGAATCCCTACTACATCTCGTCAGGGAGTACATCGATGTCTTTGCCTAGAGTTACGAAGACTTGCCGGGATTGGACTACCAAATCGTGGTCCACAAACTCAATATCTTGTCAAACACTATGCCGGTAAAACAACAAAAATGGCAGTTCTGGCCGGACGTCATGAATTTTATCGAAGCTGAAGTCAACAAACTGATAGCTAGTAGCTTCATCCATGAGGAACAACATCCAAATTGGGTAGCCAATATCATACCCGTCGTCAAAAAAGAATGAAAAGATTCGAATCAGCATTGACTTTCATGATCTAAATGCGGCATATCCTAAGGATGAGTTTAACCTTCCGATCGCAGATATAATGATCGACAACACTTATGGCTTCTAGCACATTTCCTTCTTGGATAGATTCTCAGGCTACAATCAAATCAAGATATTTTCTAATGACGAGAAGCATAGATCATTGTGAACGTCGATAGCAGTGTACTGCTACACAGTCATGCCCTTCGGTCTGAAGAATGCAGGTACTACATACCAGAGAGCTATAAGAATTATCTTTCGTGAACATCTACGCAAGAGAGTGGAGTATGACGTTAATAAAATCGATGTTAAGGGTCGCTCTAAAGATTATCACCTCCGAGACTTCAAGACTGTGTTTGACTTGATGCGTGCGCACCAGCTCAAGATAAATCCTACCAAATTCTTCCCGGAAGTCTCCAGCGGCAAATTTTTAGGTTTTGTCATAACTTCGAAGGGTATCCATGTAGACCCTAACAAGATTAAAGCAATCCTTAAAATATACTTGCCGAAGAACCTCATAGAACTTCGTGGCCTTCAAAGAAGACTGGCATACATCAGGAGGTTCATATCAAACCTCTCTGGACGTTATCAGCCGTTCACTCAGGTCACGAAGAAGGGAGTGTCCTTTGTCTGGAACGAAGAATGTCAGCACGCCTTCGACGACACCAAGGAGTATCTCATGAACCCCGAAGTATTGGTGGCCTCCATTGTGGGAAGACCCTTCATGCTATATGTGCGGGTAATGGATCACTCCCTCGGAGCTCTACTAGCCCAAAAAAGTGATTTGGGTCATGAACAAGCCATCTCCTATCTCAGTAGAATGATGGCCGGTGCAAAGCACAGATACAACCCCATTGAGAAGGAGTGCCTTATTATGGTCTTCTCCATTCAAAAGACCCGACATTACCTGGTAGGACAAACCATCCATGTGATATCATGAGTTAATCCTCCCAAGTTGCTTATGACTAAACCCGGAGCGCTCAACTCTCACCTAGCCACATGGACAATATTGCTGTCGTCGTACGACATAGTATTTGTCCCATAAAAGGCGATCAAAGGCCAAGCATTGGTAGATTTTCTAGCATCCTACCCTTTAACGAAAACCTCAAAGTTCTACGAGAAGTTCCCAGACGAAGTAACAAACTCGAACATGACGAGTTCGGAGGTCGTTTGGCGAATGTTCTTTGACGGTGCTTCAAGAATAGGTCCCAAAGGCGATATCGTCGCTGGAGTCATAATAGTATTAATCTCTCCATACGATTTGGTCATCAACCGCGCTTACTCCCTCACAGAGCCATGCTCCAACAATGTGGCAGTGCACAACGCTCTCGTCATTGGGCTCCAACTCGCTAAACAAATAGGAGTAGACTACCTAGAGGCCTATGACGATTCCAAGCTGATAGTCAGTCAGTCTGGGGCTGGCACGAAGACTTGATTCCCTACCACCAAGCCACGCTCAGAATAATCTCTACCTTCAAGGGGTTCTTCATAGAGCATGTCTCTTGGCTACAAAAATTAAGGCTGACGCCCTGGCCGGCCTTGCTGCCTCCCGAGAAGTCCCGGTCAAAACCCATCAGTTGATCACAGCGGTCCGACCAAGAGCTAGTCTGCCCAAAAAATAACCTCTGGATGTGTCTAAGCTACATATCGAAAGTAGACACCGTCATCCAAGACTGGAGGCTCCTATTCATCGACTACGTAATCTATGGAATTCTTTCCGATAACCCAAAGGAAGCCACTTCCATCAGAAGACGTTCCCTCTGGTTCTATTACGATACGACTACCAAAATGTTGTATCGTCATTCCTACGATGGTCTTCTGTTATGATGCTTATCAAATACCCAAGCGAAGTAGGCTCTCCGTAAGGCTCACGATGGGGTTTGCGGTGCCTATCAGCCCAGACCCAAGCTACAGGACCGTCTCCGGAGAATGGGTTACTATTGGCTGACAATGATAGCAGATGTTGTTGACTATGCGAGAAAGTGCCAAGCGTGCCAAATCCACACAAACTTTATTCACCAGCCCTCAGAATTCCTACACGCAATGGTAGCATCTTGGTCATTTGAAGCATGGGAAATGGACATTATCGGGCTATGCCAATTAGTCCACCTTCTTCTAAGGGACATTGGTTCATCTTGGATATCACCGATTACATCTCTAAGTGGGTGAAAGTTGTTCCACTCGCTGAAGTAAAGACCTCAAACGTGATAAGCTTTGTCAAGCATCACGTCATATACCGCTTTGGCCTGACATGGAGGATCATCTACGACAATGGTCCATATTTTACAAGTAATGCTTTCTACTAATTTTGTGATAAAAATTGAATCCATAATGTAGCCTCGACTGCCTACAACACAAGTCATGACCCACACCCGCTTTTTGGATACGAGTACGTGGCCAAGCCCAGCCTATGTCGCAGCATCGACGGTAGTACGTTGACTATGATAACAATGGTCCATCAATCCAAGTAGATAATATTTAATCACAAATTTAAATCTATTGCTCATTCACAATATTTACATAGTTTTACAAGATTCTCAATTTACAATTAAATCATAACTCGGGAACAAATCTGCTAAACATCAAATCCAAAGAAGTTGATAAACTATCTAAATTCTAAAAAGCATATCGATCTCCAACAAAATCCATTGAGCAAGATAGCAAGTCACCTAAAAATATTTACCCAGTCAGTATGGAACGAGTACAACCTAATAGCAGTTCCAGTTAATTGACAAGTACTATGAACAGTAAATAGTTATGAAATACTTGATGAGCATATAATAATTGAATAGGATACATCATAGAGGAATAGTTAAATAAAGAAATAATGAAAGACAAGAAAGAAAAACATAGAAGCATGTAAAGACAGACAGATATGTGAACTAGAAAACCTGTCATGCAAGTGTACAATCAGCAAGTATAGATTAATCCAGAATGATTGTATCTAACTAGTATTTTAAAATACTAAGTTGACATGTGAACGTCTAGGGGGTAATATCCGGCAAACCACACGTGTCGTGTGTGGCTGCTATTATTCCAGTAAGACCATAGGATTGAAAGGTAATATTCACGCATCTTCTAGGTATTTTCCCGCCTGATAGTACTCATGGATCTAAGTCCAGACACGAATAATCTCAATAGTCCAAAAGATTTCAACAGGCCAGAAAATACATTAGTCCAGTAATTTATTAGTCCAGTAATTTATTAGTGCAGAAAAAAGTCAATAGGCCTGAAAATACGTATCTCACAAAAATAAATCCATACAATACCAATCCGTGTATCCATCGTGTCAGGAATTAGGAAAAACACTACTATAAACATGCATCATAGAAAATATCAAATAATTGAAACTATCAGAGAATGTACTCGCATGTGGTCCTAAGTTGGTACGAGTCAGAATCCAAGTCAAAGACCAAATGGCCTATGTATTACGAATTTACCATTTCAAAAGATATTTAATTTTATTTATTTAATTATAGAATAATTACTCTAAAATACTATTTTTATTCTAAATTTTTAGGTAAATTCCAAAATTTTGTCCAAAGAACCCGATTTAATCAACTCGAGACTCATGGCACGCAAAACAAGGCGATCTTGTTGACCGTACAGTCAACTGATAAAAACTCGACTTTCATGCATGATTTCTTGTAGATTTTAGCATCACAAATATGCTGGAATTTATGGCCTACCCAGATTCGAATTCGTTGGAAAACTATTGCACATACAAAATAGTATTGTACAACGGTGGTTGATTGGTAACCTAGAAGTTCTATAGAATTAACAATACAAAAATCATTCGAATTAAATTCTGGAAAAAATATATGTTAAACTTTGTCATGTCAGCTTTCTGAAACTTTAAATGGTTCATGATTGTGATTCATGGTTCTCCTGGAATCATAAAAACACTGAGACGCATCGATTTTTGGATATGTTGTGCTCTACGAATTTTCTAAAATTTAATATTCATAATTTCGTGAAAAAAATTACATATTCAAAAAACTAACCTCAATATGGATCCAACGCAAGAAAGGGAATACGTTTGGATTCTGGAGCTATGAGTAATAGCTTCTAGAAGATCGAAAAACCCCAGATGATAATCCCCCGACCCCTTCTCTCTCTCTCTAAAATTAATCGGTTGATTATATATATATATATATATGCTGGTATACGGCTGAAAGAAAAGGGATAGGCTGGACAAGTGTCAGAATCTGGTTGGGTGGTATGTTTATATTATTATTTTTTGATTTAACTTTATCAAAATATTATTTAAGTCATTTTAAATCTAAATAATTCAAAATAAATATTAAAAATAATCATAAAAATATAAAAAATATATGAAAAATATATAAAAAATATATTTTAAACCCACCAATCCTAGAAAAATACTTGTGATAGTTTTATGCTTATAGTTTTATGCTTAGTTTTACCTATTTAACTAAAATTAAATATTCCAAAATTATTCCAAAAATTCTGAAAAAAATTCAAAAAATATATAACAATATTATAAACTTTAGAAAATTACTTGGGTCCATTCTATGTTCCTTGTCTTGTACAATAAATTCTAGAAGTCCTAAAAAATTAATTATTAGCCTAAATAACTCCTAATAAATACTCAAAATACTCAAAAAAATCCCAAAAAATTTTAGAAAAAATATTTTATTATTTAGAACATAAAATAAAAGTTTGGGATGTTTTTAATTATGTTTGCCACTAAAATAAATTCTTGAAAACCCTAGAAAATAGTGTTACTAGTTTTAATTAACCAAAAATTATGAAAAAATCTCAATAGCCCCAAATTAACCTAATAACAATATTTAAGCTAGAATTTCAGCATATGGAGGTTACAACCTAGCAGCAAATGGTTTGGCAGAAGAATTCAATAAGAGCATCATAAAGCTACTCAAGAAGTTCTTGTCATCCAATAAGCACGACTGGAATAATAAGCTGGATGAATGTTTCTGGGCCTATCGCACAACGGTCCTCCCACTCGAGATCCAAATTCTCTCACTCCGAGTGGCTCTCTATAACCAGTTAACTATTGACGACAACCATCGCCGACGGCTACAAGAATTAGAAGCACTCGACGAGAAACGTCTTTTAGCTTAACAGCGCAATGAGCTGTACCAAGCGCGCCTCTCAGGATTCTTCAAAAAATGGGTCAAGGAAAGAACTTACCAAGTGGGTGACCTCCTCTTGAAAGTAAGAAGGTCGATAGTTATAACCCACAAGACGACCGATAAATTCCAACCTAAATGGGTGGGCATATTCATCATGGAATCAGTGTTCTCCAACGGCGCTTACCGACTCGCAAAACCCAATGGCGACTTGCTGATGATGTATATCAACAGCAAGTTCCTTAAAATGTACTATGTCTAAGCTATACTTGTACTCCCTTTATTATCAGTTGGACAACCAAGATGTACAATATACATTCCCGGTTATTCATCCCCAGAAAGTGTGTAATCACAATATGCACTTCTTTTCCATAAAAACTTGATAAAAGCCATTGTCTGTGTTTAGGAATCCTGAATACGCAACAGACAGTGGATCCTCAAAAAATTTCTAGCGAAGCCACCTTCAGGTCTATCCACACTTTCGGGTAGACCACTCATAATCAGTTCCCTTGGGCATTAGTTCACGTCTATATCACCTCTGAACTACAGTCCTAACTGTTATCCCCAGCGGAGTTTGCCATATCCATATTACCTCTGAGCAACCTCTATGTATGACTATCGATTATTACGTCCATAATACTTTTGATGTGGGTCATCATCTAAACTTATCATCCGTACTTAACTATAATTACGCCAGTGGTGTTAATTCCATAAAACCTGCCACGTCCATATCACCTCTGGTAGGGCTTGTCTCGAATATATTACTTGCACCCAAATACGCAAGAAGTAATAGATCCACCAAGGGTTCCCCAATGGGATATCCTTGACAACTGTAGTATTGTACTATGTCCATATTATCTCTAGTACAATATCCAAGGTTCTCACACACAATCTCAATAAAAGGGAGGTTTTTTATTTCTTTTGCATAAGGAAAAAAAGCAAACTACATTCAAGGGACTACTAATGCCCTAACCATAAAATCAAGAAAAAAGGTAGTTTTAGAAAAATAAAACAAATACTACTAGTGCTCCTGGTCTGAGCACAACTCTTCTATTCACCCACAAAGTCGAGCAATATGGATATCTAAGCACGCCTTGGCCTAGCGCTCAACTTCTAAAGCAAAGGCTTCAGGATCCTCATAGCGGACATAGGACTGATGCATGTCCTCCAGCATCTACATCATGACCTAAATACCAGTCGTGTTATTTGCAATTGTGCTCGTCTCGGCTCGGATGGCCTCCTTCTCTCGTTGGGCCTCTCGAAGACTATTCTCTAGCATGTCGAGCTTGACCTAGAGTTTTCTAATTTCTTCAGTTACCTTAATCACTTCCTGGGTCAAGCCCGTCTTCCTCGAGAGGCAACCCTCTCGGAGATCACCCTGCTTGTCGCGCCTCTCCTGCAAACCATGGAGGTCACGCTGTAAGTCCTCCTTGGACGAAGAACATAATACCATCTCCTCCTCAACAGACTTCGAAAACTCACCATACTCTTGGGATATCAGCCTTCCCATGTCTGTCTATTGGTACTGCTTCAACTCCTTCAGGCATTGCTCCATTTCGATCATCTTCTGATCCAGGAGGTCAGCCATTTGCTCAAAATTGGAGAGGGCCCTCAGATATTTAACCTGACCGTCAGCAAAGTGTCTAGCCCAGGTGAAGGATCTGTTCTGCTCCAATAAGCTCTGGACCCCCTTCTTCATAAACATATAAAAGTGTCACGACCCGCACCCAAATTTTGGGGCACGAGTACGTGGGTACGTCCATCCTACGCCACAACAACGACGGTAGAACGCTATCTAGGTCACAATACAATCTAATCAATCTCACACGAGCATCCAACTCCATAAGGAGTCACAGGTATCACGATATAATATGAACAATACTCAATCACATAGCTAAAGCACGATAAGATATCGAAGAAATAAATAAATGCAACACAAGTCTAAAATAGAAATAATCTAACTCAAACAATAATATCCAAGTCTCAACAAAGTAGGTCGAAGACAAATCCGGTACCAAAAATCTGCTAAAAGAAACTAACTATATAATAGTGATCCTTGCTAGACCTCCCGGAATCACACCTGGCTACAAGGTCTAAGTCTGCAGCTACTCTCCCTATGGTCCATAAAATGTCGGACACTAGTCCTCTAAGGCGCAGTCTAAAAACATATTTTCAGTCAGGATGGAGCGAAGTACAACCCAAATAACAGTTCCAGTTAATTTATAAGGACTATAAAATAATAAATAGATGATGTTATATACTGAGAGAAGACAATAAATAAAATATAATGGCAAAATAAAGAGAACATGCAATATAGACAATATGGTACAGTTAGTGCATATATGAAATAAAGAGAACGAGATGCAATATCATATACGGGTGATGTAGTATATGAACTAAAATAGAGAACTGTAACTATTCTAAGTATTTGAAATTATAGTTTCAAAATATGATCGGCTTAGGAACTTGTTCTATAGCTACACGGCATGGCTAATCATACGTGAGGTGTATGATTAACACCATCAATGTCTACACTTGTACGATAGGTATTTGATCACATCTCTCACTTGCAATTTCTCCGCCCCCAACTAGTACTGTGGATCCAACCATGACACGTCACGATACACGATCAATGTCTAATATATCATGTAGAATGTCTATTATCAATGTCTAATATCAATGTCATATACAATGTCAATACGATAACCAATGTAATATCTCATGACTAAAGATCCAATCTATATACTAGTCCATGTAGCACAGTGTCAAGAGTCAGATATAATATTTCTATATACTTGAATTATAGAAATTATCAAATAACAAAAATTATCAGAGAATGTACTCGCCTGGGTCCTTAGCTGGCAATACCAATGTCCTATTTCCAAAGTATTGTCTGAATGATCCAACAGTCCTATAGATATATTATATAATACAATATTGCATCAGACATTACACTAACACACACAATCAAAATACAATGAACTTAGAGACTACGCTAGGCGTGTCACGTCTGTAGTTGTTGTGCATAACAGACAGTTAATGATACGAGTCTTGCCAGTACGTCGGTGTACATATGGCAGTCTGCTAATATATTACATGGTCACATGTCAATGTACCTACGGGGTATCCGTAATTATACTCGGGTCACCTAGTAAATATATAAATATACATATTATTAACTAGCATATAACATTAATACTTACAATATATGTATACCAATAAATTACATACATAATATATATATATGTATATACACTTAATAGAATTTATACTATATATATATACATATACATACCAATCAAATATATTCATATTAAATGTATACTAGGGAATACATCTACAATACATATACATATGTATATATATACTACTTTGAGAAATATACTAAATATATTTATGTATATATATACCAATTATATATTATACATATACTAACACATACACACTAATTAAGAAATACGAGTATGCGCGTACGTGTACATGTACGCAAGAGGAAACTCGAACCTGTGTACGTAGGACGAGGCGTTCGTGTCGAGGTGAGGGAAGACTCGGCTTCTCCTGCTGCTGCTGTGTCGAAGAGTCCGGCGTGTTCGTGTTTAGTCAGGAGGTCGAGGTGCAGAGGGTTCTCAGGTCGGTTCAGGCGTTCAAGTGGACAGCGGTATCCCTCCGGCCGAGTGCAGGCTATGTAGCGGCTCTGGGGCAGGCGAAGGTCCAAGTTGGGTTCTGGTCCGGTGAGGGGGTCGAAGTACGGCGGCTTCAGTCTAGTACAGGCGGTCCAGCATGTTGATGGGTCGTGATCCGATCGGTTGGACAGGAAAGGTGGTCGGACAGGTTGGCGAGGCAGCTAGGCGAGGGGGTTCGTCCGACGGGGTGAGTTCGACGCAGGCGGGTCATCGATCACGTCGTTCCGGCGTCGGGTTGTCGGTTTCAGCGGTTGGGACAGCGGTCGGCAAGTGCAGCGGTCGGGATGGTTGTCGTGTGGAGGCGGGAAGTGCTCGACGTGGAGGAGAACGATGAGGCGGTGGGGTTGTCGTGTGGAGGAGGGTCTCCGGTCGAGGGGGTTCGGGACTCCGGCGTTGGTCGGGGGAAAGTCGACAGGGAGATGGCCGGCAGGTAAAGATGAATAAGGAAGGGGATGGTCGGCTGTAACTAGGTTTATAGGAAAAAGAAAAGAAAAAGTAAAAGAATTATACATAGGTAGTATTGGGTTGACCTAGAATTAGGGCTTGGTCAAACCCTTCGGAAAAGGTCTTGACATTGATATATTTCAAGGGCTAGGATTCAAATGGATTTAAAATGAATTGCTATGATGCATTGGTTCAAGGTTTGGAGGGCCATGGTTTTAAGGAGGTTGATGTTGAGTTACACACTCCTAAAAATTATGAAAAATTCACATGAAGGAGAAATAGGTTTCTTCACGTGGCGTGTCCAACGGGGTAGACACCTTAATGCACTTTTGCCTAAAAGTGCCTAACAATTGGAAAATTGCACAAAGTTGGGTTTTGGATTAATTTAATTAAAAATAATGCAATTGGTGTTCTAAAATAAATTAGAAGTACATGGGACTAAAATTAAGTGGGACAGAAGTGTCATGAATGAAAAAGACTCAGAATAGAATATTACCCTAATTTGGGTTGCACAAAATGGATCGAGATTGTGTCTCAAATTTCGATTAGAACGCACAACGATGCAAAAGTCAAAATTATTGGAATTAAATAATAATGTCTGCGACGAATATTGTGTGACTAAAATGAAGCACAAGAGACCATTATTATGAGTTACACAAAGGTCAGAATGAAAGGCGGGCACGTCTAGGACAAGGTTGTGAAATTTGTTAGAAGGTAAAAATTAGGGTAGCGCTCCAAATATCGAAGCAACGGTAAGGCACAACAATAAAATAAAATTACGATAATTAATTACAACCTTAATAATTTAATCCTAAAATAATACAAATTAAATTCATAACCCTACATTCTGGTCAGAGGTTCAACTAGTGGGCTTCTAGGTCAAGTCTACTAGCTCAAACATTAATGAACACTATACAATAATATATATGTAAATATACATATCATGCAATTATTTAAATTAAATACACACAATACTAATAATATATAAAAATTTAAAAATATCCCTATTTTTAGAATGTGGTAGTGACAAGTCTACCCTCCTTAAAAGAATTTCGTCCTCAAAATTTAAGATCCTCAACAGTTGTATTTATTCATTATATTATTTTCCATCAAAATTTAATTTCCTCAAACCATATAATCATGAATTAATCCATATTGTTATTTCACAATTTCTTTCAAAATTCTATAAGTATCATATTCCTGCAAATCTTCAAAATTAAAAATCAAATTTCATTCTTATCACAATCTCCTTCAAAATTTTAAGTTTATAACTAAATACTCAAAATTTAATACCCAATCCTCAAATTTTAAATCCAGTCAATGTATATTATAAAATTGAATCTTATCCCAAAAATTTGAATTCAAC
Source organism: Iris macrosiphon (assembly GCA_036927795.1). NCBI lineage: Eukaryota > Viridiplantae > Streptophyta > Magnoliopsida > Asparagales > Iridaceae > Iris > Iris macrosiphon. The sequence goes on from JAYESA010000016.1 coordinate 20,624,311, forward strand.
ACTAATCCATTTGTGTTCTTATTCCTTGATTTCTTTTTCCATACAAAACTTAAACAATGTATTGATTACGAAGTCTTCAAATACAACTTTCAAATCATAAGTTTAAAAAAAAATTATCTTCTAGTCGATTACATATACTGATAATCTTCTTGATTCCTCAAAATGACAAATTCAATCATATCGTAATCTTCATAAAATCAATAATTTAACAATCGTCTATTCTGCCATATTTAAGTTCTCCACTGTTTATTTAATTTAATGTTTATCCTCAAAATTTAAGCATCTTGTCTCTATTTGTCAAGTTATAACCTCTTCATTAATCTTTATTATGGTCAATCCCCCAACAATCAAGGTCTAAGAAAATTCTATCTATAGTCATTCAATATGCAATCTAAAAATGTATATGGTGATGGTGTCTTTTGTTATGGTATTGCAGTCGCTGACAGGGTGTACTACTAACTATATTCTAACAAAAAAATCAGGAATACAAGCTACGATACTAAGGAATCAATCAATCAATCAAATAGAAAGGAACAGAAGGAAAGAAAAGAACAGAACCTGCTAACACATCACCTGCAGTATCGATCTTCTCGACCGTTATCGCAAATATCCTGCCCTGCTGGGGTGGCTCCCTTCGCGGGTGCTGAGCAATCTGCGATTCCACAGGTGGCCTAACTGGATCTCTATGATTTGGAGCTGCTCGCTGGCCTGGAAGATAAGGGGCTCGACTATAATCCTTTATTCGATGTCCCGCAGATTCATAGTACAAACAAAGTCCTAGCCTCAACCTACAGCTCTTCCAAAGGTGAACTAGCTTCTTACAAAAATGACAAGCCAGCTGGGTCTGCCTCGGAGACTGCTGTTGATCCTGTGATCTGATCTTCGGCGGCATCCTGAAGACAGACCGAAAAGAATAAATTAAGGCAAGAGGTACGATATCATCAAGGGAGGACAGTAAAAATTCTAAAGGAAGCAATATTCGTGAGGAATAAGGATAACAAGATAAACAGATTTGAAATGTTCCTAGTTGTGATTGAGTATTCGCTCTCATCCTAGTATGCTATATCCTAGATCCTATCGCAGGCACGCAGTAGTATAACAAAGACATCACACTACCACGATATTGCACAACTTGCGAAGTCTGACCTGCATGGGCCGCCAATAAAAATATATCACGACCCGTACCCAAATTTTGGGGCATGAGTACGTGGGTACGTCCAGCCTACACCGCAGCATCGACGGTAGAATGTTGTCTAGGTCACAATGCTATATAATCATTCTCATACGAGCATTCAACTCCATAAGGAGTCATAGATATCACGATATAATATGAACAATACTCAATCATATAGCTAAAGCACGATAAGATATCGAAGAAATAAATAAATGCAACACAAGTCTAAAATAGAAATAATCTAACTCAAACAATAATATCCAAGTCTCAACAAAGTAGGTCAGAGACAAATCCGGTACCAAAAATATGCTAAAAGAAACTAACTATATAATAGTGATCCTGGCTAGACCTCCAGGAATCACACCTGGCTACAAGGTCCAAGTCTGCAGCTACTCTTCCTGTGGTCCATAAAATGTCGGACACCAGTCCTCTAAGGCGCAGTCTGGAAAAATATTTTTATTCAGGATGGAGCAAAGTACAACCCAAATAACAGTTCCAGTTAATTGATAAGGACTATATAACAATAAATAGATGATGCTATATACTGAGAGAAGACAATAAATAAATACAGTGGCAAAATAAAGAGAACATGTAATATAGGCAATATGGTACAGTCAGTGCATATATGAAATGAAGAGAACGAGGTGCAATATCATATACGGGTGATGTAGTATATGAACTAAAATAGAGAACTGTAACTATTCTAAGTATTTGAAATCGTAGTTTCAAAATGTGATCGGCTTGGGAACTTGTTCGATAGCTATATAGCCTGGCTAATCATACGTGAGGTGTTTGATTAACACCATCAATGTCTACACTTGTACGATAGGTATTTGATCACATGATCACTAGCAATTTCCCCGCCCCCAACTAGTACTGTGGATCCAACCATGACACGTCACGATACACGATCAATGTCCAATATATCATGTACGATGTCTAATATCAATGTCTAATATCAATATCGTGTACAATGTCAATATGATAACCAATGTACATTTAATGACTAAAGATCCAATCTATATACTAGTCCGTGTAGCACAGTGTCAAGAGTCAGATGTAATATTTCTAAATACTTGAATTATAGAAATTATCAAATAACGAAAATTATCAGAGAATGTACTCGCCTGGGTCCTTAGCTGGCAATACCAATATCATGTTTCCAAAGTATCATCTGAATGATCCAACAGTCCTATAAATATATCATATAATACAATATTGCATCAGATATTACACTAACACACACAATCAAAACACAATGAACTCAAAGACTACGCTAGGGGTGTCACGTCTGTAGTTGCTGTGCATAACAGACAGTCAATAATACAGGTCTTGCCAGTACGTCGGTGTACATATGGCAGTCTGCTAACATATTATATGGTCACAAGTCAATGTAACTACGGGGTATCTGTAATTACACTCGGGTCACCTAGTAAATATATAAATATACTTATTATTAACTAGCATATAACATTAATACTTACAATATATGTATACAAATAAATTACATACATAATATATATATATATATATATATATATATATATATATATATATATATATATATATATATACACTTAATAGAATTTATACTATATATATATATATATATATATATATATATATATATATATATATATATATATATATATATATATATATATACACTTAATAGAATTTATACTATATATATATATATATACATATACATACCAATCAAATATATTCATATTAAACGTATACTAGGGAATACATCTAAAATACATATACATATGTATATATATACTACTTTGAGAAATATACTATATATATATATATATATATATATATATATATATATATATATATAATATACATATACATATACTAATACATATACTAACACATACACACTAATTGATAAATACGCGTATGTGCTTACGTGTACATGTACACAAGAGGAAACTCGAACCTGTGTACGCGGGACGAGGCGTTTGTGTCGAGGTGAGGGAAGACTCGGCTGCTCCTGCTGCTGCTGTGTCGAAGAGTCCGGCGTGTTCGCGTTCAGTTAGGCGGTCGAGGTGCAGGGGGTTCTCCGGTCGATTCAGGAGTTCAGGTGGACAGCGGTGTCCCTCCGGCCGAGTGCAGGCTGTGCAGCAACTCTGGGGCAGGCTAAGGTCCAAGTCGGGTCCTGATCCGGCGAGGGGGTCGAAGTGCGGCGGCTTCAGACGAGTACAGGCGGTCCAGCGTGTTGATGGGTCGTGATCCGGTCGGTTGAACAGGAAGGGTGGTCTGACGGGTTGGCGAGGTGACTCGGCAAGGGGGTTCATTCGGCAGGGCGAGTTCGACGCAGGCGGGTCGTCGGTCGCGTCGTTCTGGCATCGGGTTGTCGGTTTCAGCGGTTGGGACAGCGGTCGGCAAATGCAGCGGTCGGGATGGTTGTCGTGTGGAGGCGGGAAGTGCTCGACGTAGAGGAGAACGGAGAGGCGGTGGGGTTGTCGTGTGGAGGAGGGTCTCCGATTGAGAGGGTTCGGGACTCCGACGTTGGTTGGGGGAGAGTCGTCAGGGAGATGGCCGGCGGGTGAAGATGAATAGGGAAGGGGATGGTCGGCTGTAACTAGGCTTATAAGAAAAAGAAAAGAAAAAGTAAAAGAAAGGATGTATATATATAGGTAGTATTGGGTTGACCTAGAATTAGGGCTTGGTCAAACCCTTGGGAAAAGGGCTTGACATTGATATATTTCAAGGGCTATGATTCAAATGGATTTAAAATGAATGGCTATGATGCATTGGTTCAAGGTTGGGCCATGGTTTTAAGGAGGTTGATGTTGAGTTACACACTCCCAAAATTTATGGAAAAATTCACATGAAGGAGAAATAGGTTTCTTTACGTGTCGTGTCCAACGGGGTAGACACCTTAATAAACTTTTGCATAAAAGTGCCCAACAATTAGAAAATTGCACAAAGTTGGGGTTTGGATTAATTTAATTAAAAATAATGCAATTGGTGTTCTAAAATAAATTAGAAGGACATGGGACTAAAATTAAGTGGGACAGAAGTATCATGAATGAAGAAGACTTAGAATAGAATATTACCCTAATTTGGGTTGCACAAAATGGATCGAGATTGTGTCTCCAGTTTTGATTGGAACGCACAACGATGCAAAAGTCAAATTTATTGGAATTAAATAATAACGTCTACGACAAATATTATGCGACTAAAATGAAGCACAAGAGAGCATTATTATGAGTTACACAAAGGTCAGAATGAAAGGCGAGCACGTCTTAGGACAAGGTTATAAAATTTGTTGGAAGGTAAAAGTTAGGGTAGCGCTCCAAATATCGAACCAACGGTAAGGCGCAACAATAAAATAAAACTACGGTAATTAATTACAACCTTAATAATTTAATCCTAAAATAATACAAATTAAATTCATAACCCTACATTCTGGTCAGAGGTTCAACTAGTGGACTTCTAGGTCAAGTCTACTAGCTCAAATATTAATGAACACTATATAATAATATATATATAAATACACATATCATGAAATTATTTAAATAAATACACACAATACTAATAATATATAAAAAGTTAAAAATACCCCTATTTTTAGAATGTGGTAGTGACAAAGGGGTCTTGTAGAAGCATAAAATTCATGCAGGCCGCATAGAGCTCATGCCCCTTCAAAATGATAGCAGGCCGCAGAGGAGCCACATAGAGCCCATGTGGCCCGAACAACCATGGAATTGGAGGCCGCATAAGAATATCCCATGGGGCCTGAACAAACACGAATTAAGGGACCGCATGAGATTCCCTGACACGATATTCAATGCCTGTCAAAAGTTATGATACACCACTCGTCATCCAGAGCGCTTCGAGAATCGTGAGAGAGGTGGCGGCTCATAAAAAATGGAAAGTCACATTAGTACATTAATAACTTCGTCAGATGTGCTATGCCATATGTTCCCTCATATGTGGTTACAGCCCTATACAACCTTGTCATTATACGGCCTAAGTGTCCATTCGACCAAGGCCAAACGAGAGCTCGCATGCGGCCACAACGCCATATGGCCGAAGTGTCCATAAGACCAAGCCTAAAGGAGAGCACATATACAGCTATGGCCCTGTGCGGCATTGTCATTATGCAACCAAAGTGTCCAATTGACCAAGGTCAGATGAGAGCTTGCATACGGCCATAACGTCGTACGGCCGAAGTGTCCACAAGACCAAGGACAAAGTAGAGCACATAAGTGGCCAAGATATTATGCGGCTTTCAGCATGTAAGATATGTCCGTTGCAACCGAAAAGATCTTCAAACATTCAGTGTTAACTATGTGTCCCGCTAACAGACTCACGCATAAAACAGAGTTAAAAATAACCCCGAGATCCTATCAACAGCATATCCTAACTGAGGCTACGTGGCAGCCTTCTCATAGTATACGGCTACAGTTGCAACCGTATTCTGTTGAAGGAGCCACATACGGCCACCAAACAGAGGCTTATGAGGCACCTATAACCCGTCTACAGGATGGCTATAAATAGCAAGGATAGCATACCCTACAACCCCCCAGATAGCCACATACGTACACAGTGGCTCAAGAGAGAGAAAAGAGAAGAGAGCATCCTTATTCCCTCCTCAAGAGCAGAGAGCATCCTAATGGCAAACACATATGCGCATGACATAAACTATATGTTGCAATGTGATAGAATTCATGCAAATAACCAATGATTGGTACCTTTACTCGATTACTCGTATCCTTGCTGATACACTTACAACTTGTTATGCGTTCCTACGTGCTATGTGTTACATATGCACTGAGGTACGACATATCTTGCAATGTGCTATGTGTTACATGTTCTGGGTATGCAATAAGTTGCCCCTATCCTATGCAACATATAATATCATATTATTTCTCTAACGTGGACATGATAGTTGGTCAATAACCAAACGTGGCTAGGAATTGTTTGATTATTGTAGAACGCTCGGGTGAATCCAAATTTAACTATTAAGTGACAAAGTGGATTCATATCTAGCGTGCCCGTACTACGATACAACATTTAAAGGGAGTAATATATGACAACGCCATGTTATTCCAAATAACCGTAGGGATAACTAGACAACTAAAACTTGAAGAGCATTGGGAGGGATGCAATCCTGAGATCGTGCACGTGAGCCACCTCAGATGTCACGACCCGCACCCGGTTTAGGGGCACGAATGCGTGGGTACGTCCAGCCTACGCCGCAGCATCGGCGGTAGAACGCTGTCTAGGTATTGATACTATCTAACTAATGTCACGCAAATATCCAATCTCCATTAGGAGGCACGGATGTCACAAATAGATGAACATATACTCAATCACAGGATCACAGCACGATAAGATTTCAAAACAGAAATTAAAATCTAACACAACACAAGTCCACAAGAAAACTTAACTTAACAATATCCAAGAATCATCAAAATGCCGGAGACAAATCCGGTACCAAATAGTCTACTTAAGAACTAACAATAATAGTAATTTCCAGCTAGACCTCCTGGAATCACAACTACTACCAAGTCTGCAGCTACTCACCATAAGTGTCGGACAGCGGTCCTCTAAGGCATAGTCTGGAAAAATATTTCCAGTCAGGAAGGAGCAAAGCACAATCTCAAATAACAGTTCCATTAATTGATAATGTCTATAATACAATAAAACATGTTATGCTAGCTACTGAGAAAAAAATGTAATGACAGTTTAAGAGAGACAGGCAATGTAAAGAGACAGGCAATAGGCAATATGATACAGTCAGTTCATGTATAAAAATGGAAGAACAAGGTACAGTATCATATACGGGTGATGTAGTATATGATTAAAGATAGAGAACTGTAATCTATTCTAGGTGTTTGAAATAGTAGTTTCGAAATGTGATCGGCTTGGGAACATGTACAGTAGCTACAGGGCCTGGCTAATCATGGGTGAAGAGCATGATTAACACTTACAATTTTATATACTACAATAAGAGGTTATGATCACATTTCTTACTAACTACTTCCCCGCCCCCAACTAGTACTGTGGATCCAACCATGACACGTCACGATACACGAGCAAGTCAAGTCTATCATGTACGAGGTCTAATATACATGTCGTGTACAATGTCAATACGATAATCAAGATAACATCTCATGACTGCAGATCCAAGCTATACTAGTCCGTGTAGCACAGTGTCAAAGATTCAGTTGTAACATTTCAAGATCATTGAACTTATAGCAATTATCAAGAATTGGAAATTATCAGAGAATGTACTTGCCTTGGTCCTTAGCTGGTATTTATGGATGTCCTGTTCCAGAGTATCCCCTGGTAAACCAACAGTCCTATAAACACATCACAATATGACATTTGTATCAGAAGCTATCCTAACACACAATAGAAATACACTGGCCTTAGGGCTACGCTGGGTACGGTAGGGGTCATCTACTAGATAGGCCAACTATACATATATTAATATCCCTTAATTACAACAATAGCTATAAGTAAAATATATGCACTTTAAATAAAACCAATACCTGTATGTACATACAACCATATCTCCAATTAAATACGTCTACAAAATATACTAATGGTTTATACAAAAATATACCTACACATCTATAGCTATGTCAATTGAATAATAAAGATATATATATATATATATACCAAAATAGTACGTATACTATTATTTTTATATACCAATTAAATATACCTTGAAAATATGCTAAGTGTTTATATATTAAAAATGCTTATAGTAGAACACGTATTTATCTATCAAATTAAACACATATACAATATATATGTATATACAAAAACATACCAAGGGTTTATAAAAATATATATACACATATATATATGCCAATACATTATTTATGTATTAACATAATTTAAATAACTATTTCATCTATACATATATTTTATATATACTATACATTATGTATTTAATATTAATTAAATAAATGCTATGCATGTTCATGTATTTAGAGCAGTAATTAAATACATACTTGATTATACAATTTACTAAAAATAATAATATACCTATTCATATGCATAATTAAACTTACATACATACCTACATGAAATCAATTATTGAACAATAGATATATACATCTACATATACTAATTATATTAAAATATACAAAGTATATATATGAAATGCATAATATACATATACAATTTAAATATATATACTTATACATATATATACACTAATTATATACATATACATATATATTAGATTATGTATACATTAACATACACATTAATTATATATACATTAACATACACATTAATTATATATACATTAACATATATATGCTAAGAATATATATATACTAAATGTTGTATACATATATACCAATATATATATATAACAATTATATACTAAGTATATACCAAAAAAAATATATAACTTGATTTGAATAAATACGTATACGTATACACATTAATTATACATTTAACACATTTACTATACTATACATGAATCAATATATACAATTACCTATACATATTATATATACATTAATACATATACTATATCTTCTGTTTAATTATTAATTAATTAAAAAATGGACATATACCTCTCATATATTAATTTATACCCTACGTATATATACGTGTGTATATATACATATATATATATATATATATATATATAGGAAGAAAAAGAAGAAGGGAGGGGCTTACTGGCTTCTCGCCGGAGCACAGGGGAGCCGCCGGACCGGAGCTTGGCTGCGGGGTGGTTCCTGTGGTGGTGCTGGGTTGATGGTGGTGGTGGTGTATGGTGGTGATGGAGGTGGTGGTGTATGGTGGCTGCCGGACCGGAGGGAGAAGAGCAGTGGGAGGATGGGAACAGACCGGCGGGAGGAGGTCCACCGGAGTTGCTGGCTTCAGGTGGGAAGGAACGCGTGAGGGGGACTCGGCCGGATGGCCGGCTGATGGCCGCCTGAATTGGAGCAGCGGCTTCGGCGGGGAGCAGTGGACGCCGGCCAGAGGAGTTGGCCGCCGGGGTTCCGCGGGTGTCGGCTGAACAGGCCGGAGTATGGCCGGATCGCCGTCGAGGGAGTTGCAGCGGGGTGCGGCCGGGGTTGCACAGGGAAAAGGGCTCGGGGGATTGACCGGCCGCCGGAGTGGCTCGGTGAACAATAACCGGGGGGGATGAACAGTATTCCCCCCCTTTCTTCTTCTTTAAATTTCAAATGAGAAAAATTAAAGGAGAAGGAGGAAGGAAGAAGGAGAAGAAAGAAGAAAAGAGAAGAAGAAAGGAAGAAGGAGAAGAGTAGGAAAATCCTACGTTGGGGAGAGGAGAGGAGGCTTGTGAGGGTGGTGGTTTCTAGGTTGCATAGGGATTAGGGTTTGAGAGTACAAGTCATTAAATAGGGAGAGAGAGGGGGTGATGGAGGGTTGTGATGGGCCAATTTAAATGAATGGCTAGGATTGAACATGAGAAAATTCTTCATGGGGGATGAGGGTTCTTAATTAAAATTAATAGGCTCCCTCATTGATTAAAATAATTAGGTGTTGGCGCCTACAATTAAATAATTGCAACTTAGCCCCTTAAATTCGGGAAATTGCACAAACACATGAAATGATGAAAATTGGACGGGCGATTCGGGGTCCGGTGTTTTGTAGGGTCAGGGGGTACTGTAAGACTGGTACGGGCTCAATTTGCAGGGCACTGGAATTAAATTGGGATTTAAAATCAGATAAAATGGTATCCTCAATTTAAATAGAAATAAATGCAAGTTGTGTTCAACAATTAATTAGGAGTACATGGAGCCAAAATCAGGTCAGGTCATCAATACCAATATTGAAGAAGACTCAGAACAGAATATTTCCCTAATTTGGGCCGTACGAAAAATAGGTCAAGATGGCCTCCAATTTTCGATTGGAACGCACAACGATACAAAAATAGGAAATTAAAAATAACGTCCGCGACGATTTTTGTGCGGCTAGAAACGATGCACAAGGAGCATAATTATGAGTTGCAAAGATAGCAGAAATGAAGGTGGGCATGTCTAGAGCAAGATTGTGAAATTTGTTGGAAGACAAAAGTCTGGATAGTGCTCCAAATATCGAAGCAAAGGCAATGCGCAAAATATTAAATAAAATACAATAATTAATTATACTCTAAGAATTAAATTCTAGATAAAATAATAAAATCCAGAACTCTCTAATTCGGACAGGGGTTCATCTACTGGGCTTCTAGGTCTAGTCTGCTAGCTAAAATAAAATAATTAACACTGCATATAATTATATATTGGATTACACATCGCACAAAATTATTTAAATTAAATACACTATCATGCAATTAATTAAACATAATATTAAATATTGTAAAAATTCGAAAATACCCCTGTTTTCGGAATGTGGTAGTGACAAGTCTACCCACCTTAAAAGAATTTCGTCCTCAAAATTTAAATCCTCATATTAGCATTTATCATACACATCATTATTATTTCCTCAAAGTTTAAATTCTTCAATCACGAACTCAGTTAACAATTCACAAGGTCTTTCCACAATTTTCAAAAATTCTGTAAAAATCCTCGACATAGAATCAAAGTCCCTTTTCATTAAAATTTCCTTGAAAGTTTGAGTTAATAATTCAGTACCCGGAATTTAATATCCACTCCTCAAGAACTCAACAATATGATATTTAAGGATTCTCCAAATGTCACATATAAAGTTCTAAAATTCATAACTTGCAATTAAATAAATACATTGATAAGTCTCCCAAAATTTCCAAATTAATAACCAACTTAAACATGTCATAATCTTTCCTGGAATTAATTAACCACCAATTATGCCATGTTAATTTTCTTAACCATTTATTTAAATCAATAATTATCCTCAAATTTTTAATCATCTTGTTCCTCTTGTCAAGTCATAACTCCTTCATGAATCTTCACTACAGTCAACACCAATAATCACGGTCTAAGAAAATTCTACCTATAGTCATACCACATACAATCTAGGGGGAACATACATGGTTATGGTCTCATTTGTTATGGTGTTGCAGTCTATGTATCAGGGGTACTACTAACATTATAACAAGAATCATGCATACAAGCTATGGTACTAAGCAATCAATCAATCAAATAGATAGGAACAGAAGGAAGGAAAGAACAGAAATTGCTAACACATTACCTGCAGTATCGGTCTCCTCGACCGTCATCGCAAATGCCCGCCCTGCTGGGGTGGTTCCCTTTGCAGGTACTGAGCAATGTACGGTTCCACAGGTAGCCTAACTGGATCTCTATAGTCTGAAGCTGCGTGTTGGCTGAGAAGATGAGGGACTCGAAGACAATCCCTTACTCGATGTCCCGCAGCGCCACAGTGCAAACAAAGTCCTAGCCTCGTTCTACAGCTCTCCCAAAGGTGACCTGGCTTCTTACAGAAGTGACAAGTTCGTTGATCCTGCTGTACAGGAACTGGTGTCGGGTACTGCTGTTGATACTGAAATGCCCAGGGTTGTCGCTGGATAGTAACTGGTGCTAGGTACTGCGATGGATGCTGAAATGTCCATGGTTGTTGCTGAATATGAAATGGTACTTGGTACTGTTGTTGGTGCTGAATACGGGGATGCTTGGCTGGTCTTGCGCTATCATTCGTTTCTCCAAAAGTATTGTGACTCCTCTTAGGCCTGAGATCCAGATCCTCTTCTGCGATCTGAGCATCCATTAAGATAGCCTCATAGGTAGCGGTACGACGACCAGAAGTGCGCGACTTAATCTCTCTTGTCAGTCCCTTTCTAAATTTCTGGGCTCGATCTCCTGGGTCTCGAATCATAGACGATGCAAAATGGCTCAATCTACAGAATTCTGCAGCGTACTCGTCGACCGACATGTTTCCTTGAACTAAGTCATGAAACTGACTTTCCAAGGTTCCTAATGCCACGTCGGGAAAGAACTTCTCCTTGAAGAGTTCCTTGAAGGTCTCCCAAGTAAGTCCTTGCGCAGTAATTCTAAGCTCCGTACGATACCACGTGAGTGCGATATCGAACATCTGACTGCCAGCGGCTTCTATCTTCAAGTTCTCCGGAATCTGGGTCAATCGTAAGCTTCTCTCTATATCCTCTAGCCAGTCGTCAGCGTAGAGTATCCCTTCGGTGCCCTTGAACTCTCGAGGCATCATCCTTTTGAAATCCACTATAGTGCCTGATCTCTGCTGCTGGCCAGGAAACTGCTGGTATTGTGCTACTCTCTCCAAAGCTTGGAGAGTCACTTGATGAGCATTCTCCATGTTTTCTTTCATCAGCTCGGTTTGTGCCTGGTGCGCTTCTGCTTGCACCCTCTGAGCCTCAGCTTGAACTCGCTGAGCGTCTGCCGTTATTCTCTGGGCATCTACCATGCCTTGGATCAAGGTAAACATCTGCGTTCCGTCAATGGGCAAACCTTCGGGAATCGGAGTTGATGGAGGAGGAAGGTTGTCCGTTACAACGGCGGCTATCTTCTTAACAGGTGGAGGAGGAAGATCACCTACGTGCATCGGAGATGTAGGAGGAGCTACGGCTGTCTGTCCATCAGGTAGAGAGGTGGCAGACCCCTCTAAAGCTGATGTTACCGCTCTCATAGACCTTGTCTGCGGCGACATCCTGAAGACAGATCCCAAAGAATCAATTAGGGTAAAATGCGATATCATCAAGGGAGGACAGTACAGTTCTAAAGAAGCAACATTCAAGATAAATAGATTGGAAATAAACCCTAGTTGTGATTGTACGGGTCAAAGATGCATCCATGGTCTGATACCTCTATCCTTATAGGTACCACAGTTCTATCACAAGCACACTCACTGCTAGCTTCCTTACCTACTGCAATCGCTAATACTAGTATTCTTATCACTCAAATGCATAACAATTGCAACACATCATACTAACTACTGCACTTTCTAATACAACCCTTGATGATCACCCAAGTCAGTTTGCAGTGAATCTCAATCATGCTCAAGCCAACAAATCCTTACACATTATCTTATCTACTTATATACTAATATATCTCTCTCACTATAAGATCTTATCCTCAAATAAAATTCCTCAAAATAACTCCTCGAATAAATTTTAAAGTAGAATTGCATATACTTTTCTCAAGAACAATTATTTAAATACTGAAATAAAACTTAATCACACAAAATCCTTACAGACTTGTCTAGGTTTATTGAATCGAATCTGAATCCTCAAAATAAAATTTTAATAACAATATTTCAACTCCTTAATTTCAAAGTTTTTGCAATTCATTGAAATCTTCAAAATGAAATTTTAATAACAATCTCAATCTTCTCAGAGTCCTAAAATTTGAAATTCATTTTCAATCTTCAATTAAAAATTTAAATCCACCTTCTGTAGTCCAATAGCTCTAATGTTAATCACTTTCACTGTCCTCATTGACGGGCATCATTAAATAATACCATAAATCAGTCTATAAATTTACCTTAATATGAAATCAACCCTACAATGAAACCCAAAATCCAAACTTAATACCTAATCAATAATAATCAATCAATATCACAAGTGAGAATGGACGGAACAAGAGAATGATTTAAATTGGAAATTATAACAAGATTCTCAGGGGTCATCCCAGGAATCTCTCAAGGAATTGTGATTGAGTATTTGCTCTCGTCCTAGTATCCTATGTCCTAGATTTTATAGCAGGCACGCAGTAGTATAACAAGGATGTCACACTACTACGACATCGCACAACTCGCGAAGTCTGACCTGCATGGGCCACCACTAAAAACGTGTCACGACCCGCACCCGGTTTAGGGGCACGAATGCGTGGGTACGTCCAGCCTACGCCGCAGCATCGGCGGTAGAACACTGTCTAGGTATTGATACTATCTAACTAATGTCACGCAAATATCCAATCTCCATTAGGAGGCACGGATGTCACAAATAGATGAACATATACTCAATCACAGGATCACAGCACGATAAGATTTCAAAACAGAAATTAAAATCTAACACAACACAAGTCCACAAGAAAACTTAACTTAACAATATCCAAGAATCATCAAAATGCCGGAGACAAATCCGGTACCAAATAGTCTACTTAAGAACTAACAATAATAGTAATTTCCAGCTAGACCTCCTAGAATCACAACTACTACCAAGTCTGCAGCTACTCACCATAAGTGTCGGACAGCGGTCCTCTAAGGCATAGTCTGGAAAAATATTTCCAGTCAGGAAGGAGCAAAGCACAATCTCAAATAACAGTTCCATTAATTGATAATGTCTATAATACAATAAAACATGTTATGCTAGCTACTGAGAAGAAAATGTAATAACAGTTTAAGAGAGACAGGCAATGTAAAGAGACAGGCAATAGGCAATATGATACAGTCAGTGCATGTATAAAAATGGAAGAACAAGGTACAGTATCATATACGGGTGATGTAGTATATGATTAAAGATAGAGAACTGTAATCTATTCTAGGTGTTTGAAATAGTAGTTTCGAAATGTGATCGGCTTGGGAACATGTACAGTAGCTACAGGGCCTGGCTAATCATGGGTAAAGAGCATGATTAACACTTACAATTTTATATACTACAATAAGAGGTTATGATCACATTTCTTACTAACTACTTCCCCGCCCCCAACTAGTACTGTGGATCCAACCATGACACGTCACGATACACGAGCAAGTCAAGTCTATCATGTACGAGGTCTAATATACATGTCGTGTACAATGTCAATACGATAATCAAGATAACATCTCATGACTGCAGATCCAAGCTATACTAGTCCGTGTAGCACAGTGTCAAAGATTCAGTTGTAATATTTCAAGATCATTGAACTTATAGCAATTATCAAGAATTGGAAATTATCAGAGAATGTACTTGCCTTGGTCCTTAGCTGGTATTTATGGATGTCCTGTTCCAGAGTATACCCTGGTAAACCAACAGTCCTATAAACACATCACAATATGACATTTGTATCAGAAGCTATCCTAACACACAATAGAAATACACTGGCCTTAGGGCTACGCTGGGTACGGTAGGGGTCATCTACTAGATAGGCCAACTATACATATATTAATATCCCTTAATTACAACAATAGCTATAAGTAAAATATATGCACTTTAAATAAAACCAATACCTGTATGTACATACAACCATATCTCCAATTAAATACGTCTACAAAATATACTAATGGTTTATACAAAAATATACCTACACATCTATAGCTATGTCAATTGAATAATAAAGATATATATATATATATATATATACCAAAATAGTACGTATACTATTATTTTTATATACCAATTAAATATACCTTGAAAATATGCTAAGTGTTTATATATTAAAAATGCTTATAGTAGAACACGTATTTATCTATCAAATTAAACACATATACAATATATATGTATATACAAAAACATACCAAGGGTTTATAAAAATATATATACACATATATATATGCCAATACATTATTTATGTATTAACATAATTTAAATAACTATTTCATCTATACATATATTTTATATATACTATACATTATGTATTTAATATTAATTAAATAAATGCTATGCATGTTCATGTATTTAGAGCAGTAATTAAATACATACTTGATTATACAATTTACTAAAAATAATAATATACCTATTCATATGCATAATTAAACTTACATACATACCTACATGAAATCAATTATTGAACAATAGATATATACATCTACATATACTAATTATATTAAAATATACAAAGTATATATATGAAATGCATAATATACATATACAATTTAAATATATATACTTATACATATATATACACTAATTATATACATATACATATATATTAGATTATGTATACATTAACATACACATTAATTATATATACATTAACATACACATTAATTATATATACATTAACATATATATGCTAAGAATATATATATACTAAATGTTGTATACATATATACCAATATATATATATAACAATTATATACTAAGTATATACCAAAAAATATATATAACTTGATTTGAATAAATACGTATACGTATACACATTAATTATACATTTAACACATTTACTATACTATACATAAATCAATATATACAATTACCTATACATATTATATATACATTAATACATATACTATATCTTCTGTTTAATTATTAATTAATTAAAAAATGGACATATACCTCTCATATATTAATTTATACCCTACGTATATATACGTGTGTATATATACATATATATATATATATATATATATATATATATATATATATATATATATATATATATATAGGAAGAAAAAGAAGAAGGGAGGGGCTTACTGGCTTCTCGCCGGAGCACAGGGGAGCCGCCGGACCGGAGCTTGGCTGCGGGGTGGTTCCTGTGGTGGTGCTGGGTTGATGGTGGTGGTGGTGTATGGTGGTGATGGAGGTGGTGGTGTATGGTGGCTGCCGGACCGGAGGGAGAAGAGCAGTGGGAGGATGGGAACAGACCGGCGGGAGGAGGTCCACCGGAGTTGCTGGCTTCAGGTGGGAAGGAACGCGTGAGGGGGACTCGGCCGGATGGCCGGCTGATGGCCGCCTGAATTGGAGCAGCGGCTTCGGCGGGGAGCAGTGGACGCCGGCCAGAGGAGTTGGCCGCCGGGGTTCCGCGGGTGTCGGCTGAACAGGCCGGAGTATGGCCGGATCGCCGTCGAGGGAGTTGCAGCGGGGTGCGGCCGGGGTTGCACAGGGAAAAGGGCTCGGGGGATTGACCGGCCGCCGGAGTGGCTCGGTGAACAGTAACCGGGGGGGATGAACAGTATTCCCCCCCTTTCTTCTTCTTTAAATTTCAAATGAGAAAAATTAAAGGAGAAGGAGGAAGGAAGAAGGAGAAGAAAGAAGAAAAGAGAAGAAGAAAGGAAGAAGGAGAAGAGTAGGAAAATCCTACGTTGGGGAGAGGAGAGGAGGCTTGTGAGGGTGGTGGTTTCTAGGTTGCATAGGGATTAGGGTTTGAGAGTACAAGTCATTAAATAGGGAGAGAGAGGGGGTGATGGAGGGTTGTGATGGGCCAATTTAAATGAATGGCTAGGATTGAACATGAGAAAATTCTTCATGGGGGATGAGGGTTCTTAATTAAAATTAATAGGCTCCCTCATTGATTAAAATAATTAGGTGTTGGCGCCTACAATTAAATAATTGCAACTTAGCCCCTTAAATTCGGGAAATTGCACAAACACATGAAATGATGAAAATTGGGCGGGCGATTCGGGGTCCGGTGTTTTGTAGGGTCAGGGGGTACTGTAAGACTGGTACGGGCTCAATTTGCAGGGCACTGGAATTAAATTGGGATTTAAAATCAGATAAAATGGTATCCTCAATTTAAATAGAAATAAATGCAAGTTGTGTTCAACAATTAATTAGGAGTACATGGAGCCAAAATCAGGTCAGGTCATCAATACCAATATTGAAGAAGACTCAGAACAGAATATTTCCCTAATTTGGGCCGTATGAAAAATAGGTCAAGATGGCCTCCAATTTTCGATTGAAACGCACAACGATACAAAAATAGGAAATTAAAAATAACGTCCGCGACGATTTTTGTGCGGCTAGAAACGATGCACAAGGAGCATAATTATGAGTTGCAAAGATAGCAGAAATGAAGGTGGGCATGTCTAGAGCAAGATTGTGAAATTTGTTGGAAGACAAAAGTCTGGATAGTGCTCCAAATATCGAAGCAAAGGCAATGCGCAAAATATTAAATAAAATACAATAATTAATTATACTCTAAGAATTAAATTCTAGATAAAATAATAAAATCCAGAACTCTCTAATTCGGACAGGGGTTCGTCTACTGGGCTTCTAGGTCTAGTCTGCTAGCTAAAATAAAATAATTAACACTGCATATAATTATATATTGGATTACACATCGCACAAAATTATTTAAATTAAATACACTATCATGCAATTAATTAAACATAATATTAAATATTGTAAAAATTCGAAAATACCCCTGTTTTCGGAATGTGGTAGTGACATCAGACAATCGTCATGACGTGAAAGACTGGCCCCCATGGATATTTTGTCACGTCTGCACTAGTGGACGGCAATATCTGAATACTATATTGTACAATGTGTTCTACGTGATTTAGCACGGTGGCCTTACGAGGGACTGGTGCATATGCAACATGCTATGTGATTAACATGCCTCGGCTAGCCCCGCTTAACAGCTCACGATCAAAGAATTTCTAGTTATGTATTAATTATGGGATAACCTGGACTCTACCAAGCAAGTCATACAAGTGATTGCCCGATTTTGTAATTTATCGTAGTTGTGTATTGTATCTTTTGGTAAATAGTCTAGGGACATGGACTATCATGGTATGGTGGTCTAATCCTTGTTCTTGTTTGGTTGTGGAGTTATATATATATATATATATATATATATATATATATATATATATATATATATATATATATATCACACCTAGAACAATAATACTGGATAGGGGGGGCAGACAAAGCCAACTACGTATACCAGAGTACTCTATATCCTGCGATACGGTCATGGCTGTCTAGACATGTGAGGGTTTACTCTACTAAACATCTGGCAATCCTGGGTCAAGAATCCTAGGTGTCTCAATCTCAAGCAAGCAACAAGTTATATGATCACCAAATATATAATAGTAAGTTATCAAAATAAAGAACTGGCAGAGTACAATATTACATGATCGGCTCTAGCTATAGTCTAGAATATAATTTACATGTAGGACCGCAGGCTAGAATGTCCAGTCCCAAAACACGTGCTCGGTGGCTAAACATCTCAAAAGAATAATATAAAAGATCAAGAGGGTGAGGAAGAAGAAATCCACGCATGTCCTCGGGTGCTCCTCGTGTTCACCATATGGAGGCGGGAAGTATGGGAGATCCTGTAGTCTTGCTCCAAAATCTAGCCATACAAAACCTGTGGGGTCAAACCCTAAAACTCCAAGTACCTCAAGGGAGCCAAACATAGGAACTAAAACTAGTATGCAGACAAATCAATAAGAAATAGTACAAGAAACATTTATATAAGTGCAGTAGGTAAAAATAACAGTTAAACATGCACTGGAGTATTAAACAGGGATATCTGGAGTCAGGCTTCAATTAGTGTTCTCAGAATCATCTGTTGAAATAAATCAGGATGGGACTAGACTAGACTAGAAATAAGCAATCACGGCCAATCATGCCCTACGACTTGCTATCATTAACTAACTAGGGTTATAACAGTCCTAGTTACTAACACATATAATTAAAGATTCCATACAGCCATATGCCCTATAGACTATCCGAATCATCCAGAAGTAAGGGATACATAATATAATTAACATATATATTTTTACGTGTAATGCAACACTCGACAGTGTATTGGAAGTGTGCCCTTCATAACGGAGAGCTCCAAATCCATCAGGTATTGCTGGGATGTCGAGATTGCTTGTAGCTAGAAAATCTCTCTGGATGCTTCTAATTCGTTTATACTAGTTATTATCCTAGGCAAGTTATCAAGAATTCCTGATCGTGGTGCTCATGAATTTTCCTTAGACATGATGCAGGATAGGACAGGACAGGACAGGATAGTAGCTTGACAAGTACATTCAGGACAGGAATAAGTGAATCAACCACGAGAATTATCTTAGCAGTTCAAGCATTTCAGTTCAAGAAATTCTAGCATGTCAGGAGTGTGCTTTATCGAGCCACTATCAGGAATATCAGTACAGGATCAGGATTATCAGTTCCATGTCAAGACTTTAGAGTTTATTTATAATATACAATTACTAGATCATGTCAGAAAATTAAGATCAATATCAAGAATATCATATTCAGGAAATAACCAGGATTAACTAAAAACGGAATAAAAGTGAACCAGAGAATCATCAAGAGTTAAGCATATTAACGAGAATACTACCATGCAGGCGCATAAATCATCGATTCAAGGTTGGCGCACAAATGGCCAAAAATAGTTTGTGCACAACTGGCCAAAAATATTTTTGGCGCACAAATCTATTCCGGACAGTTCTGGGGCATTTGGTACAAAAGTACTCCGAGCAAGGATGGTGCACAATTTATATTAAAATACACTCTTAAATCTTGGCATACAATAATAGAAGTGCGTGAGCCAGGAGCTTGGCGCACAATCTATCATTGGCGCACAAATAAAAGTCCCCAAGCTATGAACTTGGCACACTTTCATCAAGTATGCTAGCATAAGATTTTGGCGCACAAACAAGGGCAGGAATGTCTACTAAAAGATAAAACATAATTCTCGAAGTACGGCACAAAAGTCGAGACAATACTGCAGTAGAGAACATAATTCTCGAGAAGGGTCAAAACTTATTGCTTAGTCATTAAGTAAATTTACAAAGGGCTACAAATTGTGCCATCTCTGGGGAATACCACTTAGTGCGCCAACACAGCAAAATGAGCCATTCTCCAGAAGCAATAAAGTGCGCCATTCTCCAGAAGCAACAAAGTGCGCCATTCAAAAGTGCACCAAGTAGGATTGGCGTACTTTTGAAGGAATTACCTAAGTACAAAATGTACGTAGGAGTAGAGAAGTGCGTCAAGAGTACTTAACATATCTTGGCACATTTTCTAAGAAATTTGTGAAACATACACAAGTATGCTCACTGGAACTTCGTTTATGCAATAAGGGTTCCCTGCGTACTTTTTGTATATATTCTCAGGCCAACTTTGAATTCTCCGACTTGCTGTTCTCGGGCTCAATGAGCAACAATACAAGGAAAATCAAAATCATCATGAGGACAGGTTCTAAGTATTAAGGAAATAAAATCTATTAAGTAATTAAACAAGTTATACTAAGAATCAAAACAAGATCCTTGGTTGCTCCTTCGGTTGGAAAGATGTACTTGCCTACGGTCAAGTTCGATCTTAATACTACCAAGGTTACCCTTGGCCAAGGCTAAGCTTGCTTGTTGCTCTCTGCTGGGGAGGAAACGAAGAAGGAAAGATAAATAAAAGAAAAATAAAAGGAAAGGAAAGAGAAATGGGATTGCTTATATAGCCAAGGAATTGATTGTAGGCCATTGGATCATAATCCATGCCTCTTACCCGGGTTCATCACAGCCACCCACCAAGAAAACCAAGGGACCAACGATCCAAAGCACGCATCTAAGGAAAAACTTAAAAATAACCTAAATAATGAATGAATGGCATGAAGCATAAAGTAAGCAATTAAACATAAGGCAAGCTATACACGTATAATATGCAGGGATCACTCATTGATGGAGTGTTGTTAAACATAAGTCTTGGGGTCTAGCAAAACTCAGGGGACATGTAGTCAAGGCAAGCAAGGGCATACTTGAATCAAGCACAATCCTATAATAAGACAAGAATACACAAGACAAGATCAGGGTACGAGGTATATGAACAAGTATACCTCATAATTTAAACAAATATGGGAATCAAGCACAGATATCATCCTCTCGCTCCTAAGTTGACTCGTCCGGTAAGTGATGCCCCCAAGCAACTCGACTAACCGAATAGTCTAGTTCTTGAGAATCTTCTTCCTCCGGTCCAAAATGGATACAGATCTTTCCTCATACGAAAGGTCGGTACCAACGACCAATTCTAAATGATCAAGGACATGGCTTAAATCCGGTATATAACGTCATAACTGAGATAAATAAAAAATGTTATGTACATCGCGAAGCGATGGCGGAAGAGCAAGGATATGAAATATTTCTCACTCACTCGAGAATATCGAACG
The DNA here is from genome assembly GCA_036927795.1 of Iris macrosiphon. Lineage (NCBI taxonomy): Eukaryota > Viridiplantae > Streptophyta > Magnoliopsida > Asparagales > Iridaceae > Iris > Iris macrosiphon. Next base: position 20,646,169 of record JAYESA010000016.1, read on the forward strand.
GACCAATATACTTTGGACTAAGATTTCCCCATGCACCAAATATGATGACTACTCTGGTAGGCGAAATCCAAAAGAATACATGGGCGCCAACAGAAAACTCAAAAGGTCGCCGATGCGAATTGTCCAATGACGCTGACGATCTTGAGCCACCTTAAGATGCTTCCGGGCTTGTTTGACTACTTCAACTGTCTGAGCCATCATTTTGGGATCAAGCAATTGCCTCTCGCCAATATTATTCTAAGGGACAAGGGATATGCACTTTCTGTCATATAGTGCCTCGAAGGGTGCCATCTGGATACTTGCTTGAAAACTTTTGTTGTAGAAGAATTCGACCAAGTGCAAATGATCCTCCCATGAACCACCAAATTCAAGGGTACATTAACGAAGCATATCTTCTATATTCTACATCATACGTTATAACTGACCATCTGTTTGGGGATGATAAGTTATACTAAAGTTCAGACGGTTACCCAGATCTGCTCTAGACTTTGCCAAAAGTAAAATATGAATCTGGAATCTCTATCTGATATGATGCTGACTAGCACTCCATGAAGTTTGATAATCTGATTCATGTACATCCGAGCCAACTGTTCTGTAGACTATCTCACTATGAAGAAAAGAAAGCGAGCAACCTTTGTGAGTTGATCCACTAGTATCCAAATTGTATCTCTACCAGCCGGGGATCTAGGAAGACTTGACATAAAATCTATGGTGATATGCTCCCACTTCCATTCCAAAATTGGTAAAGGTTGAAATACTCTTGCGGGTCTCTAATTCTCAGCCTTAACTTGCTGACAAACCAAACATCGGAAGACAAATCGAGCTATCTCTCTCTTTATTATTCTACCAAAAATGCGGACGAATATCTCTGTACATCTTTGTTCCTCCGGGATGCACTGAATATTGCAAACTATGGGCCTCCGACGTAATCTTGCGACGAATGGATCCATTAGATACACAAGGATGATTCCCAAAATAGAGAGTTTCATTACAGTAAATTCTCAGTTTTGGTCTATGTCCTACCTCACACTCTGCTCTAAGTCATTAAAGCTTGACATATGTTGCTTGTACTACCTTGATTCTCTCCATTATACTAGATTGAACTTACAAACCAGCCATCAATATTGTGTCGCCTAGCAAAACACGAAAAGCTGGGTGCCCCCTACCTCCAGGAAAAATAGCGAAGTCAGGGGGCCACGGGTCAAGGCCGCCCCTGACAAACTCCTCGGTGAGAAGGAAGGCAGCCTACGACATCCTTTATAGGAAAAAGGAGGAAGAAATCAAGAGAGATAAAGGTTCTTTCTCTCTCCCCTGACTACCTATTAAAAGGCTCCAAAACTGCGTGAAGGGATCGAGGCAACGAACCTAGCATTAAAGGGATGAACCTGACGCTCTATCCGCGTTATCCTCTTTAATCTCCTCGAAAACTGATGTCTCAAAGCCACGTGTCAGAAGACAGCATAAAATCCATATATATCCGGTCAAAGATAGAGCCAAATCTCCTCATTAATGAGCGGATAGCTGTCAGAGACAAATATACGGCTATGAGACTCTATAACATGCCCTACATATGCGACAATTAGTGCTCGACCATGCTTCTTTCAAAATAATCCAAACTTTTTATTTTGGAAAACTTTGAAGAAAATCTTGTAGAAGCATGAAAAACATGCAAGATGCATAAAGGCTATACCCCCTCAAAGGAATAACCAAGCTGCAGAGAAGCCACATGCGGCCCAAATAAAATGAGCCGCAAAGAAGCCACATGTTGTCACGACCCGCACCCGGTGTATGGGCACGAATAGTGTACAATGCCCAGCCTACGCCACAACATCGACGGTAGAACGCTGTTTGGATAAACTATCTATCTAGCAATCAAGATATAATAATAAAATATGAATACTCAATCACAGATCTATAAGATGGAACAATCGCACGAATAAGATAAAAGAACTGAAGAGATAATATAACTCACAAGACAAAATAATATCCAATGAGTCATATAAGAAATACTAATAACAAAGCTGGAGACAAATCCAGTACAAAATATCTAACTACTGAGCTACGAGTCTTGGGTCATCTGTCTCAATCGGGATGAGACCCTCCTGAGCCAAAGTCTCTAGCTCTAAGCTAACTATGTCCTGAGGCCCATAGTGAGTGAGTTACCACTCCTTAGTGTCATCTAGGAAAAATATATCCAGTCAGAAAAGAAGTAAAGTACATATCTAACAGTAGTTCTAATAAATAATATAAACTATGTAATAGTAAATAGAGCAAAATATATAATATACAATAAATAGGTACAAGAGATATGCAATATAGGAATACTAAAAATAAATACTAGAATGAGCAACATAGAAATGAACAAAAAATACTGCTACTAAGTGAGTGAGTACCAGCTTCAACATGTGATCGGCTTGGAAACTTGCACAAGGATTATGGCCTGGTTAATCATACGTACGGTGTATGATTAACACTATTTAAGGAACTATACATGTACAATGAGGGTATGATCACATATCTATACTAAATATTTCTCGCCCCTGACTGGTATAGTGGATCCAACCATGGCACGTTATGATACGAGATTCTCTGGGTAGGTAGCAAGTCTCCCGAAGAATCAATATTTGTACATGAATAATAAGAACAAGAAATAAGGCTTGCACAAGATACACCATAAATACCAAGGAATAACATCTCATAACGAGATCCGGATATACCAATCCGTGTAACCATTGTGTCAAAAAATCAAGAATATCTACACTAAATACAAGAGAAATAGAGGATATCATGAATGAGAAACTATCAGAGAATATACTCGTTTGGAATTCGGTGAGCAGTATCAAAGATGTTCGGTCCGGTGCCTCGGAGACCTAAATATGGAATATTATATCAATACAAGATTTTGGAATAAAAATAAGTTAAACTAGTCAAATTCTAGGTCATAAAGTCATTTCTAAGTCAAAACAGTCGAACTAGTTTAACTCTAGGTCAAACCAGTCAAACTTGGTCAAACTAGCTATTTCTAGGTTGTATGAGTCACGAATAGTGTACAACGCCCAGCCTACGCTGCAACATCTAGGATATTGGATCCATACATTATGTAACTAGCATCTCTAGGATACTGGATCCATACATTATGTAACTAGGCTATACTAGCTATACTAGGATACTAGAAAACTAACAAAATACCGTATCATAAGATACGTAAATTATTATATATGAAAATATTATAATATATATACAAGACAAAGTATATAGTTTTTCTAGCTAAACTAATGCTAAATGGATATCTTGGCTTTGAACCAAATGCGGTATCACACCACCTACACACTCATCTTGATATACAAACTCAATATCTTGAGTATAAACCAATACCTTGACATTACCTTGGTATCACAAGGTAATTCAATATCTAACATATAACTAACTACCCATACATCTCACTATACTCTAAGATGCATTTAAACTTATAAAAATACTAAACTAAATTAACATACTAACATACCCCTTCGGATATTCAATACCCATACCCAAGATACCTCAACTCTCATTACCTTGGTGTAACTCAAGGTAATCTAAAAATAATACTAACCCATGCTAACTAGTGCTTATATATATATATATATATATATATATATATATATATATATATATGCTAACTTACTAACAATATATACATAACTTACTAACTTATCAATATAAACTAACTAGCTTATTAACTAGCTTATCCTAATTTATCCACAACTTAAACTATAAGCACTCAAGATACTGCAGCTTATCGCTACTTCTGCTGTAGCTTATCATTTCTGCTTTTACTGCTTATCGTTTCTGCTGTTGCTGCATCTGCTTACTGCTTCTGCTGTTGCTGCTTCTGCTGCTTCAGTTTCAGCTTACTACTTCTGTAGCTGTAGAAGCATAAAAAATTTGCTGGGGAACTATACGCGTAAAACCCCCAAACATACATGAAGTATGCATAAAATAGAAGCTTCAGAACCATACGCGTAAAATAAGACTTCAGTGTTGCCCGCGTAAAGCAGCACCTCAAGCCTGTTTTGGCATAAAAAGGTTGCTACACTCCGACGTAAACTACGTCTGCTTTTAATGCAGCTGGAAATTATACGAGAAACTCTTCGTATTCCTCGAATGAACCTGTCAGACAGAACAGTGAACCTGACTCCTGACAAAGAGTACTGCACGACGATCGAGAGGACGGCTGTAATGATGATTCTGTATAGAGTCCCAGACTGTCGTTTAGTGACATAATCCTTGATATGAGACATTCTTTACGCATTCAAGGAATACGCTGCATATTCTACACAGGCAGAGATGAGCCTTACGCTCAGGATGAGATAAAATCAACCGCCACGTCAAAAGCTGCTCTTAGTACAGAACTCGAGGCATGTCTCTGCAGTTAATGCGCGAGATGGGGGCAGATCTCTGTATTTAATGCACGAGATTTGGTCCTACTTTTAACGACTGGGAGAGCTAAAATTAGGGCTAATATGCTCACGTCACTATCCCTGCATATTATGCCAAACCAGGATATTTTCAGCTATAGGAGCACGCCGTATGCTATCTCCTTGAAATACGCCAACTCATGCTACATTTGCAAAGGTACATGATAAAGCTACTTGGCCCAGAATACGCTCAAGACCTCAGTCAAGGAAGGATAATTGGCTATCTTTACGCTAGTGACCTATCCATGTAGCATCAAGATTTACGCAGAACTTGGCTTTTACGCCATTAAGACAGCTACTTGGCTTTTACGCCAACAAGACAGCTACTTGGCTTTTACGCCATCAGAACAGCTATTTGGCTTTTACGCCAACAAGATAACTATTTGGCTTTTACGCCAACGAGATAGTTATTTAGCTTTTATGCCAACCTTCTCTACGCAAAGGGCAGTTACCTACGTGGCTTGCATGCCGTGATCTTCGATGAGCGATTATACGCGTTACCTCATAATGGAACACGCGTCACACGCAGATTCAGGAGATCATTCAGACGTGGGTAGCAGTTATTATAACCGCCGCATAAAAGGTGCAGTTCTCTTCTCTGTTCGGTTTCTACGCCTACTGGTCAGTTACTGTGACCGAACTCTATAAATAGAGACCTCCGGCCACAGGAGACAGGGGTCACATTCAGGTCAAGAAAAGATCGGAGAGAAAAAAGAGATCGAAATCAGAAGAGATCAGAGAGAGTACACATAGAGAGTGGTGATTGATAACTTTGGCAACGAGAGTTCAATCCCTCCTGCAATCTTTGAAGCTTCTTCTTCTTCTTCTACAGCACTTCTTCATCATCGTGTGGTCCAAGGGATAAAGTGATCGACCGCAGATCAGACTCCTATAGCAATATTTCCCCAGAATTATTTTTATTGTACTTAACATCCTCGTATAGGATTAATTGTACTTCTTTTTGTTGTTTGTAAACAAAGAAAGGGTTTCGTATAAACCTAGTTTCATTTCTTCTGTTTATCATCAAACACAAGATGGCGACTCTGTTGGGGACTACGTTCTCATCTGACGAGAAAGCCATTGCTCAACACGATGCTGTATCCGTCGGATCAATGAAGAAGACTTTGGTCATCCAATTCGACCAATCGGCTTATGAAGACATGCTTCGAGCAGGGGATAGCTCTCATTCCCTCTCTGTCCAGGACAATAGGAAGTTGCGTAAAGTATGGATGCCCCGAACATCCTCTACCCTACCTGCGTGTAACATCCCGTTCCGCTCAAGCGGACTGCCGACTCAAACGGCGAAAGTGCGACTGTCCCGACCCGCCTTGTCTCAAACGAGATGCAAAAGATATCCAGACTTGTCCCTACAGGAATCTGGCTTGGACTTTCAGAGGCTCGCTTGACGTATCGCTCTACCGAGGCGAATCATCGCTAAGGTGGGTGGCTACGGTGAACTTGTCTTTGCTTAGCCAGCACACATAAAATCTGGAATATTCATGCTAGTCGCTAGGTGATTCACCCCCTGCATGCTAATAAATCCAACGCACCTAGCTAAGGGAATAATCCCAACTTGTATTGCTTGCTAAAACATGGAAATAAAATACTGCTTATGTTCAGACCCTCGCATGCTAAGTCCCTAACGATTTCATCTCTCAGCTTACCTTCGGGTTCGAGCAACGTGCCTGCTTATGTTCCTTAGAAATGCATGCTTGTCTGCTTGAATGTTGCCTTGTTTTCATCTAACTCCGGAAGACTACTAAGTAGTCGTTCCATGCATGTTTGACCCTGCAAGTATTCGGGACCGTTAGGTCACCAGGCAGCCCCGAACCAGGGGAATGCATCAAGCAAGTTAATCACTGTACAGAATCATGATTCAAGTACCTCCTGTAATTGTGTACTACTGTACTACTGTTCTACTGTACCACTGTACCACTGTACTCCTGTTCTACAGTACTCGAGTATCTAGTGAAATTGGAAACTGACCCTGACCTGCATGTCGCGGACAACCCGGAAACGAGGCATAGTTCCACGGACGGTCTTCGGGGCACTGGGGCCGCTCCGATCCGGATGGAACTTCATTATTTCTGCCAACTGTACTAGACGAGATAGTGTGCAGCGCCTACCGTTCTTTCGCTGCATACCATCCGCTCCATGGCTGAACTCTACTGTATAGTCTACTGTACTAAACGAGATGGCTTGTAGCACCACTGTACTTTCGTTGCAAACCATTCTCGTTTAAGACTAGTATCCTTTATGGCTATGCCAGCGACTCATGTTCATATAGATAAGTCATCCTCGCTTAGCGGCTACCCGCGTGCGAGTTACTGCATCGTATCAAGAATAACTGAACACCTGAACGATCATGTTAAAACGACCCTCGTGTATGCATATGCTATACTCCTGAATGTTATACTTGCCCGTGCATGAATTAACATGTTTGCCTCAATGTTTGCCTTGGACAGGGAAGGAGATGGTAAGTTGGTAAGTCTCGCCGTGTTTTCTCTCCTGTTGCACGGCGCACTGCCCGACACGATAAGCTATTCAATGCTTGCATGAAACTGATCCTAAGGCAACTAGAAAGACAACTTAATAGTTTTGCACGAAACCTGTATTACGTGTTTGGATTTGTCGAGCGGGCGAGTAGCTTCCCCACCAGTGCATTCAATGTACTGATAATCCACCAGTTTGTATGCAGGGTGCGGGAGAACCTCGTTCGGTGCGAATGCCTCCAACGTGCGTGCTAAGGCGTGGACATCACTCCGAAGCAACGGTGCGTCCGGAACAGAAGCACATATACAAGATATAATGTTGTGAACATCGCCCGAACTCGCCTGAACATCGTCTGTACAATCATTCCACAGTTGTAGCCACTTGGCACGCTTTTACTGTTTCAGAGAGAGAGGCTTGAGCGACTTGTAATCTCGGCTATACGCCGCCTGTAACACTTGTTCATATCAATAAAAGAGCTTGCTTTACTTTAACTGGTGATTCAATGCTTCCGCTATATTTGTTGACTCAGTAAACCTGTTACCGATCGCCTATGCGTTCATGACTCCGCTGCACTCGGACAATCTGTGCGACTCTGTGGCTTAGAACTCTAACCGCCAGCCAATGAACCATGGCCTTGTACGGACGTAGATCACGCTCGTGCGGCATCACGCCCGGATGGGTCAAGCGATCGTTCCGCGGGAGCGCTGGCGAGGGTGATTCCCGCCTAGCGGGAACGGCCGATTAGCCTGCGGGAGATTGGGGCGTGACATGTTGGTATCAGAGCCTGGCTTCTACGCCTTTGGACTTCGATTCGATATCTCTGTTTCGAAAGCTCATTCGTGGGTTATGTGCACGCTCTCTCTCAATGCCTCGATGGGATGTTCCAATAATAAGTCTAAATACTTTTAAAATGCGTTTTGAATGATATGCTTGCTTGTCTGGTTGTATGCTGCAAGTGGCCTTTGAGCCAACCTGTGCGAACCTTTTGAGAGTATCGCTAGTAGCTTGTCCGACTTTCACTAACTCTAAGTTTGGTTGAATGCATCTATTCGAGGGACGCCTTGAACTAGTGCACCATCCAAGACTTAGGAAAAGGTAAAACTCGAGTGCTGAGACTTCGCTATCACTAAGCTGGTTGACGTGTTCACGCTAGAAGTGCACTTCGAAAGTGCGCACGATCCAGTCTAAGCGATATGCTGATTTTGACACTTGTGCAAGTGAAAATCCAAATGAAACAAGTACAACGACTTGTCTAGGATTGCCTCAACCCTAGATTATTGCTTGTCCTCAGTAAGTCTCGAGGACGAGACTTTTTCTGAGTTGGGTAGGATGTAACACCCCGTTCCGCTCAAGTGGACTGCCGACTCAAACCGCGAAAGTGCGACTGTCCCGACCCGCCTTGCCTCAAACGAGAAGCAAAAGATATCCAGACTTGTCCCTACAGGAATTCGGCTTGGACTTTCAGAGGCTCGCTTGACGTATCGCTCTACCGAGGCGAATCATCGCTAAGGTGGGTGGCTACGGTGAACTTGTCTTTGCTTAGCCAGCACACATAAAATCTGGAATATTCATGCTAGTCGTTAGGTGATTCACCCCCTGCATGCTAATAAATCCAACGCACCTAGCTAAGGGAATAATCCCAACTTGTATTGCTCGCTAGAACATGGAAATAAAATACTGCTTATGTTCAGACCCTCGCATGCTAAGTCCCTAACGATTTCATCTCTCGGCTTACCTTCGGGTCCGAGCAACGTGCATGCTTATGTTCCTTAGAAACGCATGCTTGTCTGCTTGAATGTTGCCTTGTTTTCATCCAACTCCGGAAGACTACTAAGTAGTCGTTCCGTGCATGTTTGACCCTGCAAGTATCCGGGACCGTTAGGTCACCAGGCAGCCCCGAACCAGGGGAATGCATCAAGCAAGTTAATCACTGTACAGAATTATGATTCAAGCATCTCCTGTAATCGTGCACTACTGTACTACTGTTCTACTGTACCACTGTACCACTGTACTCCTGTTCTACAGTACTCGAGTATCTAGTGAAATTGGAAACTGACCCTGACCTGCATGTCGCGAACAACTCGAAAATGAGGTATAGTTCCACGGACGGTCTCCGGGGCACTGGGGCCGCTCCGATCCGGATGGAACTTCATTGTTTCAGCCAACTATTCTGGACGAGATAGTGTGCAGCGTCTACCGTTCTTTCACTGCATACCATCCGCTCCATGGCTGAACTCTAATGTATAGTCTACTGTACTAAACGAGATGGCTTATAGCACCACTGTACTTTCGTTGCAAACTATTCTCGTTTAAGACTAGTATCCTTTATGGCTATGCCAGCGACTCATGTTCATATAGATAAGTCATCCTCGCTTAGCGGCTACCCACGTGCGAGTTACTGCATCGCATCAAGAACAACTGAACACCTGAACGATCATGTTAAAATGACCCTCGTGTATGCATATGCTATGCTCCTGAATGTTATACTTGCCCGTGCATGAATTAACATGTTTGCCTCAATGTTTGCCTTGGACAGGGAAGGAGATGGTAAGTTGGTAAGTCTCGCCGTGTTTCCTCTCATATTGCACGGCGCACTGCCCGACACGATAAGCTATTCAATGCTTGCATGAAACTGATCCTAAGGCAACTAGAAAGACAACTTAATAGTTGTGCACGGAACCTGTATTACGTGTTTGGATTTATCGAGCGGGCGAGTAGCTTCCCCACCAGTGCATTCAATGTACTAATAATCCACCAGTTTGTATGCAGGGTGCGGGAGAACCTCGTTCGATGCGGATGCGTCCAACGTGCGTGCTAAGGCATGGACATCACTCCGAAGCAACGGTACGTCCGAAACAGAAGCACATATACAAGACATAATGTTGTGAACATCGCCCGAACTCGCCAGAACATCGTCTGTACAATCATTCCACAGTTGTAGCCACTTGGCACGTTTTTACTGTTTCAGAGAGAGAGGCTTGAGCGACTTGTAATCTCGGCTATACGCCACCTGTAACACTTGTTCATATCAATAAAAGAGCTTGCTTTACTTCAACTGGTGTTTCAATGCTTCCGCTATATTTGTCGACTCAGTGAACCTGTTACCGATCGCCTATGCGTTCATGACTCCGCTGCACTCGGATAATCTGTGCGACTCTGTGGCTTAGAACTCTAACCGCCAGCCAATGAACCATGGCCTTGCACGAACGTGGATCACGCTCGTGCGGCATCATGCCCGGATGGGTCAAGCGATCGTTCCGCGGGAGCGCTGGCGAGGGTAATTCCCGCCTAGCGGGAACGGCCGATTAGCCTGCAGGAGATCGGGGCATGACACTGTGCACTCTCCCTCTCCGATCAACAAGGTTGTGACATCACGACCTATACGCTCTGTGCGTAAAAACCCATCTTCCGTCTGTGACGTGGCAGACAAAGCTTCTGGTAATGCCCTAGGGCCAATCCAGAAGTCCAGAACGCGCTTTGCGCATAAAACTTTGTCTCCCGTCTGTGACGTGGCAGAAAAAAAATTTGATAAGGTCTCAGCGCTAATTCAGAAATTTCAAACGCGTCCAGCGCGTAAAACTTTGTCTCCCGTCTGTGACATGGCAGACAAAATTTTTGCCAAGGCCTCAGTGCCCGCACAGAAAATTCAAACGCACCTTGTGCGTAAAAATGCATTCGATGGACCCTTGGATCACATCAAGGGAAAACGCGTGGCGAATCTCCCGAACTCTAGAGTTGTACGCCACAAAGAGAAGAAGATTACGCGAACTCCTCCTATTTTACGCGAATCTGTACAAAGCTCCAGATTATGCCAGGATAAGCCCATTCGCGTAAAGAAGACCTGCTTCATGGGGAAATACGCTCCCCAGACGGATGATGGATCATATGTCACTCACATGGGCGAACTGTTGTATACTTATGGCAGAGAGAGGGTCATGGTTCCCAATATCCACGCTCCTACTGATGTAAAAAGACAGAATAAGCCTTCTTCTTTTTCTGTTAATCCCCCTAATTTACGTGATTTCTTAATCCAGAAGCACAAAGACAGGGGATCTTCTAACATGTCTATTATACCCCCTAAGGAGCACTGTTGTAATAGTCATAAAGTTGTAATTAACTACTGTTGTTCTAAGGCAAAACGGTCAGTTTTCGACCGGTTGAACTACTCTGTCTCTACAGGAAGACGAGCCGACATTCGCATCAGTGAACATGGCTTCACACATTCCTAGAGGAAGGTCAAGCTCAAGATGTCATCCCTCTAGAACTCCAAGCCAAAGAAGATTCGACAGACTCCTTGAGAATATTGAGGCAGGTGTTTTTTGAAACACCCGTTCGAGGTCACGACAATCGGCTTCATATTCTTCTGATTCCGATACTGGGGGTCGCCAGTTTTCCGATTCGGATGCTGAAAGTATAGACTCGATCTCTACAGAGATCTATACTAATCCTTCAGTAGCATCCAGGGAAATAGGAGTTTATGCCATTGGAGACGAACATGAAGAGGCTTTCCCATCAGGAAGTTCTGACCAACGCATCGCTGTATTGGAAGCATCGCTTAAAGAGATGCATTCCATAATGGAGAGTATGCGTCAGATGATGGTGACTCAACATGCAGCTGCAATAGCTCAAACATCGGTTCCTCCAACTCAACTACGTGTGGGGGTGGACCTACCTCCATCCAATGCAAACCAGGAGCCTATTCTAAATCAAGAGTCAGCAGCTCCTCAACTTATAAATTCGAAGAATGTATTGCCTCCTGTTGGAGTTATAATACAACCGATCTCTCACCACTCTGCGGTCCCTCTCCCAGCTGAAGATCCGATGCAGGCAGTTCAGGAATTGAAAGCCCAATTTGATGCCTTGAAGCATAAAGATCGGCTCAAGAAGTTGGGGATCAACCAGCCATACCCAGCTATCTGGGACGAGATCCCTTTCCCATCTAAATACAAACCACAGGCTATGGTTTTGTTTGAGGGAAAGACGTCACCGAGCCAATACATGAACTACTTTAGCATGATGACAGTATTGTTGCAAGGGAATGACGCCCTTCTCACTCGAGTGTTTAAAGGCTGTCTGTCTGGAGTGGCCTATCAATGGTACCGTAGTCTGTCGGACAACTGCATTACTTCTTTTGATGATTTCAAGACTCTGTTCTTCACTCGATTCTACGAAGGAGGAATGGACATGTCTATGTCCTCGCTCATCAAAGTAAAGCAGAAGGAGAAAGAGAGTGTTCGTACTTTTATCAAACGCTTTCGTCAGGCTACTTTGCAGATGCCTCCCGGAGTTTTGGATTCTGCCTTGGTGGACATTTGCAGGAAGAATCTTCTCCCGCTAATCTCAGTGTTCACGGGACCATATCAGTTCCATGATTGGCCCTCGTTTATCATCTCAGCGGTAGCCACTGAAGATAACAGTCGGAAGGCGCGTGACAATGGAATCATGATCTCTACCTCTGATAGAGGGAAGCGGTCATCTTCCAATAACGATCATGCTCATAGTTCCAAAGAAGCTCTGGCAATCAACACGTCTATGCAACATACTCCGGTAACTACGCAGACAAATTCTGGGACTTCCAGGCCTAAAGAAGAATATTCTTTTGACGACGACGATATTCCGAGCATATTCGATTGTCTAGTCAAAAGTGGCAAGCTTACTCTTCCCGAGGTAAAGCGGCCAAATGAAGTCGGCAGTACCAATAACCCTAAGTACTGCATTTTCTACAGATACATACATCACCCCACAAAGGCATGTTATGTATTAAAAAGGAAAATCCAGGAGCTGATCGACGCCAAGGCCATCACTCTGCGTAATAGCGAGAAGACGGTCACTGCCAACATAATCTCGCTCCAGTTTGGCAATTTGCCCCCTCAGGAAGTCCTGGATGGTGTAGTACCTATTCCACGGGCAATGATGAACATTGTTAATCTCCCTCCAACCAGGGGTCAAAATCATGACCTGGTACCCCTAACTACAAAGTATGGTGAGATTATGTGGGTTCATCCTAATCTGGTGTTAGAGATTGAGGAAGAGAGTCAAGCTGCTAAAGCTAAGTCTAAAAAGAACTCAAAATGCAAATCATGCCATATGGTTGCAATATCCCCAACATCAGAAGAAGAGGCTTTAGCAACCGGAACTCGGTCAGGCAAAGCCTACCTCAAGGACTATGGAGGAAACCAGGGGGAATCAACGGCAGACACTTCAGCTGCCAAACCTCCAGAGCCTGAACCTGTTATACCAGAGGCAGGTCCTTCTAAGCCAACTTCGGTGGACAAGGGCAAGCAAAAAGAAGTTCGTTTTGATAAACCTTTAAAGAATATTCAAAACAAAGGTTTAGAAAAACCATATAATTTTGACATCTTGGCCCAGTTAGCTAATACACCAGCCAGCTTGTCTATTTTTGACCTCCTAAGGCTATCCAAAGACACTCGTCAAGCCTTGAGTGAAGCATTAATGCAGGCGGATGTATGCTTGACTCAGCTCAAATCCCCTGATAAAGAGCATGTGGCGTGCCCTCAATGCCATAGTGTGATGGAAGTGGTTCCTAATATCACTTTCACTCAAGAGGACATATTGTTAAAATATAACAAGCATGACCGACCTCTCTATTACACCAGATATGTTGGCTCCATGGAGGTAGATCGGATTCACATAGATTCGGGATCGTCGATCAGCATTATCCCTCACAGTCTGCTAAGGCCGTTGAGAATCCCTACAAGCAAACTGGCTTACACTACCACCACAATCATGGGCTTTAATACCAGGAAGAGCAAACCGTTGGGGAAGATTCGTCTAAGGATCCAGATTAGTGATCTTAGATCAGTGGTTATATGCTACGTCATTGATTCAGAGGTGTCTTACAATATTCTATTGGGCAGACCTTGGATCCACGATCACAATATCGTTCCTTCCATCCTACATCAATGCTTCAAATATGTAGACTCCCAAGCGACAGTAAAAATAGAGTTTGCGGATCATAATCCGTTCAAAGGGGTTGAATCTTACTATTCTAATGCCATGTTGTACACCCAAGACTATATGAAGGAGGTGTCAAGCAAGACAGAAGAGGAATCCTACCAGGAGCCAGCAGAACCATCTACTGAGCAACCTTTATCAATCCAGGTGAAAGGACGGACTACCCGTCCGAAGGTCATGGAACCCATGGCTATCTACTTGAGCAGAACTAAATCGGGAGGAGGAAGTGATCCTCTAGTGATCACTTTGAACCAGAAGCCCCTACCTTTGGTCATCAACCTCAGGCGCAACAAGCAGCCGACTGATGTAAATACAACCGGGAACGTAGTTTCTGACGATAATAAAGATTCTCTTTTCCAGTATATTGACGCTCAATTTCCAAATCAGGAATCCCCCCCCATAGATATAGCCCACAAGCTTTGAAGATTATGCAAAGTATGGATTATGACTTGAAGTTGGAGCAGGCCTCAACTATGGGAAAGGCAGACGAATGATGTTGCATGGTGATCCCTATTGTCAACGAATTCATTTTGGGTTAGGGTATACCACACATCTTGCAACTTCCAATGACTCTGAGTCAAGTGAGGAGACCATTTCCTCTTTTCAAGACGATTTGTCATCCTCTGATTCAGAAGAGGAACTCGAACAGGTATTATCAGTAAATATGGTGTTGACAGATTCTCTCAAAACAGAGAAACAAGAATCTGAACCATTTGAAGATGAATCCTGGGCTCAGCAAATGGATACACAATGGGAACTCCGATTCGAGCAAAGAGAACCACCCACTGAGGATGAAGTTATCCAAGTCGATGTTGGGGATAAATTTTCACCAAAGACGATATTTATCAGCAACAACCTTTCTGAAGAAGAAAGGAAAGAAATAATCCAACTGATAAAAGAATATATCGATGTCTTTGCGTGGAATTATGAAGATATGCCAGGTCTTGATCCTAAAGTGGCAAACCATAAACTCAACATACGGTCCAATTCGAAGCCTGTAAAGCAACACCAACGCCGGTTCTGTTCGGATATGATGGATGCCAATGAAGCTAAAATTAAGAAGCTAATAGCCTGTGGGTTCATCCGAGAAGAATAACATCCTGACTGGGTCGCCAATGTTGTCCCGGTCATAAAGAAAAGCGAAAAAGGGCGTGTCTTCAATTTCCGATATCTAAATGCAGCTTGCCTTAAAGATGAGTTCCCTCTTTCCATTACAGACATCATGATCGATAATATGTGCGGTTTTGAGCGCATGTCTTTCATGGACGGATTCTCAGGATATAATCAGATTAAGATGAATCCTGAAGATGAGAAGCATACTGCCTTCCGAACAGCATTGGGGGTATATTGCTATACGGTTATGCCTTTCGGATTGAAGAATGCTGGGGCTACGTATCAACGAGCTATGAGTAACATATTCCATGAGCACTTACGCAAAATAGTAGAATGTTACGTAGACGATATTGCTGTCAAAAGCCGCCTCAAGGATAATTACATCCAAGACTTGAAGACAGTATTCGAGTTAATGCGCCAACATCAACTCAAAATGAATCCTACAAATTCCTTTCTTGGTGTATCCAGTGGCAAATTCCTGGGATTTGTCATTACCGCTAAAGGCATTCAAGTAGACCCTGATAAAGTAAAGGCTATCTTAGAAATGCGACCACCCCATAATCTGAGGGAACTCTGGGGATTTCAAGGTCGTCTGGCTTATATCAGGAGATTTATATCCAACCTCTCTGGGAGATGTCAACATTTTTCTCGCCTGATGAAGAAAGGTGTGTCATTCATATGGGACAAAGCCTGTCAGCAAGCGTTTAATGATATCAAACGCTATCTTACTAATCCTCCAGTTCTGGTGCCTCCCGTCATAGGAAGACCATTTTTGTTGTATGTTCGAGCAATGGATCATTCTTTAGGGGCTCTCCTCGTACAGAAGAACAATGAGGGTCATGAACAGGCTATCTACTATCTACGCAGGATGATGATCGAAGCTGAATACCGGTACAATCCAGTGGAAAAAGAATGCTTAGCCCTAATGTTCGCCATTTAGAAGACGCGATATTATGTCACGGGTCAAACTATTCATATCATCTCCAGAATCAATCCTCTTCGAGTATTGATGAACAGGCCAAGTGTTCTTAATTCCCGACTCGCAACTTGGGTGATGTTATTAACACCGTATGATATGGTGTATGTCCCTCAGAAGTCCATAAAAGGTCAAGCCTTAGCTGATTTCTTAGCTGCTCATCCAATTCCGAAAACCTCTAAACTATACGAGGACATTCCCGACGAAGTTGCAGAATATAATTCTGTAATGGAAGGTGATACCTGGCAGCTATTCTTCGATGGTGCATCCAGGACTGGTCCCAGGGGAAACGTGGTTTCAGGAGTAGAAATTGTCTTGGTAACTCCTGATAAACTCGTCATCTATCGAGCATATTCTCTTAGTGAACCCTGCTCTAATAATGTGGTAGAGTATAATGCCCTACTAATCGGGCTTCAAGTGGCTAAAGAATTGGATGTTGAATACCTGGAAGCTTTTGGTGATTCTCAGTTGATTGTCAATCAAGTCAGAGGAATATATGAAGTCCGCAATCCAGACCTCATTTTTTATCACCAAGCAACGATCGAGATAGCCATATCTTTTAAAGGATTCTTCCTAGAGCACGTGCCTCGATCTCAAAATTTGGAAGCTGATGCTCTGGCCAGTTTAGCTGCAGATCTAGCCATTCCTATAAGAAGGCAAAATTCGGTGATCCTTCTTAACCGAGATTTATTCTGTGTGAAAAATAATTTTTACATAGAACGCAGCTACGCCGTAAACACGGTTCCTCCTAAGAGAGACTGGAGAAGTCCCTTTATAGACTTTGTGTCATACGGAATCTTACCAGAGGATCCTAAAGAAGCAATATCCATCAAAAGACGATCACTACGCTTCTATTTTGATACGTCTTCACAATATCTATATCGCCGAACATACGATGGACTGCTACTACGATGTCTCTCTGACGATGATGCAAAATGGGTTATCCGAGAAGCTCATGACGGTGTATGTGGAGCACATCAATCCGGTCCTAAGTTACAGGATCGTATCAGGAGGATGGGCTACTACTGGCCTACCATGATTGCAGATGCCATGAAAAATGCGAGACAATGCAAAGCCTGTCAAGTTCACGCAGATTTTATACATCAGCCTTATGAGTATTTACATCCTATGATTGCATCATGGCCCTTTGAAGCATGGGGTATGGACATCATTGGTCATATTCACCCGTCGTCTTCTAGAGGACATCGGTTCATATTGGCTATCACGGATTATTTCTCTAAATGGGCGGAGGCGATCCCTCTTGCTGAGGTAAAGACATCCAACGTGATCAGCTTTATCAAGCATTAAATGATTTATCGCTTTGGGATACCCCGAAGGATAATTCATGATAACGGACCTCAATTCATCAGCCAAGCGTTTCACCAATTTTGCGATAAGAATCGGATACAGAATATGACCTCAACGGCTTATAATTCTGCTGCTAATGGTCTGGCGGAAGCCTTCAACAAAACTATCATCAAACTCTTAAAAAAGTTCGTCTCTTCGAACAAAAGAGATTGGAATGAGAAACTGGGAGAATGTCTCTGGGCATAACGCACAACGGTACGAACACCAACAGGTTGTACCCTATTTTCATTAGTTTATGGGTTTGAAGCAGTTCTCCCCATTAAAATCCAAATTCCATCACTCAGAATAGCAGTGGCTAATGAGTTGACTCAGGAAAATAATGATCACTTAAGGCTTCAAGAGCTAGAAGGATTAGACGAGAAACGCCTTCAAGCTCAGCAGCGCATTGCGTTCTACCAGGCACACATTTCCAGAGCTTTTAATCAAAAAGTGAAGAAAAGAGTGTTCAAAGTTGGTGAACTAGTTTTAGTTATGAAGAGTCCAATGATTATTATACACAAAAGTAAGGGCAAATTCCAGCCTAAATGGGAAGGTCCTTATGTGATTGAAACGACGTTCTCAAATGGCGCCTATAAATTAGCCAAGCCTAATGGAGATTTAATAATGGCTCCTATCAACGATAAATTCCTGAAAAAGTACTATACTTAATCTCCTTTGTTCAAAGGAGTATGGTGAAGATTTCATTCTGATAACATTTCATACAAAGATTGGTTGGATCATATTCTATCATGTTATTATGACCTCTGAATAGATATGTTTGACTAATTTGAAACTTCAAAACCTATCACGTCCATATTATCTCTGATAGTATTTTGTATACAAATTTAGTTGGAACATATTCTATCATGTCCATATAACCTCTGAATAGATATACCCAACTGAAACTTACCGAAAGTATATCACGTCCATATTACCTCTGATATCACTTTCATCTTAGCCTATCATTTTTTTTCAAAAGTGATAGTTCCACAAAATCAGAAAAAAATATCTTTATTATCTCTGAAAATAGCAAAATTATAGAAGAAGCAAAAAGATACATCATTGGGGAGGAGAAGTTAAATCCCTAATCTGTCACGCCAAAGCAGCCATCCTCTCATTCCTGGAGTTTAAAATATGGTTGCGAGCCTGTTCTAGCCTTGCCTCGTCGTCGTTCAAGCAAGATAGTTCAGACCGAGCATCAACAAAACTGGAGCGGATGGTATCCGCACGCGTCAAGTTCTGCTGAGCTATCTCCACTTGGCCCTTAAATACATCACGAGCTGCCGATGTCTTGAGAAGCCTCTCCCTTGCCTGAGTGAGTTCAGCTTCCAAATCTTGAACCCTCGCTTCATCTCCCTCATATTCGGCCTGGCACTTAGCTAGCTGAGGGATAAAATCCACCAAGATAGCCCGCTCTTTATCCATCTCTTATTGCTGTTCCTGGATGGATTTGTCTAGAGTTTCTATTTGCTCAGCAAGATCTACAGTTAAGGAGTCATACTTAGCTTGAACCAGATCGTCGATGCTGCCCCGAGATAGTTACAAATACTCGTTAATGGGTTGTTCTAAACCATTAACTATTTGCTCTAGCGCATCAGCTCTGTCATTATCACTGAAATTCCTAATCTGCACTATAAGGAGATTGGAGGACATCTTCAGAGCATCGAAACCTAAGTTCTTCTCCAGCACCAGCGATATTAACTCTTTCAAAGTAAGATAGAATATGCTAGTGTATTGATCCACTAGCATAGCAAAGCTCGAATGGACCCTGGGATTGGCCGCAATATCAGTAAATCTTCCTCCAGGAATGACTGCAGAGAATGTCGTCATGGTTGTTGCTTCAACAAAGGGCGCAACAAAAGAAGAGACACCAACAACAGTTGAAGTTGCTGGTATACTCGACGAAAGAGGCACGGACGAGATGGTGGGTTCATCTTCCTCTGATGTCATTTGAACTCCCACTGGCGGAATGACACCTGAGAATGTTGCGGATGAGAGATCGGCAGTTTCAAAATACTCTTCTTCGACGTCGATCACCACCGTTTTATTAAATAGATCCGCAACAAAATTAGAAGTTGCATCAACTCTGCCCTCCCCAGAGATGTCTTCACCTGAAAAGAAGACAAGAGAAAGTTAATATCACCTTGATATTAATTTTCCTAAAGAAAACGTGAAGATAACATTTACCCATGGCCGATGGCATGTATGTTGCGTCTGCAGCCTGTAGAGCTAAATCATCTCTTAATGATGCTAGACAAGATGTCATACCTGGAGAAGAGGGTGCACCAACTGACACTGGCGGGTAGTCTTCCCAGTCTTTACCCAGATCCACTCGAGGTTCATCGGGTGGAATCTCGCTGGAAATACTTACAGACGAAGGAGGGGTTACTCTCGTTATTGGTCTGGATAAAGGTATATAGATTTTGAATATGCTCGGCCCTGAAGGCGACCTCGAAGCACTACCAGTAACGGTAGTAACGGCAGCGATCGCGAGCAAAGAATCTCCAGCACTGGCAGCCGGAACTGCGGAGGTTCCCTCTCTAAAAGGTGAAGGACCTCGGATCAAAGAATCATCCCCAACTGGGAAAATAATAGGTTCACTCCTAGAATCTCCCTTGGTGGAAGTCTTTTTAGGACCTCTGACCAACTTCTTCTTGCCGGGGAAAGGCTCTTTCAGAGTGGAATCCTTCCGTTTATTGGAGATAACGAGAGGCTCTGCTGGCGGAGCTATTACGCCTCTCGGTATTATCAACAAGAACTCGTCTGCACCAGTAGGGTCCTCACCTTCATCAGATGAGACAGACGGTATCTCCTCCCTTCCAGTTGACCTACGGGTGGGCATCCTGAAACTTCCATGCACATCAAAATCATGATGAAAGGTGTTGATGGACGCATAAAACTGTGCGTACGAATGAAGGATGCGCAACTCCATAGAGAGAGGTTGCAGGCACAGCAAAAATTGCACTTGTACAACCCGTGATGAAGTACCTCCATCCTCTAGCTCCATCAATAAGTCCACCTTTGGACTTGAAACTGGTTATGGGATTCCCCACATGCAACTGGTCGTACCCAAATTGTCTGGCGAACCGGCTGGGCAGATAAGGCTCAAAGTAGCAGTGGTCCTCACTTCTGTACAGCAGGTGGGAAGGTCTAATATAGACCAACCAATAAAAGGCTTCAGAAGAAAGAATAGTTCTCCCTTGACCTGCATCCTTAAGTTTTGTTCCCTGTTGATTGATATGTACAGGGGGACGATACAGAAGAGCTTCCAGCCATGGGCAAAATTTAATGCTCGCCGGCAATCTATGACGCTCGCCACGTTCCAAAGGGAATTCTTGTAATTCAACAAGAAGTTATTTCCCGAACCGCTGGCAGGACCAGGAGACATCACCCTGGTGTTGTGAAGGATTAGCCATCCCATCAGGTATAGGAATGGTAATTCTACTCGAGGAAATCCTTCACGCTGCATATCATCAGCTAGCAGCCCATCAGTAATGGCCCTCAGGCCAGCTTGTATTCTACAGACCATGGCAGGAAGCAAGCCCAATCTTGCTCTAAACACCAACCGTACTGCGGGCCATAAGGTGTTACGATGAATACGATCCGCAGACGCGATGCCAGGTACTACCCTTCGACGTAGCCAAACAGAGAGGAAGCCAGCCAGTTGAGCCTCCCTTGACAGAGGCTTACGACAATGCCTCATATAACTGAAGACTTTAGTGCCTGCGGGATAACCCCCTATCTCCTCATCGAGAATATAATCTGAAGCCCCTGCATCTTTGATGAGATCATCGACCGTGGCGGCACTAAGCGTGCTCAGGAAGTTCAAGGGCTTATCTCGGCTATCTACAACCTTGTCCAGCTTAGCATTTCTGGCCTGGTGGAAGAAGAGGTAGGATACCCATTTATTGATATGAACCAAATCAGAGGGCTCGTTGTAGAAGGTGGTGTAGGCAAGGTAGTGGCTCATCAGCTCCTAGTACACTGTCACTGCCCGAGGGTTTGTATCCCTCAGCTCCCTGTTTGTGGGAACATACTCTTCATAAAGTGTGTCCCCCATTGGCAGCTTTGAAAACTCTGCCATCTCATGAAGGGCTAAGCCCAACTCACCTAGCGGAGTGACAAAAGTCCCAGTGAGCGAGTTGTATCGCTCCATCAAGGCTAAGAACAAGTTGGGGTTGACAGGCAGCCCAACACTAGTGGCGCTCACAGCAGCGAACAAGCCAATACTTTCCAGCTCCGTCTGGAAGTGCTTCAGGGTCCGGGCAGTTAAACTGGCCCATCGAAGATTCCCGGGGCTAAGCCATCCACTGGTCCGAGGGTTGACCTTAGGGTACACTCCTCCCTGCCCCATAAATTCATTGCAGAAAGTCGATATTTGAACCGGCTGGATCAGTGAAGTGTTCTCACTCGGGACGCTACCCGATAGTAATCCCCTAAAAGGCATAACAAAGCCTGAAGGTCTGCTCATAAAGGCTTCTTGGTTCAATCCTTTGTTGTACAAGATCTTTCCTGGGTGGCCATGAAGATCGGGAGTCAAGGTCCACATCATCTTCCTAGGATGTGTGGCATGGAAGAACACAGAGATAGGGTAGTCTCTGGGCATCCCGGGCAGATACATGACCGTGCCCTCAGCAGTAAACACCCAATCCTCCTTCTTGGGCTTAGTTTGGGATTGTTTGTCGATAACATCCCCGAACAAGAAACTTGGTTTCTTATACTCCGTCCCATCTATATATGTCAAGGGCTCCCTACTGATCATACTCAGCAGCATACGTTCTCCTTGGGACGAGATCAGGGTTCCCCTTTCTTCAGGATAATTGGCTCCAGAGATGGGGAATGTCATATGGGACAAGTCCTCCAGATAGTTTGAGTTCAATATCCTGGCAGCAGAGCCCATCACTTCAGCCAAAGGAGAAATCTGCAAGTCCACTGTAAAATGCAAGAAAACAAGTCAGGTTTTACGCTAGACATTACATTCTTGCAGGCTAAGCAAAAGACTAACAGTCTAAGCTTTTATGCCGGACTGCAAAAACTTGAGTTTTACGGTGGAATCCATTTTCAATACGTAAAACTCAAGGCTGGCATTATACGCCAAAATTTAACAGTCTGAGTTTTTTACGCCAGACTGCCAAAATTTGAGTTTTTATGCCGGAATTTACATCCAGCACGTAAAACTCAAAGTTGATAGTATACGCCAAATTTCGACAGTCTGAGTTTTTACGCCAGACTGCAAAAATTTGGAGCTTTTATGCTGACACATTAGGAATGTGGGCATAATAATAAAATATCTCTGTGCACCATCTTCCTCGAAGAGGTTCTTAACACAGAAGATGACCTTGCGCATACACGCATAATGTGTGCAAAGGGTTTTCCTTCTCGAAGTCTTTACCTGTAATGTCCGGAGCACAGCTCGATGGTGGAGCACTGCGTTCAGATCGGGGCTCGCCCAGCCTAATGGGGGTTGCTCGTGCGTGAGTGGTGGAGCGAGATGAGGAAGCGACCTTCTTTCCCTTAGCAGTGGAAGCTTGTTTAGGTGCCATGGCGAATCTGAGTGCTCAGGAAAGAGACGAAGAAGAAATTTTTTTGGAAAGCAAGGGTTTTGCGAAGACAGATAAAGAGTTTCTCTTTTAAGACCTTGGGCTATTTATAGAGTTAGGATAACTTTTCGAATCCCTAACCAAATCCAATATTTAATAGTCGGTTATGATTTGGGACCACGTCAGCCTATCATTTGAAAAAGAAGACGGACAGTCATGCTGCGTAACGGATCCGGATTTTACGTTTAGAGGCTATAAATCTATGGTTTTACGCTCAGAAGCTTTTACGTTCAGAGGCTACAAATCTACGATTTTATGCTCAGAAGCTTTTACGCTCAGAGCTACAAATCTACGGTTTTACGCTCAGAAGCTTTTACGCTCAGAGGCTATAAATCTATGGTTTTACGCTCAGAGGGTACAAATCTACGATTTTACGCTCAGGAGTTTTTACGCTCAGAGGCCACAAATCTACGATTTTACGAGCAGAAGCTAACAGATGCTATGGTCTATGAATTTTTGAAAGGCCAATTACAAGGGTTTACGCAAAAAATGCTCATTTTTGGCTACAAAACATTCCAAGTGCCTGAAACACACAAAGGTAAGCATTGAAGATGACTCTTCTTCTTGGGCCATTGGAAGTTCATTCGAAGTCTAGTCAGAATCTTTTACATCTAAGTTCAAGTATGGCCTGGTTGGCGGTCATTTCGCGCCCTATTTCGAGGGATTTTCGGGGAAACCATTCTTGAAGATGATGGTCTGAACAAAAATTCTTCGTATCAGAGAAGTGACAGTTCAGAAATTTTATGCGACTCCTTGTCCAAAAATAGCATGACAGTTGGATCTTCAAGACAACTTAATGCTAAAGGGCTTTTTACACATCTTCCGTTACGCGTAAAAGATGGGGCATGACCAGATAAGCGTTTAGCAGAGTCAGCATAAAATTATTTAGATGGGTCTAAGCTGTACATTATCAAACTTTATCACAGCAAATATGGCAAATCAGCGTGCGTAAAAGAAGACAATTTTATTGATCATGATTACATATGATAGAAATCCAGTTTATAAAGGATTTTTTATTTTCATGATTACATATGATGAAAATCCTTTCTCTACAAAGGATTTCTCATTTTCATTTAAAGATCACACCGAGAATCTGTTATGCCAGGTTCTCATATTGGTGGAGATCTTTTTCTTCTTCTACGGTACGTCATCGGCTTCTGCGGCCGATGAACAAGAAAATGTTTAATGGCGGGAGGATACAAAACTGGACCTGCATTATTCAAGCCCACCCTCTATACGCCATGGCAGCTATGTCCTAGAATTGTATTAGAGATTCAGACCCAACATAATACTGGAAGACAGGACCAAACTGCCTACCTTCGCCCAGCGCCATAATGGAAGAAAATACAGCTAACAAGCTATGTGGTCTAATATGACCCTTCCTCTCTCCTGGACGAATCGCCATATAAAATTGTTGATTATCCCGAGCAAAGGAAGCTATGATATCCTTCCATGATCCATCATTGCAGAGGATATTTGCTCGAAGATACTTCTTTTTACGGCTCCTTACATGCTGGGAGAACATGATCTTCTTCTTCCTCAGGTCAGCCCAATGGATCTCGGCAACCATCTATTTTAGAGAAGGAAGTGTGGAAAGAAAGATTCACTCACTTGCCTTTATATAGGCAGAAGAGAACACATCAAATCCTAACAAACTTTCTAAAATCTGCCGAGAAATCAGCCTCGCAGAACGAGTCAAATTTGACCGTTTCATGCTTCATTCAAAGTATTTTAAATTATAAGGAATTTAAAAACTTTGAAGGGGGTCTTGTAGAAGCATGAAAAATAAGCTGGGAACTATACGTGTAAAAACCCCAAACATACATGAAGTACGCGTAAAACAGAATCTTCAGAACCATATGCATAAAATAAGACTTCAGTGCTGCCCGTGTAAAGTAGCACCTCAAGCCTGTTTTGGCGTAAAAATGTTGCTACACCCCGGCGTAAACTACGTATACTTTTAATGCAGTGGGAAATTGTACGAGAAACTCTTCGTATTCCTCGAATGAACCTGTCAGACAGAACAGTGAACCTGACTCCTGACAAAGAGTATTGTACGACGATCGAGAGGACGGCTGTAATGATGATTCAGCACAGAGCCCCAGACTGTCATTTAGTAACATAATCCTTGATATGAGACATTGTTTACGCATTCAAGGAATACGCTGCCTATTCTATACAGGCAGAGATAAGATTTACGCTCAAGATGAGACGAAATCAACCGCCACGTCAAAAGCTGCTCTTCATACAGAACTCGAGGCACGTCTCTGCAGTTAATGCGCGAGATGGGGGCAGATCTCTGTATTTAATGCACGAGATTTGGTCCTACTTTTAACGACTGGGAGAGCTAAAATTAGGGCTAATATGCTCACGTCACTATCTCTGCATATTATGCCAAACCAGGCTATTTTCAGCTATAGGAGCACGTCGTATGCTATCTCCTTGAAATACGCCAACTCAGGCTACATTTGCAAAGGTACGTGATAAAGCTACTTAGCCCAGAATACGCTCAAGACCTCAGTCAAGGAAGGATAATTGGCTATCTTTACGCTAGTTACCTATCCATGTAGTATCAAGCTTTACGCAAAACTTGGCTTTTACTCCATTAAGACAGCTACTTGGCTTTTACGCCAACAAGACAGCTACTTGGCTTTTACGCCATCAGAACAACTATTTGGCTTTTATGCCAACCTTCTCTACGCGAAGGGCAGTTACCTACGTGGCTTGCATGCCATGATCTTCGATGAGCGATTATACGCGTTACCTCATAATGGGACACGCGTCACACGCAGATTCAGGAGATCATTCAAACGTGGGTAGCAGTTATTATAACCGCCCCATAAAAGGAGCAGTTCTCTCTGCTGATAGATTTCTACGCCTACTGGTCAGTTACTATGCTCTATAGTATTAAACAGGGATATCTGGAGTCAGAATTCAATTAATGTTCTCAGGATTAGTTGTTAAAAAATAAATTAGGACAGGACTAGACTAGAAATCAAGCAATCACGACCAATCATGCCCTAGCTAGTGGCACTGTACTGAGAGTGATGTGCCTCCTGCAGAACCTCCCCGTGCAACTCTTTACTCGATACACACAACCTCGTACAGTGCCGCAAGGAACCATCCTCAACAATGGTGAAGTCATCCAATAACCCGGCCTGAACATGCATTCTGATGCTCCTCAGGGTCACATTATCTTACTGTGTGGTCCTGATCCTGTCCATCAGCTCTGACTGTATCTGTAATTCCTACATCTGTATCTCGATACCGAGAACTATCACCTCAATACCCAAGCTCTCAAGGTTGGCCAACAAACGTCTTTAGATGTTAATAACATTGCTACCAGATACCTTCTCAAGGCATCAATGACTATGTTGGCCTTTCCTAGATGGTACTGCAATAATATATCGAAGTCATTCATCAACTCCAACCACCGCCATTGTCTCATGTTTAGCTCCTTCTGGGTAAACACGTACTTCAAGCTCTTGTGGTCTGCGAAGATCTTCACACGCTGCCAACTCCAGATCACGGGTGGGATAGTTTTTCTCATGATGATGTAATTTCCTGGAAGCATTGGCAATCACCTTCTCATTCTGCTGAAGAATGCAACCCAAACCCTTCCCCAAACCATCACTATAAATAGTGAATCTACCAAACCTCGATGGCAACTTCAACACTGGAGCTATCGTCAATATCTTTTTTAGCTCATCAAAAGCGGTCTGACATACCTCTGACCACACAAACTCTACGTCCTTCCTGGTTACCCTAGTCATCGACTCTGCAATCCTAGAGAATTCCTGTACAAATCTCCTGTAGTATCCTGCCAGACCCAGAAAACTCCTGATCTCTTCTACCGAACTTGGAGTAGCCTATGACTCTATTGCCGCGATCTTCCTAGGGTCAACTGAGATCCCATCTCCTGTCACCACATGTCCAAGGAATTTGACCTTGTCTAGGAAGAACTCGTACTTTGAAAGCTTTCCATAAAGCTCCTCCTCCCTAAGAGTCTCCAAAACTATCCTCAGGTGCTCCTCGTGCTCCTCTGGCATCTTCGAATACACAAGGATATCATCGATGAATACCACCACGAACTTATCAACATACTGGTAGAACACCTTGTTCATCAGGTTCATGAATATCACTGTAGCATTGGTCAACCCAAACGGCATCAACATGAACTCGAACTAGCCATACCGAGTCCGAAAAGCTACCTTCGGAATATCCTCTCTCTTCACATTCACCTGGTGGTTTCCTGAGCTCAAGTATATCCTCGATAATACCTTCGCTCCGGTCAACTGATCGAAGAGATTGTCTATCCTTGGCAGCAGATATTTGTTCTTGATAGTGAGGTTGTTCAGAGCCCTGTAGTCAATACACATGCGTACCGACCCATCCTTCTTTGGTACAAACAATACCGGAGCACCCCTAGGTAAAGAACTGGATCTAATGAAGCCATTTTCCTATATCTCGTCAACTTGCTTCTTTAACTCTGTCAGCTCGTTGTTATTAACCCTATAGACATGCTATGATATTGACTCTGCGCCTGGTACCAAGTCTATAAAGAACTCAACGTCTCTGTCTGGTGGCAACCCCGAAAATTCCTCTGGAAAGACATCCAGGAACTCTGTAATCAAAGGATGTTGCAACTACTTCTCTTCCACCAGGGCTTTACAGATGACTCCTTCACTCTTCTCTACTGCTCCTTTGGCAATCTTGAACTCTGGCTCCCCCGGTGGTCGAAATAAAACTCTGCCTCCACGATAATCTATGCTAGCATGGTGCCTACTCAACCAATCCATCCTGAGTATAATATCGTAGCTCGAAAGTAGCATTACGAATAAGCACACACTCAACTTCTGGCCTCCCAAAGTAAATCTTTGATCCTTGCAAACATCACTGACCAGGACGATGCCACCCCAGCCATGATCTTGCAAGTCCTACTCAAGGATTCAGCCTCTAAATAGTGCTTAAGAGAAAAAGACATTGATATAAACTATGGGAAGCACCAAAATTAAATAAAGCTAATGCTGGAATAGAATCTAGGAGAACTGAACCTGCGATGACATCTCCAACTGGCTCCGTCTCCTCAATCGTCATGGCGAAAGCTCGCCCCTGTGGTACTCCCCTCTGCTGCTGATGCTGCTCAAAATGTTCCTGCTATGTCGGGAGTGGAGGTCCCCTATGCTGTGTTGCAGGTGTTGCTGGTGCTCGAACTGGTGCTATCTGAGCAGGAGCTCCACCCTGACCCGGATGAGCTGGTGCCAGATGGCAGTCTCTCATCTGGTGATCTGTCGTTCCACAAAATAAATACACTCCCAACCTCTTTCTGCAGACGTCTCATCCGTGTACCGGCTTCTTGTAGAAAAGAAAGATAAGAGACTACTACTGATGTCTTTGAGGCTGCTAAAGTCGAGGCTGGAAGGTCCGATGCTGCTGCTGTTGGAACTGGGGCCACTTGGCTGGGCCCGCGCTACTACTGCCAAGTATCTCTCGGTCCCTCTTGGGCCTCAAACTTAGGTCCCTCTCGACCTTGTGGGCCTCCACAAGAATCTTTGCGTATGTCTCATGGTTCGAAGAAATAAGGGCCTTCACGTCCCAATTTAGGCCCTCCCTAAAATGGCTCGCCATGTCCTTCGGATCTCATACCATATTCCTCGCAGACCTGCTCAGCCTACCGAACTCTACGATATACTCCTCTACCGACATGTCCTCCTGCTAGAAGTTCTAAAACTGTCGCTCCAGGTTGAGTTTCTCCGTGTGTGGGAAGAACTTTCTCTTGAACAGATCCTTGAAGCCATCCCATGTCAACCCTAGATCAGAAATATATGGTTCATTTTGGAACCAATTGCTAGCAATATCTGACATCTGTAATCCAGTCGCCTCTATCCTCAGGTCCTCGACAAGATGGGACAAGCGCATAATATGCTCGAGGTGCTCGAGCCAGTCGTCAGTGTAGATAATACCCTATGTCCCCTTGAAGTTTCAGGGACCCAACTATTTGAAATCATGTAAGTTGTCAGGTCTAGGATGTTCATCATGTGGCTGGGGCGACACCACCTTCTCCACTGCGACCAATGCAACCTAGTGGGCATTCTCAATGCCCTGGAGTAGTACATCCGCTTGTCTCTGCTGCGCTACCATCATCTCTCAAAATATGGCAAACATCTGTGCCCTGTCAACTAGCAGTGGTGGCGGGAGTGGAAGACCCTATAATCTTGCTGAAACAGCCATCTAAACTGTCGAAGGAGAAGGAGGATAACCCTCCGCAGTGTCTAGAATAATCCTGTGAACATGTGGAAAAGGGGGACCCCCAAAAATAGCTGAGGCTCCCACCTGAACTGGTGAGGCAGCCCTCCGAACTGGTGGAGGAGGAACAATGTCTGTTACTGCTCAGACAGGTGGTCGAGAAGTCGTCGACCTTTCTGAAGCAGCTGCCGATCATTGTGACCTGGTCTTCGGAGGCATCCTGAAGACAGATCGAAATAAGAGATTAATAAGCACAAGATACGATATCATCAAGCAAGGATAATAATATTCAAGAAAAATAATATTTAGAATGAATGAGCATTAGCAAAATTTAATTGATTAGAAATTTTCCTAGTTGTGATTGAGTATTCTCTCATCCTATATCCTATATCCTACATCCTATAGCAGGCTCGTAATAGTACTCCAAATCTGAGTACCATTACAATATCACACTAGTTACGACCTCTACGGACCTTCATGGGCCACCACTAAAAATGTGTCACGGCCTGCACCCGGAAATTGGGCATGAGTCGTGGGTACGTCCAGCCTATGTCGCAGCATCGAAGGTAGAACACTGTAAAGGTCCACAATACTATCTAACAAACTCACGCAAGATATATATATATATATACAACCTGTCAATGGTAACACAACTCCAAAAGGAGGACAAGATAAATATATAGCATCAATACTCAATGAATCAAATTAGAGATAGATAATGGCATGATGTCATAAACAGAAAAGAATCACAAGTCATAGTAATAACAAGTCTATAGTCTAACAATAAACATAAATAGTCTCAATATAATCAACATGCCAAAGTCTAATACTGGAGACATATCTAGTATAAAAAATACTAGCTAAGGGTTTGCTATAGCTAGATGTGTCTTCTCGACAACTGGTGCATGATCGTCCTGGGCTAAGGGTGCTACCTTAGCTAGCTCTCCGTCCTGTGGGCCGTAATAGGTAGGACACCAATCCTCTAAATAGTCGTCTTGAAAAATATATCCAGTCAAGATTGGAGCAAAGTACAATACTCTGAAAGTAGTTCATATATATGGTAGGAAATATATAACAGCAATAAAAAAGTATACAAGATGCACAGATACTATAAAATAGAAAGTACATCTGAACTAGGTATATAAACAAGGATAACTAGAATAAATAAATACAAAAAATATGGTGTATATTGTAACAAGAGAACTGGTGATACTATCTAAGTGATTTAGAGTACAAGTTCATTATGTAATCGGGTTGGGTTGTACAAGTATATACTACGGTAACTCAATTATACGTGTATCGTATAATTGACATGCACATGAATACACTAAATGTTTGATCACATAACCAACTCCTACTCCCCCGCCCCGACTAATATTTATGGATCAAATCATGACACATTACGCACATGAATATAATATGAGCACACGATAGATACGAGCACAAGGAATACCCAAAACACAAGATAAATTATATGTATAAGAAGTATCTGATGCACACGTAAAATAAATAACATCTTCCGACTTGATCCATATAATACCAGCCCGTGTAATCATGGTGTCAGAATCAAGTAAAACAGATCTAGAACATGCGATATATACACTATCAAGTACTGAAAACTAATAAATGATACGAAATAGTATCCGAGCTAGTGTTACACAAACCTATATATGAATTTATATGTTATTTGGTGTAATGAAGGGATAAACAAGTTTAAAATAAGCTAAAATAGGAATTTTTAGGTTATTTCTAGGTTCTATCTTGAAAATATAATTAACTAGCTAATACCTTGAGTTATAGTAACTAGTATTAACTAGCATTATACTACTAGATAATTGGAATACAATAGCATATATGTAAATTGCTAATTAGTAGTAGTAAGTACTATACTCTTCACCTTAAACCAGTTAACTATTATCTGATACTAACTTAAACTAACATCTAACTGATAACTAACATACAGTACTAACTTACATATAATACTAACATAACTAACTGAAGCTCACTAACTGGCACTTGCTATAAGCATCAGGATACTTAAACCTTACCCCTTCTTACTGCCTGAACACCTCAATCTCACTGCCACCTGACCTGCATACATCCAAATACTATAGTTCCTCCACACTGCCTGTACACACATGTGCACAGGTCAAAACTTGTAGTGCCTTGAGTGCACTACATTTACCCCAGTTGCTGCTACTGAACTAAGGTACTGCCATCAAGCCCCCCCCACTGCAGTAGCTCCATACCATCACTTCACTATACTTGAGCTACAAACACACACACACACAACTGAATAAACTGATACACACACAATTAACCTCGTAATACCCACTGCCAGTCACTGATACCTACTACTAATTCTCAGTTTATGTTACGGCCAATATGCAGCAACCTACTGCACCCTCAACTAAAATGGCAACCTGAAACACTCCCTTCTATACTGCATAGATAGATAGATAGATAGATAGACATAATGTAGATATACTTCCATTTGTCAATGACTGATACATAACTAACCACAAGATACTCGAGTCTCTCCTATCCATGAATCTGATACCAACTAACACCACTGCTATAGATACTCTAACTAACTAACTAACATTACATAACCAACCTACTAACAATGACTGATAGGTACTAATATCTAACTAATTAGCCAATGCATAATATACTAACTGAGAACACACATTCACATAGTCACTCAAGCTTACACACACTGTAACTCTCATCCATCCCTCACCTTGCTGCTTACTGCTACTCCTAGTACTATCCAACTGAACTGTTAACCCCTTACTTCCAATTACAACACTCATAGCCCGACCCTATCACTGATTATTGAACTCCGAACTTTCCAGC
Source organism: Iris macrosiphon (assembly GCA_036927795.1). Taxonomy (NCBI): domain Eukaryota; kingdom Viridiplantae; phylum Streptophyta; class Magnoliopsida; order Asparagales; family Iridaceae; genus Iris; species Iris macrosiphon. Next base: position 20,678,235 of record JAYESA010000016.1, read on the forward strand.
AACTGAAGGTTGTTGCTCTACTCAGCAACCCACCCACCCCCCATCCCCCACCCCCACAGACACACACTTGACACACACACACTGTACTGGTATTAACATCCCCTACTTAATTTCTAATACATGAATCCTAAAGGCTGTTGTGCTGGGCTCCTTAACTCGACTGATGTGTTGTGGGTAACTTAAGACCGTTGTGTATACTAAAGGTTGTTGTCATAGGCAATGCTGCTATGACAAATAGACACCAAATCTCCCCTACTAACACAGTGTAATTGATATATGAACCTACAAAGTCTGATACTTATTCCCCCCTGCTGTGCAGTAACAATTAGACAGTGCACTTAGTGCACTATCATAACTACTAACTATGTGTATCTCAATCCCCATTCTATCATAACAATACACATGTATAGCTATATACCCATATCCAATATACACACATACACGCATATATTATCATATAGATATATATACTAACATATATATACACAATTTATATACAATGTTAATGCTCACTATACACACACTCACCTATACCAACTCAAACACTTGGTGTGCAACAACCCACTCATGAGTATCACACCAAGATACTCATGTGATACCCTCTCGATACACACTCAAATCACTACCCAAATACCACCAAATCATCATGACACATCTAAAATACCAAATACAATATAAAATAGTGAGGAATGACCCATTAGGTATTCCATCAAACACTTGGTGTATTATCTCGTAGTTTTCTCCAAATGGCCACAAAACTCCATGTAACTTTCTCCATAGACCTCCTATGGACCTAGTTCTTCTTCATATGGGTAGTCTTAAACCAAGGAAGGGTTTCTATAGGTTTAATACGCCATTCAAATCTAAAATGACAAGAAAAAATGAGGTTTTTACCTATTGGAAGATGGTTCCCAATGTGGTTCCTCCAATGAGCACAATGATGAGAAATAGATACCAACTCCTAGCAAAATCCTTCTTCTTCTAGCCTCTTATAATCTTCAAGCTTCTAACTCTCTTTGAGGATAAAAATAAGAGGGATTAGGATTTATTTGGAGATTTTTGGTGGAGAAAAAACTGCTTGGAGGGGAGAACTAAACTTAGGGTTTCTTCATGAACAATAATGAAGAAGATGAAGGCTTCCCTCCTCCTAAATAGGGCCAGCCACTCTAGGGTTAGGGTTGGCTTGGTTACATTGTCCAAAATGACCCCCCCATGTTGTCATGAAGAGTTTAACTAATTAAGGGTTTAACTAATAAAGGTTCTAATATTTAAATAAATAAGATATTCTATTTATTTTCTCTAATGAACTAGTCAACCATGACTAACTAAATGGGTTGCTCTAATGGTCATGACAAGTCTAGTTGGGTTCAAGTCTAGTTGGGTTCATTAGCAACTAGTCTAACTAAGGGGCTAGTCATGCACTATCTTATATATTAATTAATTATATATAAACAACCATACCAATTATTATTAAATTCAATAATATAATACTAATGACATAAATACCCCTATCCTGAAAAGTGATGGTTACAGACTAAGAGACCAAAGCTAATGGATTTGTACCATGTCTTGTTGGTATGTACTGTGGACTAGATTTCAGTCATAGACTTACATCGTAGATGTTATTCGGGGATCTATTAGATTGGGAATCTTCTAATACATATCAGCTGGTCATTGTCATTGTTACGTGGTTCGATCCCATGTATTTAGAACTGTGACGTGATATAGGTGTAACAATGCCTAAAATAGTCATCAATGAAAGATAGAAAGTATATGTGCCCTCCTCTAGTAGGAACTTGGTTTGAGTCGCACACATCAGTGCAAACTTGGTTCAGATGTTCAAATTTGCATTCGAGTACAGATGGGAAGGTTTATGTTGAGTATTGGTTATGTTATTTAATCTCACATCATATAGAGAATAAGGAGAAGGCTAGTCCTCTCCTATATATATGTAATCCCTCTCTATTAATAAATTATGCTATTATTCCTTTCTACATGGTATCAGAGCTATATCATCCTCTCTCTCCCAAAAGTTTTTTTTAAAAAAAGGAAAGAAAAAGAAGAATTTTTTTCCATTTTTTCTCTTTTTCTTCCCCCCTGTACGAATGACAACCACCCTTCTCCTGGCCCTTGTAAGGGATTAGATGACTCCCGACCCTCGTATGGGATTAGCCAAAAAAATTCTTGTTCGAGCAACAGCCCACCCTGCCCCAGTGGCACCCCCTGCTCGAACGGCAACCCCTCTTGCCCGAGCGGTACCCCCATGTCCGAGCAGCAGCCCCTCCTACGTTGGGATCTTTAGAGGATAGATAATGATTTATTTGCATGAACGTCTGAATCTCAATGAGGGCATCAGGAGTTAACAGAGAGAAGACCTAGGTTTGCGTGGATCTTTGTTCCTGATCCGCTATCACATCAAGATCTAACAAAAGTAACATGGGTTTCTTCTCTGTCCTAGCTTGTGTGATCCACCTTCAATCTCTGTTTTCTTGCACAAGCTGGTTCTGGCTACATTGATCGCGGATTGGTAGAGTTGATGTAATTATCTGGTTAGAACGACCAAACAACAGTCGAATCGAGAACATTGAAGGATGACGAACACTGAGACGAATAGAAGTGCTACTAGTGTCAAAAATACAGTGGCAGGGTTATCGGGCACTAGCACGACGGTTTCATATGTTCGACTTGTCGATAGACTGTTGGATGGACCATATGGTTACTCGACATGGCGCAAGAAGGTTGAGAAGACGCTTCGGGGATTGCAGTTGTCCAAATATCTGACTAACAATACTCCAGCAATGAGTGATCCCACATACGAGCAGTAAGAGACTGATGACAGTCGAATGTTCACACAGTTGATAAATTTGATGGAATAATCAGTAGAGAACATGGTTTAGACATCAAAATTTGTAAAAAAAAACTGATCATCCTATATTGTAGAAAATTTAATTTTATGCGATTTTGTCCTTTAAAATGTCGACTTCTGATTTAAAATAAGATTTTTTTTTTGGCGAAATAAGTTTGGAATTTTCCTTCATCCCGACTGCTTTTTTTGTTGTCTGGCATATATGCGCGGCTTTTAGTTGTCTGGCGCATAGTCTGTTTTGGCACATAGACACTTTTTTGGTTGTTTGTGCAAATTGGCTGATTTTGGCATATAAGAGCTAATTTTGGCTAATTATGGCGTATAAGAACTATTTTTGGCTGATTTTGACATATGATAGTTGGGTGATTTAGGACTATGAGAGCCTATTTTTGCCTATTTTTGTTCTTTTTGTTCGATTTTGCCATTTTTTGACTAGTTTGATTCCTTATCATAATATTGTGATATTGTATAGTTGGGTGATTTAGGCGTATGAGAGCCTATACTTGACATAAGTTATTGTTCTTCAGGATACCGTAGAATTTCTTTTGTGTGTTTAATCTATTGCATCTTGTCATTAGACAATAGAGTGTGAGTATTGTCCAATGTATCGCATATTATGAGTTACAAGAACATTCGCTAGTGATGTCTCACGAATTACTCGTACCCATAGCTCGTCATTCTAGGACGATTCTCGAGTGTCCATGACTAGAGATTTGGAAATGAATCTTGTAGAAAATTGACTAGTTAAACTCACATAGATCATTGGGAGCGGAGGACATTCTTACTACCGTCTACCCCAATCTCTAAGGGGTATATGAGGCTTAGCTCAACCCTGCTAGGTAAGGACTCCATGACCTACCAAGTTGCGTGTGTTGCGGCACTTCCGGACAAGTTTAATGTTGCACTGTATTGCTTTTCAGTATATCTTTCTATCATATATTTATGTTTATGTTTATGTTTATGTTTATGTTTATGTTTTTCAGCCCTTTAGTTGTCACTGTTTTTGCCATGCCTCTATATATGTATTAGTCTAGCGTATCCTTGGCCATCAGAGTTATCTCCAGTGCTGGTGGTAGAAAAATTCCTCTTGTATTTTAATAATTAATTCTATATCCATAGATAGTTAATTTGTAACAAGCCGTAGGGAATGCTTGGTCGTGATATTTTGGTTGCACATTGTCACACCCGTTTCCAGATTTGGTATTCTTGAATTTGTGAAAAAAATTCTCTGTAGATGTATTCATGCTGTATTTTACATGTTGATTCCTGTTAATTATGATATATTTTATTTAATTATATTCCTGTTTATTGTGGGAGACTACCCGAGACCAGTAGTGAATACCTTGGCAATTGCTATGGACCCGTACTAGGACCCGTATACAGGATGGATACCAGACCCGGTTCACTCTTGGAACCACTAAGTCTATTTTGGATGGTTGAGATTTTGTTGGAGAATGTCATGACTTAATCTTAGGGCTAACCTCATTTCTCCACTTGGTATATATATATATATATATATATATATATATATATATATATATATATATATATATTTCCCTCTCCGCTCTCATTTCCACTTTCCTTCTTCTTTCTTCTCCTTCCTTCCCTTAAGAGCTCCCCTTGGCCGAACCCTAGCCCTAGCCCTATCCCTAGACTTGGTTTTAGGAAGAGGTTTGTTAGTCCACCAAGGCAAGTACATCTTGCTCAAAGTGGTAAAACCATAATTTTTGATTTTTTTATATAATTAGTAAATTAAAATGTGTTTGATGGGAAAGGTTCTCTTTGATGTTTTTATTAGTTTTAGTTCTTGGAGTTTTTGTTTTTGATGAACGGTTTTGAGTAGATCAGAGTTTTAACGTTTGGGTTTTCATGGGTTTCAAAAGTTTTTCTTTGTTTTGATCTATTAAAACATGGTATTTTAGAAAATTAGTTTTTATGGTTGATGGAGCACTTGATTTCGAGCATTTTTGCTTTTATTTTACTTGATTCGGAGTTAAAATAAAAAATTTGTGAAAAAAATATTTTTTGGGATTTTGGAGCTTTTCGCCATAGTCGAACCTGCTATTTGGAGAAGACGAAGTCTTCATGCGGCCAGCGAGTTATGCGGCCGAGAGTGCTATGCAGTCTGAGTGCTATGTGACTTGAGCTTTGCGCATACTGACCAACATGCGTCCATCTTGTTGGATGCATGACTGACCATTACACAAGTGTTCTGGAGATAATCCTTGAACCCCTTGTGTTTTCACTCGCTGAACGAATGAGAAATTCGCTAAGTCCAAGAGACCTTCATGCGGCATCGACCTCCATGCCGCACCGACCCATATGCAACAAGTAGAGTATGCGGCCACTTTCCTTCGGACGCATGACTCTGAAACCTTGGCACATCGTTTCATGTTTTTGTCTTTTCTCTCTGACACTTTATGGCCTATCACATCCATTAATTCAGTCACTTCACTGACACACATTTAATACATGTCACTTTGGCACTTGTTCCAAGAAAGTAGACTTTTTTTTGGAGCATGCGACTTAGAGGAGCATGCGGCCTGGGGTAGTATGCGGCCTGGGGTAGCATGTGGCCTGGAGCCATATGTGACCTGGGGCAGCATGCGGCCAGCTGGTCTATGCGGCAAGCTCGTCCAAGTGGCTAGCTAGTTTATGCGGCCAGTTGCTCATGCGCCTGATCAATGCATGTGGTTTGTCTCATACGGCAATCCATGTGTGCACTTCCCATGCGCGCATGTGATCCTATGCGACCCTAGTGACCCATGTGCACATTTTTGTTATTTCACTTAGATAATATTTTATGAAATGTTTTTATTGAGTGTTATGTTCTATGTGTTGAACCTAGTACTTTTTTGTGTTGTGACTCTAAGTAAATGGACTTAGTAAACCAGATTTATGCACTAGAATTGGCTATGTGCATAACATGACATTATGTTGACTCCACTAGATGAGAGTGGCATATTGATTTAGTACCTGCTAAGTGGACTCAGATCTGTGGATTATATCTTACGTTGACCGTTGAGTAGAGTAAGGGGCGTAGTTCTGCTCGGGAGACGATCTGCAATCCCGGTCCTTTTTGGTTTAAGGATTATGGATATGCTCCAGAGTAGTTCACACTTTTTTACTTACTTACGTTCAGCGGCAAAATTATTAATTCGAGGATTTCACATAAATTTAGGCTTCTAATTGATTGATAATCTGTGTACCTGATTTAAGGAGATTATATTTTTGACCAAGTGTTCCAATGTGATAAGGCTCATACGACCAACTGTAAGTCGGGTGATTCAACCTGATTTCTTGTATCTGTGTTGATACAATTACTACGTGCTACGTGTACATGTATTATAATGTGCACTGAGGTGCGACATAACTTGCTACGTGCTATGAGATTACATGTTTTGGCTTGTGCATCGAGAATGCCTCCTATACTACGCGACATGTAATATTATTATATTATTCCCCTATCACGGGCATGGTATGTGGGTCAACAACCATAGCATGGTTATGATATTTGTTTGATTGATTTGTTGCATTGCGTTTGGAGGAATCCGAATTTGGCTCTCGAGCAACAATGTGGATTCGTACCTAGCGCACACATACCACGGTGCGTCATCTAAGGAGGATGATCGTGTAACCACGACACGATGTTCTAACAAATAAAGGGCTAATTAAGTAACTGAACTTGTAGAGCATTGGGAGAAAATGGAATCTCGAGATCATGCGTAGTAGCTACCGTTAGGACATATGTCCTAGGGCATCATATTGGTCCCCAACGGATACCGTATATCATCTACAGTAGTAGAGTACAGTATCCGGCTATATTATATATTATTACATGTTTACTTCCGTGGTAGCCTTACGAGGGACCGGTGCTTACATACTATGTGTTATGCGTTTATTGGCTCGGCCAGCCCGCCTCACCATCGGTATGATATGAGGATTCCAATATTGCATTATTCTTCTGAGATAACTCAGACTCCACATAACAAGTCATTGGATTGATTGGCCGATTTAAAAGAGTATGTATTGGTAGTCTAGGGACATGAACTATTGTGGTACGACGGTTCAACCCTTGTCCTTTTTTGGTTGTAGGGTTGCACTAATGTGTCACAATAGGTCATGTAAAGAAGCTACAAATTAATCTATATCTTAGCTTGTATTGTGGTATGTGTGTTTTGGATTATATTGGTGTGTTGTATCTTCGTCGTGTTCATAATTGGTGAGTCGTACCCTGTCTCGGAGTAGTATGACACCCTTTGTCCTTATTTGGTTGTAGAGGTGTCATACTGCTCCGATGAAAGGTCATACGCTTGCAGTTGTGGCACGAATTACTATTTTATGTACTTTATTGGCCTTTGCTTCATTCACTTGTGCTCCTTTGTGGTACTTGCTCTCAGGGCCTGACCCCGCTGGTTTTGCTTGGCCAGGTTTAGTAGTAGAGCCCTAAGATCTTGTCTTGTATCTGACCGATGGCACACACCATGAGGATGTCCGCCGAGGAACTTGAGTGGGTTTCTTCTCCCCCACTACGAGTATCATTTTGTATTACCTTTTGGCATTTAGCCGACGACACTTGTTAGCCGGTTTATCTGGACATTAGTTCCTCTACATAATTGTATATTATTCAGACCGCGATTGACTTACAGTCATGTACTCTTGGAAATGTACTAGTGTACCATCCTGTATAACTAGTTTCATGATCATTCTGATAGAGCGTCAGGGACGCCTAACTGCTTTATCTTACATGTTCATTCTTATTGTTTCTTGGTTGATGAATGAGACATAGATGTTCTTGACCCTAGGTGATTTGATTGTACCATGCACTCCCTTGTCTAGTTACAGTCGTGATAGTTGTACAATATATAGTACCTTGTACGGGGTTGCTAGCCATGTCTGTCTCCATATTTCGGTACTGGGGCATGACACACATTATTTATATGCTCGTCCTTTGTTTTATGTAGTGGTGAGTGGCTACAGGCTAAGTTCTACTCGAAAAATGGTCTGCAATCCCAGTTCTTGTTTGGTATATGAGTTGTGGCCCAGATTTTGAGTTGTTCCCAAGCTCTATCGCCGCTTGTCGTCCTTTTGGTTTTGTATAAGTTTCTATTTTGTATTCAATTCAGTCTTCTATATTCTTGAGATAAGTGCATTGGTACCGCATAAGTCTGACCCGCATTTATTTACTTTTGTCTTATTGTTGCATTATTGTGTTTTGGCATTTACCTTGAACTCTTCTATTTGGGTTTTGACCCCAGTGGTTTTGTTTGGCCAGATTTATCTGGGGAGCCGAAGGATCTTGCTTATCTTTCGCTGGATGGCCCGCACTCGTAGATCTGTGGTCCCGACACACAAGTAAAATTTCTATTTTGTACCCCTCATTATCTATTTTATTTTGGTGGTGTTTAGCTAGAGCCAGTGTTAGCCTTTTATTCTTGAGCCTGTTCCATCTGACGTCGGTCAACGTAGTTATATATACTAGACCTAGGCTAGTATTTGTGATCATGTATATTTGTACTTTGTTAGTGTAGCATTTTGCCCTACTATCTTCATGATCATATGTTATGGCGTTGGACGCCTTACTACTTTTCATGTATGATATACTCTTGTTACTTATTATTGCTAGATTGAGATACTAGAATTTGTCAGCCTTAAGGCTAACGTCAAAGCATGTTAGAGTCAACCCACTTGTCTTCTTAACAGTCATGATCGCAGTACGATATTTTCATACCCTGGACAGTGTAGCTGGCCATGTTTGTCCCAGTATTTATCCAGTATTCTGGGAGCGGGACGTGACACTTAAATTTTTATCTTTTTTATTTCTTAAGAATGATTTTTGTTTTTTTCATATTTTTTAGAATTTTTTGTGGTGTTGTTGTTTTTTTGGGTTTTTTCTCAGTTTTTATCCTTTTTCATTTTTTTCTCATTTTTTAAGATTTATTTCGTTTTTTTAGTTTTTAATTTTACTAGGTTTTTTTTTATCCTTTTTTGTGTTTTTAAGAATGATTTTTGTTTTTCATTTTTGTTGTTGTTGTTGTTTATTTATATTTTAATCTTTTTTAATTTTTTTTTTTAGTTTTTTTTTCTTATTCTATTTTTTTCGAAAATATTTATATAGACATCAAACATGAAAATATAATTTTTCATAAAATTTAATTACCAAAAATTGTATTCATAATTTTTTGAAAATATAAAATTTTCAGCTATATAAAATTTTGCGTACCAAATGTCCAAAGTGAAAACCAAAAGTGATCAAAACAAACATGAACTTTACCTCCTAAATATAACCACCAATCATCAGGAAAAAAAAAAATTGCAATTGATAAAGGGTTGACAATTCACCAACTTAAAACTATGGTAGGTGCAAGTCTCAATCTTGTTGAAATGTGATTTGGTTGCAGCAATCCTTGGTCTCACATTTCCCTCATGGTTGTGCCCACCAAATGGAATTTTCTACGGCGGCAATTCTCGTCCCACAAACATAAGAAAAACTTTTCTAATACAGTGAGGTGGTTATAGTGTTTATTGGTTTGGATCATATCTACAGACTCAACGAATTTTTGTGCATATAATATTTCTTCATATTATGTCAACTCTGATGCTTCAATATGCGGAGTCACGAACGAATCTTGTGCTCATTAAAATTGAGTACTTGTCATTTTTGGCCAATTCATCCCCAATGATTTCATGTTATATTAGAACTAGTTTTCAATGAAGTTTGAAATCATCCATTCTACTTTGCAAACATTCTACTTTATTTTCTTGAGCATTCAATCTACCACTCAAGTAAGCCAAAGGATTAAATCAAATGCAAATAGAGCCTCTAACAAAGAAAATTGAAGACATTTCCAACAATAAGAAGGAGCTTAGAATAATATGAGGTGAAGAAGCCAAGGAAGATTTTGCAGCAGACACATAACCCTAGACATATAGAGAACACATAGAACCCTTCTTTTGAAGACTGGCCTTTGGATAGGTCTACCACTGAGATAGTACTTAATTTGAAAGTGAACACATCATCACCCATGAGGACCTGGCCCTTCCTAAAGTCTCAAACTGCACCATACTGATCCCTCCCATAAAATGAGACCCAGAAGTCTTCCTTTATTGTGTGCGTCACTATTCGCCTTTTTATCTTGCCATTTTCATTGATAAAGACAAATTCTAAAGTCACTCAAATAGTCACTTAGGACACTCTGTTACTTCAGAATAGTTCAGAGTTTTGTAATTTTTATGTGATGAAGGACTGTCAATTTGTGACAATTCTAAATATTTAGACAGTTCTGAATAACTTTTGTAGTGTTCTTATAAAAAAAAAAATTGGAAAGTAGGTGCCACGTAGGTGCCCGTCTATATGTTAGGGGGAAATGGGTTCGTACATCACATATAACAATATACTAAGACGAGGGACTAATTGTAGTAGGCAAATTCTAAAGGCATTACATAAATTTCATAGGACAGTCCAATTTTTTTTTCAGTTTATTTATAAGTTTGCCATCCTATTTCTTTACTTGAGGGTAGTCCAAATCCTCATATAAAAACCAATGACTTTTATTTTTTAGTCAAATTTGTTTTTTTCCAGGACTGTTTTGTAACAGTCCTAATTATTAAGACTGTCACAATGTTGACAGTCCTTCCAATTTGATGGACTGTCAATATTGTGACAATCCTTCCAATTGGAAGGACTGTCAATTTTGTGACAGTCCTAAATAATTAGGACTGTAAAAAAAATTGTGGAAGGACTGTCAATTTTATTTTGTCAATTTTTTTTACAGTCCTAACAAGGAGGAGGAGAAGAAGAAGAAGAAGAAGAAGAAGCAGCAGCATCAAGGGCGGGGTGCGGGGGCGGCGCGGGGCGGAGGTGAGGAGTGCGGGGCGGGGCGGATGTCGGGGCTGCGCCGGGCGGACGCGTGAGGGGTGCGGGGGGCTGCGAGCGGGGGCGGGCCGACGACGGTGGCGGCAGCAGCAACAGCTCCCACGCACGCGCCTCCGCCTCCTCCTCCGTCTCCCTCCTCCTCCTCCTCCTTCTCCTCCGGCGGTTGGAGTTAGGGTTAGAGTTTGGGGGTTTAGGAATTTGAAGAAAGAGTAAAAATTTAGAATAAAGAATTTTGTGAAGGTTCGGTGGTGGATTAGGCTGTCCTGAGTAAATTTTAAAATATTATAAGTAATTGGAAGGACTGTCACAATATTGACAGTACATCCAATTGGAAGTACTGTCAACATTGTGACGGTCATAATAATTAGGACTGTCACAAGACATTCCTGGAAAAAAAAAAATTGGCTGAAAAATAGAAGTCATTGGTTTTTATATGAGGATTTGGACTACCCCCAAGTTAAGAAATTGGATTGCAAACTCGTAAATAAACTCAAGAAAAAAATTTGGTTGTCCTATGAAATTTATGTAGTGCCTTTAGAATTTGCTTACCGCAATTAGACCCTCATCTTAGTGTATTGTTATATGTGATGTACGAACCCATTTCCCCTAACATATAGACGGGCACCTGCGTGACACCTACTTTCCAAAAAAAAAAAAAAAAAATTATAAAAACACTACAAAAGTTATTCAGAACTGTCTAATTTTTTTTTTTTTTTACAAGAGTGTTACTTAACAAATTTACTCGGAATTGTCCAAAATTTTCTTTAGGACTCATAATTTTTTGACAGTCCTACCAATATACTGGACTTTCGAAAAATTGGACAATCCTAAAAAAAATTATGTTGTCCATTTAAAACTGTCAAAAAATTTAACAGTCCTTGCAATAGGTATAGAGAAATTTTCTATTGTCCGAAATGTTGTAAGGACTGTAAATTTTTCTATAATCCTATTTGTTATCAGGAGTGTAAAAAAATTTTACAGTCCCAAGTCTTCCCAGTCGCGACTGTTGGCAAAAATCTGAAGTTCAAAATTCTAGAATAGATTCGAAACTTTAAAAATCCGCTAAAAGTTCATCCTAAACATATTTTATGTTACTATACTATAATATTTGAACATTAACGAAGATTGAGAAAAAGTTTAGAATTTGAAGTAAAGGAAGGAGGAAAATGTTTGTGAAAAGAGAGTTAGAATTTTTTGGTTTGGAAGGTGGTGGACAACCACCAGTAAATTTTTTGGTTGTCCTAGATAAAAGTTCCACAAAAATGAGCTAACATTTATACCCCAAGTAACTTGTGTAGTGCTCCGATAAATACTCCGAAAGAAATGATCATATCCCATCCTAAATGCTACTGTAAGGGAATATCCAAACAATGAGACTACCACAATACACTACTAAACAAACACTGGCTCCATCTCATAGCCAACAAGTATAGGGCATCTGATAGATGATGATATTGTAACGGAATATATCAAAACGATGCAGGTAGTCAGCAATTGCAAAATTCGGATATATATAAAATAAGGAAAGAATAAAAAAATAAAAATAAAAAGCAAGTCAACATCTTCTTTTATGGAGGTGCAAATCACACAAAAGGGATTACAACTTCAACAACACTCAACACAAACGACAGTCACAAGCAAGAAAGCAAATCAAGAGCCTACACAGTGGAATAGGGCCATGACTAAAGTTCTCTTCACCCAATCTAAGGACGAACTTCAATCAAACAAATGAGGCAAATTATCATACCCCTGCAGACAAGCAAGGAATTAGTGGATACACAACTTGCAGGTTTTAATCCTCTGGGGCAGCAACTGGGAGAGGTGCAGGAGCCTGCTTATTTGCATGAAGTGGTGAGAGTGCCTTGACGACAATACTCATATTGGGCCTAAATTCAGATTCATACTGCACACAAAGAGCTGCCACTGCCGCAAGCTGAAACCATTGAAAACTTTCTTTTCATAAACTCAGGCAAGATAAAATACCTACACTCATGTATAATTTAAACTAAAAGAGAGCTAGGAGGAGAGGAAGGGACCTTTGCAACTCCTTTTGGCGGGTATTCTCCCTTCAATCTTGGATCAACACACTGTTTTACCTTATCTTCACTCAACCTTGGCGTCGCCTACACAAGGAAACAACACTCAACAAAAAGAAAGCACAGTACATCAACCAAAAACTAGGTTCTTGCCCCACTACCAAGCATTTTTATTTAACAGGTAGAATACGAAACACAATCACATAAGACAACTATGAAAGGTTCATAGAGTTTCTCATGCATCACGACATCAAGCGGTTTCCTGACAAATCACAGTCAAGGTCAATATATTGTTATCAAGAGTGTCTCAGAGAAATTTGTTAATAATACATAAGCACAACTCCCCGTTCCCATCACATCCTTCTGATTTGTCCTCTCCGAAGTTTTGTATATTATTGATCAGCAGTTAGCACTTTGGTTGATAAAACAAAGATCAATATGGAGGAACTAGGCCCAGTGCCCAGTGCTGATGCTGGACAACAAACACTAAAAATAGAAGCTAACTACCGATTGCTCACTTTTACTTGCCCAGTGTTGTCAAGGGTACAGAAGGGCACACGCCACACGAGGCGTGGTACGGCGCATGTGGTGCACCACGTGACAGCCTGAGATGCATGGGTATGCAACGCCATGGCACAGGCACAAGAAATTAGTTTTTTTACAATTTCTATATTTGTTTTTTAATTCTGAACTAGTATTGTTTGTTTATTTCTTATGTTTTAATATTATGTATTCTATAAACACTATAGTAGTACATAATTTACAGGAATTTGATGCCCGGGAATGTACAATTTCTGCTAATATTGCAATCCACATATTCAAACTCTATAAAGCCTAACTTGACAATATGTTTGTCCCCCAACAAACAATTTTCTCACCATTAGAACCAACCATTACTTCTTTCAGAACATAACTACAAATGTATGTACTCATAATTTCAGATCTGAGTCTAGGTTCTTTTAGTCGCTAGATACTTCCTAATGCACTATAGCTATATCACCAAAAACAATTCACAACTTATTTTTCAAACAACACATGTAGAGACAGAGAGGCAAGGCGAAGTGTTAACCAAGTTGAGAGCAACATTTTTCCAAGTGGTGGATCTGTTGGAGTCGATGATAACAAATCGAACAAACACGAGATAACATCTCTGTCTGTGATCTCAAATCGAACATAGACAAGCTTTCCAATGAAATCCTATGTAGGTCACAGGTTTTGCCATTCCCATAGCTTTTTTGTTAATGGTTAAGCTTGAACTTTGCAATGGAGCTCCAGGAAAAATTCGTTCTTGAGTCAATCTACTGAATATCACCTAGAGATCACACCAATGGGTTTTTTGGTAACACACATCAACTGGGCCCCACCTTAGCTCCTATACATACGATTTGGTAATACAAAAGCATAGAGAGAAGGAATATAAGAAAGTAGAGAGAGAGAGAGAGAGAGAGAGAGAGAGAGAGAGAGAGAGAGTAAAGATGAAGTAGAGAGAGAGTAGAAAGAGAGTAGAGAGTAATAATTTCATTTTTAACCACACCAATAATTCCATTCCCATGGAAAACAAAAATAATCACCTATTTGGACAAAATAGGTTTCCCATGTTTTGTAGGAAAAGTGCTTCCCAGAGATAAAAAAAAAAATATATGAGCAAAAATTTACATGAAACAAAATGGTTTTCCTAGTCTGGGGCTTCCTGGAATTTCAGAAAAATTAGGGCGCACCAAAACACACCCTTAGTAATTAGTACATAATAATTTTGGCATGTTAGTTTAGTACATGTCACAATGAATGAACCTTTAATTTTGAAATGAAGATAAACTCCTCCAAAGACCGATTAGTAAAAACAATTCTACCAGTACTAGGTCCATGGTGTTTATTGATAATTACCAAATTTTACTTATGAGGATATATTGATTATAGAATTATAGGATGTATAATATTTTGTACTAAGCTTGTAGCCAATTTCATTAATTGAGATTGATAGGATTTTCCAAGTATTAAAATAAAAGAGTGTCTCATTCAATGAGACACACCACAGCCTATACGCCTCGTTCTCTATTGGTACCTTGCATCTAGCTATATGCCATGTGCCCTGGCAACACTATAGTTGCCATTAAATATTTAATTCTTCTTATTGAAACCTGACAACTTTTGATGTGTAATTCTCTTCAAAATATTTTTTATATACTATCAAGAATATCCCTTGCATATGATGTGGAGGCCATATGGTCATTGGTATGTAATTAAAATGGTAAGGGCAATTTAGGTAATGGACATTACTTCATGTGGCTACTTATAAATCCATCTATTTGTTGACAGTAAACATTCTCTCTCTCTATCATATTGCCCAAACAAATCTTCTGTATCCTACTCTCCAAACTCCGTACACCCCACTTTAGGTTGAAGGCTTCATTGCACTGAAAGGGGTGAAGGCATCAAAGGGAGTTGCACCATATCTAAAGGTACACTTTTCAAGGTAAGTTCTATAAGTAGATGACATCATCGGCCCAAAAAGGAAAAAACACTGAATTTTGTACTAGGATGTCAGCATTGCATTTCTAATGGTGAGGTCATAACATATGGCACCATAAATGTGTAATGAAAGTAAATCAGTAACTTTATACACATTGGTAGTTAAGTTCCATGAACTAAATCACTCAAGGCAACGGGAGAGTAATGAAGTAAAAGTTAATTCATGGATTCACCGACTTGTTATAGCAGAGAAAGTTTGAGGGATTATTGTTCTACTTGGTTTTAGCAGAAGAAAATAGCCATCATAAAGTCATAATTCACTGTTCTCAGACTGAACCAAATGTATCCTACAAGCAGGGATACCCAAAATTGGCATTGGTTCCATTAAGTTGGATACACCAACATAAACATGGACACCTGTCTGTATTATCCTAGCCATGCAACGTCGAACATATGAAACCCTAGTTTTCTAGCATCCACCACCTTGAGGGAACGTATGAGGATAATATAGCATTGTAAAATTAATAGCCTTGTCAAAAGAAGACCCAACGGACGTATAATATGTTCATGTTATACGTTGTTTCTGTGCTTCTTATTTCAGCTATATGTAAGCCATTCACTGCTGCTTACAAATACTAGTTTAACCACATGATCCTATCTTCATGAGTATTTTAGCTGAGAAGTAGATTATAAGTTGTCAACAAAGTAAAACTCACCCAAGTAACAAGACTCTGCTGCCCTCTAGGCATGGTATGATCGACTGGTTTTCTTCCAGTCAGAAGCTCCAAAAGAACAACTCCAAAGCTATATACATCACTTTTCTGAGTCAGCTGGCCAGTCATGGCGTATCTGCATTCCATCCAACACATGATCATGACTATATTCCATATGATAACAGAAGATACCGTATTTTTAGCATAAACGCATGCTATGTATGCATTAAAATGATAGTACTTAAACTAGAATACATAGAAAATATATGCAGAAGAAAAAGGGAACAAAAGGAAATGGCATCGAGTATCCATTAAAAGCCCTTTCTTATCGCATTCTTTACTAAGTCATGCTCATGGGGTAACCCTAAATCAGATAGGCATAGAGTCAATCATCAATTGTTTACTACGCACGACTAGTCCAATATACTGAACCATATGCATTTCTATTCATAAATTCTTTTTTCTCCTAAAACCATCCAAATAGCAGTCTCAATGGTCATCAGAGTTGTGCATCGGTAGTGGTTTCCCTATTAGCTGCTACACTGAAGTATAAGTTATAGAAATAGGAGATTCGAAAAATAAATACTGCTATAACAGAAGAGTGATCAATATAAAAAAAAAATGTCGTAATAAATTACATAGAATAATTGTAAAATGCTTTAGGCATTCAAGGATCGCAAATGTTGCCAAACAAATGTCATTTTTAATAAATTAGAATGTTATTAAAGAGTTTTCCTCAAGAACACTCAATATGTTATTATACTCGTATATATATTGAAGAAGTTTCAACATTCTATAAGGGTGTGTTTGATTTGCAGTAACTGGAAATCCTGCAACATTTGTTGCACTTCTCCACCAATTCCAATATTTGGTTTGATGGAAAATGGTGGAATTGGTGCAACAAATATTGCATCATTTCCCAACTATTGCAACATTTGTTGCTACCAAAATGACCGCAACACTGGTTACGGCAACAAATACAACATCATTTTCATTATTTTCAATGATTCCCTCTTCATTCAATGACATAAAGACAACCAAACAATGGATTTCCAATTACCGCAACAAAAGTTGCACCATACATGCGAATTAATTCCAAACAATGAATTTGTAAATTTTGAAACATTATTTACATGCAACCAAACAATGGATTTGTAACACCATTTACAACAACAAATGCTACATGCAACATATGTTTCACGGAAATTCCATTTCTAGGCAACCAAACAGCCCCGTAGATTATCATATATCTAATATTTGAACTAAATAATACCCCTTTACTACTACCTGACCATCTCGTCCAATATTATCCACTATACCACCCTAGATCTGTTATACATTGTGACATTCCCCAAAAAGCATTTGGCGGCTAGAAATGATGGGAACCTTACTTCCTAAAACCATAAAGCATTTTGCATGATGTTAGGAAAATTAAATGTTCTAAATGGCGGCGCCTAGGCGGTAGGCGGTCTTTTTCCGCACTGCTTTTCAGTTGGCGGTGGAGTAGGCGTTGGAGTTGGCGGCCAACGAAGCTTTGGCGGCGTAGGTGGACACCTAGGCGGAGTAATACCTAACAAGATGTTTTGGCCAAACGATTTTACAAGCATTATAGGCTTATGGTTCACTTTTACAAGTCTAAAACTTAATAATTTTTTTGTTCTACAACATAGTTATGTATGAAACATCCTTAAAATATGTATATAACGCAAAAAGCTGTGATAAAATAGTAAAAAAATGTCCAAAATGTATCAACCGCCTAGGCTGCGTCTAGCCGGTGCCTAGGCGGTAGGCGGACTCTTTCTGTCGCGCACCAGCATACCGCCGTTTAGAACCTTGAAAATTTTGATTGTTGAGATACATACTTAAAAGGAAGGGACAGGTGTTGGGGGAATCAAAAACTAGAGCCAGATGCTCTGATACCAGACGTTGGGATTGGACACACCCTACAAACGTTTTGACACCGTATATGAAACTGACCGCAGCGAAAACTTAGGCCAACCTACCTGAGATAACCAACCTTCATCTAACGAACACCAAGCACAGATAAAGACAACGTATATAATGGTGACTACATCACCTAGACAAATCCCAATATATATAACTCAGGTAAAATTACAAGATTGACAAAAATCAATGTTGAACCCTTTGTCCTAAATTCCTAATAGGTTCAACCCCCTCACCACACTCAAGAAAAAAAATACAGATATTACAATGAAATCTCTTCACTCACCCTAGCCGTAGCGATCTCCCTGAACGAAGGCGACGACTCCTCGATCAGATCTTCTCTTCCTTTTGTCTTGAATGGAAAGCCCTAAGGGCAAAATATAGACTCTCTTAGATTTTATGTGGAAAAGCACCATGAATCTTCACCTTATGCTTGTTTTTTGTGCCTCCACCCTCAACCCATATATATATATATATATATATATATATATATATATTTGAGAAACCCTAGTTTAGGTCATAGGAATTCTAAAATAGAAAACCCTAAAATAGGAAATTCATTACCTAAAATAGCCAGCACCAATTATGGACGTTCAAATTTAGTCAAATTAAATATTTGATACAGATTTATAAATCTAATCAAATCAAACATTTAATATAGATTTTTAAATCGCATCAAATCAAATCTTTGACCATATTTTGGCTCCAAAATTTGGATTTACCAAATCTAGATTGGACCCAACATACTCCTCCTCCAATCCGATGAGAGGGTGTTGACCCCATGGCTCCTCAACTGGACCCCATGCATGCCGTCCCGCGACAGAACTCCTGCTCCCCTATGCCACTGATCTCCAATCCCCCGAATTGCTTTGCATCTTCCTTCGTCTCTAGCTCCCCGGCTGTCACGTCGACGCTAGCTGTCATGCGTAGCACCTCATGCACCACTAGAATCCTGTCGATATCAATAACACGGCCAAAACCGAAGTCTCTGACGATCAGCCTCACCATAAGTCTTGGCTGCCTGTCCCCGACTTCCGTCTTCCACCGGAACATACTACCGTTCCAACGAGCTTTTTCACCCTTGGCTGGCCAACCAAGCGGACGGTGCGGTTCTCCCGAGATTCAGACTCATGAACCTGCCCACCTTCGTGTCCGACACCGAAGCTCTCCCGTACGCAAGCATTCTCGAGAAGAACATCATGCACTGTGCACACTGTCGATGACCCACAGCTCTCCCGAAACTGTGCAAACAGATATGAACTCGCCTCTAATTGAGTTTGTTGCACACCTTGATCTCCTATCTGGTTTCGAACTGCTGAAACCAATGTTGCTCCGTGAATCTTTGGTAAACCATCAGTCATCAAAATCGGATCCGTAGAACAACCCCCACCTAGGAACCGACCAACTGTTATGGGACAGACTGACTGACCATCAATCTTTGACCCATCACCATTCGTCGCTTTGTCTCGATGAACCGAATTCTCCGTAACTCTCAAAACATCTCGAAGACACTCCTTAGCAAGTTCCTGACGATCCACTATCTCCTATCAAACACCCCTCGAGCCTCCATCTGATGTTGTAGCTTGCATGTACAACTCAGCGGCTTGAGCCTGTACATGCCACAACATCAACCTCCTCGAGCCATTTGTTGGGAACCCTTCGTAAGCATATAATCTTTGTCCCCAAAATGCTGCGACAGCCATCATCAGTCAGCCTCCCTACCGAAACCAAGTTATAGCGCAAATTCGGTACATGTCGCACATTCTTGAGAACGAGCTTCTCACCAAGCTCCGTTGTCAAGTGCACATCACCGATGCCTACAACTGCAACCGTCCCCTTGTTGCCCATCTTCACACGTCCAAATATACCGCCTCTGTATAACGTAAAAATTCTCCTATGTGGAGTGGCGTGATACGACGCTCCCGTATCCATGACTCAATCGTCGTCATAACACATGCCACAAGGTTCTGTGTCGGTTGCTGCGATATCTCCCACAGCCGTGAGATCCTCCTGATCGTCCTTACCTTTGACCTTCTCAGCTTTGAGCTTCATGCAGTTCTCTTGATACCCATTTCGCCACAGTGATAGCAGCCCTCCTTGCGGTCCACAGTCGCAAGATCCCGAGAACTCCCCCATGTCCTCGCCTGTGACTTGGGTCTTCCTTTCCCGTAGAAAGAAACCAGAGCTGACTCCTGCGACGATTTAACTTACTTACATCGGACCTCATTCAACAAACTACTTTTGACTGCCTCCATCGCGACAACTCCATCAGGCACGAAATTGCTCACCGACACCACTGTCTCCCAGCTCTCCGACAGAGAACTCAAAAGCAGAAGGGCCTAAAGCTCATCAACAATCACTATCTTCATCACAGACAGCTAATTGATAAGACCCTGAACCTCGTTCAGACATTGTGCCACCGGGACACCCTCCGTGTACTTCGAGTTGACGAGTTGACGAATAAAAAATATATTGTTGCCAGTCGTCTTTCTTTCGTACAACGAATGCAGCTTCTACCATAATGCTTTTGCAGAACTCTCCATGGACACGGAGTGAAACACCGAATCGTCTAGTCATTGGCGAATGAATCCAATGACCTTCCAATCCAGCCGTTTCCATTCATCAGCAGCTTTGTCCGATGGCTTGGCGTTGTTGCCCTCCAACGGACCATATGTCTTTGCATCATAGTAGATCCTCCATCATTGGTTTTCAAATCATCGAGTTCTCCTCTGTGAGGGTGATCATACGTGTTCATCTGTTCCATAGACATGATTGCACCTTCCCTCTAGCGAACCTGAGAGCTCTGATACCAGTTGTCGAGGAATCAGACATCAGAGCCAGATGCTCTAATACCAGACGTTGGGATCGGACGTGCCCTACAAACGTTTTTACACCGTGTCTGAAACTGACCACAACGAAAACTTAGGTCAACCCACTTGAGATAACCAACCCCGTCTAACGAACACCAAGCACATACAAAGACAACGTATATGACAGTTACTACATCACTTACACACAAAAATCCCAATCTATATAACTCGGATGAAATTATAAGATTGACAAAATCCAATGTTGAACTATTTGCCCTAATAGGTTCAACTCCCTTCCCACACTAAAAAAGAAAAGACAGAGATTACAATAAAATCACTCACCCTACCCGTAGCAATCTCCTTGAATGAAAGCGACGACTCCTCTATCAAATCTTCTCTTCCTTATATCTTGGATGGCAAGCCCTAAGAGCAAAGTATGGACTTTCTCTTAGATTTTCTGTGGACAAGTACCCTGAATCACCACCTTGTACTTTTTTTGTGCCTCCACCCACATCCCATATATATAGTTGAGAAACCCTAGTTTAGGTCATAGGAATTCCAAAATAGAAAACTCTAAAATAGGAAACCCATTACCTAAAATAGCGAGCACCAATTATGGACGTCCAAATTTGGTAAAACTTAAATATTTGATACAGATTTGTAAATCTAATCTAACCAAACATTTAATATAGATTTTCAAATCACATCAAATCAAATCTTCGATCATATTTGGGCTCCAAAATTTGTCGTTACCAAATCCAGACTAGACCCAACAACAGGAGTGATCAAATTGCAAGTGCAAATATAATCCAATGGAACTATAGAAAGGTTCAGTTCCTTTTGGAAAAATGTACAAAACTCTTGAATCTTGGCATCCTTAGACTTGTATATATTCAAGATTAGAGGAAATTCATAGAACCTGACAATTGACTTTGCTGATTTTTGCTCAATTCGTATAATATTCTATCACAGTTTCAACACCTACCACCATCTGCACACACCTTAGAAGGCCGACAACGGTAATCTACTTTGAATCCAACTGGCCTCATCAGTTTTTACCCAGAGCCATTCCTTGGCCTATAATTTATCAGGAATTGGTAAGGATTGACATGAAGTCAACAAGGGCAATCAAAATTTGACCACCATATATCCTACTTGAAGCTGTGTTGTCAAAACCGGACGGGACAAGGCAGTTAGACCGGGTCTGATAGGGTTTTGCTAAAAAACCGGTCCGATCTGACTTGAACCGGAATTTTTTCAAGAACCAGTGGATTTTTCTTGAACCGGGGTTTAACCGGTGAACCGGCCGAACCGGTACACAATTGAACCGGCCGGATCTGGTTAAAAAAAACTCAAAAAATATTATCGCGTGAGATTTGGACCATTTGGTACTTGGTTTGGTTTTGAGACACCTTATAGTTGTAAAACTAACCAAACCAAACATGCTTAGAACCAAACCAAGAAGTAAATGTGGATATCTTACATGGATATCTTACATGATTTGGTTCTCGTAAAGGGCATATTTGAACCCCGGTTGAACCTAAACAAAAAAAAAATTGGTTCAATCATCGGTCCGGTTTTTAAAACATTGACTTGAAGTATTTTCCTTCAAAAAATTACCAAACTTATTGTGAATCAGTTAATGATATCAGTAGATATAAATGTTCATGCAAACATACTATGTACAAAGCAGCAAGTGCGTCTGGAGCCATGAAGCATTTGAAGAAGCCTAGAATATTGAAAATAAATATTGAAAATAACTGAAATTTGATATAGAGTAAGTATATCAGGCAAAGGAGAAGGGGTCCAAATACGAATGTGTAAATCTTGGCCCTACTTTTGTACATGCAGCCAACTGTATTCCGATTTTTTCATCCTTTACAAATCTGATGCAAGGTTATCTATTGCTTAGGCACACAACATACAGTAAGCTCCTCCACATTGTTTAGGAAAGAAAGTTAGAACCTCAAAAACTTACATTCAGGTCAGTAACTCAGTTACAAGGCAGTAGTGTCTAGGACCAAAATGGTGGTAGTTGAGCATAAGAACAAAAAAGAAGAAAGGTATGCAATTTATATTCATGAACAGGCAGTCATGAATGAATCTAAGAAATCCTGATTTAAGATAAGTTGAGAGATGGAACCTTAGAACAATGAACTGAGATGCGTGTGTGAGATTTGTTTTAGGAGAACAATGGAGCAAAAAGGTCCTTCTCTTCTCTTATGTGTTTCTCTATTATTTTGACAAAAAGTGCTTTACAATGAAAGGCACCACTATGGTAGTTAGCCTATAGCTAATAGGAAGAGGACTTGTTTTTCCTTTACAACCGTACAATTACCACCACTAGATCTAGGAAAATTCTACTTAGGAAAACCCTAAACCCCTTGAAATACTCTGTGGCTGCATACCTACATGCACCTCGTGTCTTAAACCATCAAGAAACAGTTGAGTGGTGATATGAAACGCCCATGACCAAAGACTGGGATGTTTAAACTGTCCGATACCCGAAGTGGAGCACTTACACTGGTTTAGCCAGAATTATCAACTTTGCACTTCTGTTTTGACCAAGTAGAACAATATGAAGTTGTGAATACATGAAATGAAAAAATGGAAATCCAGTTTTCAATAGTTTTGGTTTCACGTCAACTCTCCCTTGGTTGATCGAGTTATGACCTAAATTAAAATGTGTGGACAGAAGTGCACTTTTTATGATTTGCGATGTCGGGGCCATACTCCGACCTACTTCGGTCTGATGAAGCCTATGAACGTACAAACCCCCTCTTGAAATATCCTCCGCGAGCAAGACTCCCCAATGCAGCTCTTGCAAGCTAAAAAATGTAGAAGAAAAGGACCTCTCGTCTTTTTCTTGACTGTATCTTGATAGCTCCTCCTTCCTTCTAACCCCATAGGATGTGATCTCCCCTTGCCTCGTCATGTGGCTCTTCCTCTCAAAATCGTGCTTATAAGTGCCCTTTGCATTAAATTTCTCTCCTCCCTCAATCTTTTTTTCTTCTACTTCTTCTACTTTATTTTCCCTATCTTCCTTCTCTTATGTTCTCCAACACCTAGGTGTTGCTTGCCTTAACATGTTTTTCCATCAAACATGCTCTCTATATTCCAAGTCACTATTATGATTCTTAATTCAGCATCTTGCTGTCCTTTCCCAATTATGGACTATCTAAAATTAGAATTCAGAGTGCTGAAAACAAAAGTTACATACAAAAATGTCTATAAAACAACTGACCTACATGCAAATTATCTCACTTCTCCTTCAGTTTCTTTTCTTAGTCCTCTCTTCTACTACTATTACTCAATTTTTGCTATCCTACTCTTAGTTAAACTCTAGCAACTACCCTATGGCTGTCTGCCTTAAACACTATTCTTTAAAACCATGCTCTATCCTCCAAATCTCTATTATGGCTCTTAATCCAGCATCTTGATGTCCCTTCTCAATTGTAAACCCACTCCTTTAAGTTTACAATGCACAATGGCAAAAACAACAATAAATAAAATAATAAATCATTCAGGTGTTATGTTTTTTGAATGTACTCTGGTGCGTGATAGCCAAAAGTTCCCAGGACACGAGTAGAATGAAGACGAGCAGCCATATCAGGAGCCTGATTTGAAAGATTGAAGTCTGCAATCTTTGCTTTGAAGTCTTCGAAAAGAAGAATATTGCTTGATCTTACATCCCGATGAATTATAGACGGTTGAACCTTCTCATGAAGATATTCTAGTCCCTTTGCTGCATCAATAGCAATTCTCACACGTTGCATCCAGTCAAGCACTGGGCCGGGTTGTGCACCTTGAACTCCTTTTCTACCTGGAATTCAAAAATAGATTTATAGTAATGTATGTATCAGACCTAACACAACTGGAAGCTTATCATCATACCGTGCAAAACATCATGCAAAGAACCCATGGTCGCAAACTCATAGGACAAAAGACGTTCGTTTCCATCATCACAGTAACCCAGCAGTTCAACAAAATTATCGTGTTTCAATTTTGATACCACTGAGACCTGATATCATGAGAAAACTATGGTTACAGTCAGGTATCGAGAAGAAATGATTTCTTAATCATTCTAACAAAGTTATGGTAGAAAACAATGCAAACATGGAGAAATAAAAGTTTTGTGTTAGAATACGCAGACAAACCTGGGTCAAAAACTCATTAGTTGACTCAGGCTCTTGTGAAACGTCAAGCTTTTTTATTGCAACTTGTTTCCCACTGTTCAAGACAGCAAAATATACTCTTCCATATGATCCTTCCCCAACCAAAGCCTTTGATCCAAAGTTGTCAGTCTTCTCTTTCAATTCGTCTAAAGACAACTTTGGTAGATCAATAATAGGTGGCGGCTTACATGTTTCAGCTTTGGGCACAGCAGTAGGCTTTGAACCCTTTTGCACACCTGGAAGATGATCCAAAAGAAATGCATAGCATCATTGACAGTAGAATCAACACAAGAATGGTGTAGCTGAACGCAAGCACCGGCACATTTTAGATGTGGCTCAAACTCTCAAGTTTAATATGCATATCTCTAAACAAAGTATTGGACAGATGCAATTCTTACTGCATGTTATTTAATAATCGCTTGAACAACGAAGTCCCCTTCTCGACGTTACATCGAGGTGTCTCTCCTTTTTTTTCTTTACCTCCTCGTTTGTTTCGGTGTTTCTTTTGTTAACAACTTGGAACCTATCAAGTGTGTCTTCATTGATTATCCTCGAGCTCAAAAAGGTTATCGTTGTTATAGTCCTCACTTAAGTAAATGCTATGTCAGTGCAGATATTACCTTGTTTGGGTCTAATCTTTCTTATAAGCAAGCTATTCCTCTTTTAGTTAGAGAAGCACAATGGATGAAGAGATATATGCTTTGTATCAAAATTAGACTTGGAAGCTTACCTCGCTTCCTATTAGAAGCAAACAGTGTTGTAGGTGGATATACATTGTTAAGTATCATCTAGATAGTTATGTTGAGCGTCTCAAGAAACGATTGGTTACAAAATGGTATACCTAGACATATAGTATGAATTATATGAAAATTGTCTCATGTGGTCCGGTTGAATTGTGTTCGCATTCTTATCTTTGTGGCGATTAATCATTAATAGCCTGTGTATCAGTTGGACATCAAGAATACCTTCTTGCTCACTGACTTGAAGGAGAATGTTTATATAGATCAGCCATCAGAATATGTTGTGCCTGGTAGTCACAGTCCCATGTGTCGATTGAAGAAGGCTCTATATGGGCTAAACAATCCTCGAGCTTGGTTTGATAATTTCATTTAATTCTCATTCAATACAAGTTTTGGCACACTACATGACTACGTCAGATCATTCAGTGTTTAGCCGATCTTCTACACGAGGTGTTATTGTGTTAATTGTTTATGTTGATTATATTATTATGTCTCAAAGTGACTATGTTGGTATTTCCATCTTGAAGGCCTACTTTAATCGTCAATTTCATACCAAGTATTTCGGTACTATTGGTCATTTTCTTGGAATCGAGGTTGCTCGATCTAAGATGGGTGTGTATTTGTTGCAGTGCAAGTATGTTTTTGACTTGCTTTCAAAGACAGGAATGTTGAATTCTCGGCATGTTGATACTCCTATGGATTCTCGTGTAAAACTTGATGTTGACGTAGAAGACTTATTTGAGGATGTTGGACGTACAGACAGCTAGTTGAAAAACTTATCTACCTTACTGTTACACGACCGGATATCACATATGCAGGTGTAGTTAGTCATTTATGCAGGCTCCTAGATAGCCACATTGGGTGGCTATATCTCGTATTTTGTAATGCTTAAAGGGTGCACCTCAAAAGTGTTTGTTGTACAAACCAGCATAGACTCTCACAGTAACAGATTTCAGTTATGCTAATTGGGTAGGTAGTTGGAGTGATAGAATGCCTACTTCTGAATATTGTACCTTTATTGGAGATAAATCTTATGACCTGACGCAATAAGAAGCAGAACGTTTTAGCTCGTTCTAGTACAAAGGTTGAATATCATGCTATGGCTCATACAGCTTCTGAGATTGATGTAGATGTGGTCTCTTCTTTATGAAATAGGGGTCATGATTCATATCCCTATGGAGATATATTGTGACACAGTACATCAGGAATTTTCATCGAGTAGCCCCGTATTTTATGAGCGTAATAAGCATGTCGAGATGGATTGTCATTTTATTCGTGATTTATTGGTGATGAAACAGATTGTCACACCACATGTTCAGTCTGAAAATCAGTTGGGTAATATCCCTACCAAACTACTTGCTTGTAGTCCATTTTTTTTATGTAGCAAGATCTCTATGCTCCTACTTGAAGGGGGTGTTAAGAGGCATAATAGTCTTATTTCCTTGCTTCAGGAAAATGTTAAGAGACATAAGTCAGTCTTATTTTCTTATTTTGGTACAGTTAAGTAGTTGTGGGTGTATTTATCATCATATATTAATATAAATACATATGAGATGCTACTTACAGTTTTATCCCCTTGCACTCTATTCTCTTATTTCTCTCATCTACTCTCCACTCTCCTTTCTCTCTTCTTTTTATAATTTCACTACAACGAATATGGTGTTTCCTCCTTTAGACCTACCAGTAAACTTAGAGGGTGAGTGGGTCTCCAAGAAGTTATAATTTCACTCCTGTAAAGTATGAACAGTTTGGGTGGATGCTCAATTGCTATGGAACTCTCCCAGGAGCAAATTGATGAAATCACTGACCAGGAAGGAGGTTACTTATGAAATTTTCTTCCCCCTATATGGGAAACCTTGGAAAGGTGTGTGATACACCATAAGAACAACAGGCATCCATAGGCTTTTAACTTTTGAGCAAACCATGAAGAGACCATGAATAGGAAACCATGAATTATGGAGTTGAGTGAACAAAAAGGAATCTGAGATGCAGTTGCATAAAAAGAAGTTGATGTTCAGAACACAAGCTTACAGATATCTATGTTCCATTGACTAAGATGAAAATTGCTTACGACAAAATGCCGAACTGTGACGTGCCCACAGAGTTTATGATCCCTAAATTAGTTACTTCATCTACTGGAAAAATGGACTATAATTACAAAGGATAAATAGAAAGAAAACTGAAACTATCCAGGGGGGGGCAGACCTACCACCAAATAATCAGATATATAGGATCAAATAGTAGGAAAGATTAAGATGGAAGCATGATTCTACTTGGCTTTTTAGCTTAACCCTGCTATGTTCCTACTCTAGGGAACTTGGACAGTTGTTCCTTGATTACATAAACTTGTACTACATGCAATTGTATATAACAAAATTAGATGAATTAACCCTGCCCTGTTCCTACTCTAGGGGAACTTGGACAGTTGTTCCTTGATTACCTAAACTTGTACTACATGACCCGGAAAGGTAGTGAAGTACCCACCATGTGGCTTTTGAGTCTCGTGGAATTGGCGTTATGCCAACAGCTGGTTGTAAGATTGGATTATTCTTTCCAGACGTTCCTCAACAGAGAATACTGCTAGACATGGTATCTCATTAAGTATGAACAGCTGGGCCCATCCTAATTGGATCTTTGTAGATATACATGCAATTTGATCGGACAATGCAGCTCATATTAGGAACCATCATACTATAAGGTCAACACCAAAAAAGACCAAGGACACAGATTTTTAATCATTTACATCTATTCAAGATTTCTGGCTATTGAAACCAAATCTCCATGTGAGGAAACAATGAGATCTTACGTTCTGAAAAAATTACTTGCATACATAACAACTATCTCAGCAAATTTCATAATGAACAGTATAGTTAGCCATATTTCATGGAAATTATGTAGTAGATTCAAATGACTTTGGACATCAGCGGATGTAGAGATCACTCTGTTATATGCATAAAGACTCCAGAACTACGACATGATGTGAAGGGAAAAAGATCAACTAAAGTTATTGTCAAATGGCCATTGATATAAAGGTAACTAGCAAAAAGATCTTTATTTGAAAAGGAACTAACTAACAAGTAAGAAGACAAAGGACGCACGAATACTTTTGGGCTAATGCAAGAAACAACTCTGGAATATACGTCATCAAAAAGAAAAAGTGGACAAATTAAGCGAATAAATACCATACCATCGAGATACTTATTTGGAGACTCTAGCGATTCACTCTCATTACGATGATAAGACTCATCATTTTGACAAGTACAGCACAGCCAACGTCTCATTCTGCTCTTCTTCTTTATGTCTTCTGTGTGGTGCATGTACCTGTACGTCCAAATGATGACCATCAGTAACCAAAATTTATTAAGAGTTAAGCCCATTAACAAACCAGTGAACTACATTTATCAAGTCAAATCATGATATTAAAAGGACTAGCTGCATGCATATGTATTAAGGAGCTATCTCAACATCTTCTTTGTAAGATAATACATTTTTGTCATTCTAAATGATGCAATCATTAAATCAATTTGATTAAAGTAGATACAAACAAGTACCTACTAGACATAACAATATATTTGAAATATAAGAAACGATTTACGTCCATATATATTTACAAACTTTTCAAACAATCATGTAAATTCAAGTATTGAAGTGGGGTATTCGACCAAGCTGTTGAATTCAGTGCTCTTTATTTTCACTATCCAGTATATGCACGTCTAGGAAGCACGGCCACTGAAAATTTGTGATGTGTCCGTGTTGCATCATGTCCCAGACACGAAAAGACACTCCAAAGTATACTAGGTCACTAGGTTGTGTCAAAATGAATGTTGTGCCTGTGTTGTCTTGTCAATATCATGTGTTGTCGTATTTATGTACAACATAGATGTACGTCCTCTTCCTTCCTAAATTAACCAAAAGAGAGAATAATTTTAATCAGAGCATATCTACCAACAATTTGTTGAAGATGATAAAATAATCATGCGCAGATAATCATTGATTGCAAACAATCTGACCATTTAATTCAAATCAAGAACATATGCAATGGTAATGAAATTGCAAGGTAAAAACACATCTAAATACCAAAGCCACAGGCTAAGAACAATTCTGAAACTAGTGGCCCCTCCCCCCAATCATATATAACACGAGATTCATAAAAAGAAAATGATCAAATTTGATCAAATTTTCTCTTCCCCGCCAATTCTTTCCAAACAAGCTGAATTTTGACAAATGCAAACAAAGCAACAAGTTTGACCACGTTTTCAGAACACAAATATGACACAAATTCACGAGATTTGTAAAAGCAAAAATATCAAAATTTCTCTCTTTCACACCAAAAAACAAAAAAAACAAAAAATTCTTCCAACAAAAATCAATTTTTCACACAAATTCAAACAAAAGGACAATTTTTCAAAGATCTATACAGAGAACCTACGTCCAAACTGCTCATCTGATCCCAATCGCAAAACCCACACCAACAGATCGGGATAGATCAAAAACACAAAATTTAATGGGAAAAAGAAACCGATCATGAAAGTACCGAGGATCACGGGAACGAATTGAATTTGTTCATCAGAAACAAAATTGCAATGTTTCGAAATCCTAATCGAAACAAATACTAACCTCCGAGTCCCAATCGAATATAATTGGAATTGATATTTTCCCTCTCCCCCTTCTTCTTCTTCTTCTCTTCTTCTTCTTCTTCTTCAAGCCTCTGATTCTAGGTTAGGGCTTGGTGGGAGAGGAGAACTGGAATGGGAGGAGAGAGAAAAGCTTGAGTTAATTGGGATGGCAACTGAGAAATGAGAATGGTGAGGGTGATGATCATAATAATAATGGTGATGGTGATGGTGATGATGATGGTGATGATAAACTCGGCGCGTAAATAGGGAAAGGGAAAGGCGGTGGGAAAGTCCGACGAAATCCAGCAGTGACGTAGCAAACACAGCAAACATCCCCTGTCCTGCTGCTGGAACCACCCTTTTGTTTTGTTTGTTTCATTATTTTTTTATTATGATGATTTAATTAACAATACTTTACCATTTTCAAACATAATAATAGTAAATAAATAAAACCAGTATAAACATGATAATAATAATAATAATACAAAAGATCCATGTTATATTTTATTGTAGCAATTTATTATTATTATTATTACTCACTTGTGTTATTAGATTAGTTTTGAAGTAATTATTTATCTAAATTAGTCAAAGTGAAATTTAATATAATTTGCAACTCGATACATAATCTGACTCAACTTTAAAACCCTACGGTTATCCTAAACTTTTTATTAGTATTTAAAATACTCTCGATTTTAACTTGTAACTTGTAACTTGCTACCAAAGTCAAAAAAAAAGATAGTATCATTACACCTATAAATAATTTTGTTTCTAAAATAACTAGTCCCTTGGTTGTCCCCTTTGATTGTCGCCTTCATGGTTCTCTTCCTAGTGTCGCCTTTTGGTTATGTCACTTTTCATTCTTGAAATATGTATTTTGGAATATATTTATTTTTTGCTTGTATTTATTTCTGCTTAGAGTATTTCTTGCTCGCATCATCATTAGGTTGCATGCATGGAGACTAGACATATTCTTTGGTTTAGCATGGTTCATGGTTTATTTGTGGGTTGGTTTATTCATGAATTTGAACCCATGGTCTAAACCTCAAACCCTAACTATATAAGCTAACTTGTTTCTCTCTTTTCCCTCATTCTTCATTTCCCCTCTTTCTTTTATTTCTAAGCAAGTACACCTTGCACTACATGTAGAAACCTTTTGATTTTCGTTTCTTGTTCTTTTCTTGCATTTTATCAGTCTAGTTTGTGCTTATGATGATTCTGAAGCTTTTAATACTTGGAGTTCTCGGTTTTGATGGATAGATTTGCTTAGATCTACTTTTCTAACTTAGGGTTTCATGGGTTCCTTGAGTTTTTGGTGGTTTTGATTTACTAAAATATAGTATTTTTGAAAAATAGTTTTTGGGAAGGATGGAGCACTTCATTTCAAACGTTTTGGCTTTTGGTTCACTCAATTCGGAGTAAAAATGTAGTTTTTATGAAGAAAACGAGATTTCAGTTTTGGGGAGTTTTCACCATAGCCAAGCTTGTTGTTGGAAAAGACGAAGTCTTCATGCGGCCAGCGAACTATGTGGCTGAGAAGTTTTATGCCGCCCGAGAGGGTTATGTGGCTGAACTCTTGTCGCATACTGACAGCATGCGTCCATCTTGTTGGACGCATGACTGTTGATCTACACAAGTGTCCTTGAACATTTTGTGCATTCACTCGCTGAACGAATGAGGAATTCGCTAAGTCCAAAAGATACTCCATGCGACAAAGATACTTCATGTAACATTGATCTTATGCAGCAAGCAGAGCATGCGGCTACCTTCCCTTGGTCGCATGACTCTGAACTTTGGCGCATCTTTGGCGCATCCGTGGCGTGTATTTCTATGGTTTTGTCTTTTCTTTGCTTGACACTTTATTTATTTTTCGTTGCTTCATCACTTATCCCAAGGTATAAACTTTGACTGACTCTATGCGGCAACTGATCTTATGCAGCAACTGATTTCCATGCGGCCTTGATCCTTCTGCGCGCGTTTTATTGGACTAGTTTTGGTTGAATGTTTCCTTGGACTTTATGAGTTGTATGTGTGACTTTGATGACCACAAAAGTATTAGACCCATCTATGCATCATGACCCGACCACTTGTATCTGTGCTGATACACTTACTATGTGCTATGTGCTCCTACGTGCTAAGTGTTCCTACGCGATTATATTACACATTTATACTGCGGTGTACCTATGCGCTATGTGACATGTGATATGACTCAATCTCCAGCATGGACATAAGGGTTAGTCAATGACCAAGCGTGGCTAGGATCTGTTGATTGTTGCATCACGTTGGGGTGAATCCAAATTGAACTATCAAGTGACAAAGTGGATTCGTATCTAGCGTGGTCATACTATGGTACGTCATATAAGGGGGGAATACTATGTGACCACGCCATAAGATTCCAGTTAACATTAGGGTTAACTAGGCAACTAAACTTATAGAGCATTGGGAGGGAATAGAATCTCGAGATTGTGCCTAACTAGCCACCTCAAGTCATCTGAATTGGGATGTGCAGGCTAGTCCCCATGGAT
The DNA here is from genome assembly GCA_036927795.1 of Iris macrosiphon. Classification (NCBI taxonomy): domain Eukaryota; kingdom Viridiplantae; phylum Streptophyta; class Magnoliopsida; order Asparagales; family Iridaceae; genus Iris; species Iris macrosiphon. The sequence goes on from JAYESA010000016.1 coordinate 20,711,002, forward strand.
ATTATTTAAATCCTCATTAGTGGATGGAAATATCCGACTATTATATGATATTATGTGTTCTATCCGATCTTAGCACGGTGTGTCCTTACGAGGGACCGGTGCATACTGCTATGTGATATGCGACAATTTATGGCTCGGCTAACCCTGTTAGTACCTGGTTCGATCTGAGGATTCATATATGCATAATATCTCTGGGATAACCCAGACTCCATCTAGTAATTCGTACAAGTGATTGGCCGATTATGTAACTGAGCGTGTTTGTGTATTGTATTTGTTGTCAAATAGTCTAGGGGCATGGACTATCATGGTGCGATGGTTTAACCCTTGTCCTTGTTTGGTTGTAGGGCTAAATTGTTGTGTCACGATAAACTATGAAACGAAACTACGAGAATATAACTATATATATATATATATATATATATATATATATATATATATATATATATATATATATATATATATATATTTCATAACCTAGTTTTATTTCTGCATTCGTGCTTCCTTTGTAGTACTTGCTATTTGGGGTTTAATCCCACTGGTTTTTCATGGTCAAGTTTAGAGCCAACACCCGAGGATCAAGCGTACTTCCCCCTAAATAATGGTGCATACCAGGCGTATGGCCACTAAGAGAAATGGGTGGGTCTCTTCTTTCCTGCTCATTATTTCACATTTTACTCATTTTGGGCATTTAGCCACCGGCACTTGTTAGCCGTGAATCTGAATATTTAGTTTCCTACATGATTGTAATTAATCAAACTGCAGTTGATCATGGTCATGTACTCTTGTTACTCTGCCAGCCTTTTCATTTTTGCACAGCTGGTTTCTTGAATGTTATGGCAGGACGTTTGGGATGCCTTACTTCCTTGTCATATATGTTCTATGTTTACTGTTCTTATTTGACTGATTGAGACAATAGATATTCTATGTGACCCTAAGTGACTTGCTTGTAGTATGCACCCCCTTGTCTAGTTACAACCGTGACCGTCGTATGATGTTCTATACCTTGTACGGGGGAGCTGGCCATGTCCGTCTTCTTATTCCGGTACTAGGGCGTGACAGGTTACAACCTTCCAAGTTGACCTCTCCCTTCCTTTATGACTAGCACATCTCCTTAATGACCCCCCCTCCTCCTCTTCCTTGTCTACCTTGTACCCCTTCCTCACATAACCCACTATGTGCACCTCCCCTCCCTCCACCCCACGCCCCATATCGTTCCGTCCTTAGGTTTAGGTTATGGAAGTATAGTGTGATGCCCTAAGATTTAGTCACATTAATTGGTTATGGGATGAGAGCTTTATATGTGGGTGCTTGGGTCTCATGCGGGTATCTAGGTTATCAATTTTGGCGAGTTACACAAAAGTAATGTGCACATGTGACTATGCACTAGTAGGGGTGAACATTCGGTCTATTTGGTTTAACCAAACCATATTTTTTTAGAAATGTACTTAACTACAAACTGATATCAACCAAACAGAACAACATAATCTCAAACCCTATTTTACTAAACCTTATTACTAATTAGGTTAATTCGATCTTAAATGCAAATCACATAAAATTTAAAAATAAAAAATATTAAACTTAAGCCATGACCCAAAACATACTAAAAGAGTCATGCTACCAGAGGAAAGAATACTCACATGTCATGACAATGAAAATTGAGATGTGTGATGGACATGGTGGATATAGGGTTATGATTGGGTTGGGTTATGCTTAGATTAATACTATGAAACTCATTTCCTGTTTTCGTATTTTCGTATTTTTCTACTTAAAATTTTCTCGTATTGCGTGCTTTTATCCCATTTTATTTTTTGAACGTGTTACTCCAGCATTGCGTCTTGATTTGTCATATCACAGACCCAAAATATACAATACCAGGATACGTGATAATGGCCAGCTACGTATCAAGCAGACTCCAGCCCGACTCGATAAGTATATGATGTCCAAGATCAAACAATCTAGTTATCTTTCACGACCCGCACCCAAATATTCGAGCACAAGTACGTGGTTACGCCCAGCCTACATCGCAGAATCGACAGTAGAATGCTGTCTGGGTCATTTCTAACTATCTAACATCTCAACAATATAATATGGTACTTGTCAAACATCTCAACTCCAAACGGAGGAGAAATATGGTATCTCACAAGTATGACTAATCTCAATCATAAAACAACTAAGGAAGAATAATCATGAATGGAATAGCGAAGGAAAGAAATAAGATACAATCCACAAGTCTGAAATAATAATACAACTGTGAATCTCAACAAAAGAATAGTCTAATACAAAGCCACCAAACATAAACTAAACATCCTCGGTCACTGGTACTATGTCCTTGCTCTAGGGGGTATCCTCTAAAGTCTCACCCTCATGCGGGCCGTAATACGTGGGACATAGCTCCTCTAGCCAATCATCTAAAAAATATATCCAGTAAGGATTAGAGCGAAGTACATACCTCTGAAAGAAGTTTCAAATACATAATCGAGCATATATAACGAGCAATAAAAAAGGATACAAGATGCACACGTAGTAAGAATGTACAATACAAGTGAGAACATGCAATAATCACTATAAGAACTGAAAAGTAAATATGGGAAATAAACAACCAGTAGAAAACAAGAATACTAGCTATGTGGTTTAGAGTGCAAGTTCGTTATGTGATAGGCTCAGGTTGCACATGAGGTATAAAGGTAACTACATTATACATGAGGTGTATAATCGACATGCACATGAGATCGAGAGGGCTTTGATCACATAACCAACTTCTACTCCCCCTCCCCAACCAATACTCATGGATCCAATCACGATATGTTACGTACATGAACACGATATAGTCATGCTAGCACACGAAATAGTAGATGCACAAGAAGCACATGAAAATCAATACCCGGTGCACATGATGAAATACGTGTGAATGAGTACCCGCTGAACACGGTAGGGGATAACACCTCCTGACGGGATCCATATAGTACCAGTACATGTAACCAAGTGTCAGAATCAAGTATGCAGTTCTAGAACAAGTGATATATACACTATCATAAAATAAAAACTAACAGAGAAATGTACTCGCCTGAAGTCTTGAGCAAGGTGTGTCTCTCGATGCCCAAGCTGGTGTCACATAATATATATATGGTATATTGCATCAATACAAGGTTCTAGAATAAAAATTAGTTGAAATGATGAAATTCTATGTTAATGAGCCATTTCTAGGTCAAACAGATGAAATCTAGGTTGCAAGAGTCTAACACTAAGTCACTAAGTCGATACACTCTGAAGCTATGCTATACAAGTGTCACGCCCCAGTCCCAAAATACCGAGGGACTAGACACGTAGCAATGGCCAGCAGCACACACCGATGGACAAACCCAATTTAATGGATCCATCGGAACGTACTTAAGCTGTAGTACAACAATAATGGTCAAAATATACTAATCAAATCCACATATATGAATACAACAATATCAGAATCATAAAGCAAGCTCAATCTTAATAAAATATAAACTCGAGAAATAATCCGATAATGAGTCTGATACATCTGTCAAGATACAAGAATAAAGATAACCACAGCAAATACTGAGTATGGAAACAGTATATACTCAGAAGATACCCTCGGTGATCACTCATCTACTGGATTTGGTACTGCTCCAGTGTCTGCTCCTGCTCCTGCTAATGCTCATGTCCCGTATACCTCGGGATATATCTCGTCAGCTAATCCTGGGGACATAATCCGGATCCAGGTCCTCAGGGGACATAGCAAGGTACAGATAATACAAGCCAAAATAAATGCAGTGCAGCAATAAATGAAACAATAAGGTAAACTATATAACCAGCTAAGTGATATGCAAGTGAGAGTTTTAGTCATACTCGGGCTGAGACTACTATAGGCTCTGTGTCGGGAAAACCCATAGCAGCATTCTCTCGAAGGGCTAGAACTTGTGCCAAAGCTCTGTATCAGAGACTAAGACACATCCAGATGACAATATATATAATATAATCAGCCTTTTGTATGGTAAATCTCTCCCCACCCAATGTAATCACACGTCTCATGTCCATGACACGCAGGATCAAAACTAATGCAGCAAGTCATAATAATATCTAAGAAAATAATGTCTATGTCATGAAACATGTATCCTATACAGAATCACCTTGAATATTTCAGGAAGATTCTGTCTCATGAATAGTGTCAAGTGTCATGGGTATAATTGTAAACTCCCTCACCCAAAATTAGGGCTACTTGGTTTAGATAGTAAAATTAGGGCTAGTTTGAGCCCAATTAGAACTAGAACACGGTATTTAATTTAATTACTAAATAGTTATGACACGTAGCGCACCTTACCGTTGCTATGATAATTGGAGACACAATTTTGCCCGTCTTGTGTATCTCAAATTTTATTAATATTCTACACTGTCCCCTCTACGCCCTGATACTTGTGCCCCGCCTAAATCTAATCTCATGTACTCCTAATTAATTCTAGAACATCGTGCGCGTTCGATTTAATTAATTAAAACTAATTTTTGCCTCTGCACAATTTTCTAATTTTCGGGGGGCTTTTATGCAAAAATGTACTGAGGTGTCCCCACCATTGGACAATTCATGAAGAAACTCAATTTTCCCTTCACATGGATTTTTTCTATAATTTTCTGGATGTGCAAACGCGCAACATCGTCCTCCTATTTTAATCCAACCCTTGCAATTAAATAATTGTAATTTCTAGCCCATCACCCTCATGTGAGCCCAAGGCCCATCCCAATGAGATGTTGACCAAAGTCAAATTTACCTAGGTCAAACCCTAAAGTCCACATGTGTATATAAACAACTCTTCTCCTCTTTTCTTTATTTTTCTTTTTCATCAAAACTCAAACCCAACCCTAGGAATTCCTCAGCCGACCTCCCTCACGTTACTATTCCTCCATCTTCCTCCTCCCGACTCTTCCTCCGCCCTCGCCGGAGTCCGCCGGCCGCTGCCCCCAACTCGCTGAGCCACCTCCTCCTCCTTCGCCTGAGCAAGACTCGGCCAACCCCACCACCATGGCCATCTCGACTTCAGCACTCAGCCCCTCGCCGGAGTCGTTCCCCTCCGCCTGTGCACCGTCTCCTTCCTCGCCAACCGATCGACTGAGACCCACCGGAGCTACCACGATCTCCCCGACTGCACCAGAGCCCTTCCCGACAGTACTACCTCTCCCTCTCTTCCTCCTCTCGTCTGAACATTCCTCCGGCCAACTCCTCCTTCGACCCCGCCTGAGCTCGGAGCAGCCTGCAACCCTCTTTCTCGTCCCCCCTCTGTAATAAGCACCGCCTCGCCGGACCTCCCCCGCTCCCTGACATCCACCAGCAGTGCAGCAGCCTCCTCCCCATTGATTCTGGCCATACTGCCCGAGCCTGAACCATCTCCTCCTCCTCTTTCCTGACAGTGCCGGCCACCCAGCACCTTCCTCCCTGAACCATCTCCTCCTCCACATCGAGCCACCCCAGACTTCTCCACCCCGATCTCTTTCTCCTCCGCCCGGACTTCTCGTCGACAGCAACCCCGCTGCCCCTCGACTCGCCTGAAGCCGACTTCCCCACCACCTGCACACCCTGGGCAAACACCACCAGCTACACCATCATCTCCCCCTGAATCGACTCCTCTTCCCCTCGAGCCACAGTCGTCATTACCACCACCATTGCCACCACCTCCCCTGGCCGGGCCTCCTCCGGCAGACACCATCATCACACCATCAATATCTCATCAACTCCGTCATCATCGATCATCTTCACCATTATCATTATAATTCATCATCCTCATCATACATAATCCCCATCATCATCATCCTCATCATACATAATCCCCATCATCATCATCTATTAACACATCGCCACCATACATTATTATCACCTCCACCATTGCTATTAACGCCCTTGCAATCATCATCTTCACCTTGAGCATCGACATCATCATCGCCATCACCCATCAGCATCATCGCATCGTCGTCCTCTCATCATTAGCCTCACCATCGTCCTTATCATCCTCCTTGTCTCAATTCATCACCATCACCTCATCGTCACCCCACCAATCATTATCATCATCAGCATTGTCGTCCTCACCATCATCGTCGTTATAGTCGTCATCATCGTCGTCACCTCTCTTCGTCGACGTCCAGCCAATCCCGTGCGCGTACACCGAGGTTCGAACCTGTCCCACCTTCTTAATTCGTATATGTGTTGAGTATATGTTATTAGGACATACGTTTTTCTTATGACTGCTAGCTAACATCAGGCCCTGAGTCGGTGAACCAAAATGCGTGTACGTATATGTACGCCTACGCGTATATTACTCATTGTTATACATATTTATATCTATACTTAGTACATGTATTCAATTGGTATGAATAATTGGGTGTTATATATAGATATATATAAATATATGGTATGTATATAAATTGTAAGTAATTAAATACTATGCTATATATATTCAGAATGTACGACCCTAGGACACCGTGGACTGCCCCGTAATTGCCCTTGACCCTGTTGACCCTAAGAACAATGTTGGTGTCTGCCTTGTGTATACCGACGTACCCACGAGACCGTATTAGCTGACTGACTTATTGTGTACAGTACTTAAAGACCCGACACCCGCGTAATTCAACGCAAAATTGACCGTGTTAGATGACTAGTGCCACCCCTAGTGTACCCCGAGTCCAGTATAAATATTGTTGTGTGTGTACTAGTGTAATGACTAATGATTTATTTGCATCATATTATATGTACATAGGATGTTGGATTTATTCTGCGCGACTTTTGGAGCAGGTTATTGGTACATCGCAGCTTTCTTGCCAGGCAAGTATACCTTGCCATTGTACTGTTATTCATATTCCATATGTTGCATGCATCTTTATTTTCTGTCTTTAGTTCATATATTTTAACTGTTATATAAAATGCGTGCGACGGTGTCGTCGCGATATATTTTTATTTATGTATTGCATTGACCTTGTTCATGAGACTACCCCATTATCATGTAGCATCGTTAGGTTCATTGGCCGTGACACAGTTGTTACACGAGTGTGAGTCTCATGTAGATCACGGACTGCGTGACAGGTCTAGCCTCCTGTACGTATGGGCCGTGCGTTAGGAATAACTGCTGTTAGAAACTTTGCATGCTAGTAGACTTGGCAGTTATTAGAGGTGTTATCGTGTCATGGATGTGACATGCTTAGAGCATGGGGTGGGGAGAACAACAAGTACCGCATTTGAGCTCCTTTACACTTTTTCTATTGTGCGCCCGGATTCTCCGCTGGAGATACGGATGGTGATAACCACTATATATTATATTATTATCAGGCGGGCCTCCGGTGTTCGAAAGATGCCGTGCCTTTTTAGGCCCCTGGATCTCCAATAGAGAACCATGCCAAATCCCAGGTTTTCAGCCAGATAGCTCACTTGTGGCGAAAGTTGTTCTTAACTGCATTCACTTAGATGGTTAGGCGACCCCATTGGATATTTATTTCAGTACTTTATTGGCATGTGTTTAAGTATCTTGTTATGTCCCTCTGAGGACCTGGTCCCCTGCCAGGTGTATCTGTTCTTGAGTATTCGCAGGAGCGCAGATTCGGATGGTTACATGAGATTCGAGAATGTCTTCGCCTCAAGCCATGATGGTTAGCTGGTATTCTTATATTGTGTTATTGTGTTGTACTCATATTGTATTTATTCTTATATTCGGGTTGGTAGTGGATTTGTTTCCATCCAACTATCCTCCTTAGATACTTCTTATTGAGATCTAGTTCCATAGATACTGGTTATATATTTATATGGATTTTCATGGATGAGATTTAGATTATACCCTGTGACTTGTGACTTATATTATACCACTTGTGGATTTGATATTCATAATACAGCGTACGTATAGATTTGGTTTCCATATATTGGAGTTGCCATATCCATGCGGCTGGCATGCTTTCGTGTCCTAGTCCTACGTATTTTTGGGACTGGGGCGTGACATATTTTTGTGGTGGCCCATGCAGGTCGAGAGCATATTATTTCGGTTACGTTACTGTACCGAACAAGCCTGCACCTAGGACTAGAGTATAGGATCTCATCCACAATTGACTATGATTCATCTTCCTCCTATCTGTTCTATTTGAACAATTGTATCCTGCTTGATTCCTGCACTTCCCTAATAGTTCTTTGAGTATAGCCTTCTGCTAGAATATAGGAACCCCTGTTATTAGGATGATAATTAGGGTAGCTCACCTATTAAGAATACAACTAGAATATAGACACACCACTAAGTTTAGAATATCTAGTGAACCTAGAATTCCTTATCTTTAGATTGGTATACCATTACCCCTTGATGTATTAAGAAGACTTGAGAGTAGTATAGACACTACTAGAGATAGTTAGAAGTTTTACCATAATGTTTGACCCTAGTATTGAGGAACCAATAGAGAACCAATATTGAACATTATGACTGAACCTAACCTACACAGTTAGATAAGTATTGGAGAACTACAAACTTAGATCATTGCCTTATTATTAGTAGACAACACCCTAGAAAGTCTAGAGGAATGTAATTAACCCTTTTCTTAATCATGCCTCGAACATAGCAACTAGCACCCCACTCCCCTTTAGAAAACTATGATGCTATCTAGAACTCCCTATTTTAATTTTATATGTTATTCCTCTGCAACCTTAACGTTCGCTAATGGTACGACGAATAAGTTATCCCCTTCATTTCTTCATCTTTCAATTCATGCCAATCTGACGCTTCTGATTATAGACCGAGTGATTGTATTCTATGATAGGACAAATAGTTTGCTAAAGTGATAGTTGCGATCTTGAATTTTGAATTACGTATCTTGTAGTTAGAACTTGATAGTTGAGTATTCATCTAGATTATAATTTTATGGTTATCCCTTAGTTTTAAATTGTGTAGCATATACCCCACCTCGATACAGGTTAGCTCCCTTTCCCCTTAACGGCAAGTAACTCTTCTATTCTCGCTATTGACACATGTTCTATGAGCACTATAATTAAGACTTAAGGTGACCCTTACCTATATAATGCAATAGAAGACCCTAATAAGTACCAAGATCTTTCCTCATATACCCTAATGAGAGTTTATGTTTTATTTACATGTGCAAGATTATTTTGTAGGATCCTCTTAAGACTGTCACAGTATTAGTTTAATTCTTTTAAGTTGGGTAGTATGCCTCACAACCTAGTATCACATAGTCTACCTGACCCATCGAGGTAGTGTAACTGAATGACATTAATTGTATGATAGCATAAGACGACAGTGTTTATTCAAGCAATAGAATTTAGAGGTCCATGCCCCTATTTGGTCGACTAGCGACTTAGACAAGAAGGTTGTATGATAACTGTAGAGATTGTAGAGTCTTTTTATTATTGTTACTTATGTTGTTTTGTTTTGTGAACTTGAACTAATTTGCACATTCTTTCATCATAATCCAGCGTAGTTATATTTGTTGTACTATCTTGACTCATGTTGCTATTATAGTCTAGTTTTTGCAAGCTTATTCTTTATCAAGCTTGTTCACTACATATGTATTATTGGGCGCCACTCTAATACATTTCAGAATCAGTGTACTACGGTCTGATCAACCATAGTGCGCTCGATTCGCCGTTCACATAACTATTTTACGTGGATTGAGATATATAGTGATTAGTAGACGAATGTACTTGCCCTCTAGATATATCTGAGCACATCGGATCCGTTACACAACCGTACTGATACGAGCATGTGAATAGGAACTACCAAAATAGGACTTTAATCCACAACTGCCTTGATAAATTCCCAATTGAACTCTTTAAAGCGCCTTGATCCCCATACTTGCATTCTATTACCTCTCCCTTGAACTCTTTATTATTGATCTTCGTCTTTCCTTATCTCGGAAAGACGAAACATCTTGCTTGGTATAAGTTTGATATATAGATAGTATTAGATATACCCCACAGGCCAGTCGCATTGTTTGGTGACTATCTTTTATAAATGATTAAGGGAATATCATCGACGATATGTTTGGTGTTAAAGACTTTGAGGATTAAATAACATGATTCAATAATTTGGGTCATAGCTTTCTTAGATGTATAGCCTTAGATGATAGATGGGTAAATTCTAAATTGGGTAGAAACTGCAATGTTGACTTAAGGAGAATTCTTTATACTGTAATCAAGTGAGGTTAGATAAAGAAACCCTACCCTAGTTTAATTTCGAGGACGAAATTATTTTAAGTTGGCTAGATTGTAAACCCCCTCACCCAAAATTAGGGCTACTTGGCTTAGATAGTAAAATTAGGGCTAGTTTGAGCCCAATTAGAACTAGAACACGGTATTTAATTTAATTACTAAATAGTTATGACACGTAGCGCACCTTACCGTTGCTATGATAATTGGAGACACAATCTTGCCCGTCTTGTGCATCTCAAATTTTATTAATATTTTACACTGTCCCCTTTACGCCCTGACACTTGTGCCCCACCTAAATCTAATCTAATGTACTCCTAATTAATTCTAGAACATCGTGCGCGTTCGATTTAATTAATTAAAACTAATTTCTGCCTCTGCGCAATTTTCCAATTTTTGGGGGGCTTTTATGCAAAAATGTACTGAGGTGTCCCCACCATTGGACAATTCATGAAGAAACTCAATTTTCCTTCATATGGATTTTTTCCATAATTTTCTGGATGTGCAAACGCGCAACATCGCCCTCCTATTTTAATCCAACCCTTGCAATAAAATAATTGTAATTTCTAGCCCATCACCCTCATGTGAGCCCAAGGCCCATCCCAATAAGATGTTGACCAAAGTCAAATTCACCTAGGTCAAACCCTAAAGTCCACATGTGTATATAAACAACTCTTCTCCTCTTTTCTTTATTTTTTTCTTTTTCATCAAAACTCAAACCCAACCCTAGGAATTCCTCAGCCGACCTCCCTCACGTTACTATTCCTCCATCTTCCACCTTCCGACTTTTCTTTCGCCCTCGCCGGAGTCCGCCGGCCGCTGCCCCCAACTCGCTGAGCCACCTCCTCCTCCTTCGCCTGAGCAAGACTTGGCCAACCCCACCACCATGGCCATCTCGACTTCAGCACTCAGCCCCTCGCCGGAGTCGTTCCCCTCCGCCTGTGCACCGTCTCCTTCCTCGCCAACCGATCGACTGAGACCCACCGGAGCTACCACGATCTTCCCGACTGCACCGGAGCCCTTCCCGACAGTACTACCTCTCCCTCTCTTCCTCCTCTCGTCTGAATATTCCTCCGGCCAACTCCTCCTTCGACCCCGCCTGAGCCCGGAGCAGCCTGCAACCCTCTTCCTCGTCCCCCCTCTGTAATAAGCACCGCCTCGCCGGACCTCCCCCGCTCCCTGACATCCACCAACAGTGCAGCAGCCTCCTCCCCATTGATTCCGGCCATATTGCCCTAGCCTGAACCATCTCCTCCTCCTCTTCCCTGATAGTGCCGGCCACCCAGCACCTTCCTCCCTGAACCATCTCCTCCTCCACATCGAGCCACCCCAGACTTCTCCACCCCGATCTCTTTCTCCTCCGCCCGGACTTCTCGTCGACAGCAACCCCGCTGCCCCTCGACTCGCCTGAAGCCGACTTCCCCACCACCTGCACACCCTGGGCAAACACCACCAGCTACACCATCATCTTCCCCTGAATCGACTCCTCTTCCCCTCGAGCCATAGTCGTCATTACAACCACCATTGCCACCACCTCCCCTGGTCGGGCCTCCTCCGGCAGACACCATCATCACACCATCAACATCTCATCAACTCCGTCATCATCGATCATCTTCACCATTATCATTATAATTCATCATCCTCATCATACATAATCCCCATCATCATCATCTATTAACACATCGCCACCATACATTATTATCACCTCCACCATTGCTATTAACGCCCTTGCAATCATCATTTTCACCTTGAGCATCGACATCATCATCGCCATCACCCATCAGCATCATCGTATCGTCGTCCTCTCATCATTAGCCTCACCATCGTCCTTATCATCCTCCTCGTCTCAATTCATCACCATCACCTCATCGTCACCCCACCAATCATTATCATCATCAGCATTGTCGTCCTCACCATCATCGTCATTATAGTCGTCATCATCATCGTCACCTCTCTTCGTCGACGTCCAGCCAATCTCGTGCGCGTACACCGAGGTTCGAACCTGTCCCACCTTCTTAATTCGTATATGTGTTGAGTAAATATTATTAGGACATACGTATTTCTTATGACTGCTAGCTGACATCAGGCCCTGAGTTGGTGAACCAAAATACGTGTACGTATATGTACGCCTACGCGTATATTACTCATTGTTATACATATTTATATCTATTTAGTACATGTATTCAATTGGTATGAATAATTGGGTGTTATATATAGATATATATAAATATATGGTATGTACATAAATTGTAAGTAATTAAATACTATGCTATATATATTCAGAATGTACGACCCTAGGACACCGTGGACTGCCCCGTAATTGCCCTTGACCCTGTTGACCCTAAGAACAATGTTGGTGTCTGCCTTGTGTATACCGACGTACCCACGAGACCGTGTTAGCTGACTGACTTATTGTGTACAGTACTTAAAGACCCGACACCCGCGTAATTCAACGCGAAATTGACCGTGTTAGATGACTAGTGCCACCCCTAGTGTACCCCGAGTCCAGTATAAATATTGTTGTGTGTGTACTAGTGTAATGACTAATAATTTATTTGCATCATATTATATGTACATAGGATGTTGGATTTATTCTGCACGACTTTTGGAGCAGGTTATTGGTACATCGCAGCTTTCTTGCCAGGCAAGTATACCTTGCCATTGTACTGTTATTCATATTCCATATATTGCATGCATCTTTATTTTCTGTCTTTAGTTCATATATTTTAACTGTTATATAAAATGTGCGCGACGGTGTCGTCGCGATATATTTTTATTTATGTATTGCATTGACCTTGTTCATGAGTCTACCCCATTATCATGTAGCATCGTTAGGTTCATTGGCCGTGACACAGTTGTTACACGAGTGTGAGTCTCATGTAGATCACGGACTGCATGACAGGTCTGGCCTCCTGTACGTATGGGCCGTGCGTTAGGAATAACTGCTGTTAGAAACTTTGCATGCTAGTAGACTTGGCAGTTATTAGAGGTGTTATCGTGTCATGGATGTGACATGCTTAGAGCATGTAGTGGGGAGAACAACAAGTACCGCATTTGAGCTCCTTTACACTTTTTCTATTGTGCGCCCGGATTCTCCGCTGGAGATACGGGTGGTGATGACCACTATATATTATATTATTATCAGGCGGGCCTCCGGTGTTCGAAAGACGCCGTGCCTTTTTAGGCCCCTGGATCTCCAATAGAGAACCATGCCAAATCCCAGGTTTTCAGCCAGATAGCTCACTTGTGGCGAAAGTTGTTCTTAACTGCATTCACTTAGATGGTTAGGCGACCCCATTGGATATTTATTTCAGTACTTTATTGGCATGTGTTTAAGTATCTTGTTATGTTCCTCTGAGGACCTGGTCCCCTGCCAGGTGTATCTGTTCTTGAGTATTCGCAGGAGCGCAGATTCGGATGGTTACATGAGATTCGAGGATGTCTTCGCCTCAAGCCGTGATGGTTAGCTGGTATTCTTATATTGTGTTATTGTGTTGTACTCATATTGTATTTACTCTTATATTCGGGTTGGTAGTGGATTTGTTTCCATCCAACTATCCTCCTTAGATACTTCTTATTGAGATCTAGTTCCATAGATACTGGTTATATATTTATATGGATTTTCATGGATGAGATTTAGATTATACCCTGTGACTTGTGACTTATATTATACCACTTGTGGATTTGATATTCATAATACAGCGTACGTATAGATTTGGTTTCCATATATTGGAGTTGCCATATCCATGCGGCTGGCATGCTTTCATGTCCTAGTCCTACGTATTTTTGGGACTGGGGCGTGACAATAATGTACTTGATAAGACAAGTACGAGAATGTATAGGGTCTCGGTATCCATGTCTAGGTGACGTTACACAACTCCGCGTACGGTGTTGACACCCGACTATAATCGGACGCTAAGTAAGTCACACGATCCTAGGTCAAGCATGTACAAGATATAAATAAATCAAGAAAATATGTAACAAGAACTGCAATGTTGGCAAGGTACACTTGCCTGGGGTTTGAATACCAATAGTTGTCCCTGTATCAGTGGATCATGTAGGTACTCCTCCAAAAGCTGAAATAAATATCACCAAGTGGCTCAGAAAATATCAAATAGCTAGAAATGCCTGTCCTTAAGTCCAATTTGGACACATGGGCAAAAATGACAGTTTCTGGTCAAAGCGGGGTCCACATGTGGGCCGCTTCGCACCAAAAAATATGTCAGGGTCAAAAGTCTCCAAATTCGTCAAACTTAGTGTCAACAAGTCTAGAACGATGATACGAACCCAACGGAACTTCCAGAATTGTATTCCGATGAGCCGATCATAAAATCGCCCGTCAAGTAGAGCCGTGGGGCCCACGATACGCGATTTTGTCAACGTTCTCAGAATCGAACCAAACTTGGGTCACAGGACCAGCGTATTGCTACGAGTCCGATGGCACAAGTTTCGTTTCGATCTGACATGTGTACACAAAGTTATAACGTGTTCCAGAACAGACGAATACGGGGCGTTGTCGGCGGATACGCGTTGATTCCGGTGTGCACGCACATCCAAATCAACTTCTGTGAAATCCCGCACGTCCGTATCAACGGCGCGCACGTTTCGGTGAAGTCCGCACGCGACCAAGTCGTCCCGTTTGGCGGGGCGCACTCAGTTCCGGGGTAAAATATGGCATTGTTTTTCCTGTTTTTGGATCGCAGTTCGCGATCGCCACAGGACGCGACGCACCGAGCGGGTTGCACGGGCATCGAGAGGGTCACACAGCCTACGCGTCATAACTGACGGTACAAAAAATGGAGCAACGAGGAGAGAGAACGGGTTACCTGAATAGGGCTCCGTGGAACTGGGTTTCTTCGTCCGTGGGTCGTCTTGACACGACACGACACAGTGTCCGGGCTGTGTCCGGGCTGTGTAGCTAGGGTTTCGATGCTGGGGTTGGGGGATTCGCTGGAGGACGGTGGCTCGGGGCGGAGGTGACTACGGCGGAGGCGAAGGGGGTTGGTGCTCAGGCGACCGGCGCTTTGGGTGCTGATGGGAGTCGATAAGGCTGAGGAGGGCCGAGCTCGGGCTGAGGGTGAGGTAGTGGAGCTTGCCGGAGGCTGCTGCGGGGTCGGGCTAGGCACGGCGCTGAGGGTGGCTAGGGCTCCGTCGGGTTGGGGAGAGAGCGGAGGATGAGCGGAGGCTGGTCGGGGGTTTCGATGGAGGGATGGTGGAGGGTGACAGGCGGTGGTCAGGGAGATCGACTGCGGGTCGTCGACGTGAGGTGACAGAGGAGGGTTTGGCCGGGGACGACGCTCAGGGTAGGCGGCTGGGGACGTCGGGGACGGGGCTTAGGGTTCCGGCGAAGGTGAGGCGAGGCTCGAGGTGGCTAGGGCAGTGGATTAGGGTTCAGGCGGCTGGCCGATGCGATTATATAGGGGCCAGAACAGTAGTACTGGTATGATTAGGTTTCAGATTAGGTTTAGGGTTCAGATTGGGTAACGGGTCCGGGTTAGGGTCGGGTTTATTCCGAATCCGGCCCGATCCTCTAATGTTTAAGTGCGGGTTCGGGTAGGCGGGTTTCGGGTCGGGTTTAGATCCGACCCGCCCGCTAAGGTTGGGTTCGGTTCAGTTGAACCGGGTCTAGGTTGGTTTGGTTTATTTTGGAAATAAACCGGGTTTATTTCTAGGGTTTATTTCTAGGGTTTAAATACAACTTAGTTTCTAGGGCTTTAAAAATGTTTCCGGGGTTCAATAAATTCTCAGAAAATTATCCTATGTCTAGTTTTTTATTTTACACCAGAAAATATTATTTTTATAATATTTTAATATTAATTAACATCATTTAAAAAATTATTTAATCATAAAATACCTTAGTTTTAATTACAGAAAAATCCCAAAAAATTACAAAAAATTGTGAAAAATTCAAATTAAAAATTCCTAAAAAATCAGGGGGTTTACAACAAGCTAAGCTAAGATACTACAAGGCATTCAAAAAGCCATATCCTAAGATACGCAAGTTCCGTATGTGAAAAATAGTGTTTTAGATATATATATACAAGTTAATATTATAATACTATATCAAAACAATTGAAATAGGATACCTTGGCCTTACACCAATGTGTATTGCACCTATCTCGATACCCAAACTCAAAACCTTGGGTATCGGCCCAATACCTTGGTAATACCTTGGTATCCCAAGGTAACCCAAACTCTAACATATAACTAATACCAAGAGATATATAAAACCCCAAACTAATATACTAACATGAACTAATACTAATATATACTTATCAATATAATATAGAACTAACTATAATACTAACATACATAGATATGTATAGCTAATATAACTAACTATCAAGATACACTACCTATTAGTATATGAGACTAACTATCATACAATATCATCTACTTCAATATATATTTATATATGTAGCTAACTATCTACATAAAAGTATATAACTAACTAACAATTAACAACTAACACATCAACTAACTACTTACTAAAACCTTAATTACTAACTAATTGCTAACCGTTACTACCTCACCAGAAAAACTAACTGAAACCAAAACCTGCTGATACATAGAAGCTGGAATAGAGCTAATCCTACTGAATATAACTGAAACTGATAATCCAATACTGATACCTCAATACAAACCCAACTAAAATTACTGAAACTGAATGGCACAGTGACTGATACCTTGTTGAACACATTGATGCTACTGCTGTTGCTGATGCTCTACTTCCTTGGCTGTACGACCCTTGTTGTAACTGGATTGGCTGCAACATCTACTCAGTGCTGTACTCACTGCACAGTTGCTGCCTCGAGTACTCACTGATGTGCTCAGTGCATAGTGAGCTACCTCGAGTACTCACTGCTGTGCTCACTTGCTGCAGATACTTCAGTGCAGCTGCACTGCTCTGGGCTCCCCTTGCTGGCTGTTGGCTGAACCGAGCCTTGCTGTGCTCGACTGATGCAGTGATCTTCCTTATCCCTGCTGACTACTAAAGACTGCTCATTGTACAGAGCCTCCCAACCCGAGCTCCCTGTTGATGGATGCCCGACCCCCCTGCTGCTACTTGCAGTTTCTGTCGCAACCCGAGATGCAC
Source organism: Iris macrosiphon (assembly GCA_036927795.1). NCBI lineage: Eukaryota > Viridiplantae > Streptophyta > Magnoliopsida > Asparagales > Iridaceae > Iris > Iris macrosiphon. The sequence continues at coordinate 20,728,278 of JAYESA010000016.1, forward strand.
TGGCCTTGCTCTCCCTCACTCACTGCTCCATGCCACTTGCATGAGCACCCCTCTCACACACTCAAACAAACACAATACTACATAGCACACTTACACATAACACAACACTACACTACACACCTATGTATAACAATACATATATATCTATATACTTCTCTATATACATAAACACAAACACATACATACATATATATATATATAAGTAACACTAATACACATATATATCTATATACAACACACACACACACACACACACACACACACACACACACACACACACACACACACACACACACATATATATATATATACACACACACACACACATATAGACACACACATATACACAAACACAATATACACTATTATATACAATATATATTACATAAATAGCATATATATATATATATATATATATATATATATATATATATATAAATACACATATACGTATAGCAAAGAGGACAAAACATCAAACACGTGGAGTGTACCACACATATATCACACTAACTCTATGATACGCTTGCGATACGGCTCCACCACACAACCAAATGTATCCCGGAGGATACGAGCAAGTCTAAAACACTAATTATGAATAATACGTATAGTAATTAGAATAACTATGTGTCTGTGTCGTAACCCCGTGTCGGAGGAAAACTCCCAAAATCAACCCATTTTATCAAATTGACGAGATACGGCCTACACGTACCCAATTATGGACACGACACTAGTTACAAACAAGCAATCACATATCATTTAGATCTATTAGACCCAATGACAACCACTACATGTGCCAATCTCGGAATTCTCCTAAAATTGACACCAAATTGGACATAACTTCTACCGTAGGTCTCCGATGAACCTAACACTAATTCCTATGGGTAGCCTATGCATGTGGGTTGGTTTCTCATGGTTAAATCTCAGATCTAGATTTTATTAGAAGGGAGAAAACTGAAATGTACCTATTGGGAGATGGATTCCCAATGAAGAGTCTCCAATTGCAAAGTAGCTTCTCTTCTTGTAGATCTTGGCCTCCTCTTCCTTGTTCCTTACTTCCTTCTTGTAGATCCTTGATGTAGAAACCTCAATTGAGAATTAGAAAAGGAATTTGTGAAAAATTATGAAGGAATGATGAGGGAAATGAAGGAAATTGGAAGAGGGAAATGGTATATATAAAGAATTAAGAAATTTGTGAAGTGAATAATTTCTCTCTCCTCTTGAGGTGGCCGGCCTTATATACTCCTCCAAGCAATATGAAATATCTCAATTATCCCTTGGGGCCTCTCATGAAAAAATTAATTAGGGAGGGAATATTCTAGTCTAATGGTTTCTCTAATTAATCCAACCTCCTAATCTATGGGCCTAATTCATGGGCTCAAACTAAACTCATCCAAAATGTTGGTTCATGCATTCTAATAAATAGGTTAGGTCTACTACACAAGTCTAAAATAAATCTAAAACTAGCAAACAACAAATAATACAATAATTAAATAATCATGCATGCACAAATATTAAATACAATAATCCTTAAATAAATATTACCCATATTAATTATCAAACTACCCTTAAGTAAAAATGTGAGGGTGACATTATCCAAAGCTACTACTAAACTACTAATCTCAATCCATAGAAATAAAAATATCAAGATTGGATATGACATATTAAGGTTGTCCACCCAGTAATAAAACTTCTCAAACAAGCCCAAGAAGTACAATAGGAATTTCAAATACTAGTTTAGTGCAATAAAGTAATAACATAATGAATATAACTACGAAAACTAAAGAATACAAGTATACTTAGTAGTACCTGAATTTGAGAAGAGAACCATCTATGTTTCTGAGGGGTAAGCTCTATATGATCCCGCTCACCTTGCCTCGAAGAAAACTAGGTCCTTTGTCACTCCACGTTCTAAATATATGTATTTCTACAATTAGTTTATTATGTGTCTTGTATCTTTGTATTTTCTATGTATCTAGTATCGATAAGGTATATTGTACTCGTATTGCGAGTATTTGTCACTCTATGTTCCAGATTTTTGTATTTATATAGGTATTTTATCTTGTATCCCATATTTTTGTATTTTCCTGTATCTAGTACCGATACGGTATTATGTACTCGTGCTAGACATACTTGTATCTGATATTAGGCCCATGTATCTTGGATTTCTATTAATGTCTTGAGAGTTGTACGGACGGACCGTTCGTTAACCAGCTGTTTGAATAAAACAAATAAAGGGGTTTGTACGAAGCTCTTTTGGTTTACAAACTCAGGCTATTAAACTCTCCTGGTATACAAAACACTATCAGAGGTATTATGAACATGATAGGTTTTGAAAATTCACCTGGCGAGTCACCATTTTGTTTGAGATAAAACAAATAGAGGGTTTGAACGAAACCTTTTTGTTTACAAACAAGAAAAGAAAAGTACAATTAATCCTATACGAGGATGTTAAGTACAATAAAAATAATTCTGGGGAAAAATTGCTATAGGAGTCTGATCTGCGGTCGATCACTTTGTCCCTTGGACCACATGATAATGAAGAAGTGCTGTAGAAGAAGAAGAAGCTTCAAATATTGCAGGAGGGATTGGATTCTTGTTGCCAGAGTCGTCAATCACTACTCTCTGTCTGTGCTCTCTCTCTCTCTGATCTCTTGATCTCTTTCTTTTTTTTGACCTTTCGACCCTGATCTCCTGTGACCGGAGGTCTCTATTTATAGAGCTCAGTCACAGTAACCATCCAGTCGACGTAGAAGCCAAACTGTGAAGAGAGTTGCACTCTTTACACGGCGGTTATAATAACTGCTAACTACGTCTGAATGATCTCCTGAATCCGCGTATAACGCGTGTCCTATTATGAGGTAACGCGTATAACTGCTTCTCGAAGATCAGGACATGCAAGCTACGTAGGTAACTGCCCCTCGCGTAAAGATAGTTGGCATAAAAGCCAAATAACTATCTTGTTGGTATAAAAGCCAAATAACTGTCTTGTTGGCGTAAAAGCCAAATACCGCGTAAAACTTGAGGCTGCATGAATAATAGATAACCAGCGTAAAAATAGCCAATTATCCTTTTTGACTGAGGTCTTGAGCGTATTCTGGGCCAAATAACCTTATCACGTACCTTTGCAAATATAGCCTGAGTTGGCATATTTTGAGGAGATAGCATACGGCATGCTCCTATAGTTGAAAATAGCCTGGTTGGCATATTTCGAGGAGATAGCATACGGCATGCTCCTATGGTTGAAAATAGCCTGGTTGGCATAAAATGCCAGGATGGTGATGTAAGCATATTAGCCCTAGTTTTAGCTCTCCCAGTTATGACAAAATTATAAAGGATAGGACCAAATCTCGTGCATTAAATACAGAGATATGCCTCAATCTCGTGTATTAAATGTCGAGATATGCCTCGAGCTCTGCATGAGAAATAGCTTTTGACGTGGCGTCTGATTTCATCTCATCTTGAGCGTAAAAGCTCGTCTCTGCCTGTGTAAAATAGGCAGCGTATTCCTTGAATGCGTAACAACTACTTGTATCAAGGATATGTTACTAAACGACAGCCTGGGCCTCTGTGCAGAATTATCATTACAACCGTCCTCTCGGTCGTCGTGTAGTACTTTTGTCAGGAGTCAGGTTCACTATTCTGTCTGACAGATTCATTCGAGGAATACGAAGAGTTCCTCGTATGACTTTACGTTGCATTAAAGACAAAGGTATGTTACGCTGTAGGGAGTCATAGCAACCTTTTATGCCAAAACAGCCTTGAAGCACTGCTTTACGCGGGCAGCTCTGAAGTCATGTTTTATGCCACACAGCGCTAAAGCTCTATTTTACGCGTGCTTCATGTATGTTGGGAGTTTTACGCATATAATTTCCCAGCGTATTTTTCATGCTTCTACAAGACCCCTTCAAAGTTTTTAAATTCCTTGTAATTTGAAATACTTTGAATGAAGCATGAAATGGTCAATTATAACTAATTTTTTTGAGTGTAAAACTCAGATTAATATATACGCGTATGGTGATTGAAATCACAAGTATAGGACAATCCAACAACAAGTATGTGATTGAAAGCACAAGTTGAACATGACAATAGGGTTAAACCGCATGCCCGCTACTTGTCTTCCCCCACCCGAGTCTCTCAAAAATAGGTAAGTGATCAAAGTCTAGAATTATGAAAAATCTCTATATGTTCTCTAGTCTTGATAAAACACGATCATGAAATATGAAACATGAATCACAAAAATAACACTTGGTCACGTATCATGATACATAAATAGACTATGGCATGGACATTTCTCATATGCACAACATCATGTCATAAATAGATATCAAAACTATGAATCCGACAAAAATAATAGCATTTGTAATGTAAAGATAATCAGTAGCAGTAATATACTTGTCTGGTATTGGTTTGAAGAGAATGATGTTTGTCTAATTTAGAATCAAAGAGTGCTTAAGCTGGAGGTGCTACGGTCGGTGAGCATTGTTCGCCAGAGACAACAAGGAAATCGGTAGGTCGGGATCCCAAGGGCCGCAGGTGCTCGCCGAGAGTGGCGAACGTTGCACTAGAGAAGCCCCGGAGAAGCGCTGTCATACTGCTCGCCAAAGGAACAGCATTCGGGGAGATCGACGACGACTTCCTCGAGGTCGGAGTGCCAATTGGCTTGTAGGGTGCTCGCTGGACCAGAGGGGCCACCCAGCTACTAGAATGTATGGACAACCCACAAGCGCTTAGGGCTTGGATCTGCGATGCCGAATCAGTGTTTAGGGTGACATGGTTGGCGATTCAAAGGCACCGCAGGAATCGGGATGCGCATTATGGGGGAGGATCAGTCAGAGCTCTGGGTGCAAGCAAGGCTTCGTAGTCGTCAGAGATCGCGGAGAAGGCGGTAGGGGTTTGCCAGGGAACTTCGAGGTCGAACCCAGAGAGGGCAGTGTGGGGGTGCATGGTCAACGCCGACAGGAGGGAAGACTGTCAGTTGTGGGGCGAGGGAAGAACACCGGTGTTGGTATGTCGACGAGGATCCAATGAGGGCGATTTGTAGGTGGTGGGGGTTGTGTGCCACCGATATTTGGCCGGATATGGATGGTAGATAACGGTGGGGAAACTCACATGGCGTTAGTGAGGCTCGCTAGAGAAAGGCGGAGAAAGGTGGGTGATCGAAGAAGTTGGTTAGAGGATGGGCAAAAGTTTGGATTTTAAGAAAATGAATGGAAGTGCAGTGCTCAACTGGGAAGAGAGTTATTTATAGAAAATAATTTGATTTTCAAAATTAATTACTAAATTTCATATTAATTCACATGTGACATTTAAGTTGTAACAACCTATCCTTATAAGCTTTCCCTTACTTGGAGCAAGTAATACCATTTTTAGTTAAACTAGAATATTCTAAAATAAATATTTTCTAATTTTATTACTCAAAGAATAAAGGCTTAACTCTTAGTAAAGAAATAAAACCTTTTCTTTTAGTATAGTTCATATTAAACTTGTTAAATTGTATTAAATTTAGATTATATTCCTTTTCCTAGTCGGATTCAGATTCCTATCTCCTATAAGGATATGGATCCGTTCTTCCTCTATATATATATATATTCATAGTTGTATGTCTTTTTATATCAACCATTAATAAAATTAATATTGTTGATTTGTTTCATGGCATCAGAGACTTTGGTTTTTCAATCATATCATTGTCATCAGAACCTAAGGTTTTTTAGTCCTAAAGATGCCAGAGATATTCATCTTCTTCCACGTCAACTACCTCCAAGACCTTATTCTTACGAGGTAGAGAAGTAAGGGTACTGAACAAGTTTGCAGACACTATCTTGGTGATCGCTTGCATCATCACTCCAGGAAAAAATTTGTTGGAAGTTGCAACATAGTCGAGAAGGTCTAACAACGTATGCAATTGATCTCCTCTTTCAAGATTTTGGTCGATCAGTGAAGTCAAATACAGCACAACACAAATTTAACTTCTTGATAAACAAGTTTGGTTTCTCAGTTCGGGATGTCTCTCAACCTTGTGTTGCACCTGGTTCTTTCTCTTGAAGACTAGTTGTACTTTGTTTGTATTGATAGAATTCATGCACCATCTTTATTTACAATTTTAGCAAAGAAGAAATTTTCTTCTCTTGAAGACCAAATTCATGCACCAATCCTTCATCCACTAGCCGGACAACAAAGAAGAACCAAAGGCTTAACCAAAGTCCTTATCCTTTATTGCTCGAGTAGATATGACATCCAAATATTGACGAGATAGAGACAACGACGCATCTTTAGAAGAATTTTATGCCAAAATTTCAGTTCCTTGATTCAAAAAAAAAAAAAAAAAAAAAATTTTTTATGATGTCTTTATTTTAGTAATTTCGAGATTTTTTTTCGTGTTCCACTTCCAATAAGGTTCTTGCTCCTACATCCAGAACTTTTTCTCGTCCTTCATGCACTTATTGCAGAAAGCTGGGTCATTATGCTACAACATGTTATGCTCGTCGGCGGTCTAGTCTGATTTGTTCTCACTGCCAAAGGTTTAGTCACTTAGTGGATAATTATTTTTGCTTCATCCATATTTAAAAATTTAATTCGTCAGGCAGATAAATACAAAGGGTTCCTTCTCTGAATTTCTCTCCGGTACCTCAATCTCATATTATTGATAGTACACAAACATCGGTAGATATTCAGCACTGGCTTACTCAGTTAGAGCTCCAGGTCCCGCTCCAGTGCCAATATATCTTTGTTGGCTCCTTTGCATCTGACTCAACTGGTACATCTACTTCTTGTATATTAGACTCTGGTGCTTCTCATTATATGACTTCTGACCTTAGTCTTTTATCTTGTGTTACATCTTTACAATTTTACTTTTTCTCTTTACATACAACTGATCGTCCCCAGTTGGTCATCACTCAGTCTGGCTCTATTATTTTTGACACTAGGAGTCTTCATTTTATTTTACATGTTTTTCATCTTACTTTAAATCGCATATTTGTTAGTAGCCTTTGTGAGAGTGGATTTATTATTTCTTTTGACTCCCTCACATGTTTAGTGAATGATCTTCGGATGGGCCAGACGATTGACCGTGCTCATAGGAAGGGACGATTGTACCATTTAGAGTATCTTTATCTTCTATCATCTCAACCATTAAGTTCTTTCCATGTTGTTATTGTTACGTCTATGTGTTTGGATAAACAAATGTTAGGTTGATACGAAACCTTTTTGTTTACAAACGAGAAAAGAGAAAAGTACAAATAATCCTATACGAGGATATTAAATACAATCAAATGATTCTGGGAAAGTATTGCTATAGAAGTCTGATCTGCGGTCGATCACTTTGTTCCTTGGACTACACGATGATGAAGAAGTATTGTAGAAGAAGCTTCAAACTTTCTCTGAACTGAAGGCAAAAGCCAGTCAAAGGAAAGTTGCAGGTAGGATTCAACTCAATTTGAATACAAAATACTATCAGAGGTAATATGGACATGATAGGTTTTGAAGTTTCAAATTAGTTAAACATATCTATTCAAAGGTCATATGAACATGATAGAATATGATTCCTCCTCCTCCTCCTCTCTCCCTGTCCTTGTGCCTATGTGCTGATCTCTTTTACCATGTGACCAGGGGTCTCTATTTATAGAGATCAATCAAATAACTGCCAGGTTGGCGTAAAAGCCAAGTAATTGTCTTGTTGGCGTAAAAGGCCAAACTGTGAATAAGATTGCATCTTTTACGCTGTGATTATAATAACTGCTACCCACGTTCCCATAGTCTTCTAAATCTGCGTATGACACGTGTCCCTTTATGAGATAATGCGTATAACTGCTTCTCGAAGATCATGGCATGCAAGCCACGTAGGTAACTGCACCTTGCGTAAAGATGGTTGGCGTAAAAGCCAAATAACTGTCTTGTTGGCGTAAAAGCCAAACTGTGAAGAAGACTGCCTCCTTTACGCTGCGGTTATGACAACTGCTACCCACGTTCAAATAATCTTCTGAATCTGCGTGTGATACGTATCCCTTTATAAGGTAACGCGTATAACTGCTTCTCGAAGATCATGGCATGCAAGCCACGTAGGTAACTGCACCTTGCGTAAAGATGGTTGGCGTAAAAGCCAAATAACTGTCTTGTTGGCATAAAAGCAAAACTGTGAAGAAGACTGCCTCCTTTACGCTGCGGTTATGACAACTGCTACCCACGTTCAAATAATCTTCTGAATCTGCGTGTGACACGTATCCCTTTATAAGGTAACGCGTATAACTGCTTCTCGAAGATCATGGCATACAAGCCACGTAGGTAACTGCCGCTGCGTAAAACTTGATGATAATAGATAACCAGCGTAAAATAGCCGATTATCCATCACGACTGAGGTCTTGAGCGTATTCTGGGCTAAATAGCCTTATCACGTACCTTTACAAATATAGCCGAGTTGGCGTATTTTGAGGAGATAGCATACGGCGTACTCCTATAGTTGAAAATAGCCTGGTTGGCGTAAAATGCAAGGATGGTGATGTGAGCGTATTAGTCACAGTCTTAGCTTTTCCAGTCAATTATCCATCACGACTGAGGTCTTGAGCGTATTCTGGGCTAAATAGCCTTATCACGTACCTTTGCAAATATAGCCGAGTTGGCGTATTTCGAGGAGATAGCATATGACGTACTCATATACTTGAAAATTGCCTGGTTGGAGTAAAATGCAAGGATGGTGATGTGAGCATATTAGTCATATTTTTAGCTCTCCCAGGCATGACAAAATCTAAAGAATAGAACAAAATCTCGTGCATTAAATGCAGAGATATGCCTCCATCTCGTGCATTAAATGCAGAGATATGCCTCGAGCTCTGTACGAGAAACATCTTTTGACGTGGTATCTGATTTTGTCTTATCTTGAGCATAAAAACTCATTGCTGGGTCTCTGTGCAAAATCATCATCATAGCCATTCTTTACGCAGGAAGGTATAACAACCTTTTACGCCAAACAGCCTTGAAGTTTCTGTTTTACGCAGACAGCTCTGAAGCTCATCTTTACGCGGACAGCTCTGCTTTATGCGGACAGCTTTGAACTTTACGCGGGCATCTCTGAAGCCATGTTTTACGCAGAGAGTGACTTCATGTATGTTGGGGATTTTGACTGTAAAAATATGCGAACAATTCCCTAGCATATTTCATGCTTCTACAAGACCCCCTTCAAAGTTTTTGAACTTGGCTAAGTCTGGAATACTTTGAATAAGAAGCATGAAATTGGCACATATTTACTGTCTGCCTCTTTCTGCTAAGTTCGTCAGGTTGGCGTATGTGGGGACGATAGCTCAGAGATGACATAGACGTGAGCTGATCAATGGCCATACCGAGAGGTTATGTACGGCCCTGAGGATATCCCACTGGGGGATTTTTGATATACCTATTACCCTGTTGCACACTTTGGGGTGTGAGTAATAGATTCAAAACAAACCCTATCAGAGGTAATATGAACGTGATAGGTTTTGTGGACTTATCACGACTGGCATACTCCGGATTGGGTACAGGTGATAAGTTGAAACGACTAGCCCTATCAGGGATTATGTGAACGTGATAGTAGAAAGTCGAAGAGAAGAACTTTACTCAGAGGTAATATGGTCATAAAAAAGTTATTATTCTGTAGGGACAGTGGAGAGACGTAGTTCAAAGAAAATGTGAACATGAACTGACTTTTTCTCTGCTGGGGAAAAGGAAAGTAGTTCCGAGGTAATGCGGACTTGAACTATTCGTTTCCATTGAGGACATCCCACCGGGTTTTTTTTGGGTAGACCTATTACTTCTTGTGCACGTTAGTGCAAGTAATAGGTTTGAGACAGGCCCTGCCAGAGATAGTTTTTGTGGACATAACACCGCTGGTGTACCTTGGTGAGGACGGGTGATAAGCGGAGATGACAACCGATATCAGAAATAATATGAACGTGATGATCGATAGCCAAAACCAGGAATGTTTGCTCAGAGGTCACTTGGACATGGTAAACTCAGCCGGGGAGAAATGTTAGGACAACAGTTCAAAGGTAATATGGACGTGAACTAATATCTGGGACACTCACTGGGGAGTGGTTTACTGAGTGTGGTCTATCCAAGAATGAAGATAGACCTGAGGGTTGATCCGCTGGGGAGATTGGTAGGACAATAGCTCAGAGATAATGTGAACATGGCTAGCGTCTAACGAGATTGGTTTTAGTGGTCACTGCGAGAGTGTGCAAGTGGACCTGAGGAATGCCAAATCTCGTGCATTAAATGCAGAGATATGCCTTAATCTCATGCATTAAAAGCAGAGATATGCCTCGAGCTCTGTACAAGAAACAGCTTTTGACGTGGCGTCTAATTTTGTCTTATCTTGAGCGTAAAAACTCATTTCTGGGTCTCTGTGCAAAATCATCATCACAGCCGTTCTTTACGCAGGAAGGTATAGCAACCTTTTACGCCAAACAGCCTTGAAGTTTCTGCTTTACGCAGACAGCTCTGAAGCTCAGCTTTACGCGGACAGCTCTAAACTTTATGGGGGCAGCTCTGAAGCCATATTTTACGCCAAACATCCCTGAAGCTCTACTTTACGCGGACAGCTCTGAACTTTACGCAGGCAGCTCTGAAGCCATGTTTTACGCAGAGAGTGACTTCATGTATATTGGGGGTTTTGACTGTAAAAATATGCGAACAATTCCCCAGCATATTTCATGCTTCTACACTATGTCGACTTGTGGCACAGACGGTTAGGTCATATTTTAGAGTCCCACCTAAAGAGAGTATTTCGTAGTAGAGCTCTTGGATATGGTTCTTTCTCTTCTCTATCCACATGTATGGGCTGTAAGTTGGCAAAATACATAGCCTAACCATTTCACAAGAGTTTAACTAAATCCAGCAATATTTTTGAATTATTTTATTCTGACATATAGGGACCTGCTCCTATCCTATTTATGATTAGTTTTCTCTACTGTGTGAGCTTTATTAATGATTACACTCATTATACTTGCATCTATCTTATGTGTCACCGTTCCGATCTTCCTATCATTTATAGGACATTTATTATTATGATTCATAGTTAATTTAATGCTAGAATTAAAAAATTTTGCTCTGATTGTGCTTGTGAGTATCTCTCCACTATGATAAGATCTATCTTGCAATCTTACGATATCATTTTTAAAAAGTTTCGCCCTTAAACTTATGAACAAAATTGGGGTAGCCGAGCGCAAACATCGTCATATTCTTGAGGGAACTCATTCTCTCTTGTTATTCTCTTCCGTTCCTCAAACATTCTGGGCAGAGGTCATTCTTACTTTTATTAATCTTAACAATATTATTACTTTCTTTGTTTTGTCTAGTCGAACACCACATGAGTCTTTTTTCTTGTCTTCTTGATTATAGTATGCTTCATACGTTTTGGTGCACTTATTTATTCTTCTTTCTTTGACTGAGTATAAGAAGTTGACAGCTCAATCAACCAAGTGTGTCTTATTCGATTTTAGTTCCAAGCATAAGGGATACTATTGTTATTGTCATGCCTCGATCTCCTGCAGGAATCGGCTGTCCCCGCTAGGCGCGAATCACCGCGACAGCGCTCCCACAGGACGGTCGTTTCCATCGGGGCGCAATGCTGCGCGAGCCTGGGGTTGCGCCCGCATAAGGCAAATACTGAAACGGCCGTTGATAACTAGTTCGCAGAGTCGTCATAGCGAAAACATAGAATAATCACAAGTATTGAATCCAAATCAAGCTCTTTATTGATATAAAGTAAATATTACAAGCGGCGCTAGGCCGAGATTATAAGTTGCTCATGCTCTCTCTCTCTCTCTCTCTCTCTCTCTCTCTCTCTTACAATGAATATGCCTTAGGCTTAGAACTGATACAAATGATCTAGATGAGGATGTTCCCATACATTATGTCTCATATATGTGAGCTCCAGGTATGTGCGTCAAGCTCTAAGACGCCAAGTGCGGTCCGGCGTCTCATTGCATTAAGCGATCTCCGAATCCGTACGAGTTTCCCCTGTACCCTGTATGTAGACTGGTTGGGTGTCAGTATATTGAATACACTGGTGGGGAGGCCTCTCGCCCACGCTACAAAACAAGCACGTTCATTAGTTATGTGCACCGACTGATTTTGTTGTCTTTCTAGTCTTTTGCCTTAGGATCAGTTACATGATAATTTAATGAAAGTAATCTCCGTGTCTGCTCAAGAGTGTCATAATAATGAACAACTCAGTTCATCTTACCATTCGACCTTCCCTGTCATATGCAGCAATATAAAATAATGATCTACTGAATAACAAAGAACATTTATGAAGTCCAAGTATTATGTCGTGTCTCTACTTCAAACCCATTTTACTCGAACTATGTGTGTTACCGTGCATCCACTCTAATTATGCAGAATATCGTACAAATGTACTCCTTTCCGTTACTCCTTTTCTGAATGCGGATAGCCGCTATACAAACATGCCTTATCTATATGAAGGTCACTGGCTCTGTTAGCCATATTGGACAAGATCTGTGATGGACGGTTGTCTTCCCAGCTCAGTTGTTAGCCTGTTGGGCCTCTCGAACCATCTGACGAGTCGACATCCATCTAGGTCGGTAGCAAGCCTTGTTGGATGTCCCGCTCTTGCCCGCTAGTCATCAGCTAGCGTATTACCAGGACTACACTGGCACTGTCCTCCCAGGCCGACACGATTCGGATGCCTCAGCAATCATGTCGAGGACTCATCTCTACCTGGTGCGCAACCAGTTGTCCGTGACCATGCAACTACTTCCCCACTTCCAATCTCCTAGCCAAGAAATAACTCGGTTCGATCTGTGCCGAGGACTATACTCTAAACTTTCTTCTTTACACAGCTCCCAGATTAGAGACCGCCTCGATGATTTGCATATCCCGAGTACTTTTCTTTCTTTCCTTCTCCTGACTCGGAATGACTACTTGATAGCCTTCATCGTCAATGTATGCAACATGATCTTCCTTTATCTCGTGTCATATTATGTGCGGTGTAACACCTCAGTATGAACTCAAACTACCTTTGAGGCATAATGTGTAAGAAGTTACTATATTTCAACTCAATAAGCTCGACTACGCAAATAGCAAGTAAGATCTTCATGTTCTACACAATGATAAGGCGGGGTTATCCCCTTAGCTATGTGTATTTATCTCTTTTATTAGCATGCAAAGGATATCGCCTGAAAACTAGCATGTAATATCATTTTCTTAGTGTGCAGCTAAGTAGAGACAGGTTCACTGGGGCCACCCACCTTAGCGATGTATCGCATCGGTCGAGCGAGACTCCGAGTGCGCCTCTGAAAGTCTAAGTCCGACTCTATTTGAAGATCCAAGTATGGATGCCTTTGCATCGAACGAGCCATCTCGCTGAGCAAGGCGGGTCGGTTTGCTACACTTTGTGCCGTTTGAATCGGCCCTCCGGATTGAGCGGAGCGGATCGTTACATTATACACCACTCAGAACTAGTCTCGTCCTCGAGACTTCCTGAGCGGAACTCGTATTATTGTACAATTTCTAAACCAAACTCAATACATCTTGTCTAACTTCCAAGGACTGTTTTAATTCTATATTCATTTTTTTCCTCACCACGTGTTACGCACATGTTTAGTCAATTCTCATCGAACAACTCTATCGTTCAATGCTATCAAATTATACTCAACTTAATCTTTGCACTCTCGACTTAAAATCTACTATGCCTGGCACATGGCTGTATTACTTAAGCATAGGGTATTCTATAACTCAATGGGCACTTAAAAACTCAAACTTTGGGTGGACTTGTCCAGCTGTTACATTATATCCATACGATCCCAACACATCCGACCGATTACTTGACGTCGCCTATCAAAATCCATCGTTATGCCTAAACTCAAAAACTAGATTCTTAGCTAACTTTCCAATCTCGTCTGTATCAATATCTCTCTCTGAGTCACCGTCCAATCTAGCTAAGTAAATCGCATTAAATCGCCTACGTTTTCTAACTCGATCTTTATTGCGCCTTAGCGTAGAGCTGAATTGCCCACTTTGGGGTACGTTCTAATCATTCGCGTATTTGGTCCAACCGAACTTAACTTCCTATTCGTTTTACTCGTTCCATTTCGCACGAGTGCTTAATCATTTTATCCGAATGATTCTTTCGTACAACTATTGCATTCCCAAACTCAGTCTCTTACTGTGCCTTAGCACAAAATTATCTCGATCGCTCGGGGGAACGTTACAATCTTTCCTTTGTGAAAGTTTAGGTTGAGGCTAACTTATTTCAGTTTCCATACTCATCCATGCGAATTTGAACATTTTTATTTTTAGCTGAATTCGAGTTATGCATATAGCTAAGTCTAGATCGTACCCATATTCAAGGCATCACCCAAATAAGTGTATTTCAAACAAGCTTAGTGACAGCTAAGTCGGATAAGCTACTCGTAAAAATCTTTCAAATTGTCGATTATTTTGCTATACGAATAACCGAACTCTGGTTTAATTTAGCTATTGTCTACTCCAATCTCACCCAAATTCAATCTTGCATTACCAGCAGCGCACATCTTCCAAGCAATGATCTAATTCATTGTGCCAACTTATCTCGAATATCACCAATTCCAAATCATAAGAGTTTCGTCCGACAATTCTCTAATACCGTCTTATTCTTCACCGTCGCATAACATATCCTACCAAATCAATTATCACCTAAATCCTATCTCCCATTGCGTTCATTTTAATGCCAACGTCGCTAGTATACACTCCCAGTTTTAAGTCCTAACTCTAAGTCTCATTGCCCCAGTTCTATCATTTTCTCGAACGATACTCTAAAGTCTGTCACTCTAGTTCAACTCGAGGCATAGGGTAGTCTGTCTAGCCACTAGGTTAGCCTACAAGGTCATAGGTACAGTTCGAGTTTATGACTCATTGTGCAATCATGTTACACAACGCTTGCCCCAAATACCCAAGCTCGTTTCACTCAGATTTCTAAACATCGAGCACAGATCATCCTATCACACCAACATGTTCGTCCACCGATCTACGTATCCATTCATGAAACCATCTCGCATATCTTATTTTACATTCTAGACTAACTCATCCCCAAAATACCTTCGATTCACTTATTTTCTATAGATTGTCTTATCGTGTTGAACCACAAGTCAAAATGATCCTTCAATTGTCACGTTCCGGTCTTCCACAAGTTCAATCATCCCCGTCGGACATGAGATCACCGTGCCAACGCTCCTGCGGAATGATTGTCCTAATCCGGATGTGATGCATGTGCAAGTAAGAAGTTATACTCGCACAAGACAAGAATGTCAATCGTTATGGTTATCATCGAACGAACAGACACCTTATCATTATCTTTCATTTTATCCCAAGTTGTACATTGATCCATCAAGCCATGTTCTCCTAACAACCGTTCTTGCCCAATCAAAGTTCGCCTAGCCAAACCGTCTAACTTTAATGTTACCATTTTTGATCATTTCATAGTCTACTTCTAGCATTCCTCAAACAACTAAGTTCAAATCCCAAACCCAAGTCTATCCCATTCTGATACGTTCCATTCATCGAGTTCGTTTGGAATAATTACTGAACCTGTTCCGTTGAGTTCGATTATCCCCGCCGTACGTGAAATTACCACGCCGGCGCTTCCACAGTATTATCGTTCTCGCTGGGACTGATTTCAAATGTTATCTTTTCGAATTTGATTTTAAGATCGTTCTTCCATACTCCAAGCCAAATATGTTATCGCTTATCTCCTCATCGAACCACATTATTCTTTCTCGGGCTAACTTATATTCGAGCGATATTGTATTCAAGTTTAATCCGTTTATTTTAATCCAATATTGTACGAGACCTATGAATCCGTTTAAACATTTCTAAATAATCCATACACCACTCGGAATTGAGTCACCTAAATCAAATCCTCAGTTGAGATTCGCATCAATCGCTAGAATATTCGCCAAGTCGTTCCTAGAATTCCTGCACAATACTTAAGCATCTCCTAGTAACTCTCAGTCTCGTATATATCTATCCCATTTATAGTCATCTAAGTAAACCATATTTTGTTTGTATCTACCGACACGAAACACCGTTCGAGCATTTCTAAGCCGACCAATACATCACTCAAGGTTCGAGCTATACTCTATGAATCTTTATAACTCATTCTATCCTCAATTCGTATATTCAAAACTGGGATCTATCGTATACATCACTCAGGAATCGAGTTATCCTTTTAACTCCTGAATCGCATTTACATCCTTCACACGTCTATCCGATTCGTTCTTTGTAACTCCAGCACAATCCCTATTTACCGCCTTAACGATCTTAGACTCGTATGCACCTCTATTCATAGTCCTCCATACAAACTATATTTTGAATCATAACTTATCGTTATGAATAATCGTCCAAACTATATCTGAAAATCTAACACAATTCCCATTATTTGCCTTAGCGGCACCCCGATAACATCTCCTATCTGTTTCTATTCTAAGCCTAACTTTATTCTTTTCCGAACGATACCCAAATCTCACTGCAACTCACTAGCACCAAGGGTCTTAGCGCATGATACTCAATACTTTGCCAAAAGGCTGTGTGCAAAGAAAACTGTCCGAACGATATTCAATCTCGCGCACTAACCTACTTGGTGTTTTCGTATAGACATATAACTTGTCGGTTCTAACACGAGTCTATTCCCACAATGTCTTATGGATGTTGGCACAAAAGCCCCCGTATCAAAATCCCGTTCAAGCAATCATATCATTCACATGCACTTTTCAAAAATATTTAGACTTATTGTATGGAACATTTATCGAACATCGAGAGAGAGCATCTACCACTCTTTCAATACACAAGTTCAAAACTGAGAGAATCAAAATGAATTCCAAGGATGTAAAGCCGTACTCTGATACCATTATGTCACGTCCCGATCTCCCACAGGAATCGGCTGTCCCCGCTAGGCGCGAATCACCGTGCCAGTGCTCCCGCAGGACGATCGTTTCCATCAAGGTACGATGCCGCGTTAGCCTAGGGTTGCGTCCGCGCGAGGTAAATACTGAAACAGCTATTAATAACTAGTTCGCAAAGTCGTCATAGCGGAAACATAGAATAAACACAAGTATTGAATCCAAATCAAGCTCTTTATTAATACGAAGTAAATTTTACAAGCTGCGCTAGGCCGAGATTACAAGTCGCTCATGCTCTCTCTCTCTCTCTCTCTCTTTTACAATGAATATGCCCTTAGGCTTAGAACTGATACAAACGATCTGGATGATGATGTTCCCATACATTATATCTCATATATGTGAGCTCCAGATCCGTGCGCCACGCTCCAAGATGCCAAGTGCGGTCCGGTGCCTCATTGCGTTAAGCGATCTCTGAATCCGTACGAGTTCCCCCTGCACCCTGCATATAGACTGGTTGGGTGTCAGTATATTGAATACACTGGTAGGGAGGCCTCTCGCCTATGCCACAAAATAAGTACGTTCATTAGTTATGTGCACCGACTGATTTTGTTATCTTTATAGTCTTTTGCCTTAGGATCAGTTACATGGCAATATAAAGAAAGTAATCTCCGTGTCTGCTCAAGAGTGTCATAATAATGAACAATTGAGTTCGTCTTACCATTTCTTACCATTCGGCCTTTCCTGTCATATGTAGTAATATAAAACAATGATCTACTGAATAATAAAGAATATTTATGAAGTCTAAGTATTATGTCGTGTCTCTGCTTCAAACCCATTTTACTTGAACTATGTATTTTATCGTGCATCCACTTTAATTATGCAGAATATCGTACAAATGTACTCCTTTCCGTTAATCCTCTTCTGAATGCGGATAGCCGCTATGCAAACATGCCTTATCCATATGAAGGTCACTGGCTCTGTTAGCCATATTGGACAAGATCTGCGATGGACGGTTGTCTTCCCAGCTCGGTTGCTAGCCTGCTGGGCCTCTCGAATCATCTGACGAGTCAGCGTCCATCCAGGTCGGTTGCAAGCCTTGCTGGATGTCCCGCTCTCGCCCGCTAGTCATCAGCTAGCATATTACCATGACTGGTCGACATGATTCGGATGTCTCAATAATCGTGTCGAGGACTCATCTCTACCTGGTGCATAACTAGTTATTCGTGACCATGCAACTACTCCCCCACTTACATTTTCCTAGACGCGAAACAACACGGTTCAATCTGTGCCGAGGACTACACTCAGATCTTTCTTCTTTACGCAGCTCCCTGATTAGAGACTGCCTCGGTGATCTGCATATCCCGAGTACTTTTCTTTCTTTCCTTCTCCTGACTCAGAATGACTACTTGATAGCCTTCCTCGTTAATGTATGCAACATGATCTTACTCTATCTCGTGTCATGTTCCGTGCGGTGTAACGCCTCAATATGAACTCAAACTACCTTTGAGGCATAATGTGTAAGAAGTTACTATATTTTAACTCAGTAAGCCCGGCTACGCAAATAGCAAGTAAGATCTCCATGTTCTACACAATAATAAGGCGGGGTTATCCCCTTAGCTATGTGCGTTCATCTCTTTTATTAGCATGCAAAGGTTATCGCCTGAAAACTAGCATGTAACATTTATTTTTTAGTATGCAGCTAAGTAGAGACAGGTTCACCGGGGCCACCCACCTTAGCGATGTATCACATCGGTCGAGCGAGACTCCGAACGCGCCTCTGAAAGTCTAAGTCCGACTCCATTTAAGGATCCAAGTATGGATGCCTTTGCATCGAACGAGCCATCTCGCTGAGCAAGGCAGGTCGGTTCGCTAGACTTTGTGCCGTTTGAATCGGCCCTCCGGGTTGAGCGGAGCGGGTCGTTACAGTTATGATCCTTTGGCTCGTCATCTTCGTCTATTTCGTCATGTCACCTTTCTAGAGGACACTCCTTATTTTACTGTCTCACCTCCAGATATTTATTTATTGTTTCCTCCAACTCCATTATTTAGTATTTCCATTGATCCTACTTCTTTGCTCCCCTCTTCTGGTACAACTACTCCTACGATTCCTCCTTCACTGCCTCATGCGGTTTCTCCACATATTCTACCAACCTTCGCTACACCATCTTCTCCACCATCTTTATCTCCACCACAACCTTTTTGCTAGTCCCACCATACTCTTCGACCTTATGCTCATTTTACTTCCAACAGTTTTGATCCACCGAATAAATTTGTTTTTGCTACCGTAGTCTCATGTTCTTTATAGTTTTATTCCTTTTTTACTGCTATACATTCTACATGAGAGCACAATTCTTATCAAGAGGCTATTAAGTACCCTCAATTGTAGTAGGCTATCACAGAGGAGTTTTGAGCATTTCAGCAAATATGTACTTGGGATGTTATTCCACTTTAAAATAGGGTCCAACCTGTTAGTTACAAGTGGGTCTTTAGGACAAGTATCGACTTGATGGATCCATTGAGCAATACAAGGCTTGCCTTGTTGCCTGATATTTTACACAAGAGCATGGGATTGATTATGATGAGACTTTTGAGCCTGTTATTTCGATGAAAATAGTTCATAAATTACTAGCTGTTACTACCGCTCGTCAGTGGCCACTCTATCAGATGGATATGGAGAATGACTTTCTTTTTGGTTCTTTATTTTAGGTTGTCTATATATATCCTCCTTTAGGTCTTTTTTCGGGACATGTTTGTCGTCGTCGTCGTGCTATCTACGGTCACAAGCAAGCTCCCTGTCATAACCCGCACCTAGTGTAGGGACATGAGTACGTGGGTACGTCCAGCCTATGCCGCATCATCGATGGTAGAACATTGTCTAGGTTAACAATACAATCTAAATATCTCACACAATATATAATATACCTGTCAAGATATCTCAACTCCTAAATAGAGGACAACAATGATAATATGATAATGCTAATCAGTACTCAATAACAATATAAATCTAGAGGAAGATATATAATAGAATAAATGAAATACAGAGTCACAATATAAACACATGTCCAAGTCCAAAGGTCTAAGCTCAATATAATGGTCTCAAATATAAACATGCCATAATGTCTAACTGACAAATATAATACATAATGCACTAGCTAAGTCTCCACCACTGCTGGTACTATCTCAATAAGCTCTACGGTACTATCTCGATGACCTCGCCATCCTGTGGCCCGTAGTAGCTGAGACACATCTACTCTAACCAGTCATCTAAAAAATATATCCAGTCAAGATTGTAGTGAAGAACAAAACTCTGAAAGTAGTTCCAAATACATGATAGAGTATATATGACAAGTAATAGAAAAGAATAAAAGATAACTAGCAACAGGAATTAAAAATGAACTATACTAAACAGATAATGTACTGGAAAAGAAGAACAGGCAATATAGAATATCTGCAAGTAATAGAAATAGATAAACTAGCTAATGTGTCTTAGGGTACAAGTTTATTATGTGATCAATTCGGGTTGAACACGAATATAACATGATAACTCGATTACATGTGTGATTTGTAATCGACATGTACACGAATACACTTGGGCTTGATCACATAACCAACTCCTACTCCCCCGTCCCCAACTAATACTTATGGATCCAATCATGACACGTTACGAACACGAATATAAACACACTGACCACGAGAAGTGTGTGAACATAAAGTATATGATAATCAATACCCGATACACACGATAAAATATATGTGAAAGAGTACCCCCTGAACACGGTAGGGGATAACATCCCATGACAGGATCCATTTAGTACTAGTCCGTGTAACCACTGTGTCAGAATCAAGTAAATAGTTCTAGAATATGTGATATATACACTATCATGACTGAAAACTAACAAAGAGTTTTACTCACCTCTGGTCCTGAGTAAAAGATGTAACTCGGTGTCCGAGCTGGTATCACACACACCTATATACTAATGGCATGTCAATTAGGAGTATGAAAGTGATAATGAGCTAAAATGAGTCAAAACATGATTTTTTAGGTCACTTCTAAGTCCCACTAGTCCAGCTAGATCAAACTAGTCAATATATGTCAAACTAGGTCAATTCTAGGTCAAACATGTTAAACTAGCTATTTTTAGGTTGTATGAGTCTATATGTAGGTTATTGGGTCCATATCTACATGATACAAGTCTTACTAGTCTATTCTAGATCTTACGATGTCTCTAGCATATCTTTACCTCATATACTAGTATCAATATAATTACAATTATTCTAAATCAATATATATATATATATATATATATATATATATATATATATATATATATATATATATATATATATATATATATACTGATGAGCATTGTATCAAGGTTATACAACTGTCACTACCACATTTCTAGATGAGAGTATTTTAGTCAATTTGCATATATTTATTTTTAGAAATTAAATTTGTTTATACAATGCTAATAATTAATAATGGTGTTTGTGCTATTTATTTATATATTAGTGGACCAGCCTATTAGTTAGATTTGATACTTGTGAACCCAATTAGACTTGTCATGACAATAATTGAGCCAACATTGGACTAGGCCCAAGTTAGATCCATTTCCATAGTTAATTAGAAGGATTAGAACTTATTTACATTAGTTTAGAGCTTTCCAAAATAGCCCTTCCTTAATCCAAATCATAATTGGATGGAGAGGGGCAACTTGGACAATTTCATATGACTTGGAGAAGGGGAATAGGGTCGGCCACTATAGAGAGGGTCTCTTCTCTCTCTCCTCCTTCATTTGCATTCATTTAGATCCCCAATTTGGAAGATCCCCAATTCACTTCATTCCTCCACCAATTCAATTCAAATTACTCTCTTTCCCACCATTAAAAGGAGCATTGGAACTTGGAGTTGCAAGGAGCACTAGGAGAAGAAGCTTGTGGCAAGAAGATTGTCTGGATCGTGTCCATTGAGCTTTTTATTGAAAATCCATCTCCCAATTGGTAAATTCTGAAATTTTCTTCATTCTAGCTTCCAAATCATGCATTTGACCATTAAAAATCTTTCGATGGCATAGGGCCACCTATAGGAACAAGTTCTAGGCTAATTGGTGGTGTATTGTGATTTCTATATGGTAATTTGTGTGTATTTTGGAAGAATTTCGGGATTGACACATCAAGTGTGTGTCATGAGACTAATTTAGTCTAATTAGACTTAGATCGGGGTTGTAAAACTAGATACGTATCCATAATTGGATACGAGTAGGCCGTATCACAATACAGTGTGATACGAAGCTCAACTTTGGGTGTTTTGTGCAATTACTCCTCAATTCTCATTGTTGCAAGTTACTTTAGTAATATTATGATGTATTTGATATATAGGAATATTTATTATGGTAAAATTTGGGTTTTGGCTTCTCAATTGAGTGTGTATCATGGTGTACTAGAGATTGCACACATCTGTTTGATTTTATATTCTAGAGTGTTATATATATATATATATATATATATATATATATATATATATATATATATATATATATATAGTTAAGTGCTCATATGAATTAGTGTGTGCTTGTCTATTGATGTAGAGTATGGTGTTATGTGACTATTAAGGACAATCAACAAGTTGTTATGGTTGACTCGGGCAAGCAGTCATCTGCAGTGTAAGTGAAGATCAGGTTTAAATGCAATCAGTATGTAGTGGGTATTTGAGCAGCAAGGGGAAAGAGGATGAGAGTATCAGTGCTCATTGTCTGCACTGTTGGGCTCGGGTAAGGATGATACCTGGAGTTGTGTGTGTGGGTTGCTACTTATGTGCATTTGTATCTAGGTAGTGAATCTATATATGTATATTTGTTTTCTGGTGATATATGTCTATATGTCTATATGTTGTTTGATGTTGTGAGTTGTGTGTTATATCCATGGGGACAGGTTGATATTCAAATCTAAATGGAGGTATACAACAGTAGGTGGGGGATACCTGGGCAAGCCTGTGTTTAGAGTATTCAGTTGTGTAGATGTGTGTTATGAGTGTGCGTGCTGTGTAACTGAAGTGTGTGTGTTAGTGATTACCTGGAGCTCGGTTTAGGTAGCATCAGTAACTTTTGAGTATCTGAGTTTGGGGAAAGGGTTACCTGTGTTGATATGTGAAATTGAATGTGAATACCTGGGTACACAATAGTTCATTTAGGGAATATTTGCTGCTCTTAGCAGCAATAACTCAAGGAGCAAACAACAACAGCAACATCAGATATGAAGGGGGAAGTGGAGGTCTCAATTAATGTAGTTAGAGTATCAGTTATTAGTTTATAACAGTTAGTGATTAAAAGTTAGTGGTTAGTAAATATCATGGTGAGTGTGTTAGTAATATGTAAATGATTAGGTTGGTTAGACAGGTGAGTATCAGTTATTGCATATGAGTGTGTTCTATAATATATAGTAATGGCAGTTAGTATATATATACGTCAATTATCATATAACTGATATTGGTTAGTTGTAAGTTAGAAATTAGTTATCAGTTAGAAAGTTAGTGTATATAGACAGGTCTGTTAGTAATACCTCTAAGTTAGTTAGTTAGTTACATACTAGTTAGTGTATATATATGGTATTGGCTAATATCAGGAAGGATAGCAAGTGTTAGCTAATTAATGACCAATATAGACTAACTAGATAGTAGGAGACATAGAAATAACTAGTTTGACTAGTGTGACTTAGAAATGACCTAGAAAAGCATCTTTAATGCATTTAGCTCATTTCTCACTTTTATTATACCATTTGACATGCCATTCATATATAGGTGTATTTGACACCAGCTCGGACATCGAGTGATATCTTTTGCTCAGGACCAGAGGTGAGTACATTCTCTGATTGTTTTCTTATTTGACAGCCTCTATGTTTTATGTATTTAGTATTGAGATATTTGATTTCTGACACGATGGTCATAAAGATTGGTATACGTGGATCATTATCATGAGATGTTATTGTCGTGATAACTCAGTGATCACCATATCGTGCTTCGTGATTATTTAGTGATTACCGTGATATCTTTGTGATTATATAGACCGTTATCATAGTGTATGCTATTATAGACCGTGTAGTGTGATATACGTGTTATAACATGTTATGATTCGGATATGTGTACTAGTCGGGGGATGGGAAGATATTAGTGGATATGTGATCATACCTTATAGTCCGTGATATAGTGTAGCCCGTGATAGTTAGTAGATCATGCAACTCACATGTGATTATGCTATCTCACCTTTTATATATAGTCCGTATTAGGCCCAAGTCGATCACATTATCTTACTAATATTTTAAGGCACATTCATTATTATTATTTCCTTTATTCCAGTACATTACTTTACTGTTGAGATTGGACTTGTATTGAGTTATATTTGATTTTAGTAGACTTTATGTCATGTATTATTATTTTGAGACCTATGTTAGGATTGAACTTGTATTGAGACTCTCATATTTCTTTTACTTTTATTCCATATCGTGCCATTCTTCCTCCAGTTGTTTTTGTGATTGAGTATTGTTTACCATATTATCATATTGTCGTCCATTTGGAGTATGATAGGTACCTTATGTATATATTGTGTGAGATGTGTAGATAATTATGTTGACCCAGACAATGTTCTATCGTCGATGCTGCGACGTAGGCTCGTCGTTGTCCACCATGTGCCCTTATTCCGGGTGCGGGTCGTGACAACAACTCTATGACTATACTCTTGTATCCAATATAACTCAATACCTTGGAGGTATTAGAGCTAATATCACTAAGTATCATATATATATAACTTATATATACTAGTTAATATCATTAAGTAACTTATATATATATATATATATATATATATATATATATATATATATATATATATATATATATATATATATATACCCCCGTATCACAATATCTTATTACCTTGGTCTCAAAACCTTGGTATCCTAGTTATCAATACCTATACTTAGTATCTTAGATATCTATACTCTATACTAAATACTTTATCATAATTAAATAATTAGAGGGTAGTTATTACCTTAACTATTTCCTAACCCAAAAGCTAGTCTCTTAGTTCACATTGACACCTAACTAACACTAACCCACATACTTACCTAATACCTCAACCTCTCGATACGCATGCTTATATTTCATAACTTGCAGACACCACCACCACCACCACCAACTATAATAGCACTTGCTATATCCCAGGCAACTAATGTTGATGTGAAACATGCTAACTCGACCTCCTCATTCTAGTATGGACTGCTTCTGCTACTGCTTCTTCTATCTCCTTCCTATTCAGCTATTGTTGCTGCCCTCATTAACACTCAGTATTCCCTTGCCTCCATTTGGTCTATACAGACATAATTTTTTCCCCTCTTTGTTCAATTCACAACCGAGAAGCCATCTATGATCATCCCCTAAGTGCACAGACCTCAAGCTCACCCCACATATACATACTGCTGCTAAGGTGCTGCTACTTTGATATTGTTCTTTAGCTGCTGCTATTACTATTCTAATATTACTCGAGATCCTCCTTAACCTCTGAACTCCACATTCTAAGGCCCTATTTCTATTTCAGTATTAAGAGACACTGAATACTGTTATTGCAATACAAATGCTAACTACTGCTACTCTAAGAAATCAGTCTGCAGGTACCCTTGCCCCCTTAGCTACTTCAACAACTATTGGGTGGTACCCCTCATGTTGCTTTACCACTGCATATTTGTAGTTGAGGCAATGACACACTGCACTGACCTACAAAACCCCACAAACAATACACAAGCACACACTTACTTGCTCACATGTACCCAGGTGCTCACAGTCATGCACTTGCTAGAGTATGTTGTCACTATTGTCAATAGGCAGACCTTTCCCCCTTCCTACAACCTCTTGATACACACATCCATCTAATGCATTGCCCACAAGGACAGGACAATAACCAATTCCTCTCATAGGCCTCACATATCCTGACACCAATATGATACCCCATTGTTGTTTGATAAAATAAACGAAAGATGATAGGTGGAAACGAGGTCTTATACGAAAACCTGCCCTTCTTCGGTGTTTACAAACAAGATTGTACAATTTAATCCTATGCGAGGATATCGAATACAATTTATTTAATCTGGGTAAATATTGCTATAGGAGTCTGATCTGCAGTCGATCACTTTGTCCCTTGGACCACACGATGATGAAAAAGTACCGTAGAAGACAGAAAGCAGCTTCGAAGGTTGCTAAAGAGAGTGGATGCCCGATGCCAAAGTCGTCAATCACTTCTCTTTGCCTGAGCTCTGGATTCTTCTCTCTCTCGACCGTATTCTCTCCCAATTTCTTCTCTTTTTGTCGACCTTGCGACCTTCAATTTTTCGACCTTGGATCTGATACTGGATTTCTTGACCAATTTCCGACCCTGGACCTCTGTCAATAGAGGTCTCTATTTATAGAGTTTTAGTGACAGTGACCACTCAGTTGGTATAGAAATTGAGTAGTGGAAAGTACAACACCCTTTTATATGACGGTTATAATAACCATTGCCTGCGTATAGATAACCTTTCGAGTGAGCGTGTGACGCGTGTCCAACTAAGGGACAATGCGTATAACTGTTGCAAAGATCACGGTGTAGAATCCACGTACGTAGTTATCCTTTGTGTAGAAGAGGTTGGCGTAGAAGCCAATAACTGTCATCATGGCGTAGAAGCTAAGTAGGCATAGAAGCCGAGTAGGCGTAGAAGCCGAGAGGGCGTAGAGGCCGAGTGGGCGTAGAAGCCGAGATGATGTGGACATTTTAGCCAAAATTACAGCTTTTGGAGATATAATCAAATCTCTTGCATTAAATGCAGAGATCTGCCCCCATCCTGTGCATTAAATACAGAGGCGTGTCTTGAAGATTTGCCATCATTCTGCGTATTAAATGCAGATACGCGCCTCGAATCCTGTATGAAGAGTAACTGCTGACGTGGCAGTCTGTTTGTCTTCTGTGGAGCGTAAGAAGCTCACGTCTACCTGTGTAAAACTGGGCAGCGTATCCCCTTGTATGCGTAAGAGCAGTTTACGCAAAGGGGATATCACTAAACGACGGTTCGGTGACATTTAATCAAATCTCCTGCATTAAATACAGAGATCCTCCATTATCCTGTGTATTAAATACAGAGACGTATTTTGAAGGTCTGCCACCCTTCTGCACATTAAATGCAGAGACGTGCCTCGGGCATCTGTCAGTATTCTGTGCATTAAATGCAGAGACGTGCCTCGAGAACCCGTCACCGCTCTACGCATTAAATGCAGAGACGTGCCTCGAGCCCTGTACGAAGAGCAGCTTTTGACGTGGCAGGCTGTTTGTCTTCTGTGGAGCGTAAACAGCTCATATCTGCCTGTGTAAAACTAGACAGCGTATTCCTTTGTATGCGTAAAAGCGGTTTACGCCAAGGAAATGGCAGTAAATGACAGCCTGGGTTGCAGTGCCGTGCCATCATTATAGCCGTCGCCTGGGTAGTCGTGCAGTACTCTTTGTCAGGAGTCCAGACGTTAGGTTCATTGCATGATCTGACAGGTTTATTTCGAAGATTACAAAGCGTTCCTCGTACACTTCAGTGCTGCATTGAAAGCGGATAAATTCTACGCCATAAAGGCGATGTAGCACCCTTTTTACGCTGAAGCAGCCTGGACATACTGTATTACGCGGATGGTCCTTGAGCTTTATATTTTACGCTGTGCTCAGAGGAAAAGCTCTATTATACGTTGATGGCTCTAGGTCCTCTGATTTACGCTGCCCTGCATCAACATGCTGCGTATAGCTATCCAGCGTATTTTTTATGCTTCTACAAGACCCCCTTCAAAGCTTTTAAATTCCTCGTAATTTGAAACACTTTGAATAAAGCTTGAAACATTCCTCGTAATTTGAAACACTCTGAATGGAGCCTAAAATGGTCAAGTCTGACACGTTCTTTCAAGGCTTTATGGCAGAGTTATTAGGGATCGGTGTAATCTCTTTCGCCTATAAAAGGCTGAGGAGTTAACCTGCTCTTCCCACATTTCCTTTACCACACAGAGATGATGGACGGAGTTCGTCGGGTCGACTTGAGGAAGAAGGAGACCATGTTCTTCCAGCATGTAAGGAGCCGAAAAAGACGGCATCTTCGAGCAAATATCCTCTGCAACGATGGATCATGGAAGGATATCATAGCCTCCTCTGCTCGGGATAATCAGCAACTTTGTATGGCGGTTCTTCGAGAGAGAGGAAGGGTCGTATTAGACCACACAGCTTGCAAGCTGTATCTTCTACCGTTACTCGTGGACGAGGGCAGGCAAACTAGCTGCCGTCCGAGATTAAGTTGGGTAAAATATCTCAACTCAATCTGTCATGGCGCTGGACACAGGAAAGCAGATTGACCCTGCTTCCCTGTATTGGAGGATGGGTCTGCATAATTTAAGCAGGCCCAGTTTTGTATCCTCCCGCCATTGATCATATGTCAGTTGGTTTACGGACACCGACTGACTGCTGGAGAAGATGGATGAAGAATTTCGCCCTTGCGAGAACCTGGCAGAACAGATTCTGGGCGCGATCTTCAGACGACGATGAGGAAGTCCTTTGTAGACCGGATTTCCCTCATATATAATCATAAAAATAAAGAAAAACCCTTGTAGACCGGATTTCCCTCATATGTAATCATGCTTTTAATTTTAATAAAATCGTCTTCTTTTGTGCATATGATCATCTTGCCATATATTTTGCTGTGAAGTCTGAATATGTGTAGCTTCGACACGTCTGATACTTTATGCCGACTCTGATAGAAAGAGTGTTAGGTCCTGTCCTGTCTTTTACGCATAACTAAGGATGCGCAGAAAGCCGCTTAGCATTCGAGTATTCGAACTGTCCTGCTGTTAGGAATGAGGAACCGCGTAGAATTCTGAACTGTTACTTCTGATAAACAGAATCCTTGTTTAGACTATCATCTTCAAGAATGGTTTCTCGAAAATTCCTTGGAATATGGCGAGAAATGGCTGTCAAAAACTGAGTCGCCATCTTGAACTGTAGACGAAATATTCAGACCGGATTCTGGATGAACTTCGAATCGACCCATGAAGAAAAGTAATTTTTAATGTTGAACTCTGTATGCTTTGGGTACTTGGGATATTTTGAGGTCAAGAAGGAGTATCTTCTATGTGAATTCTTGTAATTGACCGCATTGAGAATCGTTCAGATGTACGCGTACTCTGGCCTGCGTATCTTTCAGATGTGCAAAAAGTCATAGCATAGAATCATAAGTTCGTAGCCTCTTGAGCGTAAAAGCTGCTGAGCATGAGAGCATCCAGGCGTAGAACTGTAGATTTGTAGCTTCTGAAAAGGAAATCTTCCAAGCGTGAAGTTGTGGATCTGTTGTCTCTGAGCGTAAAAGCCACCGAGCGTAAAATCATAGATTTGTAGCTGCTGAGCGTGAAGTCGTAGGTTTGTAGCCTCTCGAGCGTAAAAGCTGCTGAGCATGAGAGCATCCGGGCGTAAAACCATAGACTTATAGCCTCTGAGCGTAAAACCGTAGATCTGTAGCCGTCGAGCGTAGAAAGCTCCTTAGCGTAAAAAACCACGAATCTGCTACGCACGAAAACTTTTCGAATTCACTGACTGTCCGCCTTCTCTGAGTAATAGGATGACGTAGTACCCAATCATAACCGAATATTAATTATGAGATTTGGTTCGAGATTCGAGGAGTCCATCCGAACTCTATATATACCCCAAGTTTCTGAGAGAAAAACTTTTCATCCGTCTTCTGCGAAAGAAAGCCTTCGACTGTTCGAGGTTTTCTTCGTTTCTTCTCCGAGCCTTCAAAGTTTCTAGTAATGGCCTCGAAACAACTCTCCTCCTCTAAGGGAAAGAAGGTTGATTCTTCTTCTTGTTCTTCTGCTCAAGCGAGAGCGTCTTCGGTCGGGCAAGGCGAACTTCATTCTGAACGAAGTATCCCGCCGACGAGCAGTGCACCCGGCCTTAAAGGTAGAGCTTTTGGGATAAAAAAGAACGACTGAAAATCCTTCGCACACGTTGTACGTGAACGCGCTAGGTCATCTTCTGTGCTGATAGCCTCTTCGAGGAAGATGATGCACAGAGATGTTTCATCTTTTACGTCCATATTTCTAATGTGTCAGCGCAAAAACTCTATATTTTCGCAGTCTGGCGTAAAAGCTTTGACTGTCGAAAGTTGGCGTATACTATATAATTTGAGTGTTACGCAGGAATGGAAATTCTGGCGTAATAACTCAAATTTTGGCAGTCTGGCGTAAAACAGACTGTCGAAAACTTTGCGTATACTGCCAGTCTTGAATTTTATGCCTCGGAATGGGATCCCAGCGTAAAAGCTCTGTCTTGGCATAAAGCACAGACTGTTGATTTTTTGCATATGCTGCAAGATCTGTAATGTCTAGTTATAGGAACTGATGTGTTTTTCTTACACTATTGTAGTTAACTTGCATGCGTCTCTGCTAGCCGATGTGATGGGTTCTGCCGCCAGGATGCTGCACTCCAACTATTTGGAGGATCTGTCGCACGTGACATTTCCTATCTCCGGGCCCCAGTATCCTGAAGGAAGGGAAATTTTGATATCGGCTCAGGACGAGCGAACGCTGCTGAACATGATCAACGGAGAGCCCCTGACGTACATAGATGGGGACCAATACATAAAGCCGGCTTTTCTCTTCGGGGACATGATTGACAAGCAGTCCCAGACGAAGCCCAAGAAAGAACTCTGGGTTTTCCCTGCTGGGAGCTTGGTTTTGTATCTGCCCAAGATGCTGAGAGACTATCCCATCTCGGCATTCTTCCATGCTATACATCCTAGGAGGATGTCGTGGACGCTGACTCCCGATCTTCACGGCAGGCCGGGGAAGATATTTCATCTGAAAGGAGCTGACCAGGTGTCTTTTGTCAGCCGCCCTTCCGGCAATGTGATGACGTTCAGGGGACTGTACCCTGGCAGTGTCCCGAGTGAAGACAGTTTAGTGATTCAGCCGGTCCAATTACCGACTTTCTGCAATGATTTTATGGGGCACGAGGGAGTATACCCTAAGGTGAACCCTCGGACAAGTGGGTGGATCACCCCTATAAATCTTCGATGGGCTCGCTTAGCTGATTGAGCCCTGAAGCATTTTCAGACCGAGTTGGAGAGCATTGGTCTGTTTGCAGCTGTGAGTGCCACCAGTGTTGGGTTACCTCTCAACCCCAACCTGTTTCTGGCACTGATGGAGCGATATATCTCACTCACCGGGACTTTTGCCACTCCACTGGGGGAGTTGGGATTGGCCCTCCACGAGATGGCAGAGATCTCGAGACTGCCGATGGGGGATACTCCATATGAAGAGTATGTTCCCACGAACCGGGAGTTGGGGGATTCAGACCCTCGGGTAGTGGAAGTATACCAGGAGCTGATGTGCCACTACCTTGCTTGCACCGCCTTTTATGGTGAGCCCTCAGATTTGGCTCACATCAATAAATGGACGTCCTAACTCTTCTTTCACCGGTCCAGGACTGCTAAGCCGGAGAAGGTATTGGAAGGTAAGGATCAGCCTTTGAATCCTCTGAGCATGCTTAATGCTCAGATAGTCGACGATCTCATGGAAGACGCTGGGGCTCCGGACTAGATCCTCGACGAAGGGATAGGAAAGTATCCCGTAGGCACTAAGGCCTATAGTTATTTGAGGCGTTGCCGCAGGCCTCTGTCCAGGGAAGCTCAACTGGCTGGCTTTCTCTCCATATGGCTGCGCCGACTGGTGGTACCCAACATCGCATCTGCGGACCGTATTTACCGCAACATGCTATGGCCTGCAGTGCGTCTGGTATTCGGGGCAAGACTGGACTTGCTCCCTGCCATGGTGTGCCGTAAACAAGTTGGCCTGAGGGCCATGACTGACGGGCTGCTCGCAGATGAAACTCGGCGTGATAGCTTTCCCAGGATAGAATTACCATACCTGTATTTGATGGGATGGTTAATTCTCCATAACCCCAGGGTGATGTCTCCTAGCTCTGGCAGTAGCTCGGGGGGTAGTTTCTTGTTGAACTACAAGAATTCCTTCTGGAATATGACCACAGTTATAGACTGTCGGCGGGCGCTGAACTTTAGTCATAGATGGAAGCTTTTCTGCACTGTCCCCCCTGTACATCTCAATCAACAGGGGATCAGACTTCAGGACGTAGGCGACGGGAAGATCGTTCTTTCTCCTGAGTCTTTTAGTTGGTTGGTCTGCATTAGACCTTCCCATCTACTGTACAGAAGTAAACACCATTGCTTCTTCGAGCCCTACCTGCCTAGTCGGTTTGCCAGGCAATTCGGGTACGACCAGTTGCACGTGGGCAATGCCGTCACCAGCTTCAGGTCCAGGGGCAGACTCATTGATGGAGCCAGAGGATGGCGATATTTTATCATGGGTTGCACTGAGGCAACTTTTACCGTGCCTGTCATTTCACTCTCCACGGAGCTGCGCATTCTCCATTCGTATGCCCAGTTCTATATGGCAACCAATACCTTTCATCGCAATTTTGATATGCATGGAAGTTTTAGGATGCCCTCTTCCAAGCCTGGGAAAAGAGTCGAAGTCCCCTCGGTTTCTTCTGACGAGGGTGAAGAGTCCGTCAATCCAGATGAGCCTCTGTTGGCGGTACCGAGGGGTAAAGTACCTCCGCCCGCAGGGCCTCTGGTAATCTCTGGGAAATGAAGGGCTCCTGCTCCGAAGGAGACTTCCCCTCGTAAGAGGAAGAAGAAGACGGTTACTCGTCCTCTCCGGATTCCTAGTATTGAGGCTCCTAGAAGTGAGCCTGCATCTCCCCATGTTGGGGATGATTCTTTGATTAGAGGTTCCTCGCCTTTTAGAGAGGGACCCTCTAACGTTCCGGCTGGTGGTGCCGGAGAATTCCTGTTGGAGGCTCCTGTTGCTGCTACCGCTTCAGGTAGTGGAACGAGATCGCCTTCGGGGCTGAGCCGAATGAGAATATCTTTATCCGGATCAGCATCGGGAGAGACCCCTGCCGTGTCTGTAGGTGCACCCAGCGAGATTCCACCTGGTGAACCTCAAGTAGATCTCGACGAAGATTCAGAAGAGTACCTGCCGATGTCTGTTAGCGCACCCCCTTCTCCAGGTATGACAGCTTGCCTAGCATCACTAAGAAATAATTTAGCCGTACTGGCCGCAGACGCGACATATACACCATTGACCATGGGTAAATGTCGTCTTTTATGCCTCTTCTTTAGGAAAATTAACATTATGTTGATATTAACTTCCTTTTGTCTTCTTTTCAGGGGAAGACATCTTCGGGGAGGGCAGTGTAGATGCGCCCTTTGGCTCTGTGTCAGGTCCTGGCGGCGACACGGAGGTGCTTGATTTTAAAGAGGAAACATCTTTGGGTGTCAGCTCACCTGTCGAAGAGATTCCGATATCTCAAGAGGAGGACGAGCCTGTCATTGCGACAATGCCTCCTTTGAGTACGCCGATCACTTCGTCCGGTGTTGGCGCTTCTTCTTTTGTCGCACCACCTGTTAAGGCGACGGCCGTGGCAACATCGTCTGCGGTTGTTCTTGGAGGGGGACTCGCTACTATCGCGGCCACTCCCAGCGTCCATTCGGATCTAGCTGCACTGACTGAGCAGTACACTAGTATCTTCTACACCACTTTGAAAATGTTAATACCAATGGTGTTGGAGAAGAATTTGAGCTTAACGTCGCTGAGGAGGTCCTCCCGGTCCGCGATAATGCCGATCCGAGAATTTAACGACACTGGGGTAGCTGACACGCTGGAGGAGATAGTTAATGGTTTGGAGCAACCCATTAATGAATACTTGCAGCTAGCTCGAGGCAACATTGACGGTCTCGTTCAAGCTAGGTACGACTCCCTGACTGCGCAGCTTGTTGAGCAGATTGAGTCTCTGAATAAGTCCATCGAGGCTCAGCAGCAGGAGATGGATCGTGAGCATGTCCAATTGGAGTATATCATTCCCGAGTTGACCCGGTGCGAAGCCGAATATGAGGAAGTGGCAGCGAAGGCCCGTATATTGAAGGATGAGCTCGTTCGAGTAGAGGCGAAGGCTCTCTCTTTATCGATAGCCCGAGATGTGCTGAAGGAGCGACGGGCGACTGTTCAGCAAAATCTGACGCGTGTGGGTGCTTTCCACTCAGTTTTTGTGCGGGCTCGGTCTGCGCTAGCTGCTTTGAACCACAATATGGCAAGGTTGGAACGGGCTCGCGCCGACGTCTTGAACTCCCGGGATGAGAGAATGGTTGCTCTGGCGCAGCAGATTCGCGATCTAACCGCTCCCCTCAAATGATGTACTTTTTTGCTTTTGCTTTTCAATGTACTTTCGCTCTTTTTTGGGAATAATAAAGAGGCTTTCATCTGACTTTGTGGACCCATCATTTTGGAATATAAATGACAGGTTTGGGCGAAAGTGATATCAGAGGTAATATGGACGTGATATACTCTCGGTAAGTTTTAGCAGGATATATCTATTCAGAGGTTATATGAACATGATAGAATATACTTTTAGCTAAAATTTGTACACAAAACACTATCAGAGGTAGTACGGACGTGATAGGTCTTGAAGTTCCAAATTAGTTAAACATATCTATTCAGAGGTAATATGAACATGATAGAATACGATCCAACTAGTTTTATTTTGGAAGTAGTTTTGTCAGAATGAGGTTTTTGCCATATTCCACTTGAGCAAAGTAGGTTAAGCATAGTACCTTTTGAGGAATTTGCCATATAGGAGCCATTAATAGGTCTCCATTAGGCTTGGCTAACCTGTAAGCGCTGTTTGAGAACGTCGTCTCGATCACATAAGGGCCTTCCCATTTGGGCTGGAATTTGCCCTTACTCCTGTGAGTAAGAATCATCGGCCTTCTTACGGCTAAAACTAGCTCGCCGACTTTGAACACTCTTTTCTTTACTTTTTGATTAAAAGCTCTGGAAATGCGTGCTTGGTAGAACGCGATGCGCTGTTGAGCTTGGAGGCATTTCTCGTCTAATCCTTCTAGCTCTTGAAGTCTTAAAAGGTCGTTCTTTCCTTGAGTCAGCTCATTAGCCACGGCTATCCTGAGTGACGGAATCTGGATTTCGATGGGGAGAACTGCTTCGCTCCCGTAAACCAGTGAGAATGGGGTGCAACCTGTCGGTGCTCGTACCGTTGTGCGGTATGCCCAGAGACATTCTCCCAGCTTCTCATTCCAATCCCTCTTGTTCGAAGAGACAAACTTTTTCAAGAGCTTAATAATGGTTTTGTTAAACGCTTCCGCCAAACCATTAGCAGCAGGATTATATGCCGTAGAGGCCACATTTTGTATCCAATTTTTATCACAAAATCGATAAAATACTTGGCTGATAAACTGAGGCCCATTGTCATGAATTATCCTTCAGGGTATCCCAAAGCGATAAATGACATGATGCTTGATGAAGCTGATCACATTGGATGCCTTTACCTCAGCAAGAGGGATCGCCTCTGCCCATTTGGAGAAATAATCCGTGATGGCCAGTATGAACCGGTGATCTCTGGAAGAAGACGGGTGAATATGACCAATGATATCCATACCCCATGCTTCGAAAGGCTAGGATGCAACCGTAGAAAGTAGATGTTCAGGAGGTTGATGGATAAAGTCTGCATGGACCTGACAGGCTCTGCACTGTCTTGCATACTTTATTGCATCTGTGATCATAGTAGGCCAGTAATAGCCCATTCTCCTGATGCGATCCTATAGCTTAGGACCGGATTGATGCGCTTCGCATACGCCGTTGTGAGCTTCACGAATAATCCGCTGTGCCTCATCATCTGAGAGACATCTCAATAGCAGTCCGTCGTAGGTCCGACAATATAGACACTGTGAGGATGCCTCAAAATAGAAGCGTAATGATCGTCTTTTGACGGATATTGCTTCTTTAGGGTCTTCTGGCAAGATTTCGCATGCCACGAAATCTATAAAGGGACTTCTTCAATCTCTCCTGGGAGGATCTGTGTTCACAGCGTAGCTGTATTCTATGTGAAAGTTGTTTTTCACGCAGAATAAATCTCTGCTAAGAAGGATTATCGAATTCTGCCTTCTTATAGGAATAGCTAAATCTGCAGCTAGACTGGCTAGGGCATCAGCTTCCAGATTCTGAGATCGGGGCACATGTTCCAGGAAGAACCTTTTGAATATCGTAGCTATCTCGACCGTTGCTTGGTTATTAGGGATGAGGTCTGGATTCCGGACTTCATATATTCCTCTGACTTGATTGACGATCAGCAGAGAGTCACCGAAATCTTCCAGAGATTAAACGCCCAATTCTTTAGCGACTTGGAGCCCGATTAGTAGAGCATTATACTCTGTCATATTGTTAGAACAAGGCTCGCTAAGAGAATATGTTCGATAGATGACGAGCTTATCAGGAGTAACCAGGACAATTCCTACTCCCGAAACCACGTTTCCCCTGGGACCAGTCCTGGAGGCATCATCGAAGAACAATTGCCATGCATCACTTTCCATTGCGGAATTACATTCTGCAACTTCGTCGGGAATATCCTCATACAGTTTGGAGGCCTCCGGGATCGGATGAGCAGCTAGGAAATCAGCCAATGCTTGGCCTTTGACGGACTTCTGAGGGACGTACACCATATCATATGGGGTTAATAACATCGCCCAAGTCGCAAGTCGGGAATTAAGAACGCTTGGCTTGTTCATCAGTACCCGAAGAGGATTGACCCTGGAGATGATGTAAATGGTTTGGCCTGTGACATAGTGCCACATTTTCTGGATAGCGAACATCAGAGCCAAGCATTCTTTCTCCACTGGGTTGTACCGGTGTTCGGCTCCGACCATCATCCTGCTGAGGTAGTAGATAGCCTGTTCATGGCCCACATCATTCTTTTGTGCGAGAAGAGCTCCCAGAGAATGATCCATCGCTCGAACATACAGCACGAATGGTCTTCCTATGACTGGAGGCACCAGAACTGGTGGACTAGTGAGATAGCATTTGATATCATCGAACGCTTGCTGACAGGCTTCGTCCCATACAAAGGATACACCTTTCTTCATGAGACAAGAAAATGGCTGACATCTCCCAGAGAGATTGGATATGAATCTCCGGATATAAGTCAGACAACCTTGAAATCCCCTGAGTTCTCTCAGATTATGGGGCGGTCGCATTTCTAAGATGGCCTTGACTTTATCAGGGTCCACTTGAATGCCTTTGGCGGTAATGACAAATCCCAAGAATTTGCCACTAGATACCCCAGAAAGGACTTTGTAGGATTCATTTTGAGTTAATGTTAGCACATCAATTCAAATACTGTCTTCAAGTCTTGGATGTAATTATCCTTGAGGCGGCTTTTGACAGCTACATCATCCACATAACACTCCACTGTCTTGCATAAATGCTCATAGAATATGTTACTCATAGCCCGTTGGTACGTAGCCCCTGCATTCTTCAATCCGAATGGCATGATCGTATAGCAATATACCCCCAATGGTGTCCGAAAGGCAGTATGCTTCTCGTCTTCAGGATGCATCTTGATTTGATTGTATCCTGAAAATCCGTCCATGAAAGACATACGTTCAAAACCGCATGTATTGTCAATCATGACGTCTGTGATAGGAAGAGGAAACTCATCCTTAGGGCAGGCTGCATTCAGATCTCGGAAATCGATGCAGATATGTACTTTTCCATTTTTCTTCATGACCGAGACAACATTGGCGACCCAGTCGAAATATTGTTCTTCTCGGATGAAGCCGCAGGCTATCAACTTCTTGACTTCAGCTTCGATGGCGTCCATCATATCCGGGCGGAACCAGCGTTGGTGCTGCTTCACAGGCTTCGAATCGGGCAATATATTGAGCTTATGAGTAGCCACCTTTGGATCAAGACCAGGCATATCCTCATAATTCCACGCAAAGACGTCGATATATTCTTTTATCAGCTGGATAACTTCTTCCCTTTCTGCTTCGGAAAGGTTGTTACTGATAAATATCGGCTTTGGCGAAAGTTCATCCCCAACGTTAATCTGGATAACTTTATCTTCAGTGGGAGGTTCTCTCTGCTCGAAGCGGAACTCCCATTGTGTATCCATTTGCTGAGCCCAAGCGTCATTCTCAAACAGTTTAGATTCTTATTCGTCTGCTTTGAAAGAATCTGTCACTACCATATTTACTGATAATGTTCGCTCGAGAGCATGAGATGAGTCTGAGGGCGCTGAGCCATTTTGAGAAGAGGAAAAGGTATCCTCGTTTGACTCAGGAGTTGCAAGGGAGGTGGTATACCCTAACCCAAAATTGGTTCGCTGGTAGTAGGGATCTCCACGCAGCGGCATTCATCTGCCTTTCCCGTAGTTGAGACCTGGTTTTAGCTTCAAGTCATAACCCATACTTTGCATGATCTTCAGAGCTTGCGGGATGTATCTGTGAACCTGCATTTTCTAACGTCATCGTCGGGAGAATCCTCTTGTACAGTCGGTCTATTGCGCATGCGGCCGAAGACTATTGAACGCTGACTGCTGCAAGTAGGCGGGACAATGAAGATAGAATTGTCATGTGGCCCATATGTCATGGTGACATTGGATGATGATGCTACTTCCCACATATACGGATGATAGGAATCTATAGCTCCCAAAAACTTTTGTGCTATAGGTTCTATATCGTCATGGGGAGAGGATTCCTGATTTGAAATTTGAGCGTCAATATACTGGAAAAGAGGATCTTTATTATCATCTGAAATCTTATTCCCGGTTATGTTTACATCAATCGGCTGTCTGCTGCGCCGAAGGTTGATGACCAAGGATGGAGGCTTCTGGTTCAAAGTGATCACTAGAGGATCACCCCCTTTTCCTGACCTGGTTTTGTTCAGGTGGATCGCCATAGGTTCTATGGCTTTTGGACGAGTAGTCCGTCCTTTCACCTTGATTGACAGAGGTTGCTTGGCAGAGGGCTCTTCTGGCTCCCGGTGGGATTCCTTCTCTGCTTCGGCTGACACCTCTTCCGTATAGTCTTGAGAGTACAACACAACATCAGAGTAGTAGGACTCTACTCCTCTAAACGGGTTCAGGTCAGCAAACTCCGTTTGTATTGTTCCTTGGGCATCTACATATTTAAAGCATTGATGTAGAGTTGAAGGAACGATGTTGTGGTCATGGATCCAAAGTCTGCCCAGCAGAATATTGTAGGACACCTCTGAATCAATGATATAACATGTAGCCACCGATCTGAGGTTGCCAATCTGGATCCTCAGGCAGATTTTCCCCAACGGCTTACTTTTTCTTGCGTTGAAACCCATGATTACAGTGGTGGTGTAAGCCAATTTGCTGGTAGGGATCCTCAGCGGTCTGAGCAGACTATGAGGAATGATGCTGATTGATGATCCCGGATCTATGTGAATTCGGTCGACCTCTATGGAACCGATGTACCCGGTGTAATAGAGGGGTCTGTCATGCCTGTTATGTTTTAACAGCATGTCATCTTGAGTGAAAGTGATATTCGAGACCACTTCCATCACACTGTGGCATTGAGGACATGCCACGGGTTCTTCGTCAGGAAACTTGAGCTGGGTCAAGTATGCATCCGCCTGTATCAACGCTTCACTCAGGGCTTGACGAGTGTCTTGAGAGAGCCTGAGTAGTTCGAAGATAGACAACCTGGCTGTTGTATTAGCCAATTGGGCCAGGATGTCGAAGTTGTATGGCTTCTCTAAACCTTTGTTTTGAATATTTTTCACAGGTTTGTCGAAACACACTTCTTTTTGCTTCCCTTTGTCCGCCAAAGTTGGTCACGAAGGACCGGCCCCTGGTACTGCGGGCTCCGATTCTGACGACTTGGCAGCTGAAGCGTCTGCCGGTGCATCTTCCTGACTTGCTCCATGGTCCTTGAGATAAGCTTTCCCTGAACGGGTTCCAGTGGCAAAGACCTCATTTTCTGATGCTGAGTCTTCCGCAACCATGTGACATGGTTTGCGCTTCGAGTTCTTCTTAGCCTTAGCAGCTTGAGTCTCTTTTTCGATCCCGGGCACCAAATATGGATGCACCCACATAATCTCGCCTCGCTGGGTAGTTAGTGGTACCAGATCATGATTTTGACCTCTAGCTGGAGGAAGATTAACGATGTTTATCATCGTCCGGGAAACAGGTGTAACACCATCTGGGATTTCTTGGGGAGGCAGATTGCCAAATTACAGAGAAATCATGTTGGCTGTGACCGTCTTCTCGCTGTTGCACAGAGTGATGGCCTTAGCATCGATCAGCTCCTGGATCTTCCTCTTTAGTACATAACATGCCTTTGTGGGGTGGTGTATGTACCTATGGAAGATGCAGTACTTGGGGTTATTGGTACTGCCGGCTTCATTGGGCCGTCTTACCTCAGGAAGGGTAATCTTACCGCTTTTGACGAGACATTCGAATATGCTCGGAATATCGTCGTCATCGAAAGAGTACACTTCAATGGGCCTGGAAGTCCCAGGTTTTGTCTGCGTGGTAGCCACAGTATTTTGCCTGGACGTGTTGATCGCTAGAGCTTCTTTACCCTTGGTACCACGAGGATGGTCGATGTTAGAGATGACCTCTTGCCTTTATCAGAGACCGAGATCATGATGCCATTATCGTGCACCTTCTGACTGTTGTCCTCTGCGGCTACCGCTGAGATGATGAACGAGGGCCAATCATGGAACTGATATGGTCCTGTGAACACCGAGATCACGGGAAGAAGGTTCTTCCTGCAGATGTCCACCAATGCCGAGTCTGGAACTCCTGGAGGCATTTGTAAAGTGGCTTGACAAAAAGTTTGATGAAAGTGCGAACATTCTCTTTTTCCTTCTGCATGACTTCGATGAGAGAGGACATAGACATGTCCATCCCTCCCTCGTAGAATCGCATGAAGAATAAAGTCTTGAAGTCTTCAAAGGAAGTAATACAATTGTTCGCCAGACTTCGGTACCACTGATAAGCTACCCCCGAGAGACAGCCTTTGAACACCCGAGTGAGGAGGGCGTCGTTACCTTGTAATAACACCGTCATCATACTGAAGTAGTTCATGTACTGACTCGGTGATGTTTTTTCCTCGAACAAAGCCATAGTCTGTGGTTTGTATCTAGGAGGGAAAGGGACCTCTTCCCAGATAGCTGGGTAAGGTTGGTTGATTCCCAATTTCTTGAGCTGATCTTTGTGCTTCAGGGCATCAAATTGGGCTTTCAACTCCCGTACTGCCTGCATCGAATCTTCAGCCGGTAGCGGGACCACGGAGTGATGAGGAATCGATTGCATCGTGACTCCGACGGGAGGTAATACATTCTCCGAGTGAGGAAGCGGAGGAACTGCTGACTCCTGATCTAGAGCAGGCTCTTGGATCGCGTTGGATGGTGGTAAGTCCACCCCCACACGTATCTGAGTTGGAGGGACCGACGCTTGAGCCATAGCAGCTGTGTGTTGAGTCAACATTATCTGGTGCATGTTCTCCATCATGGATTGCATTTCTTTCAGAGATGCCTCCAGTACAGTAATGCGCTGCTCAGCGCTCCCCGATGGGGAAGCTTCCTCGTGTTCATCTCCAATGGCATAAACTTCCATCTCCCTGGGTGTCATTGAAAGATTAGTATAGGTCTCTGTTAAAGTTGACTCTATACTTTCAGTATCTGATTCGGGAGACTGGCGACCCCCAGCTTCAAAATCAGAAGAGTACGAAGTCGGTTGTCGCGACCTCGAACGGGTGTTTCGGAACACCCCAGCTTCAGTGTTCCTAAGGAGCTGGTTGAATCTCCTTCGGCTCGGAGCTCTAGAGGGATGATGTCTTGAGCCCGATCTTCCTCTAGGTATGTGTGAAGCCATGTTCACCTATGCATGTGTGGGCTCTTCTTCCTGGAAAGACGGAGAGTAGCTCAACCGGTCGAAAACCGACCATTTTGCTTCAGAACAGCAACAATTAATTACAATCCTATGACTATTACAATAGTGCTCGTTAGGAGGCGTAATAGACATGCTGGAAGATCCCCTATCCTTGCGTTTCTGGATCAGGTACCCACACAGGTCAGGAGGATTTACAGAAGAAGAAGATGGCTTGTTTCTTTTGTTCACATCAGTGGGCATGCGGATATTGGGAACCATAGTTTTCCCTGTGCCACCTGTATACAACAGGTTAGCCATCTGGGTGGCGGATAATCTCCGAGGAGGGTGTCTTTCCGCAGATTGAGCCTTCTTTACGCTGAGGGACTTCTCCTGGCGTAATTCGGGCTGGCGTAAAGTCGGGGATGTCCTCAGTCGGCCGTCAGCTCCTCGCGTAATCCAGAGGGTTGGCAGATTGTTCCCTTGCTGGCGTAAAGGGCGAGAAGTTGAGTAGTCTGTCGCTTGCTTTCCGTTGCGTAGATTGTAGGGATCATCTGCTTTTCCGCGGAAGGCAGATACATTTTTACGCGCGGAGCGCATTTGGAACTTCTGATTTGGCGCTAAGGCATTGTCAGAAATTTTGTCTGTTTCGCCAGGGACGGGAGACTGGTTTCTACGTGCAGAGCACGGTATAGTCTTCTGGACTAGCGCTGAGGCATTGTCCGAAGTTTCGTCTGTTTCGACAGGGACGGGAGACTGAATTTTACGCACAGAGCGCGGAGTATACTTCTGGATTAGCGCTGAGGCATTGCCAGAAGTTTTGTCTGCCCTGTCAGAGATAGGCGACTAAATTTTACGCGCAAGGCACGGAGGGAGCAATGCTAAAACCTCATTGGTCGAAGAAATTGAAGAGGTCGGAGAGTCGACAGGAATGGTAGAGGATGTCTTGGGCATCCATACCTTACGCGACTTTCTGTTGTCTTGGACAGAGAGAGAGTGAGAGTTACCCCCTGTTCGAAGCATGTCTTCGTAGGCAGACTGGTCGAATTGGACGACCAGTGTCTTCTTCACGGATCCCACGGATACCGCATCGTGTTGAGCAATTGCTTCCTCGTCAGAAGACAAAGATGTCCCCAGCAGAGTCGCCATCTTGTTGTTTGATAAAATAAACGAAAGATGATAGGTGGAAACGAGGTCTTATACGAAAACCCGCCCTTCTTTGGTGTTTACAAACAAGATTGTATAATTTAATCCTATGCGAGGATGTCGAGTACAATTTATTTAATCTTGGTAAATATTGCTATAGGAGTCTGATCTGCAGTCGATCACTTTGTCCCTTGGACCACACGATGATGAAGAAGTGCCGTAGAAGACAGAAAGAAGCTTCGAAGGTTGCTAAAGAGAGTGGATGCCCGATGCCAAAGTCGTCGATCACTTCTCTTTGCCTGAGCTC
This sequence comes from Iris macrosiphon, assembly GCA_036927795.1. Taxonomy (NCBI): domain Eukaryota; kingdom Viridiplantae; phylum Streptophyta; class Magnoliopsida; order Asparagales; family Iridaceae; genus Iris; species Iris macrosiphon. The sequence goes on from JAYESA010000016.1 coordinate 20,771,402, forward strand.
TGGATTCTTCTCTCTCTCGACCGTTTTCTCTCCCAATTTCTCCTCTTTTTGTCGACCTTGCGACCTTTAATTTTTTGACCTTGGATCTGATACTGGATTTCTTGACCAATTTTCGACCCTGGACCTCTGTCAGTAGAGGTATCTATTTATAGACTTTTAGTGACAGTGACCACTCAGTCGGTGTAGAAACCGAGTAGTGAAAAGTACAGTACCCTTTTACACGACGGTTATAATAACCATTGCCTGCGTATAGATGACCTTTTGAGTGAGCGTGTGACGCGTGTCCAACTAAGGGACAACGCGTATAACTGTTGCAAAGATCACGGCGTAGAAGCCACGTAGGTAGTTATCCTTTGTGTAGAAGAGGTTGGCGTAGAAGCCAATAACTGTCATCATGGCGTAGAAGCTAAGTAGGCATAGAAGCCGAGTAGGCGTAGAAGCCGAGTGGGCGTAGAGGCCGAGTGGGCGTAGAGGCCGAGTGGGTGTAGAAGCCGAGATGATGTGGATATTTTAGCCAAAATTACAGTTTTGGAGATATAATCAAATCTCTTGTATTAAATACAGAGATCTGCTCCCATCCTGCGCATTAAATGCAGAGGCATGTCTTGAAGATTTGTCATCATTCTGCGCATTAAATGCAGATACGCGCCTCGAATCCTGTACGAAGAGTAACTGCTGACGTGGCGGTCTGTTTGTCTTCTGCGGAGCGTAAGAAGCTCACGTCTGCCTGTGTAAAACTGGGCAGCGTATCCCCTTGTATGCGTAAGAGCAGTTTACACAAAGGGGATGTCACTAAACGACGGTTCGATTATATTTAATTAAATCTCCTGTATTAAATGCAGAGATCCGCCATTATCCTGTGCATTAAATGCAGAGGCGTATTTTGAAGGTCTGCCACCCTTCTGCGCATTAAATGCAGAGACGTGCCTCGGGCATCTGTCAATATTCTGCGCATTAAATGCAGAGACGTGCCTCGAGCCCTGTACGAAAGCAGCTTTTGACGTGGCAGGCTGTTTGTCTTCTGTGGAGCGTAAACAGCTCACATCTGCCTGTGTAAAACTAGGCAGCGTATTCCTTTGTATGCGTAAAAGCAGCTTACACCAAGAAAATGGCAGTAAATGACAGCCTGGGTTGCAGTACCGCGCCATCATTATAGCCGTCTCCTGGGTAGTCATGCAGTACTCTTTGTCAGGAGTCCAGACGTCAGGTTCATTGCATGATCTGACAGGTTCATTTCGAAGAATATGAAGCGTTCCTCGTACACTTCAGTGCTGCATTGAAAGCGGATGAATTCTACGCCATAAAGGCGATGTAGCACCCTTTTTACGCTGAGGCAGCCTGGACATACTGTATTACGCGGATGGTCCTTGAGCTTTATATTTTACGCTGTGCTCAGCGAAAAAGCTCTGTTGTACGTTGATGGCTCTGAGGTCCTCTGATTTATGCTGCCCTGTATCAACATGCTGCGTATAGCTATCCACCATATTTTTCATGCTTCTACAACCGTCACACATACACCTGTCCATATATATACTTATACTCAAGTACATATAATATCTCCCACACTCACAAACACACATCACAGAGCATAACTCACTCTCAAGCACGCACACACACTAACACAAGAACCCTCTCAACCCAAGTCTCCATGGCCTTCACCAAGGCATACCAACATCTAATCCCCATAACCTCACTTCTAATACCCAACTCAAAAGCACACCACACCACACCACACATAAGTATGACAACCTCATACCGCAAATAATTCCTCAAACACCCAATATGCATCACTCTTTGATACACAACAACACCATGATACTCTCATGATACCTACTTCCAATATCACAATACACCCCCTATGCACATGATACTCATCTAATATACTAAATAGAGTATGAATAATATTATAAATAGCTAATCTAATACAATATGAGGAAATTTACATACTAGGACTCCAAATACATAGAAATACCCAAATCTTACCCCTGTATCATGGTATATCATGATACAAACTCACCATATCCAATTGTGGACACGTAGCTAGCCTCACACAACCAATCTAAGTCCAAATAAACCTAATTGATCCAATGTCAAATACTTGATGCACCAATCTCGGAATTCTCTTAAATTGGGTATAAAACTTAATGTAATTATCACAATATAGGTCATATGAACCTAGTTCTTCCTCCTATGGGTAGTCCTTAGCCATGGAATAGTTCCTAATGATCAAATATCATAATTAGAATAGAAATTTCTAGAAAAATAGAAATTATACCTATTTGGAGATGAATTCCCAATGAAATGCTCAATGGACACAATTAGGACACAAGCTCCTAGCCAACACCTCCTTATCCAAGTGCTCCTTGCAATCCAAGCTTCTATACTCCCTAGATGATGAAAATGGAAGATATTGAGAGTGATTTAAGAGAGATTGGTGTAGGGATGAGTCAATTTGGGGAAGAACACAATTTGAGAATTAATTTGGGATAAAGAAATAAAGAGGAGAGAGAATCACCCCACTTTATTAGGGTCGGCCTAGTCTACCCCCTCTCCCAAGCAATGTACAATGGCAAGTTTACCCCTATTGGGTTGTCATAAAAAAAATTAATTAAAAGAAGCTTCTAGTCCTAATGAAAGATTAATCTAATTTCTAATTAAAGCAAGAAAATGACTCAATTGAGTCTAAGGGGTCTAGTCCAAATGTTGGGCTCTATGTGTCATGTCATGTCTAGTTAGGTATACATAGGTTTACTAACCTCTAATCTAACTAATAGGCCAACATACTAACCATTAACTATATCAAATATATCTATACATGTAACTATACCACATATAATAAAATATAAATATGACTATAATAATTAATACGAAATGGAAAAAATATTTCTCTCCGGAAAAGTGGTAGCTACAATCCTACCCTCCTTAGAAAAATTTGGCCCTCAAAATTTAAGGAAGAACTAGCACTATGACATCACAAGCACGATCAAGAAATAATAAATACGTTATGGCTCTAATATAAGGTAATGCTTACACATCTTCTCCCCTCAAAATATTACCCAATCATCATGTTCCACGAGACCTTTATTCCTTTTTAGACTGATCTTGAAGCTCCCTGGTCAAGTTCCTACATTGTCCTCGATATTTAACTCTTATCATATCTTCCTAATCTATCATCCTTAATATTTAAAAATTTTATGAACCCTGTGGAAATCACTTTACCTTATCCATCAATATTTCTTCTTCATCATTTTTAGTTATCCTTACGACCCTCTGTCATTAATTGCAAACCCTTGTAAGATGTAGTTACCCCAACTTTTCAATCTCGTCTATAGAAAAGTCCATATCTTGAAATTCAATTCCCCTTCGAGTTTCCAAATTTATCATACCAATTTTAAGATTATGTTCCTTCCGTCAAAATATCTCGTACCTTATTTTATTTGCCATTTGTTTGCTGTCCTCCGATATTTGGTATTCTCGTTCTAATTTGACTATTTCACCACAAATATTTTTCTCTTATAGTTCGTCCTTTAGTTTCTACTCAATTCGTACCCTTGAAATCAGGTTATTTCATTATACTATTTTTATTACTTTAATATTTTATCTTGCTCCATCAGATATGTTCATATCTCAATTCTGTGTTTGGTCAACATATTGTTTCTTCTATCCCCTTATACACTCTCATTGTTCTCATTCCCATCTATAATATTTTTAGTATAAATTTCCTCTCAATTGATTATACATATACAAAATTCAGCACAACTTTTATACCCAATTCCCATTGGATCAAAACTTTCTTAGTTATCCTTCGGTTTTCCTCAACCTGTAATCCACCGAACACAAGATTCACCATGAGCTTAGTCATCATAAAAAAAATTAAATCCTCCATATCTTTATTATCCCTCGTCACCCAAATTTACTACTAACCAGATTCTCAAGATCAATCATCGCCATTGACTATCTCATTAGCCCTCAATGCCCTCTAAAATTTGTAGCCCTTTCTAATGGTCAACATTCTTTTCTCATTCACAAGTTATTATTTTATCTTCTCTATTAATTCAAGACTCAGATTTATTTTATCAATTGTTTAATTTTTAACCTCGATGTTTTCGGCTCCAATATTATTTCTTCCGATATGGCCACTCATGTAATCTTGTCCAATTTTGCTCCAGAGTTTTATCCTTTAAATACTTCTGACTCATGAAATTCTATCATCAGTGCTCTTATATACGGTTCCATTGTCATGTCCTTTATTATCTTTCATATTTTTTGTGACCCCACTTGTCATAGATCTACAGTCTCTATCAAGAGTTCTACCTATGATCTACCTCTCAAATATCCAAGGATAGCACAACTAAGATAGTCAATAATATAGTCCAACGGTATGGCAAGAAATTGTAATGAACTTGGTATGAATCAATACAAGGATGGAGTTACAGAAAGATAGAATAGATGATGGAGAACTTGTTCTAAAATTTCTAATCGATCTCCCTCAGAAGTGACTATTCCTCAAGACTCATTCATTTACTTGTGATCCTCTACCAGACTCCATAATCTTCAATCTCCTCTGAATTTTTTTGATTTCCTCGAATTGTATGTTTAGCTAATGCATATCCTTAATTCAAATCCATCTCCTCTATCGAAGTTAAATTCTTTTATTTAATCTCGAATTATTCTCCGTATTCCTCAAATTCATTAAACTCTCAATATTAATATTTTTGTCAAATTCTTATATTCTTCCTCAATAACATATTTTACTTAATTAAACCTTGATCTCGAATTATTTTATATTCCTCTAATCATCATCTACCAATTAATCCTTATGATAAAAAAAATCTCCTCCATTCATAATCTCGTTGTCGATTATCATTCCCAATTTAAATTTATGTTCAAAAATCACTGATTTCATGTCCCCCTTTATTTACTAATCCTTGGTTTTATTATTCAGCCTTATACCACATTCTCGATATATTTAACCTAACCTTCATTAAATTTAATTTGCCATCATGCTCAATACTACCTTAATTCAAAATATAAATTTAACCCCAATATATTTTTAACATGTATCATCTATGCACTTCTCGATATTCATACTTTCAAAATACCTTTATGTAAGGAGACTGATAATCCTCAACCTAACCTTCATTTTCTTATATTCTTCTTGATTTTTTCTATCATTCACCATTTATGTAATACCACCAATTTTAATATCCTCCTCTGTTTATTTTATTGATCCTCAAAATGATATTATAAATATTTAAACTATTTTGCACATAACAACTTAGAATTCCAAATCCTTATTTTGCCATTTTTCTTAAAATCTCATGTTCAGTATTTTTTGATTTGTCCTTATAAGTTATAACCTTAAAGTATTGGTAATCCAAACTTCAGTCATCAATCCTTCCAATTCATTCTTCTGTCCTCCTTGATTATCTTTCTAAGCCAGATTTATGCAACCCCTATATATTTCTCCAATTTCGAATGTTATGTTTACTATCATCCTCCATTCACTACATATTATGAGCATCATACCATTATCATCAATTTACTCTCAAGAGTGTCATAATGTTATCATTTTTATTCATCGTTATGACTAGGGTATTATCTAGAAATATATCAAACTTCTAAATTAATTACTTTCCTCTATCCAAAGTTAGAGGCACATTATCTTCTGAGCCTCCTACCATGCAACCTTTTTGCTTGTATTCCCTTTTGTTATGTTCAAAGTCATCATTTCTGAGGATATAGATGAGCATATAATAGGTCCAAAGGAATAAAAATTCAAATGGTATAAGGATAGCAAATGTTCAAGATTCAATGAGTATGAAAATTTTCTAGATATGATTGAGTATTCTCTCATCCTAGTATACTATATCCTATCACAGGCTTGCAGTAGTACAACTGAGCCGTTGCACTACCACGATATCATACTAATTGTGAAGCCTGACCTACATGGCACACCACAAAAATGTATCACAACCCGCACCTGGTGTAGGGACACGAGTACGTAGGTACGTCTAGCCTACACCGCAACATTGACGGTAGAACGCTGTTTAGGTCAACAATTGTCACGCCCTAGTACCGAAATACGGAGACGGAATGGCTAGTTATCCTGTATAAGGTACTATACGTCATACGACGATCATAGCTGTATAAGACAAGGGGGTGTATGCTACAATCAAGTCTCCTATGGTCAAGAACTTCTATGTCTTAATCATTCAAACAAGAAGCAATAAGCATAGAGCATATATGATAAGTAATAAGAGATCCCAAATGCTTTCTCAAAATATTCTGGAGACCAATTGTGCAAAATAAGAAACAGAAAGAGTAACAAAAGTACATGATAGTGATAAGCTGTAGTCTGATTTAATACAATCATGTAAGAGAACTAATGTCCAGACGAGTCGGTTAACAGGCCGGTGGCTAAATGCCCCAAAGAAGTAAATGTGCATGACAAGCAGGGACGAAGAAAAACCCACTCGCTATCCCCTGCGACCATATTCCTGGTACGCACCATGAGTTGGGAGAAGGTACGCTGGATCCTTGGGTGCTGGCTCAAAACCTGGCCATGCAAAACCAGTGGAGTTAGACCCCAAATAACAAGTACCACAAAGGAAGCACGAAATAGAGAAACAAAAATCTAAGGAAAACATATAATAAATACATAGTTTCAGTGTCATAACTTAGGTCCATAGCATATCCTAGCGTAAAGGCCTAACCCTACAACCAAACAAGGACAAGGGTTGAACCATCACACTATGATAGTCCATTTTCCTATGCTACTAACCGAATAATACAATCACAACCAAGTCCATTTTCTTAAATCGACCAATCATTTGTATGACTTACTATTTTGTGGAGTCTGAGGTTATCTCAAAAATAATGCATAATAAGTATCCCTAGATCACGCCAGTATCGAACATGAGCTAACCGAACCAAATAAATAAAATAGACACTTGCAGGATGCACTAGTCCCCCGTAGGGCCACTGCGTTAAAAATACGGTATTAGTGGTTCCAGTGTTCCTATATTGAAATAGTGGCTCGACATAATAATAGGTCAGATACTGCACTCTAATAAGGCAGGTGATATACAGTATCTGTGGTGGCCAGCCTACAGTGCACTTAGAATGAATCTCTGTGGGAAGGTTCGTTGGCATAATCTCGGAATACCATTCCCTACAATGTTACTATCACTTTTAGTTACCTAATTAGCCCTATGTTGTGTTTAAAATCTCAAGACGTGATTATATGAGATTTTTTCTTAAGATGTCATACAAAGTATGTGCACGCTAGATACGAATCTATGGAAGTCAAATCTGGATTCACCCGAGCGTATATGCTACATTCAGACAATCAATATCCTAGACACGCTTTGGTAGTTGACTCGCTTATTATGCCCGTGCTTGGAAACAATGTATATTTATAATATCACACGTTTAGGAATTTGGAGACATTCTCGATACACAACCCAAATATAATCACTTAGCATGTGACACGATGTGTCGTACCTCGGATCACATTAAATCATGATAATTATCAAGCAATACTAGTATCAGCACGGATACAATATTCGAGTCGAATTTCCAATTATATATTGAGTCACATGAATCAAGAAAATATTCAATAAAAACAAGCAAGGACGCATGGGTCTCTAGGCCGCATGGAAAGTCAGGCCGCATATGAATCTTGGCCATATATGAAGTCAGGCCGCATGGGAAGTCAGGTCGCATATGAAGTCAGGCCGCATGCTAAGGGTTAAGGTCTACTCTTTGAGACAAGTGATAAAGTGACGGGCAATAAATAAAGTATCAGTGATGTGACATAAAGTGACTGATGAGACTGATGTGACTGATGTGACAAGCTATAAAGTATGTCAGTGAGAAAAGATAAAACCAAAGAAATTAGTGCCAATGGTTCAGAGCCATGCATCCAAGGAAAATAGTGGCCGCATGCTCTCCAGGATGCATGGGTGTCGGTGCCGCATGGGTTGTCTCTTGGACTTAGCGAATTTATCATTCGTTCAGCGAGTGGAAGTACAATGTGTTCAAGGACACTTGTGTAAATCAGCAGTCAAGCGTCCAATAAGATGGAATCAAGTTGGTCAATATGCGACAAGAGTTCAGGCCGCATAACCCTCTCGGGCCGCATAGCACCCTCAACCGCATAGCTCGCTAGCCGCATGAAGACTTCGTCTTCTCCAAACAGCAGGTTCAGCTATGGCAAAAAAGCTCCAAAAACTAAAATCTTATTTTGTTCATAAAATCCTCATTTCAAATCTAAATTGGGTGAACCAAAAGTCAAAATGCTTTAAATTGAATGCTCTATCATGTAGCAAAAAATGGTTTTTAAAGACACAAGTTTAATAGATCAAAATAAAGGAAAACTCTTGAAACCCATGAAAAATCTAAGTTTAGAAATATAAATCTACACTAATCCATCCATCAAAACAGAAAACTCCAAGAACTAAAAGTGCTTAGAACACATAATAAACATAATAGAACAATAATATGGAGGGTTTCTCCATTTCTTATGTAAGGTGTACTTGTCTATGGAAATGGGGAGAGAAAACTAAAGAAAGAGTGAGAAATGAAGAAGTGAAGAGAGAGAGAGAGAGAGAAATATTAGATTATATATGGTAAGGTTGAGGGTTGAACCCAAGGTTTTCATGACTTGAACCAACCCACAAAATAATCATGAATCAGGTTAAACCAAAGAATGGGTCTACTCTCCATTTCTCATGCAACCATGCTAAAGTAAAAATATGTTCCAAATACGTATATCGGGAATGAGGAGTGACAACAATACCATCTAAATATCTCACACAATATATAATATACCTGTCAAGATATCTCAACTCTCAAATGGAGGACAATAATGATTATATGATAATGGTAATCAATACTCAATCATAATATAAATCAAGAGGAAGATATAGCACGATATGGAATAGAATGAATGAAATACAGAGTCACAATACAAACACAAGTCCAAGTCCAAAGGTCTAAGCTCAATATAATGGTCTCAAATATAATACATGCCATAATGTCTAACTGACAGATACAATAACATAATGCACTAGATAAGTCTCTACGACTGCTGGTACTATCTCAATAAGCTCTACGGTACTATCTCGATGGCCTCGCCATCCTGTGGCCCATAGTAGGTGGGACACATATGCTCTAAGCAGTCATTTGAAAAATATATCCAGTCAAGATTGTAGCGAAGTACAAAACTCTAGAAGTAGTTCCAAACACATGGTAGAGCATATATAAAAAGTAATAAAAAAGACTACAAGATAACTACTAACAGGAATTGAAAATGAACTATAGTAAATATATAATATACTAAAAAAACAGGCAATATAGAATATCTGCAAGTAATAGAAATAGATAAACTAGCTAATGTGCCTTAGAGTACAAGTTCGTTATGTGATCGGTTTGGGTTGAACAGGAATATAATATGGTAACTCGATTATACGTGTGATATGTAATCGACATGTATATGAATACACCTGGGCTTGATCACATAACCAACTCCTACTCCCCTGTCCCAAACCAATACTTATGGATCCAATCACAACACGTTACAAACACGAATATAAACACACTGAACACGAGAAGTATGTGAACATGAAGTACATGATAATCAATACCCGATACATACGATAAAATACATGTGAAGGAGTACCCCCTGAACATGGTAGGGGATAACATCCCATGACATGATCCATTTAGTACTAGTCTATGTAACCACTGTGTCAGAATCAAGTAAATAGTTCTAAAATATGTAATATATACACTATCATGACTTAAAACTAACAAAGAGTTTTACTCACCTCTGGTTCTAAGTAAAAGATGTAACTCGGTGTCCGAGATGGTATCACACATACCTATATATGAATAGCATGTCAATTAGGAGTATGAAAGTGATAATGAGCTAAATGAGTCAAAACATGATTTTTTAGGTCACTTCTATGTCCCACTAGTCCAGCTAGGTCAAACTAGTCAATATAAGTTAAACTAGGTCAACTCTACGTCAAACAGGTCAAGCTAGCTATTTCTAGGTTGTATGAGTCTATATCTAGGTTATTGGGTCTATATCTACATGATACAAGTCTTACTAGTCTATTCTAGATCTTAGGATGCCTCTAGCATATCTTTACCTTATATACTAGTATCAATATAATTATAATTATTCTAAATTAATATATATATATATATATATATATATATATATATATATATATATATATATATATATATATATATATATATATAATACACATATACTGATTAACATGGTATCATGGTTATACAATTGTCACTACCACATTTTTAGATACGAGTATTTTAGTCAATCTGTATATATTTATTTTTAGAAATTAATATTTTTTATACAGTGCTAATAATTAATACTGGTGGTTGTGCTATTTATTTATATATTAGTGGACCAGCCTATTAGTTAGACTTGACACTTGTGAACCCAATTAGACTTGTCATGACATTAATTTAGCCAATATTGGACTAGGCCCAAGTTAGATCCATTTATATAGTTAATTAGAAGGATTAGAACTAATTTGCATTATTTAGAGCTTTCCAAAATATCCTTTCCTTAATCCAAATCATAATTGGATGGAGAGGGGCAACTTGAACAATTTTATGTGACTTGGAGAAGGGGAATAGGGTCGGCCACTATAGAGAGGGTCTCTTCTCTCTCTCCTCCTTCATTTACATTCATTTATATCCCCAATTTGGAAGATCCCCAATTCACTTTATTCCTCCACTAATTTAATTATTACTCTCTTTTCCATCATTAGAAGGAGCATTAGAACTTGGAGTTGCAAGAAGCACTAGGAGAAGAAGCTTGTGGCAAGAAGATCGTGTCTGGATCGTGTCCATTGAGCTTTTTATTAGAAATCCATCTCCTAATTGGTAAATTCTGAATTTTTCTTCATTCTAGCTTCTAAATCATGCATTTGACCATTAGGAACCTTCCCATATCATAGAGCCACCTACATGAACAAGTTCTAGGCTAATTTGTGGTGTATTATAATTTTTACATGATAATTTGTGTGTATTTTAGGGGAATTTAGGGATTGACACATCAAGTGTGTGTCATGAGACTTATTTAGTCTAATTAGACTTAGATCGGGGTTGTGGGATGAGATACATGTCCATAATTGGATACGAGTAGGTCGTATCATGATACGGTATGATACGGTGTGATATGGAGCTCAACTTTTTGTGTTTTATCAATTACTCCTCAATTCTCATTGTAGCAAGTTACTTTAGTAATATTATGATGTATTTGATATGTAGGAATATTTATTATAGTAAAATTTGGGTTTTGGCTTCTCAATTGAGTGTGTATCATGGTGTACTAGAGAATGCACACATCTGTTTGATTTTAATGTTCTAGAGTGTTATATATATATATATATATATATATATATATATATATATATATATATATATACATATATATATATATAGTTTAGTGCTTATATGAATTAGTGTATGCTTGTGTATTGATGTAGAGTATGTGTTATGTGACTGTTAAGGACAATCAACAAGTTGCTGTGGTTGACTCAAGCAAGCAGTCATCTGCAGTGTAAGTGAAGCTCAGGTTTAAATGCAATCAATATGTAGTAGGTATTTGAGCAGCAAGTGGAAAGAGGATGAGAGTATCAGTGCTCATTGTGTGCACTGTTGGGCTCAGGTAAGGATGATACCTGGAGTTGTGTGTGTGGGTTGCTACTTGTGTGCATTTGTATCTTGGTAGTGAATCTATATATGTATATCTGTTTTCTGGTGGTATATGTCTATATTTTGTTTGATATTGTGAGTTGTGTGTTATATCCATGGGGACAGGTTGATATTCAAATCTAAATGGAGGTATACAACAGTAGGTGGGGGATACCTGGACAAGCTTGTGTTTAGAGTATTCAGTTGTGTAGATGTGAGTTATGAGTGTGTGTGCTGCGTAACTGAAGTGTATGTGTTAGTGATTACCTGGAGCTCGGTTTAGGTAGCATCAGTAACTTTTGAGTATCTGAGTTTGGGGAAAGGGTTACCTGTGTTGATATGTGAAATTGAATGTGAATACCTGGGTACACAACAGTTCATTTAGGGAATATTTGCTGCTCTTAGTAGCAACAACTCAAGGAGCAAACAACAGCAGCAACATCAGATATGAAGGGGGAAGTGGAGGTCTCAATTAGTGTAGTTAGAGTATCAGTTATTAGTTTATAACAGTTAGTGATTAAAAGTTAGTGGTTAGTAAATATCATGGTGAGTGTGTTAGTAATATGTAAATAATTAGGTTGGTTAGATAGGTGAGTATCAGTTATTGCATATAAGTGTGTTCTATAATATACAGTAATGGAAGTTAGTATATATATACGTTAATTATCATATAACTGATATTGGTTAGTTGTAAGTTAGAAGTTAGTTATTAGTTAGAAAGTTAGTGTATATAGACCGGTCAGTTATTAACACCTCTAAGTTAGTTAATTTACATACTAGTTAGTGTATATATAGGGTATTGGCTAATATCAGGAAGGATACCTAGTCTTAGCTAATTAATGACCAATATAGACTAACTAGATTGTATGAGACCTAGAAATAACTAATTTGACTAGTGTGACTTAGAAATGACCTAGAAAAGCATCTTTAATGCATTTAGTTCATTTCTTACTTTTATTACACCATTTGACATGCCATTCATATATAGATGTATGTGACACCAGCTCGGACACCGAGTAACATCTTTTGCTCATGAACAGAGATGAGTACATTCTCTGATAGTTTTTTTATTTGACCGCTTCTATGTTTCATGTATTTAGTATTGGGATATTTGATTCCTGATACGATAGTCACATAGATTGGTATACATGGATCCTTGTCATAAGATATTATTGTCGTGATCACTCAGTGATCACCGTGTCATGCTTCATGATTACTCAGTGATTATCATGATATCTTTGTGATTATATAGACTGTGATCATAGTGTATGATATTATAGACCATGCAGTATGATATACGTGTTATAACGTGTCGTGATTCAGATCCGTGTACTAGTCGGAGGATGGGGGAATATTAGTGGATATGTGATCATATCTTATAGTCTGTGATATAGTGTAGCCCATGATAGTTAGCAGATCATTCAACTTACGTGTGATCACGCTAGCCTACCTTTTATATATAGGCCGTATTAGGCCCAAGACGATCACATTATCTTACTAATATTTCAAGGCACATTCATTATTATTGTTCCCTTTATTCCAGTATATTACTTTACTGTTCATCACTATATTGTTCTCAGTTCTTGCCATTATTTATTATGATATACCTGCTCGTGATATCTGTTAGTTCAGTTACTTCCATCATATATTTTTATTACTATTGATGTTTCATAGTTTTTGTCAATTATTGGAACTGCTATTGGGTTCTACTTCGCTCCAATCCTGACTGAATATATTTTTTCAGATGATTCATTAGAGTACTGGTGTCCTACGTACTACGAGCCATAGGATGACGAGACTATTGAGCTAGTACCCGTAGAGCCTCTTGAGATAGTACCACCAGCTAGAGAGACTTAGACTTTTCATTATGAGTTGTATTTGATTTTAGTAGGCTTTATGACATGTATTATTATTTTGAGACCTATGTTGAGATTGGACTTGTATTGAGACTCTTGTATTTCTTTTACTTCTATTCCATATACTCTCATGATACCCACTTTCAATATCACAATACACCCCCTATGCACATGGTACTCATATAATATACTAAAAAGAGTATAAACACTATTAGAAATAGCTAATCTAATACAATATGAGGAAATTTACATACTAGGACTCCAAATACATGGAAATACCCCAATCTCACCCTCGTATTACGGTGTATCATGATACGAGCTTCCCATATCCAATTGTGGACACGTAGCTAATCTCACACAACCAACCTAAGTCCAAATAAACCTAATTGATCTAATGTCAAACACTTGGTGCACAAATCTTGGAAATCTCTCAAATTGGGTACAAAACTCAATGTAATTATCAAAATATAAGTCATATGAACCTAGTTCTTCCTCCTATGGGTAGTCCTTAGCCATGGAAGGGTTGCTAATGGTCAAATACCATAATTAGAATAGAAATTTCTAGAAAAATAAAAATTATACCTATTTGGAGATGGATTCCCAATAAAATGCTCAATGGACACAATTATGACACAAGCTCCTAACCAACACCTCCTTCTCTAAGTGCTCCTTACAATCCAAGCTTCAATGCTTCCTAGATGATGAAAATGGAAGAGATTAAGAGTTATTTGAGAGGGATTGGTGTAGGAATGAGTTAATTTGGGAAAGAACATAATTTGAGAATTAATTTAAGATAGAGAAATAAAGACGAGAGAGAATCACCCCCCTTTATTAGGGCCGGCCTAGTCTACCCCCTCTCCTAGCAATGTACAATGGCAAGTTTGCCCCTATTGGGTTGTCATGAAGAAAATTAATTAAAAGAAGAAAATAACTCAATTGAGTCTAAGGGGTCTAGTCCAAATGTTGGGCTCTATGTGTCATGTCATGTCTAGTTAGTTATACTTAGGTTCACTAACCTCTAATCTAACTAATAGGCCAACATACTAATCATTAACTATATCAAATATATCTATACATGTAACTATACCACATATAATAAAATATAAATATGACTATAATAATTAATACGAAATGGCAAAAATACTTCTCTCCGGAAAAGTGGTAATTACAGTCCCCAATCATGGTTTGAGTATTTTTGGAGTGTTATTCATGAACCAGGTTTTCAACAGTGTTCTCAGTATCATTATTTTTTGTGTAGTCATCACCGTAGGGGCAATTTTATCCTTTACTCTATGTGGATAACATAATTTTGACTGGTAATGATTCAGCATGAATTGCAGATAATCAAATATACCTTCATCAAAAGTTTCAGATGAAGTACCTTGGTGATCTTCAATTTTATCTTGGACTCGAGAATGCACAAGATAAGATAGGGATACTTATTTTTCAGTAAAAATATACTTCAGAGATTATTTTGTCTGCTGGTATATCGGATAGTCGCATAGTTGATACTCCTTTGGAGCTTCATGTGAAGCTTTGCCCCACAGATGGTGAGCCTTACATATCCAACTCACTACAGATAATTAATGGGTCAACTTATGTACCTTTATTTGACCAAGCCGGATATTTTTTATGCAATTAGTATTGTTAGCAAGTTCATTCTGTGCCTCGATCAGCTCACTATGGAGCATTAATTCTGATTCTTTGATATCTTTAGGGCTCCATTATACACTCATTATTCATGTCTTCTTCATCTACTTTGTAACTTCGAGCATTTTTTGATGTAGATTGGACAGAAGATCCGGCCACCAGACGATCTATTACAGGATTTTTTTATTTTTTAGGATTCATTGATTTCATGGCGAAACAAGAAATAAGTCATTGCTACATGTTCTTCTACTGAGGCAGAGCACAGAGTTGTGGCTGCCACTACTAGAGAGATCGTTCATGTATGTAGACCAAGGTTGTAAAAGGCGCTAGACTTTAGGCGGGCAGCCACCCACCGCCTAGCGCCTAGGAGACCGCTTAATTCTAGTTGGTCGATGAATTTTTATATGTGTTTGAATACTGCACCATGTATTTGAATACTACACCACTCGATTTTTTACATATTAAAAAAATGCTCATGTATTAAAATATGTCATGATTTTTAGTATAACTTTTTAATTCAGACCAAGCCACGGTTTTCAAAAGGAAATGGCACAGACCTCTATGCACTTGACGGTTTGATAGTCAGTGAATGTATTTTTGAATACTACACTTGACATCTACACTTCACTGTTTATATACATTACATATTAAACAAAATACTCATGTATTAAAATATATGGCTGCACTTTACTGTTTGAAGACTGCACTTCACTATTTTTAATGTGGCTCTCTCTCTCAGACCAAGCCACAGTTTTTACTGTACTTCATATTAAAATATACAATTTGAATAAAGACTAAAATAACCAAAAGAAAAAAAATCATAAGAAGAATATGACTCAGAAGAAGAAGAACTGAAGAAGAAGAAGAAGACGACGACTTACCTGCGGTTGCTCATGCGGACAGTGGCTGCTGCTGCAGTCCTGCTTCTACTTGCAAGTTGTTGTCCAACTGTCTACTGCGTCTCTTGAGGTAGGGAAGCATACTTCTCCCATTTGCATTACTTAAAAAAATATATGCCTAAGCGACCGTCTCTCCGTTGAGCGCCCGCGCCTAGGCGAACGCCTCAAGGCCTAGGTCTTCCTAGGAGGACGCCAAAACCCGATTTTCCCTTAGAACTGCCCAGACCACAATTTCGGTCAAAACCTAGGCGGGCCATGGCCCATAGACGCCGACTAAAATTGTCTTTTAGAATACTGATGTAGATTGCTCTCTGATATAGGCATCGTTCCTACAGACCTATATCACTTAACTATGATAACATGAGTGCTATACAGATAAAAAATAATTCAGTTTTTCATGAACGGACAGAGCACATTGAGATTGATTATCATTTTGTCCGTGAGCTTTTTCTAGCAAGTAATATTTTTCTACCATATGTGACCTCCGTTGATGAGTTGGCAACTTTTTTTACAAAGTCGTACCCCACATCAAGGTTTTAGTTTCTATTAGGCAAACTTATATTGTTTGACCCATCATGAGTTTGAAGGGGGTGGGGTTAAGATTATATTAGATTTATATTCATTCTCCTATTCGAATTCAGATTCCTATAATATATATATATATATATATATATATATATATATATATATATATATATATGTCTTTTTATTTCATCCATTAATAAAATCAATATTGATGATTTATTTCAAAACTAATAAGTGGATAGTATTATAACCAAATATTTTTCTAAAGGATTTAACTATTAAAAACTAAATTTAATATCAAATCTTTTTCTTAAATTCATTTAATCTTAATAATCCAAATTATTGGAAAAAAAAAATTTAGTTGAGAACTTTAGTTATGCAAAAATTTTAAAAATTCCAGATTTTAAGATTCATGGGTTACACCATTACCCTTCTAATTAACTTTGGTTTTAAAATAACTAGCCCATTGGTTGTACCCTCTCATTGAAGGCTTTATTGTTATTCCTTTCTATTATCGCCTCTTGGTTGCAACCTTGCTAGTTGACCCCTCCCTTCCTTTATGACTAGCACCTCTCCTTATTGACCCCCTCTTCCTTGTCCACCTTCCACCCCTTCCTGACATAACCCATTCTCAGCCCACCTCCCTCCCCTCACCCCAATCATTCCATCCTTAGGTTTATGATATGGAAGTAGGTGTGAAGTCCCAAGATTTAGTCACAATAATTGGTTGTGGGATGAGAGCTTTATATGTGGGTTCTTGGGTCTTATACAATTATCAAGTTAAGAATTCTAGTGAGTTGCACAAAAGTGATGTGCACATGTGAATAAAATTTGGTAAGGGTAAACATTCAATCTATTTGGTTTAACCAAACATTTTTTTAGAAATGTACTTAACCACAAACTGATATCAACTAAATAGAAGAATATAATCTCAAACCCTATTTGAACAAATCGTATTAATAATTCGGTTAATTCGATCTTAACTGCAAACCACATAAAATTAAAAAACAAATATTAAACTTAAGTTATGACTTAAAATATACTAAAAGAGTTATGCTATTAGAGGAAGGAATACTCACATGTCATGACAATAAAAATTGAGATATGAGATGAACATAGTGGATATAGGGTTATTATTGGTTGGGTAATGCTTAGACTAATATTTTGAAAATCATAACCTACTTTTTTAACCATATTTGTATAGTTAAACATTTTCTCGTAATGTGTGCTTTTATCATATTTATATTTTGATTGTACTTCTCGATTTTCCTGATCTAGTATCGGGCTCTTGAGTTAGCATGTCACAATCCCAAAATATATAACACCAAGACACGTGCGAATAGCCAACTAGGTATCAAGGAGACTCTAGCCCGACTTGATACGAATATGATGTCCAAGATCTAATAATCTAGTTATCCAAAACTATGACTAAACTACTAATGTTATCTACATAAATTGTCACGCACCGCTTTCAAAATATTGGGATCCGAGCACGTAACATTATCCCCCGATTACGCGATATACGAAAATACCCCAGTACCAATATTCATGATTATCATCCGTACAGTTCTAGGATAGGTTTACTACAGGTCATATATTGCATAATAATATCAATAATATTCTAAAAAGGGGAATTCTAAGGCTATAATTAAGAATATACATATATATAATTATAGCCTTAGAAAAGGAAAATTCTAAGGCTATAATATGCATATATATATTATAGCCCAAAGACTGGTGCCCCTTACCACCCAACGAGGTAAAATCATGTGGGAACATCCTGACTTGTTGCAAGATATGGAACAAGGAGCAGCATTTTCGAGTTCTAAATCCAATAAGAAGTGCCAGAAGAGCAGATCATGCAATATGATTTCTCTAGAACTTAACTCAGATGAAGATCGAGATCAGCTCGAAGATAATACTTTCCTTGAGACCAGACTCTAAAATCTGGGTTTATCTCCACGAGCCTCCGTGGACAAGCCTCACATGACTCACCAGCAATGGCGTATGCTGGGTAGTGTTCCATTATACAGGGCACAATACATCTTCAATACAAGTTGTGGCAAAGATGACAGATTCATTGCTCGCAAGCATGAGCCTTCTCCTTCTTTATCAACCGGACCATCGATAATACCAGATACAAATGATGATGAAGGACCTCAGTTTCATTATTATAGTTAGCAATCAGTCCGTCTTATGTAGAAGATGGGGTATGATTTTTAGATAGCCAAAGGTCTGAACTTTGGCAAAGGACGCCACATTCCTTTACAGCCCCAAGGTTGTCCTGGCAAGTCCCGCAGTGGGTTAGGATACGAGAATGCAAGCACGCAAAATCGTCCGAACAAAGCTAAAAGAAGTCATACAAGAAAGAATTTCAAGTCATATCATATGGTCCTTCTTTATCCAATACTCGAAGAGGCAATGTCTGGAGAAACTGTATCAGACAAAAATTATCTGAAGTCATATGAGCCAGCCCATGAGGATGCTCCTCCTTCTGTTCCTGCTGCCAGGCTACTGTCGAATCAGGTCCGCTGAAGCCTACTATGGTAGACAAATCTAAACAGAAGAAAGTACGCTTTGATAAGTCTTTGAAGAAAATCTGCCTTAAGGGCTTGATAAGCCGTATAACTTCGACATATTGGCACAACTGGCCAATACATCGGCCCAAATTTTCATCTTTGAGTTACTTTGGCTCTCGAAGGAAACTCGTGAGGCATTGAGTGAAGTATTGACGCATGGTGACTCATACTTGGCTCAGCTTAAGGTGCCGAATAAAAATTTGGTAGCACATCCTCATTGCCAAAGTGTAATGGAGAAGATCCATAATATCACCTTAACACGAGACGATATGCTGCTGAAGGAGAACATTCATGACAGGCTATTGTATTACACTGGCTATGTCGATTCCATCAAAGTGAGCCGGATACACATAGATCCGGGCTCGTCACTCAGCATTATCCCCAGGAGCCTGCTGCGAGCTCTGAAGATCCCGATGCATAACCTGTCAACCACCAACACTATTGTAATGCCCTGCTCCACAAAAAGGCATTACGCTAGAATTCGAGATGGATCCGACATACGGGATACAAGTTGTACAGAAAATCGAGATGCTTGGTGTGATGATGTAGTCTTGCTTAACTTGGCCGAATGGAATAGTTTATGGAGCGTGTTCGAGGGTATGGTTATGCCAAGTTAGAAGACTGTGTATCGCGTCAGAACATTCTTAGGGAATCGTAGGCGAATGTGGAATCGTGTCATGAAAATAATATTTGCATAAGTGAGTGGATTTGTCCCTTCTCCTCTACTCCTTCATGCCCTAATAAAATGAATGCTACTATTGCTCTTATTTGTTCCATAACTGAATGCTGCTATAGTCCACATAAAGATAGTGATACCTTATATTCAATACTGATGTAATCAATGAAACACCTGAGTACTGAACTGCTAATGCTATTGACACAAAGAATATTGTAATGTAAGTATCACAAAAGAAAAAAAGTATCACTGTGCAATCTCCTTACATGCTTTTCGTACTGAAATTAGAATATGGAGTATCGATACGTCTATTTAGTGCATTAGTGCACTTGAACTATGAAAGCAGGTATGGACTGATAAAAGTATGTTGGCACCTATGGGTCACCAAACCATATAAGAAATGAGAATATTGAATTCGCGAGCATGATCAAAAGATCATTTATTTATATTTATTGCACAGTACAATTATGTTTAAGATTTTATTTGCATAGACGTTGCATGGTCATGGACAACTTGTGCACAAGGTAGTTAGTTTCCTCGATCTGGACCCGTCGTCCTAGGGGAAAACATTCAGACGTGCTTATAGGCATGAGGTTTTGTGGGATTCTCAGTGTAGGCTAGCTACCTTCCTGAGGAGGTGCACTGCATACCGTGGTAAAAGTCATATATGGTAAAATAATACCAATGACCCTCATATAGTTAGGCGGCATGTTGACAAGAAAAATTATGCATTCTAATCGATCATTCACATGAATTCTTTATAATGATTATTGTATCACTAATCCTTGTTTTGCAGGAATACGACGAGTGGGTTATTGGTAAGAATCGCTGATAAGCAATATGTAATATTTTTCTTATATTCAATTTATGTTGTTGATCCCATAATAGGCTTTTATTATGATGTTAGATTCTCTGAATATTGAAATGAACCTAGTCTCTAATTAGAAAGATCATATTTTTAATAATTGCATGCTCACATGACTACTTAGTGTTGGTTTCGATGAGTGGGCTACTTTCTATTCACCAGTACGCGATATGTACTGACCCACGTTTATGGACATCCCCAGGTATTCAAGTTGGGGTGTGGATGGAACTGTCATGAGGCATCAAAGTATTGTTGGGGCGCCCAGAAACTCTTCTTTCATTTGAGGCATCTTCTGTTATAAAGGGCATAATATATGAAACAGTGTAATTCAGTTGTATCAGTGAGATTGTAAGCCAAGACGATAAATATCAATGTAAGCCAAGTGTCCAAGTATCAGTTATTATTGAAAAGCTTTGTAATATGTTGTAAACCATGTATTTAAAGATCATTATTAATAAAGAGCTACTTTTTATTCTATTCTGTTGTGACTTCAATTTGTCTGCTTATTTTTTCCTGCTATATCGATGTTTCTGAGAAATACCATGACTTGTCTATCTTCTTTACTTGTACAAGTGCAATCTAGGCTTGTACGAAATTGCGCTCGTGGCTAATTTTGATTCTTTAAAATCGTGGCATGAAAAATTGGTATCAGAGCCAGGCATGCGTCCTTGGACTAGGTAAATTCTAAATCAAAGTTGCTTCCACGATTACTCCAAGATGCTTCCGCGGATACTCAAAGTTGCTCCGGTGACTATTTAAAGTCTCTTATGTGAATAGTAACAGTCGTCTCAGTATGTATCCAAAGTAGTTTTCTATGATTATTCAAAGTTGCTTCTAAAATTATAGAAATTGTATCTGTGATCGTTCTGTGTTGCTTCTGTTATTGTTCGAAAGTGTTTTCACTATCAAGAATATTTGACCGCTTGGCTACACTCACTGGATGTTCCATACAATAATCCTAAATATTGTGATGCCGTCGTTGTGATTCTTGAAAGATAAAAGATACCAAGAACCCAACTATGATTCGATGCCATAGAAGAATAGCTTATGATTAATAATTTGCATGTGGGAATAAAGAGAATCATTGTGTATTGTAATCAATATGAATTGTGCATGAGTAATTTCAACAAAAGAAATCAATAGTAATATTGAGTTGATTCATATGTGATGACAGGATTGTGTTTTATATCTTAGTAATGAATATCATGTTTGTGACTGACAATGCTACCACGTGAAGGTAGTATGGTATGGATGTGGGATCAGTGCAAGAACAGTATGATTGATAGGAATGACTTGGTCTTTGAGTGGTATATGCCTCTAATCTCTTAGAGATGCTTGTGGAGTGACCCTTCCATAAGTGATAGTATTAAGCCTACCAGTAAAAATAGGGTAGTGCCGAGACTTAGTCGTGAGTAATGCCTTATAGTAATATGATGCGAGTGTCCCTTTGGTATTTTGGTTTTGAGTATCAATAGCAAACCTCAATAGATTAATATTACATTGGTTAGTAAGAAAGTAAGAAGGTATGAGATGGATGCCTAAGTTGGGAACAACGAGATGGATTATACGGTTAGACGATGACTGGAATCGGTTGGATAAAAGTTTCATAGTTAGTCTTAATGACCGAATGTTACTTTCGATAAGTAAGTTGGATCATGTATCAAATGAGAATGGTTGAAATTGATTTTGGAGTTACAAATGAATATCATGTTGGTTGCCGAAGTTGGATGTTCTAGAAAATAATTTACTGTTAGACCGAGTATGTTGAAAACGGTTTTCTTTGACCTTAGGTGTGTTGCATTTACTACAGGCTTAACTTAAAAGGGTAACATCCATGAAACGAGGATACTTAAACTTAAGAGTCAGTGGATAATAATTAGTTAGCATATGAACTCGGCAGATTGTAAAGGAACTAATCAATGACCCTTATTGTATGGCAATAGATGGATGTTCTTCAAGAGATTTTGATGGAGGAAATACAAATAAAGCTTGAGGTCTAGCAAGTTGGGATAAATATCATCGAGGAAAAGTTTGGTCGCGTTGATAACCATTGGTCGACAGAAAATTTAGTCGCGCTGATGACAAGTTGGAGGATAGATATAATTTATCAAATTATAACTATTGGGGATGATCTCTAGAGTGGGGGTATGGCCGATGTATCAAATACTTGAATAATTATCGAATGTGGCTTAGCAAAATAGAATTCTATGAGACATTGATGAGGTAAAATAATTAAGTGATGGTTAATGCTAACAAAAGATGACCCTATCAGAATAAATTTGGCAAAAGTAAGATCGATGGAATAAAAAAAAATATCTTCAATGTATTGATTGAGTGATATTGTCGGTTATAAATTATTTGGATGAAACTGAATGTAAAACCCCTAATTTTAAATAGTAATTATTTAATTAATTATTAAATAGTATTCTTAGTTAATTAGGAAAATATAATTTATTGAATTTAATTACTAGGTAAATATTCATCTAGAAATTATTGATCAAACTATTGTTTTTTTATTTTAATTTATTTTAGGAAACATTGTAGAAGGATGATATATTATTTTAAGTACAATAAATTTTTTTGGAAATTATTACCATATATATATGTAGATGTATATATATAAATAAATAAAAAGAAAAGAAAAGAAAAGAAAAATCCCTTAAAGACTAAACCTAAACCTAAGTCTAAAGCCATAGGCCCAGAGCCCATTCCCTTAATCCCTAAACCACTAACACCTTAAAACTAATTTTCCTTAAGCCTAAGTTCCTAACCCAACCTCCTAAGCCCAGCAGCAAGACCGCAGCTCACCCCAAACCCGCGGCTACACCCTCGGCCAAGCAACTCACCGCTCTCTCCCTCTCTCTCTCTATATATATAAGTAACGTATTCCAAAACCTAAACCCTAACCCTAAATCTATACTCTGCGACACCGACCCAACGCCTCCCGACCACCTCGACCTAGCCGCCGACCGGAGCAACCGCAACCACTGCGTCAACGTCCGCGTCAACCGCGCAATGCCACGACCAGAATTCGCAGCAACGACTTCCCGCACTGTTTCCCCTTCCATCTTGTGACCAAATTCTGATCCATCTTCTCCGGTATATTCATGACCTATCCCCCTTCTAATTCTGTATATTAGTTTCCATCGAACATCATTATTACCTAGGTAGAAATCGACGCCAAGTTGAGAAAAAACCATAATATTTCAACTACAGAAAACTGTTGCGATGGCCCATGTTTAGAGACCAATATCTTCCACAACAGACATCCAAACTTAAATTTTTTTTTTGCTATGTGAAGACCATATAACCGAGATCGTTTCCTGTTTATTATATTATTTTATTTGGTGTTATATGTAAAAATAAATTAGGTTAAAATCATAAAAAAACTTATTTTTGAAACTCTAAAATTTGTGATACGGAGCGCACCCCGCCAAACGGGACCGCCCCGTCACGTACCAATTGCACCGAAAGGCGCGTATGGTATATCCTAACGTGTGAGCTTTTGCAAAAACTAATTTGGACGTGTGTGCGCATCGGAATCAACCCGTATCCGTAAAAAGTCTCCGTATCGTGACTTTTGTAAAACACCACACCATTTAGGGTACGCTTGTCGGAAAGCAATGAAACCTACGCCATTGGATTTGTGGTATCACGCTGGTCCTGTGACCCAAGTTTCAAGCGATTCCGAGATAGTTGACCAAGCCACCTATTTGTAGGATTTCACGAAAGTTGATTTAGATGTGCGTGCACACCGGAATCAATGCGTATCGTCGATAACAACCCGTATCGGCCCTGTTCTAAAACTCATTATAACTTCGTGTACGCTCGTTGTTTATAAACGAAACTTGCGCCATCGAACTCGTAGCAATACGCTGGTCCTGTGACCCAAGCTTGGTTCGATTCTGAGAGCGTTGACAAAATTCCGTATCGTGGGCCCCATGGCTCCACTTGACGGGCAATTTTGTGATCGGCTCATCAGAATTCAGTTCTGGATATTCCGTTGGGTTGGTATCATCGTTCTGGACTTGTAGACACTAAGTTTGACGAATTTAGAAAACTTTGTCTCTAGCACATTTTTTGGTGCGAAGTGGGCCACATGTGGACCCCACTTTGACCAGAAACTGTCACTTTTGCCCATGTGTCCAAATTGGACTTATGGACAAGAAATTCTAGTTATTTGATATCTTCTGAACTTGATGGTAATATTTATTTCAGCAACCGGAGGAGTACCTGCAGATCCCGCTGATACCAGAGCAACAGTTGGAAATCAAACCCCAGGCAAGTGTACCTTGCCAATCTTACAGTTCTTGTTACATGTTATTCCATTAATTTAATTATATGATATATTTTTTTAACCTAGGACCATGTGACATTACTTAACGTCCGAACAAGATTCGGGTGTCAACGCCGTACGCGGAGTTGTGTAACGTCACCTAGAGATGGATATCGAGACCCTATACATTCTCGTGCTTGCATCATCAAGTACGTCATACCACAGGACACCTGATACTATTCATGATACAAAATCTTTCTGAGATATTCATGGTGATTCTGTATAGGTTACATGATTCGTGACATAGATATTGCATGTGCTTAGCTATAATTATCACTCGTTGCATCAGTTAGAGGTCATGATCTTGCGTGTCATGGACATAAGACGTGTGATTATATTGGGTGGGGAGAGACTTACCATACTAAAGGTTGATTATATTATATATATATATAGTTATCTGGAGGTGCCTTAGACTCTGACACAGAGCTTTGGCACATGTACTGGCCCTTCGAAAAAATGCTGCTATGGATTTTCCCGACACAGAGCCTATAGTAGTCTCAGCCTGAGTATGATTAATGCTCTCATATTGCATATCACTTAGCTGGTTATATAGTTTACCCTATTAATTTATTTATTATTGTACTGCATTTATTTTGGCTTGAGTTATTCTTGTACCTTGCTATGTCCCCTGAGGACCTGGATCCAGATTATGTCCCCAGGTTTAGCAGAGGAGATCTACCCTGAGGTGTACGGAATAGGAGCAGTACCAGAACCCAAGGACGTGGTGATCGCTGAGGATTTCTCCTGAGTATCTGCTTATTCTATACTCAGTTTATGATGTTATTAGACTCTTTTATTTCTTGTTTAATGAACTATTGTATCAGACTTATCATCGGATTGTTCCTCAAGATATATTTATTGAGACTTGATGTTGATTTATATTTCTGATATTGATTATATTTATTTCTGTGGATGAGATTAGTATCATAGACCCATTCTGTTGTTTTACAGCTTAAGTACACCCTGATGGGTCTATTAAATTAGGTCGCCCATCGGTGTGTGCTGCTGGCCATTGCCACGTGTCTAGTCCCTCGATATTTTGGGACTGGGGTGTGATAGGATGCGTGTTGATGCAGCATAACAAGGTGATTGCATATGCATCTAGACAGTTACGAGTGCATGAGAAGAATTATCCAACTCATGACTTGGAGCTTGCAGCCATTGTTTTTGCTCTGAAGCTTTGGAGACATTACTTATATGGGAAACGAGTGAAGATTTATACAGACCACAAAAGTCTCAAGTATGTCTTCACGCAGAAGGAGTTAAATATGAGACAACATCGGTTGCTTGAGTTGATGAAGGATTTTAAGTTAGAACTATATTATCACCCAGGCAAGGCTAACGTAGTAGCAGATACGTTAAGCCAGAAACCAGCAGCTTACTTCTTGATGACATAGAGAAAATTATTGGAGGACTTGCAAGAGCTTGGCATAGAAGTGATATTACCTAAAGCAGATGGGATATTAGCCAACTTGCAAGTACAGTCATCACTAGTGGAGAGGATCAAGGCAGCTTTGCCTACGGACGCCAGATTCAGGAGATTGAATGAAAGGACAGAGGCTGAAGAACAGACGGGATTACGCATTCTTGATGATGGAATATTACGATGTGGTGATAGTCTATATATTCCCAATGGAGAAATTTGACAGGAGATGATGGCAGAAGCTCATAGTTTGATATATTCTATTCATCCTGGAGGCACCAAGATGTACCGTGACTTACGACAGCACTTTTGGTGGCATGGAATGAAAAGAGAGATAGCTCACTTTGTAGCCAAATGCCTAGTATGTCAGCAGGTAAAGACGGAGCATTAGAGAACAGCTGGGCTACTGCAACCACTTCCGATTCCTGAGTAGAAGTGGGAGCACATCACTATGGACTTTGTCACGGGTTTCCCAAAGAGTCCAAGTGGGAGAGATACAGTATGGGTAATAGTGGATCGACTCACCAAGTCAGCCCATTTCTTGCCTTTTAGATTTAGCCAGTCTACAGAAGCTTTGGCTGACTTATACATGAGGCAAATCGTGAGGTTGAACGATATTCCGGTCAGCATTGTGTCAGATAAGGATTCACGTTTTATATCTCACTTTTGGAGAAGCATGCAAGAGAGTCTTGGGACTCGTCTGAAGTTTAGTACATCTTATCACCCGCAGACAGATGGGCAGTCCGAACGTACTATTCAGACACTGGATGATATGTTGAGGGCTTGTATGTTAGACTTTGGAGGATCGTGGGAGGACCATCTACATCTTGTGGAGTTTTCTTACAACAATAGCTATCAAGCGAGTATCCAGATGGCTCCATTTGAAGCATTGTATGGAAGAAAGTGTAGGTCTCCCATGTGTTGGAGTGACGTGGGAGAACATCATATTCTGGGATCAGAGTTGGTAGCCAACACCGTAGAGACAGTGAAGAAGATACAAGGGCACTTGCGAGCAACGCAAGACAAGCATAAGCAGTGGGCATACCTTCATCGTCGTCCCTTGGAGTTTAAAGAGGGCAATCATGTCTTCTTGAGGATATCACCTACTAGAGGCAACATTCGATTCGGAGGGCGTGGCAAGTTGAGCCCAAGGTATATTGGACCATTTGACGTGCTAGAGAGAGTGGGAGAAGTGGCGTATTGACTCGCACTACCACCTTCACTTGAGGGAGTACATGATGTATTTTAAGTGTCACAACTTAGGCGATATGTGGCAGATAGCAGTCAAGTTCTCGACCATTCTGAGATCACCATTAGGCTGAGCTTGTCATATCAAGAGCAACCCGTGGGAATCCTTGATCGTCGAGAGAAAGTGTTGAGGAACCAGTCTATTCCCTTGGTCCGCGTAGCTTGGAAGCATGGAGCACCAGAAGAATCCACTTGGGAGCGCGAGAATGACATGCGCAAACATATTTCATACCTATTCATAGACTAAGGTATGAAATTACTTTGTTCAATTCTACCTTATACCATCATTGATTTATTTTCTACCGTGGCTTAGTTTTAATTTCGAGGACAAAATTCTTATAAGTTGGGTAGAATGTAAAACCCCTAATTTTAAATAGTTATTATTTAATTAATTATTAAATAGTATTCTTAGTTAATTAGGAAAATATAATTTATTTAATTTAATTACTAGGTAAATATTCATCTAGAAATTATTGATCAAACTGTTTTTTAATTTATTTTAGGAAACGTTGTAGAAGGATGATATATTATTTTAAGTACAATAAAATTTTCTGGAAATTATTACCATATATATATGTAGATGTATATATATAAATAAATAAAAATAAAATAAAAGAAAAGAAAAATCCCTTAAAGACTAGACCTAAACCTAAGTCTAAAGCCTTAGGCCCAGAGCCCATTCCCTTAATCCCTAAACCACTAACACCTTAAAACTAATTTTACTTAAGCCTAAGTTCCTAACCCACCCTCCTAAGCCCAGCAGCATGACCATAGCTTACCCCAAACCCGCGGCTACACCCGCGGCCAAGCAACTCACCTCTCTCTCTCTCTCTATATATATATATATATATAAGTAACGTATTCCAAAACCTAAACCCTAACCCTAAATCTATACTCCGCGATGTCGCCCCAACGTCTCCCGACCACCTCGCCCTAGCCGCCACCGCGTCAACGTCCACGTCAACCGCGTAATGCCGCGACCTGAATTCGCAGCAACAACCCCGACTTCCCGTACTGTTTTCCGTTCCATCTTGCGACCAAATTTTGATCCATCTTCTCCGGTATGTTCACGACATATCCCCCTTCCAACTATGTATATTAGTTTTTATCGAACATCGTTATTAACTAGGTAGAAATCGATGCCAAGTTAAAGAAAAACCATAATATTTCAACTACAGAAAACTATTGCGATGACCCATGTTTAGAGACCAATATCTTCCACCACAGACATCCAAAATTAAAATTTTTTTTTGCTATGTGAAGACCATATAACCGAGATCATTTTTTGTTAATTATATTATTTTATTTGGTGTTATATGTAGAAATAAATTGGGTTAAAAATCATAAAAAAAACTTGTTTTCGAAACTCTAAAATTTGTGATACGGAGCGCACCCCGCCAAACGGGACTATCTCGTTGCGTACCAATTGTACCGAAAGGCGCATATGATATATATTGACGTGCGGACTTTCGCAAAAACTGATTTGGATGTGTGTTCGCATCGAAATCAACCCGTATCCGTAAAGTCTCCGTATCGCAACTTTTGCAAAATACCGCACCATTTAGTGTACGCTCGTTGGAACACGACAAAACTTATGCCATTGGATTCGTGGTATCACGCTGGTCCTGTGACCCAAGTTTCACACGATTCCGAGATAGTTGACTAAGCCGCCTATTTGTGGGCCCCACGGTTGACTTTTTGGGCGAATTTGTGTTCGGCTCACCGGAATTCAAAATTGGACATACCGTTGAGTTCGTATTGACGTTTAGAATTTATTTGAACTATAATTTATCCCATTTAGAGACATTTACCCCTGGCATACTTTTTGGTGCAAAGTGGGCCACATGTGGACCCGCTTTGACCAAAATTTACCGTTTTGCTCCTAGATCCAAATTGGACGAAAGGGTAGTATTTTTTAGCTATCTCGCTGATTTTGGAAACGTTGGTGATATTTATTTCAGCATCCGGAGATATTTAGTCAGAGGCCTTAGTTCCTGATCCTGTGTACTTGACATCGGGACGCTTAAACTTTACAGATTGCTTGCCAGGCAAGTATACCTTGCCATTGTACTGTGATTTATATTTCATATGATGCATGTATTTTATTTCTGTCCATTTAGTTCATATATTTTAACTGCTATATAAAATGCGCGTCTAAGGATAACTTGGGTGCAACGACGGTAGCGTCATATTCTGTTTTTATTATATGTATGCATGTTGACCTAGCTTACGAGAACACCCCATTTTCATAAGGTATTTTATGTTTCATTGGCCATGACACAGTTATTACATGAGTGTGAGTCTCATGTAGGACACAGACTTGCGTACTCGGCTGGCCACTGGTACGTATAGGTCGTGCGACGGATAGGGATAACTGTCGATAGAAACTTTGCATGCTAGAAGACCTGACGGTTATTTAGAGGTATCATCGTGTCATGGATGTGACATTCTCAGAGCATCGGGTGGGAAGAACAATAAGTAAGGCGTTTGGGCTCCTTTGCACTTTTCTTTTTTGTAACCCATACGCTCCGTCGGAGATGCGCGGTCATGATGACCCCTATATTACCTGGCGGCCTCTGAGGTTCAAAAGACGTAATGCTTTGTAGGCCCCTGAATCTCCAAGAGAATTATGCCAATCCCATCTTTGGCCAGATAGCCCACTTGTTGGAAAGTTAT
Source organism: Iris macrosiphon (assembly GCA_036927795.1). Classification (NCBI taxonomy): domain Eukaryota; kingdom Viridiplantae; phylum Streptophyta; class Magnoliopsida; order Asparagales; family Iridaceae; genus Iris; species Iris macrosiphon. Next base: position 20,801,877 of record JAYESA010000016.1, read on the forward strand.
TCTCAAACTGTATTCACATAGATGGTTATGAGACCCATTGGATATTTATTTTCAGTACTTTATTGGCATGTTTATATGTATCTTGTTATGTCCCTCTGAGGACATGGTCCCTTTCCAGATATAGACGGATAGGAGTACCCACAGGAGTACGGACCCGGCCCTGACGCATCATACCAGACTGAGGAGGTCTTATCTTCAGAGTACCTTTGATTCATCGTAGCTGATGGATATTCTAGTTGCTATTTTCTTTATTGATATTTATCTTATATTAGAGTTTGATCTCTTCTCTCATTTAGTAGTTTTTAGTATAGTCAATTTGTAGTGAATATGTTTCCACCCGGCTATCATACTTTGAGACTTCATATTTGATATTCAGTTATCTATTCTTATTTCCTTATTTGTGCTGTAGATGAGATATAGATTGCGTGTGACTTGTTGACAGTATATTACCACTTGTAGATTTGATATTCATAATACAGTGTACGTATATATATGGTTTCCATATATTGGAGTTCGTATACATACGGCTGACGTGTTACGTTTTCCTAGTCCTACGTATTTTGGGACTGGGACGTGATACTGAACATACAAATACATAACATGAATGGAAAAGAATTGAGAGAAAGGACCATGAACGATTTATTAGTAAAGGTGGTCGGTCAAAATTTGAGTTTAGATTAGTTGCCATGTCCCATAGATAATCAGATGCTTGAGAACTTGAGAATGTTATAAAGATACAACTAGAGTATGAATATAAAATCATAAATGAAATAATATGTTAGAGCAATTAGGATTTTGATCATTGGCGATTTACTTGATGGATATGGGAATTGAAGAGATAGTTCTAGATTGATCTTGTTGGTTGGGGTAAGTCTAGAATGAACCTTTATTGGAGGTAGACCCTTAAAAAATTGATCGAGGGTATAGACCTAACCCAAACTGTCGAATATTTTCTTATAGTGGGTTGGACAGTTATAGTGCATTATGGTTTGAGTTGGCCATAAGAGTTGGGTAGAAGTCCCTTAGATTGGTCGGATTATGGTCGGTCCTAAGAATAGAGATTAGTATGGTCCCTATCAGCTGCCTAGCATGAGATACGTTGCCTATGTATACTAGGTTTAGCTGTCGGTATAGCTAACCATAGAGACTTGACCGAAGAGTCATGTTGGTTGTCGGAGACCCATAGGATGACCCTATTGATGCTGCATGGGTAATATAACATCGTGTGAGACTAGAATATTGTATATTGCGAGTCAGCCTGTGTATAGCCTATGTTTAAATAGTTGGTTATGGGATTCAGGTATGAGTACTTCAGAATAGCAAGTATTGGAATGGTTAAACTATTGGATGAGCAATTTAGGAATTAACGGTTACTAGAGTTGGATTTGATTGCCTTGACTGGGATGAAAAATTAATTGTGGGTTCGGTCGGTTGGATATCTTGAAATAACTTCTTTTGGAATCAAGTTGGGATGAGGAATAAGTAGGGATAAAAAGAGAAAATTATCGCTTGAGAATTCTGATAGAAATTTCATACGTTAGATGAGGAACTTGATATACGATGTGGCTAATGCGACTGTTATACTGGACGGTTATGATCATCGAACTATAATATATTTTGGTGGCATAGACCGTGGTATGATAAAAAAGGGTATTTTGGATTCATTAGAATTTGGACGTTGTTAATGTTGGAAAAAAGTTGCTAGAAGTTGAATGAAAGGAATTAAATATTGAGGAACTATCAGAACGATTGTAAATACACTTGGGATAATAATAAAAAGAAGGCCGATAATATTCTTAATGTAATTAATCAAAGTTGGATGAATCAAAACAAAGTGACGACAGGTTAAATTATTCATAAGAGACGAGAATGACTGAGGTCCTTTTTTTCCCTTTAGCGAATGAGTTTTCGAAGTCAATTTGACATTGGGCGAATGCATATTGCAGTATGAATTAATGGAAATAATGTTATAGTCGGTTTTGTTTAGAATAATTGAAGTATCGTGCTTGGGATAGTAGCCTAACCTGGGCAGTCCCTGAGGATTTTATATTTGGTGAATTAGAAGATAGTGATTATGGCAGCAAGTCATATAAAAGAATCCTATGAACGAGATAAAAGAATTGTGCATATGCTAAGATCAAAATGATGTTGGTGAATATTGAGAAATGCTTAGAACCAAAATATGATTGTAATATGTTGGAAAGATACTGATGAGATATTTTATAGTAAGTGTCATAAGAACTTAGAGTTTTGGAAAATTGATGTTAAGAAAAATCTTGGCTGAAATCATTAAGTGACAAGTAATGAGGAATAAAGTTACATCTGTAGCTATTTGATTCTCTAACCATTAGCATTGGCTGAGTGCACTATATTTCGGGGACGCCTGGAATTTATGTACGAACCAGGCGAAGTAGGAAACGAAATTCAAATGGAGCTGCAGAAGAATATTAATGAACTATGGAATATGAACAAATTATTTAGGAAGAAACAAGATGGTAGAATTGAACACATAAGTATACAAGATTTATGAATGAACAATATTGACAAGGGAATGGAACGGGATATCGAACTATAGTTGGCTCAGGACATTTTCGTTTGGTGACATAAGTGAAGATAGTGGATTAAGTTATTTATTTAAGTTTCGAGGATAAAACTTTTTCTGAGTGGTATATTATGTAATGCCCCGCTCCGCGAAGAGGTATTACGCTGGAATTCGATATGGATCATACAGATATGATACAAGTTGTGCAGAAAATTGAAATGCTTTGTGTGATGATGCAGTCTTACTTAACTTGGCCGGATAGGATAGTTTATGGAGCGTGGTTCTAAGGTATGGTTATGCCAAGTTAGAAGACTGTGCATCGCGTCGGGTCATTCTTGGGGAATCATAGGCGAATGTGGGATAATGGCATAGAAACGATATTTGTATAAGTGAGTGGATTTGTCCCTTCTCCTATACTCCTTCATGCCCTAATAAAATGAATGCTAGTATTTCTCTTATGTGTTCCATAACTGAATGCTGCTATATTCCATATAAAGATAGTGATATCTTATATTCAATACTGATGTAACCAATGAAACACCTGAGTTGAACTGCTAATGCTATTGACACAAAGAATGTTGTAATGTAAGTATCACATGAGAAAAAAAGTATCACTGTGCAAACTCCTTACATGCTTATCGCACTGAAATTAGAACATGGAGTACCAATACGTCTATTTAGTGCATCAGTGCACATGAACTACAAAAGTAGGTATGGACTGATAAGTCCCCATGAAAGAAAGTAAGATGAAAGTATGTTGGGACCTATGGATCACCAACCCAAATAAGAAATAAGAATATTGAATTCACGAGCATGATCGAGATATCATTTATTTATATTCTTTGTACTGTTTAATTATGCTTAAGAGTTTATTTGCATAGACGTTGCATGGTCATCGACAACTTGTGCACAAGGTAGTTAGTTTCCTCGATCTGGACCTGGGGCATCGGGTACTGCTTTGTCCCAGGGGAAACATTCGGACGTGCTTATAGGCACGAGGTATTATGGGATTCTCAGAGGAGGCTAGCTACTTTTTTGAGGAGGTGCACTGTGTACCGTGGTAAAAGTCCTATATAGTGAAATAACATCAATGACCCTCATATAGTTAGGCTGTATGTTGACGAGAATAATTATGCATTCTTAATCGATCATTCACAGGAATTCTTCATAATGATTATTGTATTGCTAATCCTTGTTTTGCAGGTATACGACGAGTGGGTTGTTGGTAAGAATCACTGATAAGCGATATGTAATATTTTCTTTATATTCAATTTATGCTGCTGATACCATAACATGATTTCATTATGCTGTTGGATACTCTGAATACTGAAATAAACCTATTCTCTAATTAGAAAGATCACATTTCTAATAATTGCATGCTCACATGACTACTTAGTGTTGGTTTGGATGAGTGGGCTAGTTTCTGCTCACCAGTACGCGACATGTATTGACCCACTTTTATGGACATCCCCAAGTACTCTAGTTGGGCTATGTTTGGAACTATCGTGAGGTATCGAAGCATTATTAAGGTGCGCAGAAGCTCTTCTTCCATTTGAGGCATCTTATGTTATAAAGGGCATAATGTATGAAATAGTATAATTCAGTTGTATCAGTGAGATTGTAAGCCAAGACGTCAAATATCAATGTAAGCAAAGTAGCCAAGTATCAGTTGTAATTAAAAAGTTTTGTAATATGTTGTAAGCCATGTATTTAAGGATTATTATCAATAAAGAGCTACTTTTTATTCTATTCTATTGTGACTTCAATTTTTCTGCTTATTTTTTGCTAGTATATCGTTATTTCTGAGAAATACCATGACTTGTCTATCTTCTTGCCTTGTACAAGTATAATCTAGGCTTGAACGACATCACATCCATGGCTACTTTCGATTTTTTAGAATCGGGGCTTGACAACTACAATCTCAGGCTTCAATATTGGAAAGAGCCGTCTTCTTGCGATGATACGCCTAAAAATTCAGATAGGTCATCTTCGGACTGAGGGCACTTGTTATGTGATCGACTCGGAGGTATCCTCAATGTCTTGCTCGGACACCCTTGGATACACGAGAACAAGATTGTGCCTTCAACCCTGCACCAATGCTTCAAATATGTGGATAGTTAGGAAGACGTCAAAACAGAGTTTGCTGATATCAACCCATTTAAGGGTATTGTGGCATAGTACCCCGACTCTGTTCTTTATACTCCAGAGTATCTGGAGGAAGAAGCCAATGATGCTGATGATGAGGCCAAAACCATTCTAAGTAAGTCCCCTCTTATGATACGAGTTAAGGGATGGGCCACTCATAGAGAGCCTCTAGCACCTCTTATTATCAAACAAAACAAGCCAACTCGCAAAGAGAAGGCCAAGGAACCTTTAGTGATAAACCTCACTAAGACCAAGCAGAAGAAATCGTCGCCTTTTATCGACCTTCGCCAAAACAAGTAGCCGATGCCAGAAAGCCAACCTCTACTCATTAATCTCATAATTGTAAAGCAATGTCCTGTTGACTTTGTAAAGGAGGAGAAGATTCTTTATTTTATGAATAAAGATGATACCCCTTCATACTATACTTATGTTGATCCTATTTCTAGAGTTCTTAGAAGTCATATATGCTTATGAGCCTATATCCATACTAGTGGCCCCATCATTCCAGATAGGTACATCATATAGTTCATGTGATGGCACCTGCTTCGTGGTCCCAATGAGGCAGGATAGAGAACAGTAGATACTCTTTGGCAAAGCTAAGATTAAGAGGATCATTCACACCGATGGGTCAGATAAAGACATGGGAAAAATATAACTCCACCTATATAGTTGAACTACTAAAAACATCATCCAGAAGATGTGCTACAATTTGAAGTCTAACAAAGACCTCAACTATGGAAAAGGTTGACATACTCTAATATGCCACTTCTCTCCTAAAGGCAAGCTCGAAACCTACTACCAACGAACACATAGTGGTTTAGGTTATGTCACTCATTCGACAACTCCTGAAAGCTCAGAATCGGACAAGAAAATACCTTTTCACTCATCTGAATTGTCATCCTGGGAATCTGACAGAAGCATAGGTGATTTATTCTAGCATTCTCTCTCTGTCAACATGGTGTAGTGCCCCACTTCCAGCAGTTCATTAACGTAATACCTGTAGGTTTGACTAGGTTGAAAACCAAGTATCGAGAAAATCTTACGACCCAATCGATCACGGATAAAGTTTAATGAACCTTTCCAACTCATGGATCAACTTCTATTGAAATGAGTCCAAGAATTTTCATTGAATGTTTTGCTGCTTGATTTTATTGATTTGCATTTTCATGTTTGCTTCGATGATTTGGTTTTCATAGTTCGCTTTACTCGCTTGTGTATTCATTTCGAATCGTAAGAGAAAGAGATCAAATTATGCTAACCAAGTGTTGGTGCAATTTCAGGACACATAACCAAAGAGTGATTGCTGTGTGAGTCTTCCCCATTCTCTTGAGTTGATTCAATCGGTGAATGGCTTCGGTACTTCGATGAATCCTTTCATATTTATGCCTTAATAAAAATGTTATCTAGTCCACTCAGTTATATGCCCCTAAGATCAATGTTGCCACATTAACAAGATAAACTAAAAGAAATAAATTGCATGCTTGGAATATATAACTGCTGCTTTACTAGTTTCATCATGAATGATTACCTACCCATGATTGTATGCTGCGCACTGAGAAACATCACTGAAAACCTCTTGGCTTGATCTTGAATCGAGATAAAAAGATAGAAATGCTTGCTCATTGTTCAACTGCTGCATGATAGTATTTTATCTGATAGGAACTTGCATTCATGCATTTGGTCTGGACAACTTGTGCACAAAGATAATCTCTCAAATGGTTCTTGGGGCACTGGGAATCGTTCGACCTAGGAGAGAACTGTGTACCCTGAGGTTAGAAGTCCTTACGAACGGGAGGGTATGTGTCACGACCCGCACCCATAAATTGGGCATGAGTCATGGGTACGTCTAGCCTACGCCGCAGCATCAGCGATAGAACATTATAAAGGTCCACAATACTATCTAGCAAACTCACGCAAGATATATATACAACCTGTCAATGGCAACTCAACTCCAAAAGGAGGACAAGATGAATATATAGCATCAATACTCAATCATTAAAACTAGAGATAGATAATGACACGATGTCATAAGGAGAAGAGAATAACAAGTCATAGTAATAACAAGTCTAGAGTCTAACAATAACATAAATGGTCTTAATGTAATCAACATGCCTTAGTCTAATGTTGAAGACATATCCAGTACAATGAATACTAGCTAAGGGTCTGCTATAGCTAGATGTGTCTCCTCGATAACTGGTGCCTGATCATCCTGGGCTAAGGGTGCTACCTCAGCTAGCTCTCTGTCCCGCGGGCCATAATAGGTAGGACACCAATCCTCTAAGTAGCCGTTTAGAAAAATATATCCAGTCAGGATTGGAGCAAAGTACAATACTCTGAAAACAGTTTTATATACATGGTAGAGAATATATAACAGCAATAGAAAAGTATACAATATGAACATATAAATGAAAATACAGCTGAACTAGGAATATAAAAAAGGATAACTGGAATAAATAGATACAAGAAATATAGTGTGTACTGTAACAAGAGAACTGGTGATACTATCTAAGTGATTTAGAGTATAAATTCATTATGTGATCGGGTTGGGTAGCACAAGTTTATACTATGGTAACTCAATTATACGTGTATCGTATAATTGGCATGCACACGAATACGCTAAATATTTGATCACATAACCAACTTCTACTCTCCCACTCTGACTAATATTCATGGATCAAATCATGATACGTTACGCACATGAATATATTATAAGCACACGGAGCACACAAATACGGCATGAGCACACGGAGCCCACGAATGGATACGAGCACAAGGAATACCTGATGCACACGATGAAGTACATGTGTAAGGAGTACCCGATGCACACGTCAAATAAATAATATCTTCTGATTTGATCCATATAGTACCAGCCCGTATAACATGGTATCAAAATCAAGTGAAATAAATATAGAATATGCGATATATACACTATCAAGTACTGAAAACTAACAGAGAAATGTACTCACCTGAGGTCCTGAGCAAATAAGGTAGAACGGTGTCCGAACCGGTGTTACGCAAACCTATATAGGGATTTACATGTTATTTGATGTAATAAAGGGATAAAAAAAGTTTAAATAAGTTAAAATAGAGTTTCTAGGTCAAACCTAGGTTACCCCTATGTTTCTTGGTCACTACCAGCTAACTAGTCAATAGCTCAAAGGTATTAGCTAACTAGCTGCTAATACTAGATATCTACTTAACACATACATATACACAAGTTAATATATATCAAGTAATATATATATATATACACTATATATATATATATATATATATATATATATATACACTTATCAATCTCAATTACTCTATTCTAATCCCCTCTACTATATACCTTAGTGTAAACCCCCAGCCTCTTATTACCTACTGCCAACTAACTACCCCCGATCTAACTTGTTGTGATACATCTAATATAGACTGATCCATAACCCCACCTTCACCTTAACTACTGATACTCAATAGCTATAGACTGATACAATGGAAAAAAGTGAATGAGTGAAAGATGTGTGAATGGGTGGAAGATGAGTGGTTGCTGCCAAATGCGCTGTCATATTGGGTGCTAAGGTCATAGTGCCATATCAAGGTTGCTGCCATAAATTCTTAAGACCCGACATTATATCTGATACACAAGGGTAAGGTGAATATCTGATACACAGTGCAATAATGGTGCAAGGTTGGAGGCTGATACTAAAGATAGGTAAGGGACTGATACAAAACATAAGTGGTCAAGTATCTAACTGATACAAGGATGAATGGGCTATTATGGACTGTCACAGTGAATGCCAATAAGGATCTGATGGTTGATAACATGGACTAAAGTTAAACCCTCTCTAACCCGATAGTGTGCTCAAGTCACAATAAAGGAAAAAAAGATGAAGTATGGCTAGGTATTTGTCACTAAGCTCATAGTAAAAATGAATGAAAAAGTGAATGGTGATGGTTTCTTCTATTCATATAAAGGCTGATACTTACAGTCCTAAAGTGACTGATACAAGTGAATATAGAGTGAATGATACACTAACAGTCAAGTAAATGATGCATCATCTAAAGGGAAGGATACATGGTAACAGTGAACAGATGATATATATATATAGTGTACATATGCTATGATACATACAGTGCTTACTCCTCTACCCGACTGTTGATCATCCTCCTACTGTTCTGAAACTTTGATACACCACAGTATATCAGTCCTAACATTCCACACCAAAGCACTTCTCTCACACACCCTCCCAGATACCTACTGTTACTCCCACTGTATTCTTCATGCAGTGCATATAGTGCACTGCTCTACACTGAGCATCTTATAGTGTACACACACACACACACACACAAAGGTACACCATATACACTCACACCCGTATCAATATACCCCCATTCTACTATATGCACAACAAGTTTCTTGCTGTTGCACATCTCTGACAATCAAGGAAAATTACCACACACACAAAATCATATTTCACAACACTGTCACAGTAAGCTCACCCACACTGAACACAGTGCACACACTGCACAGTGAGCACTGTGCACTCACACACACTACCATTTTATACACATACATGTATATAGTTATATATCATTAAATATACCTACCTACCTACCTACCTACCTATATATATATATATATATATATATATATATATATATAACATGTATACAATACCTTTCTATAGGTATATGTGATACACATGCAGTAAGTGCATTAAATCGAACACTTGGGGCTCACTCATGTGATACTCTAGGATACACACTCAAATCACTCCAAAACACAACCAAATCCTCATGACACATCTAAAATACCAATGAGCAAAGTAAAATAGTGAAGAATGGCCCATTAGGCATTTCATCAAATATTTGGTGTGCCACTTCGAAATTTTCTCTAAATGGACACAAAACCCATTGTAACTTTCTCCATGGGCCTCCTATTGACCTAATTCTTCTTCCTATAGGTAGTCTTACACCAAGAGAGGGTTTTTAGGGGCTTATTTCACCATTAAAATCTGAAATAACAAGGAAAAATATGGTTTTACCTATTGGGAGATGGATTTCCAATGTGGTTCCTTCCAATGAGCACAATAATGAGAAATTGACACCAATCTCTAGCCAAACTCCTCTTCCTCAAGCCTCTTGCAATCTTTAAGCTTCTAGTTCTCCATGAGAATGATAATAAGAGGGATTATGATTGATTTGGAGTAATTTGGTAGAAAAAATAAAAGAATTTTGGGGAAGAACTAATGAAGAGGAAATGAATGAAGTGATGAACATTAATGAGGCTCCCTCCCTCCTTATAGGTCCGACCACTCCTAGGTTATGGTTAGTTTAGTTTGAAAGTCCAAAATGCCTTTCAAGTTCTCATGAAGGCTTATTTAATAAATGTAAGTTTAACTAAGAATGTTTCTAATTTAATCACAAGGGGTTATTGATCATTCTCTCTAATTAAATTAGTCAACCTTGACTAAACTAATTGGTTGCACTAATAGTCATGATAAGTCTAGTTGGGTTCTCTTAGGTTGAATAACAATTAGTCTAACTAAGTGGCTAACACACAATCATCTATATTAAATATTTATATATATACAACTATACCAATTATTATGAAATAAAAATATATCAATAGATATAATACCAAATGACATAAATACCCCTATCCTAAAAAGTTATGGTTACAGTATGTCTATTAGTGGACTGGGCATCCATTTTCAGTATCTAATCCCGGGAACCCAACACTCGGGGACCATCATGTAGTTAGGTCACATGCTCAGATTTTTCTTCTTGAAAGCCTAATCGTTGGATGAAAAAATAGATTCATGAGTTCTATACATAAATGCAAATTATTGTTTACTTATGTGTCTACTGCAGGGTAACCGTTAGGTCATGGGTAAGATTTATCATATATGTTGTTTACTCTACTGTTTATGCTTATTTACATGAATTGTTAAAAAGAACCTAGACAAATAGAAAGATCACATAATAATAATGCTAGCTTCACATGTTTACTTAGTATGGATTGTTAGGTGAGTTTGACTTCGGTCGCTCACCAAAATATACTGAGTATTGACCCAAATTTGTAGGCATCTCCAGGTTCAGGTAGCGAGAGTTTAGCTAGCATTCTGAATCTGTAGGAGCATATTTCGATCCAGTAGAACTGCGCTCGTTGCTTACAAGTCTTCCTTTCCAGTTGCAAGTTTTTTTTTTCTTTCAAGGTATTTTATTCACTGTCCTAGTAAAAAAGGATATGATGTATAGGCATTGTGGCTAGTTTTGTGTTTTAAAGAGATGTAAGACAACTATTGCATATTTTGTAATCATCCAAGCAAGTACATTATAATCTAATTTCAAGTATTCAATAAAGAAAGTATTTTGTGTTCCTATTATATGTGTTCAATTGGTTTTCTGCAAATAAAGCTCGGTGTTTCTATATTCATAGTCTATTTTGTGTTTTGTGCATGTACTACGCCTTGTGCAAGTGCGACTTAGGCTTGCACGGTATCACGTCCAGTGGTGACTTTTCGTCCCTCGGGATCGGGGCATGACACATGGTTTCAGCCGACTCAATGAAGATGAAAAAAGAACTAGAACCCTTTAAGACGGACTCGTGGGCGCAACAGATGGATTCACAATGGGAGTTATGGTTTGAGCAACACGAACTGCCTAAAAAGATGTAATCATCCAGATTGATTTAGGAGAGGAGCCTGCCTCAAAACCAATCTTCATTAGCAAAATCCTATCTGATGAAGACAAACAAGCACTTGTATAGCTTATAAAGGAGTATATTGACGTCTTCTCTTGGAGCTATGAGGATATGCCTTGTCTGGATCCTCAGATTTCTACACACAAGCTTAATATCATTTCTAACGCTAAACCAGTACAACAACAACAACGATGATTCTATCCTGATGTAATGGATGTAATCAAAGTTGAAGTTAAAAAGCTGATATCATGTGGCTTTGTCCGAGAAGAACATCATCCTGACTGGGTAGCCAATATGGTTCCAGTCATAAAAAAATAGAAAGATTCGAGTCTGCATAAATTATAGAGATCTAAATTCGGCTTGCCCGAAAGACGAATTTTCTCCCCAATTACAGATGTCATGATTGACAATACCTGCGGCTTCGAACATATGCCATTCATGGCGGATTCTCGGGATATAATCAAAGTAAGATATTTTTTGACTATAAAAAGCACACATCATTCCGGATACCGTTGGGAGTAGAATACTACATGGTAATACACTTCGGCTTGAAGAACGCATGAGCAACATACCAACAGGCCATGAGTGCAATCTTTCGTGAGCACTTGCAAAAAATAGTAGAATGCTATGTAGACGACATTGCAGTGAAGAGTTGTTTCAAAGATGACTATCTGTAAGATTTGAGGACGGTGTTCGAATTAATACGCTAATACAAACTTAAGATGAATCCGACCAAGTCTTTCCTGGGAGTCTCCAGTGGCAAATTCCTCGAATTCGTTATAACTTCTAAGGGTATCCATCTTGGCCCTGACAAAGTAAAAGCTATCCTTGAAATGCGTACTCCATGTAACCTTAAGGAGCTTTACGGACTACAAGGCCGATTGGCGTATATCAGCAGGTTCATCTCAAACCTCTCAAGTCGATGCCGGATATTCACTCAACTGTTGAAGAAAGGTGTAACGTTTGTTTGGAACAAAGCATACCAGCAGGCGTTCGATGACATCAAACAGTATCTCACTATTCCTTTGGTTTTGGTAGCTCCGATCATGGGAAGACCTTTCTTGCTATATGTTTGAGCGATGGATCATTCCCTAGGAGCTCTGCTTGCAAAAAAGAGTGACGAAGGCAATGAACATGCTATCTACTATCTCAGTCGCATAATGGTTGGTATTGAACATAGGTACAACTCTATAGAGAAAGAATGCCTCACCTTGGTATTCGCCATCCAAAAGACACGTCATTATGTGACTGGCCAAACAATTCATGTCATATCTAGAGTGAATTCTCTCCGGGTGCTGATGACTAAACCCAGTACGCTAAACTCTCATCTGGCTACATGGGCAATGCTACTATCGCCTTACGACATGGTATATGTCCCACAAAGACAGTAAAAGGCTAAGCTTTGGCCAATTTCTTAGCAGTTCATCTAATGCCAGAAACCTTGAAGCTTTATGATGACATTCCAAATGTAGTATTGGAGCCTAATTTGGCAATGGGAGATGACACTTTGTAACTGTTCTTAGATTGTGCTTCAAGAATATGACCTAAGGACAATATCATTGCCAGAGTTGGGATAGTCCCCGTTTCTTCCGACAAATTATTGATACATCGTGCGTATTCTCTCAAGTTTTCTAGATTTTTAATGTTTAATGTTTCTACCAATTTCTTATTTTCTTCACCAATAATATATATCACTATACTAAATCTTGACCTCGAAATATTTAGAGAAATTTTGACTTACCCCCCCCCCCACTTTTTTACCCATATTCAGGATACACCCCATAATTTTTTCATAATGTACAAGTCCCCCTTCTTTTAACGGAAAACGTCCAGTCTTGACGGTCAACTGCTTTGACCAAATTATTTTAGCCTAAAACTAGAGGGGTTAGGTAGCACGATAGGGAAATAGAGTCAGATCCTTGCAATGGTTGAATGATTAAAGTAACAACAATGAAGTTATAATAAAGGAAAGTTAATTACTCAATGTCGGATGATATGGCACGGTTGATGACTCATGAATACTTAAATATGAATCAACGATGATCATGGATTCTAGGGGATCTGCTAGGCTAAAAATATGGTATCCTTGCTCCTACTAAGTTATTAGGTCATTCCTCTTGGTTTTCTAAGATATTTCTACGACAAGAATCTAAATTTATAATTCTCTTATATTATCTCACTATGGAAGTTAGGTTTAGTCCTAATATCCAACCTTAAATTTCTATTGGTTACTCAATACTCGGGTCAAATAATATGGTCAAATTTTTAACTAAACCTAGTAGTGTCTATACTAATCTCAAGTCATACCTAAATATAGTAAGGGATAATAGTCAATCGACTTTTAGGTGCTAGATACTAGTGCTCATTAGGTAGACTAAACTTTTGGGATTTGTCAATATTCTAGTTTGTTTTCTTAGTAGGTATACTATCCTAATTATCTTTTAACCTTAACAACAAGGATTTTTATATTCTGGCAGAATACTATACTCAATGAACTATTAAAGGAGTACATATGTCCCTCCAAAATAGGGGAAAGGGAGTAAATAATGATATTGACATCAAGAAAATTAAGCAAATACAATTTCGAAGGCCAAGGGAGATATTATAGTTCAAAAGATTGAAAAAAATCAAAAAAATTGGTCAAGTAAGTGGATGAGATCCTATACTCTAATCCTATATGCAGGCTTGCTCGGTACAATAACGTAACCGAAATAATATACTCTCGATCTGCATGGGCCACCACAAAAATATGTCATGCCCTAATCCCAAAATATGTAGGACTAGGAATACGTAAGCATGCAAGCCGAATGTATATGGCAACTCCAATATATGAAAATAATAACACATACGTACATTGTAAAATGAATATTAATTCACAAGTGGTATATAATTTCACAAGTCACATGCAATTCAAATCGCATCCATAAAACCAATAGAAACAAATAACCGAATATGGTAATGCACCAAGTATGAAATAGTCGAGAAGAACTAATAGTTGGGTGGAGATAAATCCACTATTAAAACTAAAATATGAAAGAAAATAGAATAAGTATATCATCTACTGATCAGAGGCTCGAAGGAAAGACCTCCTCGAAAGATAAATAAGTAGCAAGTCCTTATCTGTGCTCTTGCGAATAGTCATGATCATCTATACCTGGAAAAGGATCGGGTCCACAGAGGGATGTAACAAAATACATAGAAGCATGCCACAATATACTGAAAATAAATATCCAAAAGTGGTCACCTAACCGGCTATGCGATATGTAGTTTTAAGAACAACTTTCCCGTGAATGGACTGTCTGGCTATCATAATGGGATGAGCATAGTTCTCTCGGAGATCCAGGGGCCACTGGCATAATGTCTTTCAATCGTCATAGGTCTACAATAAATAATGGCATTATAATGCCTCGCATCTCCGGTGGAGCTTACGGGCCAAAAATGAAAGTATAAAGGAGGTACATACGCTTACTCATTTTTCTTCCCTCCTAATGCTACTAACCATATCATATCCATGACACACAAATACCTCTAGTAACTGCTAAATCTTCGAGCATGCAATTCTATTAGCAATTATTCCCTATCGCACGTCCAATACGTATCGATGGCCAGTCAATACGTAAGTCCGTAATCTACATGAGCCTCACAACTTGTGTAATACCTGTGTCAGGGCCATATGAAACATAAAGATGCCTTAAAATCATGGGTGGTCTCTTAAATCTAGGATAATATGCATAGCAAATAAAATAAGACATAAAAGACGACGCCATCCGTCATTACATCCAAGTTTTCTTAGGCGTACAGTTTAACAATATACATAAATAAGAAAATAAAGGACATAAATAAAATATACAGATATGAATATAAATAAACAGTTATAGTGGCAAGGTATACTTGTATGGCAATGGTTTGATGCTGAAACGAAGCAAGAAAATAAGTGCAACGAACCAAAAAATATGGAAGCTAAAAAAAAGTCACTGGATGCTAAAATAGACATCACCAACGGTCCTAGAATAGGCGAGATAGTCTAAAAATACTACCCTTTTATCCAAATTGGACACAGGAAAAAAGGTATTTTGGGGCCAAAGCAGAGTCCACAAGCGGTCCACTTTGCATCAAAATATGTGTCAGGGGTAAATATCTCTAAATTAGATAAATTATAGGTCAAACAAATTCTAAATGACGATACAAACTCAATGGTATGTCCAGTTTTGGATTTCAGTGAGACGATCACAAAATCGCTCGTCAAGTCGAATCGTGGGTCCCGCGATACATCGATCCGCCGACTGACTCAGAATTTGACAAAATTTGGGTCACAGGACCAACGCAATGCTGCAATTTTGGTGGCACAAGTTTCGTGGCAATTTGATATACGATCACAAACTAATTGGATATTTTGCAAAATAATGATAAGAGAGACTTTTACGGATATGGGTTGATTCCGGCGCGCACACACACCCAAATCAACTTCCGTGAAAGCTCACACGTCAGGATATACCATACGCACCTTTCAGTACAATTATTTTATGATGAGGTAGTCTGGTTTGACGGAGCGCACTCTGTATCGCAAGTTTTAAGTGTTGAAAAAATAGATTTTTCTTGGTTTTCTTCCTAATTTTTAATAGCTAAAAATTACCAATTAAAATAAACTATTATATGGGTTTTGTAGTCGGTCAGGTGGTCTACACAAATGTTAAATTGGTTCGACGTTTCTCCAACTGTGGAGAAAGCTACGCGTCTCGAAAGACGGGATCATGGACAATTTTTTTGTACTTTTTTGAGAGTATTTTTTTATCGACTTTGAGTCAATTTTTCTCTCAACTGGGGATGATAAAAAGTATTCTACTCCAAGGGATTCCTAGTTGGTCAGGTTGTCTACCCGTGCGAAAAAATAGGACGAGAAACGGAGCAAAGGGGAGTGAGATATCATACTTGGAAGATGGGAATACGGGGGCTGCTGCACCAGCCTGCGCGCGCGTGGCTGTGCGGCGGTGGCGGTGGTCAGGGGGTGTACCGGGGATCGGGGACAGGGGTAGGCTTGGGTGTTTGGGATTAGGTTAGGGTTTTGTCGATATATACATATATATACGATAGAGTGAGGGGGAACGGTCGCCTGTACGCGGGAGGTGAGGTAGGGGATTAGGTATTGGGTTTTAGTTTATGATTAGAGTTTAGGTTAAGGTTTTGTCTCATTATTTTTTTCTTCTTTCTTTTTATTAATATTTTTCTTTTTATATATATCTATATATTTATAAATATATGTCCCAATATATACAAATAAATATATATATAAAATTAAAATATATTTATATCACTAATATTTGCAAGAAGTTTTATTTATTTATTTATTATTTTATAGAACCTATATGTGTGAATAAAAAATTCAAAAAAAATAGATAAGTAATAAAATAAATTCTAAAAATTTATAAAACTTGTATAAATAAATTTTACACGAAAAAATAAATATATGTATTTATATATTCTTCAAATAATTCCAATTACTAAATATAAATATATTTTTTAAATTAATAAATCATGCATTTTATTTTTTATCTACAAAAAAATATCTAATGAAATCCAACAATTAATAAATACAAGAAAATATACTTAAAAATTGAAATAAAAATTAGGGGGGTTTACAGCACGGGTACATGGATATGTACAGCCTACGCCGTAGCATCAACGGTAGAACGTTTTCAAGGTCAACAGTGCTAACTATCAAAATCATACAATAATATGATCACAATCTGTCAATAATATTTTAACTCCATAAGGAGGACAAGATGTCAATATATAACGATAAAGGCAATACTCAATTACATAAATCTAGTAGGAAGATAAATTGCACGATAAGATATAAGCAAGAGAAATCCAAAGCTTCAAAGTTCTAAATAAGTCTAACCAACAAACAATAAGTCTAAAAGTCAACATAACATCTCAAGTCTAAACAGTTGCCGGAGATAGATCCAGTACCAAAATACTAATAATAGAAACTAATATAAACCAGTAACTTCGGCTAGACCTCTCGACAATCACTCCAAGCTACTCTTGTGATATAGGGTCCAAGTGAGCTGCTACACCCTCCTGGGGTCCATAATATATAGAATACCAAACCCTCAAGATCCACACCTAAAAATATGTTATCTACTCAGGATTGGAGTGAAGCACATTTCCAATAACAGTTCCAAATAAATGATAAAGTCTATAAAATAGTAAATAGCAAAGAATACAAGATGAGCAGTAACGGGGTAATCATGGCATGGCAAGGCATAGACTATAAACTATAAGCAAGGCACGATAAGTAAAGAAAATAAATAAGGACAAAACTATGTCATAATCATCATGTGAGGAATAATAGAGATCACTGTAAATAACTAGGTGTCTTGAAATACTGGTTTGATATGTGATCGGCTTAGGCCTAGCACGGGCTATACTAAAATGGGATCTAGCTCAATCATACATAAAATGTATGACCAGCTAGTTTCCACGGACTATAATACCACACGTACTATAGGGTATGATCACATATCGAACTAATACTTCTCCGTCCCAGACTAGTACAATGGATCCAAATCATGATACATCATGACAGGTAAATCATGATGCACGATCTATAATACGAGCACGATGATCATGGTCTATTTAATCACGAAGATAACACGGTAATCAATGAGTAATCACGAACAATGACACAATAATCACTAAGTAATCACGAACAATAACATCTCATGATGGGGATCCAAGTTATAGCAATTCGTGTACCATCATGTCAAGAATAAAGTATAATAATATTAAATACATGTAACATAGAAGCTACCATATACATAAAACTATTAAAGAATGTACTCGTCTGAAATTCGGTATTGAATATCAAACCACGTCAGAATCGGGCCTCGAAGAACTATATATGAATTATTATGTCAAAAAGGTTATTTGGAAACATAAATATGTTAAACTAGTTCTATTTTAGGTCTCTAGGTCATTTGGGGTAAACTAGCAATACCTAGTTTTAGGTTCCAAGATACTTACCTAGTTGACCTATGTGGTTATATTAGTCAAACCTTGCTAATTCTAGTTTTTCTAAGTCAATGCCCCCTAGATATATAGTCATACTAGATATTAGACACTATATATATATATATATATATATATATATATATATATATATATACACCCATACCTAGTATCAATTAGGATACTCAACCCCAACCTCTTATCTCACTTATTACCTCAATCATTCTAACACCTTAATACTTAGCTCACACTCAACTAACCTTACACCTACCCATTCACATCTCAACTCAAATTAATACCTTACTAATCCTTAACTAATATCTAAGATACTTACTTTACCCTAACCTTATACTCAAAACTTGATACTTGGTGTCTTAATACCAAATACCCAAGGTATCACCCATGGCAGTCAACTTCTATGGTGGCTCATGCAGGCCTTCTAGTAAGTCTAAGTCGTAACTAGTGCGGTATCGTAGTAGTGCTCAGACTTATAGTACTATTGCGAGCCTGATATAGGATATAGGATATAGGATGAGAGTATGCTCAATCACAACTAGAAAAAATCTTTAATCTATGAATTTTGATATTCTTATCATTCTGAATAATTGCTTCCTTTGAATTTTACTATCCTTCTTTGATGATATCATATTTTTTGCCTTATTTGACTTCTTCTTGTTTTGATCTATCTTTAGGATGCTATCGAAAACCAGTTCACAAAGATCATGACCCGCAGCTTCAAAAAGGTCTGCCACCTCTCGACCTGCTATCCGGACAGCTGGAGTTGCTCCTCCTACTTTACCTATTCATGTAGGAGTTTCAGCAAATTTTGGGGGTCCTTCTCTCCTACATATCTAGAGGGTTGTCCCGGCTGTTACGGAGGACCTTCCACCACAGGCACAGATTCCTTTTTCGGGAGGTATGCCTGCTAACAGGGCATATATGTTTGCCTTGATCCAGGGCATGGTGGATGCTCAGAGGATGTCGATGGAGGCTTAGTGTGTTCAAGCTGAGGCACAGAGGGTGCAGAAAGAGGTACAACAAGTGTAGACGGAGCTGATGAGAGAGAGCATGAAGAATGATCACCAGGTGGCTCTACAAGCAGTGGAGAGAGAGAGTCACCCAGCAGCATCCTGGCCAACCGCAGCTGCAGAGGCTAGGCACTATAGTGGACTTCAAGAGGATGATACCTCGAAAGTTCAACGGTACCGAGGGGTACTCTACACAGACGGCTGGTTAGAGGATATAGTGAGAAACCTGCATTTGGCCCAGATTCCATAGAGCCTACCGATCGAGGTAGCCGACAGCCAGTTGTCCGATATTGTACTCACTTGGTATCTCACGGAGCTGACTTATCGCTCAAGGACTTATTTGGAAGGCTTTAAAGGATCTTTTCAAGGATAAGTTCTTCCTCGACGTGGCCCTGGGAGCTTTGGAGAGTCAGTTTCATGATTTGTCCAAAGGAACATGTCAGTCGACGAGTACGCTGTAGAGTTTTGCCGTTTGAGCCTTTTTGTACTATCTATGATTTGGGACCTAGGAGATCGATCCCAAAAGTTCAGGAAGGGGATGATGAGAGACATCAAGTCTCGTACTTCTGGTCGTCGCACTGCTACCTTTAAGGGTATTCTGATGGATGTCCAGATTGCTGAGGATGATCTAGACCTCAGGCCCAAGAGAGGTCACAGCATTTCTGGAGGAACGAGTGGCAGCATAAGACTGGCCAAGTATCCCCACTTTCAGCAGCAGAGGCCGTATCAGCACCAGGCACCAGTTCGTGGACATATCCAGCAGCAGCTGCAGAGGCAGACCCAACCCGCTGTCCAGTGTACGTACTATGGGAAGACAAGACACACGAGAGACATATGCAGGAAAAGGCTGGGTACCTATTTGTCTTATGGATCATCAATGTACCAGTTGAGGAATTGCCCGTCTATTCAGACTTGTCCAGGTCAGGGTGGAACAGCCGCTCAGAGGGGACCTACCAGAGTACCTACCGCACAGGGAGGCCAGCAGAGGGGACCTCCAATCCTGCCACAACAACATATATTTATCCAGCACCAGCCGCATCAGAGAGGTGCACCCCAAGGGCGAGCATTATGCCATGACGGTCGAGGAGGCCGAGCCAATAGGAGACGTGATATCAGGTTCAGTTCTTCTCGATTCTATTCCAATATTTGCTTTATTCGATTTCGGTGCTTCCTATAGTTTCTTATCTGTATCTTTTGCTCTTAAGAATCATTTAGAGGCTGAACCCTTGGATAGGACTTTCAAAATCATGACAGGGGAAGGCATTATCCTAGTCAGTAATTTTAGCATGGATCAAAAAGTTTCATTGGGAGGCCGGAAGTTGAGTGTGTGCTTACTCGTAATGCCACTTCTGAGCTACGATATTGTACTCGGGATGGATTGGTTGAGTAGGCACCATGATACTATAGATTATCGTGGAGGCAGAGTAATATTTTGACTGCCAGGAGAGCCAGAGTTTAAGATTGCCAAAGGAGCAGTGGAGCAGAGTGAGAGCATCATTTGTGGAGCCATGGTGGAGGAGAAGGAGCTTCCACATCCTTTGATAGTGGAGTTCCTGGATGTCTTTCCAGAGGAGTTTCCAGGATTGTCGCCAGATCGAGATATTTAGTTCTCTATAGACATGGTGCCAAGCGCATGGCCAATATCACAACACGTCTATAGGGTCAACAACAGCGAACTGACAGAGTTGAAGAAGCAGGTTGATGAGTTGCAGGACAAGGGCTTCATCAAATCTAGTTCATCATCGTAGGGTGCTCCGGTATTATTTGTATCAAAGAATGATGGGTCAGTATGCATATGTATCGACTAAAGAGCTCTGAACAACCTGTCTATTAAGAACAAATACCCGCTGCCAAGGATAGATGATCTCTTCGACCAGTTGAGCGGAGCGAAGGTATTCTCGAAGATAGACTTGAGGTCAGGCTACCACCAGGTGAAGGTAAAGAAGGAAGATATTTCGAAAACAGCTTTTTGGACTGGGTATGGCCAGTTTGAGTTTATGGTGATGCCATTTGGGTTGACTAATGCCCCGACGGTATTCATGAACCTCATGAACAAGGTGTTCCACTAGTACCTTGATAAGTTTATGGTAGTGTTCATCGATAAAATTCTTGTGTATTCGAAGACATCGGAGGAGCATGAGGAGCACCTGAGGATGGTTTTAGACACTCTCAGGAAGGAGGAGCTTTACGGGAAGCTTTCAAAGTACGAGTTCTTCCTCGACAATGTTGAATTCTTTGGTCATGTGATGACATGTGACGGGATCTCAGTTAACCCAAAGAAGATTGTGGCAGTAGAGTCATAGACTACTCCCAGTTCAGTGGCTGAGATCAGAAGTTTTCTGGGACTAGTAGGTTACTACAGGAGATTTGTACAAGACTTCTCCAGGATTGCGGAGCCGATGACTAGGCTGAACAGGAAGGATATGGATTTTGTCTAGACGGAGGATTGTCAGGCTGTATTTGATAAGATGAAGAAGAGATTGACGACAGCTCCAATATTGACATTGCCATCGGGGACAGGTGGATTCACTATCTATAGTGATGCTTAGGAAAGGGTTTGGATTGCGTTCTTCAGCAGCACGGGAAGGTGATTGCCTATGCTTCCAGGCAATTACGTCCTCATGAGAAGAACTATCCCACCCAAAATTTAGAGTTGGCAGCGGTCATATTTGCTCTAAAGCTGTGGAAACATTATCTGTACGGAGAGCGTGTAGAGATCTTCACAGACCATAAGAGCTTGAACTACGTATTTACGCAGAAAGAGCTGAACATGATATAGAGGTGATGGTTGGAGCTGATGAAGAACTTAAATATTTTATTGCAGTACCACCCAGGAAAGGCCAACGTAGTTGTCGATGCCTTCAGCAGGTATCTGATGGCTATGTAGTTGACGATAGACAAACACTTGTTGGCCGATCTTGAGAGTTTGAGAATTGAGGTGCTAGTTCCTAGTATAGAGATACAGATATGGGGATTGCAGATACAGTCCAAACTGATGGACAAAATCAGGCTACGCAGTATGATGATGAGGCTCTGAGGAGTATCAGGGCACAGGTTCAGACAGGATTATCAAAGGACTTCACTATTGTTGATGATAGATCGTTGAGGCACGATACTAGGATATATGTACCGAGTGGGGAGTTGCGCAAGAAGGTTCTGCAGGAGGCGCATCGCTCTCAATACTCAATGCATCCAGGTGCCAAAAAGATGTATCAAGGCATGAGGGAACACTTATAGTGGTATGGTATGAAGTAGAAGTTAGCGCACTTCGTGTCCAGGTGCTTAGTATGCCAATAGGTAAAGGCAGATAGACAGAGGTCGGGTGGATTGCTTCAACCTTTACCCATCCTAGAGTGGAAATGGGAGCATGTGACCATGGATTTTATTTCGGAGCCTTCGTATTCTCCAGGAGAAAAAGACGCGGTTTGGGTCATCGTAGACAAGTTGACCAAATCAGCCCACTTTTTGCCATTTAAAGTAGGTACATCGACGGAGAAGCTAGCGGAGATGTATGTGCGACATATTATCAGATTGCATAGGGTTTCTGTGAGCATAATCTTAGATCAGGATAGTTGTTTTACTTCCCACTTCTGAGGAGTTTGCAGGCTAGCTTGGGCACTCAACTCAAGTTCAGTACCGCATATCACCCCCAAACTGACGGGCAGACATAGAGGACTCTTCAAACTCTCGAGGATATACTTCGCACTTATGTTCTGGATCTCGGGGGTTCTTGGAAGGATTATCTTCACCTGGTAGAGTTTGATTACAACAACAGTTACCAGGCCAATATTGATATATCACCATTTGAGGCTTTATACGGACGGAGATGTCGTATCCATTATCTTAGGATGATGTCGGTGAGAGAGCCTTATTGGGACCAAAGATGGTCGTGGATGCATTTAAGAAGGTGAAGCTCGTCAGAGATAGACTTCGAGTGGCGCAGGAGACAACAACATTGGGCCAATAGCCACCGGAGACCCTTGGAGTTTGAAGTATAGGTTTTGTTGTAATTGCTTGTGATTGCTTTATTTTAGATTTCGTATTAAGGCTGTATTTTGTTTATGTCTGGCGATTTGGTATTCTTGTGGATTTCTCTGACATAGGACACGATTTGCTTTGGTGGAGGCAGAAAGCTTAGTCCATGGTACATCAGACCTTTCGATATTCTAGCGAGGGTCGGTGCAATGGCCTACAGACTAGACTTACCACCTGCACTAGAGGGAGTACATGACGTGTTCCATGTGTCACAACTGAGATGGTACATGGCAAATTTTAGTCACATACTAGATCACTCCGAGATCGAGGTTGGTCCGACTCTCACCTATCTAGAGCATCTAGTAGAGATTTTGGATCGCAGGGAGAAGGTATTATGAAACCAGACCATTCCTTTGGTTCGTGTCGCATGGAGACATCACTCTCCAGGTGAGTCAACTTAGGTGTGGGAGGATGAGATGCGCGAGCAGTACCCATATCTCTTTGAGCCTTGAGGTATTGTTCTTCTGTTCTGATTGTGTTCTTGTGCTAGTTTAATTTAATTTTGAGGACGAAATTATTTTTAAGGAGGGTAGACTTGTCACTACCATATTTCCAGAATATGAGCATTTTTGTCAATTACAATATTTATATATATATATATATATATATATATATTGTGTTATAGTTTATATATAATGTGTATTGTATATATTGTAATCATTAATAATATTGGTTAGTGGACTAGACTTGACATGACCATGGACTCAACATTTAGACTAGTCACTTTTAGATCCAACTTAAGTCACCCCTCTTCATTAATTATAAATTAGATCAAGCTTTCATTAGGATAGAAGCTCCTATTAATTAAGATAACTCTTTATGATAACCCATGGGGGCATTATGGACATTTTATAATAACCAAGCCCTAGACTAAGGTGGCCGTCCTATATAAGAGGGGGGCGGGCTCCCTCTAGTTCATTCATTATTCATGAAAAATCTTAAGTTGAGTTCTTCCCTAAAGTAATCCATTCCTCCACCAAATTTTATCAAATTAATCCCACATTCATCTTATTTTTATCATCTAAGAGGCCTAGAAGCTTAGGTTTCAAGGAGCATTGGAGAAGAAGTTTTGCTAGGAACTTTTTTGTTTTGTCACGCCCCAGTCCCAAAATGCCGAGGGACCAGATACGTGGCAATGGCCAGCAGCACGCACCGATGGACAAACCCAATTTAATGGATCCATCAGGGCATACTTAAGCTGTAAAACAATTCTACGACAACATGGCACCACTAATCTCATCCACACAAGATATAAATATGATCCCCAGAATATAAGGAATGTAAATCATCAACCAGTCTCAACAAAGTGCTTCTGGGAACAACCCGATAATTATCTGATACAATGATTCAACAGACCAAAATATAAATGACTGAAATAAAGTAAATACTGAGCATGAAACATGGATGCTCAGGAAAAGTCTTCAGCTAACACCTCATCCTCGGGTGTCGGTACAGCTCCTGTATCTATTTCTGCTCCAGTCCCGTATACCTCGGGATAGATCTTGTCTGCAAATCCTGGGGACATTATCCATTCCAGGTCCTCAGGGGACATAATCCATTCCAGGTCCTCAGGGGACATAGCAAGGTACAGAAAATACAAGCCAAGATAAATGCAGTACAGAAAATAAATGAAGTAAATAGGGCAAGTAAGTAACCATCTACGTGAAATACAAGTGAGAGTATCACGAGTACTCAGGCTGAGCCACTACAAGCTCTGTGTCGGGGAGCCGGTAGCGGTAATAACACGTAATGTGCCTAGCTCTGCTACGAGAGTCTACGGCCTCACAATAGTAGTAGATATATATATAAAACAGCCTGTAGCCTGTGTGTCTCTCCCCACCCAATGTAACCACGCATCTCATGACCATAATGTCTCATGTCCATGTCAAACGGGATCATAGCTAATGCAACCAGTCATAATGTATCTAAGAATATAATATCTCTGTCAAGTCATGTATCCTATACAGAATCACCATTAATATCTCAGGAAGATCATGTCTCATGAATAGTGTCAAGTGTCCTGGGTCATAGTGTACTAGGTAAGACAAGTACGAGAATATAAAGTGTCATGAATGTCCATCTCTAGATGACAATACACAACGCCGCGTACGGTGTTGGCACCCGACTATTAATCGGATGCTAAGTAAGTCACACGGTCCTAGGTTAAGCATGCACAATAATGTATAAATAAGTCAAGGAAAATATGTAACAATACTGCAGAGTTTGGCAAGGTACACTTGCCTGGGGTTTGAATACAACAGCTGTCCCTGTATCAGTGGATCCTGCAGGTACTCCTCCAAAAGCTAAATTGGACGCTTGGTCGCCCCATGAGACCAGATCTCTTCCAAGCTATAGGATGTGCAAGTCCAAGTGAAAAAGATTTATCAGGCCATTGCATCATTGGCGTAATGTGTGTACCTCTTCTATTCTTGCACGAGAAGCTAAATTTGGTTTCTCCTGGATATCGACCTTGAGTTTGGAGCAAGCCACCACAAACAGGAAGGAAAGCACTTGTCGTCAACCTCTGACCATCCACATATGTTAGCTGACCACTCGGGAACTGCAAATCCACAAATGAACAAGTAACTGGATTGAGACAGATCATTGACATTAATAGCCACCTTCTGTATTTTGACCATAAAGCTGGACAGAGTGAATGCATCCCCTTCTTGCGATCATAACCATACCAAAGTAAGTGTTGCTTGGACAAATGAACTGGCAAAAGTAATGTCGAGTCATAAACAAAAAGTACAGGTCCAAGTTGGACAAGGAAAAGAGGTGCATTCTGGTTGCCAGAAGTTGAACCACCACTTGGTGTCTCTATTCTCTAAAGGTCTCCCCTTGCAACTAAAGAACTTTCAATGTCTAGGCTCCTGCTATCATATGTCGATGTAATATTGATGCTACCCCGTGCCCTCCCAAAACGGCCGAACACGTCGAATCGAAGTCGATTTCCTCCTCATCGTCAGCCTCCTGCGACCTCCCCTTCCTCAACACCTCATGGTTCCCGATCGCCGTGATGCCGAAATCGGAGGCATCACCGTCCCTCCTCATCCTGGTCACCGTACCTGCCATGAGCGGAGGATACTTCGACCGAAACGGCGGCGGGAGCTGTCGAAAGAACTGCTGGAGCATTTCGTTTAAGCTCGCACCGAACTGAGCCCCAGCCCGGCCAATCTTGGTGCCGACGTCGAATATAGCCGACACCCTGCCGGCGGCGGCGGAGGATGAGGAGATTAGGGTTTCGGCGATGAGCCCGGTGAGCCCCTGGGCGAGGCGGTCGGCCAGGTCCTGGCCGTGGCTGTGGAACTCCTCCCATGGCTCGAGTGCTCGCTCAGTCGACATCGCCGAAGAAATTAGGGTTTCGATGGAGCGGAGAAGAGGAGAAGGAGGGTGGCGGCCAGGGGAGAAGAGTAGGAGTCGGCTGAACTCTATTTTAGGTTTTGGGATTTTTGGTTTCACTTAGAAAAAGGAAAAGAATATCATTATATATTTATACATGTAGAATTTGGGCTTGGGTTTGACCTAGGATTTGGGCTTGGTCAATGCTCATTGGGCTTGGGTTTGGCTCTCATGGGGATGTTGGGTGTTTGGCACGGGTTTAATTCGGGTTAATTCTTCAATAGTTTTCAGGGCTTTAAAAATGATTTCGGAGTCCAATAAATTCGCAGAAAATTACCCTATGTCCAGTTTTCCATTTTACGCCATAAAATATTATTTTCCTAATATTTTAATATTAATTAGCATCATCTAAAAATCCTTTAATCACATCCTTAGTTTTAATTTCCAAAAATTACAGAAAAACTGTGAGAAATGTATTTAAAAATTTTGAAAAAAAATGAGGGGGCTTACAATCTACCCAACTTATAAAAATTACGTCCTCGAAATTAAAATTAAGCCATGGTAGAAGACAAGGATGGTATGAGATTTGTATTGGTTAAAATGCAAGGCTAGGTTTAACGGAGTGGGCGAAGTTGCATGTTGCACATTCCAAAAATCATGGGAAAAATCCATATGAGCGAAAAATTGGTTTCTTTCGGTGTCATGGCAATGAGGTGGACACCTAATTGCTTTTTTGCATAAAAGTGCCCAACCATTGAAACGTTGCACAAAGATGGAAATGGAGGATGGGCATGACTAGGACAAGGATGTAGAATTTGTATGAAGGCAGTGACTAATGAATTGCTCCAATTATTGTAGCAATGGTAAGGTGTGCCAAGTGATACCATGTTGTAAACTAAATAAAAATACCGTATTCTATTTCTAAGTGGATTCGAGCTAGCCTCAGTCTCACTATCTAAGCCAAGTAGGTCAAATTCTTAGGTGAGGGGGTTTCACAATCCAGCCAACTTAAGACAATGTCGTCCTCAAAATTAAAATAAGGCATAATTTATTGATCCTTCATGTACATAAGGCAAGTCAATCGCAATCTCCATACGATAATTAAAATCCTAATCATATCCATCGCAATCACTTCAAGGTTAAGATGACCACTGATCCAATCAAAATTCAACCTGTGGCTATCTCTTCTCGCTTTTTCAAATTATCCACATCCAAATTTAAATTAAATCCATATAACATCTTCAAGATTTAAATACGCATATAAATTTTTGTATGCTTCAACTTTTTAAATTTTATTCACATCCTCAATATTTCAAATAGGTAGTCCAACCATCAAATTTTAATTCTTAATTCAAATCATCAAATTGAAAAATAATTTAATGCAGTCCACCAATGTTCAAATCTGAAATTCTATATTTATCCTCCAAATTCAAATTGATGATTCTACCTTCATTGTTTAAAAATTTAAATCATGTACTTAAGGTATAAATATTGGGTCCTCAATATCAATTCATAATTCTCCATCATCTTAGTCATTCTTTTAAATTTCTCAAAATTAAAATGGCTTGAACCTCTCCCAATCTAATCTTACTCGATCACAATCTAAAAGAAATTCCTCTCGAGTTGACAATGCACTGCTACCCAACTTAGAATTTACCCATCTATCACATAAGGCTATATACCTTAAGAAAAATATTCCTTAATATAATTACTCATGTCATTCAATCCTCAAAACTTTAATGCGATTATATCACTTATGATATGTCCTTAATTACGGAAGAATAATCCTCAAATATGTGATCGGCCTATGGGATATATCTAGTACTCTCTGTGTATCAAACTTATACCAAGTACGAGGTTTCATCTTTCCGAAATAAGGGAAGACGGAGATCAATAATAAAGAGTTCAAGGGCAAGGTAATAGATTAGAAGTATCGGAATCAAGGCGTTTAAAGAATTCAATGGGAATTGTTAAGGCAGTTGTGGACTGAAATCCTATTTTGGGCAATTTCTATTCACCTGCTCGTATTAGTACAGTTATGTAACCGATACGATCTGCTCAGACATATCTAAAGGGCAAGTTCATTCGTCCACTAATCACTAGATATCTCAATCCACATAAAGTAGTTATACGAAGGGCGAACCACGCGTACTATGGTTGATCAGACCATAATACACTGATTCTGAAATGTATTATTGTGGGCCTCCCCAATAATACATATGTCATGAACAAGCTCGATAAAGAATAAGCTTGCAAAACTAGGCTATAGAATAGCAACATAAGTCAAGGTAGTATATGAAATATAAGTACGCTAGATGATGATGAAAGAAGGTACAAATTATTCAAGTTCACAAAATAAAACAAAATAAGCAACATTAATAAAAGACTCTACAATCTCTACAGTTATCATACAACTTCCTTGTCTAAGTCGCTAGTCGACCAAACAGGGGCAAGGACCTCTAACTTCTATTGTCTGAATAAATACTGTCATCTTTTGCTAGCATACAATTAATGTCATTCAGTTACACCGCCTTGATGGGTCAAGTGGACTATATGGTACTATATTGTGAGGCATACTACCCAACTTATAAAAATTAAACTAATACTGTGACCGTCTTAAGAGGATCCTGTAAAATAACCTTGCACATGTAATTAAAACAGAAACTCTTATTAGGGTATATGAGGAAGATCTTAGTACTTATTAGGGTCTCTTATTATATTATATAGGTAAGTGTCACCTTAAGTCTTAATAATAGTACTCATAGGTCATGTGTCAATAGCAAGAATGGACAGGTTACTAGTCTCAAAGGAAAGAAAAGATAACTTGTATTGAGGTGGGGGTACAAATTACGTGATTTAACACTAAGGGATAATCATCGGGTCACAATCTACAAGATTAACTCAAACTTATCGAACTCTAACTACCAAGCACAAAATTTTCAATTTTAAGACTACAACTATAATCCTAGCAAACTATGGGTCCTTAACAGGGAATAAAATTACTGGGCCTACTATCAAAAGTGGCAGGTGGCACAATTGAAAGACGGAGGAAAGAAGAACATAATTTAGTCGTTGCACATTAGCGAATGTTAAGGTCGCAGATGAACAACATAGGAAATTGAAATATGGGGCTCTAGATAATATCATGGTTTACTAAGGTGAAGGTGGCGAGCAATTCTCCGTGTTTGAGGTATGATCTCAAGGGGAAGGTCATACTCGTTGCTCTGGGCTTCCTGAGGTACTGTCTACTAATATCACGACAAGAACCTATATCCTAACACTATCTCTCTATGCACATTAGGTTCAGTCCTAACATTCGATCTCAGATTCCTATTGGTTCCTCAAGACTGTGGTCAACCACTAGGGTCAAACATTATGGTAAAACTTCTAACTAACTCTAGTAGTGTCTATACTACTCTTAAGTCTTCATAATACATCAGGGGGGTAATGGTAAACCAATTCTAGAGATAAGAAATTCTATGGTTCACTAGATATTCTAAACTTAATGGGGTGTCAATACTCTAGTGGTACTCTTAATAGGAATGTTACCTTACTTATCATTCTATCAACAGGGACTTCTATATTCTAAGAGAAAGCTACACTCAAGGAACTAATGAGAAGGCACATGAATCAAGCAGGATGCAGTTATTCAACGAAATAGATTGGAAGGAGGAGGAGAAGTCATAGTCAGTTGTGGATGAGATCCTATACTCTATTCCTATTTGCAGGCTTGCTCGGTCCCTAAGTTGAAACCGAACAATTTAGTCGTAGACCTGCATGGTCCACCACAAAAACTATGTCACGCCCCAGTCCCAAAATGCCGAGGGACCAGATACGTGGCAATGGCCAGCAGCACGCACCGATGGACAAGCCCAATTTAATGGATCCATCAGGGCATACTTAAGCTGTAAAACAAGTCTACGACAATATGGCACCACTAATCTCATCCACACAAGATATAAATATGATCCCCAGAATATAAGGAATGTAAATCATCAACCAGTCTCAACAAAGTGCTTCGGGGAACAACCCGATAATTATCTGATACAATGGTTCAACAGACCAAAATATAAATGACTGAAATAAAGTAAATACTGAGCATGAAACATGGATGCTCAGGAAAAGTCTTCAGCTAACACCTCGTCCTCGGGTGTCGGTACAGCTCCTGTATCTGTTTCTGCTCCGGTCCCGTATACCTCGGGATAGATCTTGTCTGCAAATCCTGGAGACATAATCCATTCCAGGTCCTCAGGGGACATAGCAAGGTACAGAAAATACAAGCCAAGATAAATGCAGTGCAGAAAATAAATAAAGTAAATAGGGCAAGTAAGTAACCATCTATGTGAAATACAAGTGAGAGCATCACGAGTACTCAGGCTGAGCCACTTCAAGCTCTGTGTCGGGGAGCCGGTAGCGATAATAACACGTAATGTGCCTAGCTCTGCTACGAGATTCTACGGCCTCACAATAGTAGTAGATATATATATGAAACAGCCTATAGCCTGTGTGTCTCTCCCCATCCAATATAACCATGCATCTCATGACCATAACGTCTCATGTCCATGTCAAGCGGGATCATAGATAATGCAACCAGTCATAATGTATCTAAGAATATAGTATCTCTGTCAAGTCCTGTATCCTATACAGAATCACCATGAATATCTCAGGAAGATTATGTCTCATGAATAGTGTCAAGTGTCCTGGGTCATAGTGTACTCGGTAAGACAAGTACGAGAATATAAAGTGTCACGAATGTCCATCTCTAGATGATAATACACAATGCCGCGTACGGTGTTGGCACCCGACTATTAATCGGACGCTAAGTAAGTCACACGGTCCTAGGTTAAGCATGCACAACAATGTATAAATAAGTCAAGGAAAATATATAACAATACTGCAGAGTTTGGCAAGGTACACTTGCTTGGGGTTTGAATACCAACAGCTGTCCCTGTATTAGTGGATCCTGCAGGTACTCCTCCAAAAGCTAAATTGGACGCTTGGTCGCACCATGAGACCAGATCTCTTCCAAGCTATAGGATATGCAAGTCCAAGTGAAATAGATTTATCAGGCCATTGCATTATTGGCGTAATGTGTGTACCTCTTCTATTCTTGTACGAGAAGCTAAATTTGGTTTCTCCTGGATATTGACCTTTAGTTTGGAGCAAGCCACCACAAACAGGAAGGAAAGCACTTGTCGTCAACCCCTGACCATCCACATATTTTAGCTGACCACTCGGGAACTGCAAATCCACAATTGAACAAGTAACTGGATTGAGACAGATCATTAACATTAATAGCCACCTTCTGTGTTTTGACCATAAAGCTGGACAGAGTGAATGCATCCCCTTCTTGCGATCATAACCATACCAAAGTAAGTGTTGCTTGGACAAATGAACTGGCAAAAGTAATGTCGAGTCATGAACAAAAAGTATAGGTCCAAGTTGGACAAGGAAAAAAGGTGCATTCTGGTTGCCAGAAGTTGAACCACCACTTGGTGTCTCTATTCTCCAAAGGTCTCCCCTTGCAACTAAAGAACTTTCAATGTCTTGGCTCCTGCAATCATATGTCGATGTAATATTGATGCTACCCTGTGCCCTGGCCGTGGCGGTGGATCTCCTCCCATGGCTCGAGCGCTCGCTCAGTCGACATCGTCGAAGAAATTAGGGTTTCGATGGAGCGGAGAAGAGGAGAAGGAGGGTGGTGGCCAGGGGAGAAGAGTAGGAGTCTGCTGAACTCTATTTTAGGTTTTGGGATTTTTTGGTTTCACTTAGAAAAAGGAAAAGAATATAATTGTATATTTATACATGTAGGATTTGGGCTTGGGTTTGACCTAGGATTTGGGCTTGGTCAATGCTCATTGGGCTTGGGTTCGACTCTCATGGGGATGTTGGGTGTTTGGCACGGGTTTAATTCGGGTTAATTCTACAATAGTTTTCAGGGCTTTAAAAATGATTCCGGAGTCCAATAAATTCGTAAAAAATTACCCTATGCCCAGTTTTCTATTTTACGCCATAAAATATTATTTTCCTAATATTTTAATATTAATTAGCATCATCTAAAAATCCTTTAATCACAAAATTCCTTAGTTTTAATTTCTAAAAATTACAGAAAAACTGTGAGAAATGTATTTAAAAATTTTGAAAAAAAATCAGGGGGCTTACAATCTACCCAACTTATAAAAATTTCGTTCTCGAAATTAAAATTAAGCCACGGTAGAAGACAAGGATGGTATGAGATTTGCATTGGTTAAAATACAAGGCTAGGTTTAACGGAGT
Source organism: Iris macrosiphon (assembly GCA_036927795.1). NCBI lineage: Eukaryota > Viridiplantae > Streptophyta > Magnoliopsida > Asparagales > Iridaceae > Iris > Iris macrosiphon. The sequence goes on from JAYESA010000016.1 coordinate 20,834,947, forward strand.
GGGCGAAGTTGCATGTTGCACATTCCAAAAATCATGGGAAAAATCCATATGAGCGAAAAATTGGTTTCTTTCGGTGTTATAGCAATGAGGTGGACACCTAATTGCTCTTTTGCATAAAAGTGCCCAACCATTGAAACGTTGCACAAAGATAGAAATGGAGGATGGGCATAACTAGGACAAGGATATGGAATTTGTAGGAAGGCAGTGACTAATGAATTGCTCCAATTATCGTAGCAATGGTAAGGTGTGCCAAGTGATACCATGTTGTAAACTAAATAAAAATACCGTATTCTATTTCTAAGTGGATTCGAGCTAGCCTCAGTCTCACTATCTAAGCCAAGTAGGTCAAATTCTTAGGTTAAGGGGTTTCACAATCCAGCCAACTTAAGACAATGTCGTCCTCAAAATTAAAATAAGGCATAATTTATTGATCCTTCATGTACATAAGGCAAGTCAATCGCAATCTTCTTGCGATAATTAAAATCCTAATCATATCCATCGCAATCACTTCAAGGTTAAGATGACCACTGATCCAATCAAAATTCAACCTGTGGCTATCTCTTCTCGCTTTTTCAAATTATCCACATACAAATTTAAATTAAATCCATATAACATCTTCAAGATTTAAATACGCATATAAATTTTTGTATGCTTCAACTTTTTAAATTTTATTCACATCCTCAATATTTCAAATAGGTAGTCCAACCATCAAATTTTAATTCTTAATTCAAATCATCAATAATTTAATGCAGTCCACCAATGTTCAAATCTGAAATTCTTTATTTATCCTCCAAATTCAAATTGATGATTCTACCTTCATTGTTTAAAAATGTAAATCATGTACTTAAGGTATAAATATTGGGTCCTCGATATCAATTCATAATTCTCCATCATCTTAGTCATTCTTTTAAATTTCTCAAAATTAAAATGGCTTGAACCTTTCCCAATCTAATCTTACTCGATCACAATCTAAAAGAAATTCCTCTTGAGTTGACAATGCACTGCTACCCAACTTAGAATTTACCCATCTATCACATAAGACTATATAACTTAAGAAAAATATTCCTTAATATAATTACTCATGTCATTCAATCCTCAAAACTTTAATGCCGATTATATCACATATGATATGTCCTTAATTACGGAAGAATAATCCACAAATATGTGATCGGCCTATGGGATATATCTAGTACTCTCTGTGTATCAAACTTATACCAAGCACGAGGTTTCATCTTTTCGAAATAAGGAAAGACGGAGATCAATAATAAAGAGTTCAAGGGCGAGATAATAGATTAGAAGTATCAGAATTAAGGCGTTTAAAGAATTCAATAGAAATTGTCAAGGCAGTTGTGGACTGAAATCCTATTTTGGGCAATTTCTATTCACCTGCTCGTATTAGTACAGTTATGTAACCGATACGATCTGCTCAGACATATCTAAAGGGCAAGTTCATTCGTCTACTAATCACTAGATATCTCAATCCACGTAAAGTAGTTATACGAAGGGCGAACCACGCGCACTATGGTTGATCAGACCATAATACACTGATTCTGAAATGTATTATTGTGGGCCTCCCCAATAATACATATGTCATGAACAAGCTCGATAAAGAATAAGCTTGCAAAACTAAGCTATAGAATAGCAACATAAGTCAAGATAGTATATGAAATATAAGTACGCTAGATGATGATGAAAGGAGGTACAAATTATTCAAGTTCATAAAATAAAACAAAATAAGCAACATTAATAAAAATTCTACAATCTCTACAGTTATCATACAACTTCCTTGTCTAAGTCGCTAGTCGACCAAACAGGAGCAAGGACCTCTAACTTCTATTGTCTGAATAAACACTGTCATCTTTTGCTAGCATACAATTAATGTCATTCAGTTATACCGCCTTGATGGGTCAAGTGGACTATATAGTACTATATTGTGAGGTATACTACCCAACTTATAAAAATTAAACTAATACTATGACCGTCTTAAGAGGATCCTGTAAAATAACCTTGCACATGTAATTAAAACAGAAACTCTTATTAGGGTATATGAGAAAGATCTTGGTACTTATTAGGGTCTCTTATTGCATTATATAGGTAAGGATCACCTTAAGTCTTAATCATAGTGCTCATAGGTCATGTGTCAATAGCAAGAATGGACAGGTTACTAGTCTCAAGGGAAAGAAAAGATAACTTATATTGAGGTGGGAGTACAAATTACGTGATTTAACACTAAGGAATAATTATCGGGTCACAATCTACAAGATTAACTCAAACTAATCGAACTCTAACTACCAAGCACAAAATTTTCAATTTCAAGACTACAGCTATAATCCTAGCAAACTATGGGTCCTTAACAGGGAATAAAATTACTGGGCCTACTATCAAAAGTGGCAGGTGGCACAATTGAAAGACGGAGGAAAGAAGAATATAATTTAGTCGTTGCGCATTAGCGAATGTTAAGGTCGCAGATGAACAACATAGGAAATTGAAATATGGGGCTCTAGATAATATCATGGTTTACTAAGGTGAAGGTGGCGAGCAATTCTCCGTGTTTGAGGTATGATCTCAAAGGGAAGGTCATACTCGTTGCTCTGGGCATCCTGAGGTACTGTCTGCTAATATCACGACAAGAACCTATGTGTCTCTCCCCACCCAATATAACCATGCATCTCATGACCATAACGTCTCATGTCCATGTCAAGCAGGATCATAGCTAATGCAACCAGTCATAATGTATCTAAGAATATAGTATCTCTGTCAAGTCCTGTATCCTATACAGAATCACCATGAATATCTCAGGAAGATCATGTCTCATGAATAGTGTCAAGTATCCTGGGTCATAGTGTACTCGGTAAGACAAGTACGAGAATATAAAGTGTCACGAATGTCCATCTCTAGATGATAATACACAACGTCGCGTACGGTGTTGGCACCCGACTATTAATCGAACGCTAAGTAAGTCACACGGTCCTAGGTTAAGCATGCACAACAATGTATAAATAAGTCAAGAAAAATATATAACAATACTGCAGAGTTTGGCAAGGTACACTTGTCTGGGGTTTGAATACCAACAGCTGTCCCTGTATCAGTGGATCATGTAGGTACTCCTCCAAAAGCTAAATTGGACGCTTGGTCGCATCATGAGATCAGATCTCTTCCAAGCTATAGGATATACAAGTCCAAGTGAAAAAGATTTATCAGGCCATTGCATCATTGGCATAATGTGTGTACCTCTTCTATTCTTGCACGAGAAGCTAAATTTGGTTTCTCCTGGATATCGACCTTGAGTTTGGAGCAAGCCACCACAAATAGGAAGGAAAGCACTTGTCGTCAACCCCTGACCATCCACATATGTTAGCTGACCACTCGGGAACTGCAAATCCACAAATGAACAAGTAACTGGATTGAGATAGATCATTGACATTAATAGCCACCTTCTGTGTTTTGACCATAAAGCTGGACAGAGTGAATGCATCCCCTTCTTGCGATAATAACCATACCAAAGTAAGTGTTGCTTGGACAAATGAACTGGCAAAAGTAATGTCGAGTCATGAACAAAAAGTATAGGTCCAAGTTGGACAAAGAAAAGAGGTGCATTCTGGTTGCCAGAAGTTGAACCACCACTTGGTGTCTCTATTCTCCAAAGGTCTCCCCTTGCAACTAAAGAACTTTCAATGTCTTGGCTCCTGCTATCATATGTCGATGTAATATTGATGCTACCCTGTGCCCTCCCAAAACGGTCGAACACGTCGAATCGAAGTCGATTTCCTCCTCATCGTCAACCTCCTGCGACCTCCCCTTCCTTAATACCTCATGGTTCCCGATCGTCGCGATGCCAAAATCGGAGGCATCACCGTCCCTCCTCATCCTGGTCACCGTACCTGCCATGAGGGGAGGATACTCCGACCAAAACGGCGGTGGGAGCTGTCGAAAGAACTGCTGGAGCATTCCGTTTAAGCCCGCGCCGAACTGAGCCCCAGCCCGGCCGATCTTGGTACCGATATCGAAAATGGCCGACACCCCGTCGGCGGCGGCGGAGGATGAGGACACTAGGGTTTCGGCGATGAGCCCAGTGAGCCCCTGGGCGAGGCGGTCGGCCAGGTCCTGGCCGTGGCGGTGGAACTCCTCCCATGGCTCGAGCGCTCGCTCAGTCGACATCGTCGAAGAAATTAGGGTTTCGATGGAGCGGAGAAGAGGAGAAGGAGGGTGGCGGCCCGGGGAGAAGAGTAGGAGTCGGCTGAACTCTATTTTAGGTTTTAGGATTTTTGGTTTCACTTAGAAAAAGGAAAAGAATATAATTGTATATTTATACATGTAGGATTTGGGCTTGGGTTTGACCTAGGATTTGGGCTTAGTCAATGCTCATTGGGCTTGGGTTCGGCTCTCATGGGGATGTTGGGTGTTTGGCATGGGTTTATTTCGGGTTAATTCTACAATAGTTTTCAGGACTTTAAAAATGATTCCGGAGTCCAATAAATTTGCAGAAAATTACCCTATGCCCAGTTTTCCATTTTACGCCATTAAATATTATTTTCCTAATATTTTAATATTAATTAGCTTCATCTAAAAATTCTTTAATCACAAAATTCTTTAGTTTTAATTTCCAAAAATTACAGAAAAACTGTGAGAAATATATTTAAAAAATTTGAAAAAAATCAGGGGTCTTACATGTTTTGCATTGGGAATCCATCTTCCAATGGGTAATACCCATAAATCTCTCCCTTTAAATTCTGTTATTATTATTTTGTTGACCATTAGGAGCCCACCCATGGATTAGGAATACCCATAGATATGAGAATGAGTTTCTATTGGTTTTTATTATGATTTCTACATAAAGTTGTGCTCCAAATTGGGGTTTTGTGTTGTTGGAGTATTTTCCCTCTATACTTCATTGTAACTAATCATAATAAATATAAATAGATGTGTTTGATATATATTTTATTATTAGTTGGGTAATAGGGAATTTGGCATGTAGATTGGTTGGGTATCATGAGTATCTTAATTTGTGCATATAAAGTGTTTGATACAATCACTAACAGAGAGTGTTGAGAAGGGAGTATGAGAGTGAGTATATAATATGGGTTGGATACTTGTGTATCATTGATTCATGTAAGCATATTTTTGGTGTGAATGTGTGTATTAGTTGGAGAGGGGCACTTGGCCTGCACTCGAGTAAAGTGAATGTATCAAGGTTGGGACTGTTATGCCTAGCAGTGAGGAGAGACAAGTATTCACAGTTGTATCAGTGAAGAGGGCTTGGCAGTGAGGTCAAATATATACCTGGGTATCATTTTTAGTATAAAAATGGACTGCAATAGGGAATTTTGTGTGTGTGTTAAAACGTGGTATCGGAGGGTGTGACCGTGTGGGGGAGTCGGGCAAGGCCAGGAGTGCATACAGTGCACTCTTGTACACTGCAAGGGGGTTAGTTATCACAGTTATGGCTTTGTGCAGGTCTCAGGTTGAGGCATTTATGCATGATAAAACACTTGTGATGCAATAGTCATTTTGCATTTGCAAGCTCGGGTTAAGTGGAAGAGAGTGCAAGGTTGGGGGTATAAGTAGTATTAGTTTGAGGGCAGGAAGTGACTGCTTGTGGGCATCTAATGCACATGGGTATCAGGTGGTGTTGGTGTTCAGTGAGGGTGTGTGATTGTGTGTTTTATTGATACTCAAGTGTCATCTTCCAGTCAACACTTCTAACAGTGGAGTAAAGTCTATGTACAACTTAAGTATAATAGTACTTAGTTAAGGTTTGTAACATATTGCTTAAGATAGTTAGGATGGTGTTAAATTGTTCCTGTGAGTGGAGATTAGCATTAGTGTAGATGTGAGGAGTTGGTGTTTAAGTAGTAGGGCTCGGGTCAGTCCATCTCTTGGACTTTGGCACACTCGAGCAAGGGAAAAGGTCCACAGGTATTGGGGGAAAACTTGGGATTCTATTAAGTAGCTTGATACTAGGGTATAACAATTGGTTTAGGGGTTTGGGGTATTCAGTTGAACCAAGCGGTACCAAATCAGTAGATGGGTAACTAAGTATAGTTGGCCAGTCACGGTATTAGCAAGTATCTAGGTTAGGGTGGATAGACATTATGATACCAGGTATAGTAAGGTTTGAGGTATCTATTGCCTTAAGGACTAGTTGGATAAGGTATTACCCTGATACCAATATATTTATATATAATTTAGGGTGTATATACTAATAACATATAGTATAGCTTATACTAACTAAATATTAACCTAGTTGGTACCAAGTGACCTAGTTTGGACCTAGAAGTCTAACATAGAGCTAGTTAAACCTGTTTATCATTCCATACCACCAATTAGCTTTGATGTTCTAATATATAGGACTCTTGGACTCCAGTTTATTCTCTGTTGACAGTTTATTCTCTATGATATGGTTACATGTATCTTTAGTTTTTTCTTACATTCTAGTATTTTACTCCATCACGTATTTTCTTATACTGCTTTATATTTTTTATCAATATAATCGGAACTGCTATTAGTGTTTATACTTTGCTCCAATTCTGACTGGATAATATTTTTCAGAGAATCTCGAGGACTTTTGTCCCACTCATTATGGACTATGAGTAGATGATGGTTATATCTAGGAGCTTCCGGAGGAGCCACTCCCTATAGAGAAGACACCACCCGCAGTTGCTTAGTTAGCACTTAGTTTATTTGTGTATTGGATTATTCCAAACTTTGAGACTTTGAGTTGTATTATGTTAAAACTTATATTATGTTCAGATAGCTAGACTCTTAGACTCTGACTTGTTTGAGTTATATATTTTTTGTCCCTCATGGTTCTTTACATCTTTATCGTGTCATTTATCTTTCTTATATAGTTATTGTGATTGAGTATATTATGAGTTGATGATTATATATATTTATTGTCCTCTGTTTGGAGTTGAGATATATTGACAGGTTATGATATTATATATTGTGTGAGATTGATAGATAGCTATATTGCCCTAGATAGCGTTCTACTGTCGATGATGTGGCGTAGGCTGGACGTACCCATGACTCGTGCCCAATTTTTGAGTACGGGTCGTGACAAATTTCCCTACCCATTACTTATGCCCAATATCAATATACCTAGACAAATTCTAATGATTAGAACCTTCTAACAAGCCTATTAACGTATATAATAACTAATTAGATGCAATATGAAGGAAATAACTACTATTCGCACAATAAACCCCATTCTACCGACACGTACCATGATGTATCATAATTCGACCTTCCCGTATCCAATTATGGACATGTACCCCAATTAATACATGAATTAATGTCTCTAATACTCAATAGGTCATTCCTCAAACACTTGGTGCACCAAATTAGAATTTCCTCCAATTTGGCCAAAAAATCTACTATAACTATTACAATAGGGACTTCTAGCACCTAGTTCTTCTTTCTAAGGGTGGTCCTTAGATATGGGTGAGTTCCTAAGGGTTCAATACTACAAATTAATCATAAAATTATTAAGAATAGAATATTTTACCTATTGGGAGTCGGATCACAATAAAACTCTTCCAAATGGACACATAAAGATTAGAATGGACACAAGCTCCTAGAAATCACCCCTCCAAGTATTGCTCATTGCAATCCAAGCTCCTAGGCCTCCATGGGAATGAAGTTTATTAGAAATAAAAGTAATTTAAGTAAAAATAGATGGCGATTGGTCTCAAATTGGGGAAGAACTAAATTATGGTTGAATGGAGTAGGAAAATAAAAAAGGAAAGAGGCTACACTCCCTCTTATAGGGCCGGCCTGGTATAGGGTTAGGGTTTGTTATTTGATAATTCTAATATGCCCCTCTAGGTTTCCATGAAGGAATAATTAATTATGAGAAAGAAATCTATTATAATAATAGGGAATATTCTAACCATTCATTAATGAGAAACTAGTTTAAGTCATGACTAGTCTAATTGGTTTAGTGGTGTAGTATGGGTTGAATCAGCACTAAGTTTAAACTAACTAACTAGTACACATGGCAATTAATTATATTAGAACTAATTATAATAATACAATAATAATTATATGAAATAAAAAATATCCCTCTTCCCAGAATTAGGTGGTTACAACTTTCATTGGATTCTTCATTGAGCACGTGCCTCGACTATAGAACATGAAAGTGGATGCCCTCGCTAGTTCAGCAGCTTCGCTGGCCATTCCTTTGAGAAAAAAACATTTGGTTACAGTGATGGGTCAAGAATTGTTCTGTGCCAAGAATAATCTACAAATTGAACATATCTTTGAGGTAAAGTCCTAATTCTGAAGACTGGAGATTTTCTTTTATAGACTATAAAGCCTATAGAATTCTTTCAGATGATCCGAAAGAAGCTACCTCTATTAAAAGATGCTCGCTTCAGTTCTATTATGATGCATCATATAAGACATTGTATCATCGTTCATATGATGGGCTCCTGCTACGATGTCTTTCAGATATTGAAGCAAGACGGGCGCTTCGTGAAGCTCAACGACACTTGTGGGGCCCATCAGCCATGCCCTAAATATAAGACAGACTTAGAAGAATGGGTTACTACTGGCCTACCATGGTTGTAGAAGCCGTAGACTACGCTCGTAAATACAGAGCATGCCAAATTTATGCTGATTTCATCCACCAACCGTTAGAGTTCCTACACTCGACGACTGCATCTTAGCCTTTTAAATCTTGGAACATGGATATTATTGGCCGTATCAACCCACCTGGTATAGGGGCACGAGTAGTGAACAACGCCCAGCCTACGCCGTAGCATCGGCGGTAGAACGTTGTTTGGGTAAACTATCTATCTCGCAATCAAGATATAAATATGCCACCAATGTAATATGAATACTCAATCACAGATCTATAAGATGGAATAAATCATACGAATAAGATAAAGAACAGAAGAGTCACAATACAGCTCACAAGACAAATAATATTTAATGAGTCAGAAATACTAATAAAAAGCTGGAGACAAATCCAGTACAAAAGATCTATCTACTGCGCTACAAGTCCTGGGTCATCTGTCTTAGTCGGGATGAGATCCTCCTGAGACAAGGTCTTTGGCTCTAAGCCTACGACATCCTGAGGCCCGTAGTGAGTGGGGTACCACTCCTCAGTGTCATCTGAAAAAAATATATCCAGTCAGGAAAGGAGTAAAGTACATCTCTAACAACAGTTCTAATAAATTATATAAACTATGTAACAGTAAATAGAGAGAATATACAAGATGCAATATAAAGGTACAAGATATATGCAATAAAGGAATACTGGAAATAAATACAAGAATGAGCATCATAGGAATGAACAAGAAATATTAATACTAAGTGAGTGAGTACCAGCTTTAACATATGATCGGCTTGGGAACTTGCACATGGATTATGGCCTGGTTAATCATACATGCGATATATGATTAATACTATTCAAGGAACAAGACATGCACAAGGAGGGTATGATCACATATCTATACTACATACTCCCCGCCCCCGATTGGTATAGTGGATCCAACCATGGTACGTTATGACACGGGATTCTCTGGGTAGGTAGCAAGTCTCCCCAAGAATCAATGTCTGTATATGTACAAGAAGAACAAGAAATAAGGCTTGCACAAGATACACCATAAATACCAAGGAATAACATCTCATGACGAGATCCAGATATACCAATCCATGTAAACATCGTGTCAAGAAATCAAGGATATCTACAATAAATACAAGGGACATAGAGGATATCATAAATGAGAAACTATTAGAGAATGTACTGGCCTAAAATTCGGTAAACAGTATCAAAGATGTCCGGTGCGGTACCTCGAAGACCTAATATTGAATATTATATCAATACAAGGTTTTGGAATAAAAATAAGTTAAACTAGTCAACTTCTAGGTCATAAAGCCATTTCTAAGTCAAAACAGTCAAACTAGGTCACTCTAGGTCAAATTGGTCAAATTTGGTCAAACTAACTATTTCTAGGTTGTATGAGTCTCTCTCTAGGATATTGGGTTCATACACTATGTAACTAGGCTATACTAGCTATACTAGGATACTAGGAAACCAACAAGATACCGTATCATAAGATACGCAATTTATTGATTATAAAAATATTATAATATGTATATAAAACAACAATATATAATACTCCTAACTAAACTAATGCTAAGTGGATACCTTGGCTTTGAACCAAAAGCGGTATCACACCACCTACACTCTATCTTGATATGCAAATCCAATACCTTGACATTACCTTAGTATCACAAGGTAATTCAATTCTAATATATAACTACTACCCATACACCTCACTATACATTAATATGTATTTAAACTTATAACAATATTATACTAAACTAATATACCAACATACCCCTTGATATTTAATACTCGTACCCAAGATATCTCACTTTTATTACCTTGGTGCACCCCAAGGTCATCTAGAAATAATGCTAACTAATTTTAACTATGTATATATAAATCTCATATATATTATATACCAACTTATTTATAATATATACATAACTACTAGCTTATTAATATAAACTAATTAATATATATATATATATATATATATATATATATATATATATATATATATGCACTAATGTACTAGCTTAGCTTATCAATTAAATTAACTAGCTTATCTATATATACATATCTAGTTAATTTATTTGATAAGCTAAGCTAGTAAATTAGTATATATATATATATAAACTAACTTAATAACATATCAATAAGCTATAGCTTATTGAAAAGCTGTTGTCGCTGCTTACAGCCACTGCTGCTTACTGCTTTTGCTACAGCTGCTGCTTCCTGCTTCTGCTTACTGTTGCTGCTTCTGCTTCTGCTGCCTATTTGTTGCTTCTTTCAGATACTACTTTTCTATTGCTTCTCTCAGCTTTTCTCCCACTGCTTATTATTGCTTTTCTTCACAGTTTTTATTGTTTTTTACTGTTTTTCCATTGTTTCTTCTTCCCTCAAGCTCACACACATAAATACACATCTCATATATATATATATATATATATATATATATATATATATATATATATTAGAGAAGCACATGAACTTCTACTCTCCCATGATCACCAATACATCAACATGAATTATGGATCAAACATATAAATATATATACACATATACCTCACATAATAATTATAATTACAATATTATAATATCTATAATTGAATTAAATTATAAAGAACAAACACGTAAAGTGCATCACACCCGTATCACACTAGCTCTATGATACGCTTGCAATACGGCTCCACCACACAACCAAACATATCTCAACGGACACGAGTAAGTCTAAAATAATAATTATGAACAATACGAAGAGCTAACTACTCATCTACGTGTCCGTATCAAATGTGACATGCTCAAACCCCCGTTTCAAAGAAAAACCCCCAAATCAACTCGTAGCTCCAAATTGTCGGGATACGGCCTATACGTATCCTATTATAGACACAAAACTAGCTACACACAATCAAACATATGTCAATTTGGTCTAATTGACCTACTGACAAACACAAGTTGTGTCAATCTCGGAATTCTTCCAAAATTGACATAAAATACCACATAACTTTCTCCATAGGCCTCCTATGAACCTAATTCCAATTCCTATCGGTAGCCTTAGCATATGGGGTGGTTCCTAATAATTAAAATACAGATTTAGAGTCTAATTAGAGGAGAAAAACTGAATTGTACCTATTGGGAGATGGATTCCCAATGAAACCTTCAAATTGAGTGAAAAGAGCCTTCAACTTGTAGATCTTTACTTCTCCTTGGTTTTTTCTTGTAGATCCTTACTTCAATAGCCTCCAATGATGATTTGGAAAGGAATTGGAAAGAAATTTGGGTGGAATTTGGTTTGGGAATAAAAAAATTTGGAAAAAAATTCTAGATCTAGATTTAAAATAAAAAATAAAGAGAGAAAAACTTTCCCTCCATTAGTATATGGCCGGCCCTTTTTTCCCCTTCTCAATCTACTATAAAATGTCTATAATACCCCTTGGGGCTTCTCATGAAAAAAAATTAAGGAAGGAAGGTTCTAGTCTAATTGGTTTAACTTAATTAATCATCCTCCTAATGATTGGGCTTCTTATTGGGCTCAATTCTAACTAGAATTAAATGTTGGTCCATGGATCTAATATAAACTAGTTATGTCCACTAACACAAGTCCAAAATAATAAACTAACATTTAACAATAAATAAGTAATACAATAAATAAATTTACAACATGCACAATATTTAATTAATTATGAAAGGACCAAAATATCCCTTCCTAAAAAATATGGTAGTGACACATCTAGAGGTCATCGGTTCATTCTAGCATTCACCGATTATTTCTTCAAGTGGACGAAAGTCATGTCGTTCATCGAAGTGAAGACATCTAATATGATTAGCTTCATCATACATTATGTCATTTATCGCTTTGATGTTCCTCGGAGGATAATTTATGATAATGGACTATAGTTTGCTAGCCAGGCAATTTATCGATTCCTCGACAATAATTTGATTCAAAATGTTGCATCTATATCGTACAACCCTACAACCAATGGCTTAGCAGAAGCCTTCAACAAAACTATAATCAAGCTCCTCAAGAAGTATGTTTCGTCCAACAAGCATGATTGGAATAAGAATCTTGGAGAATGCTTATGGGCTTACCGGAATACGGTACGGACATCCATTGGCAGTACGTCATATTCTCTGGTCTACAGGTGTGAGGTGATTCTTTCTCTTAAAATCCAAATCTCTTCTCTCAGGATACCTCTAGATAACGAGCTAACTATCGAAAATAATGATAGTTTCGACTTCAAGAGTTGGAAGCCTTGGATGAGAAGAACTTGCATGCTCAATAGCGCATTAAGCTATATCAAGCAACTCTAGATCTTTCAACAGAAAAGTCAAAGAAAGAATATTCCAAGTCGGTGATCTTATCTTGACGGTAAGAAGGCTAATGATCAAGAAACATAAAAGAAAAAGGAAATTCCAAGCCAAATGGGAGGGCCTTTTCATAGTAAAATTAGTATATTCCAGCGGTGCATACATGCTAGCAAATCTAAATGAATATTTGCTGATGATGCCGATCAATGGCAAATTCCTCAAAATATACTATGTCTAAGCTAGGCTTATACTTTCTATCCCAGCAGGTCATTTATAAATGCACAATATTTGTATTTACATTATTCCATCCCTAGTAATGTAAATGTACAGCGTGTCATTTATTCCTCGATAGTTCATTTATTGTAAAATCTATTATCTGTATTCAAGAGTCTTGGATACATTATGGATAATGGATCCACCTTAAAACTTCTCTCTTACAGTGTGGTTAGAGAATTTTATTTCCAACGCTAACCCCCAAAAGAATTAGTGAAATTCTTTGTCGCCTCAAACTATTACCTGTATTCAAAATTCTTGAATATGTTATAGATAATAGGTCCCCAAAATTCTCCATCGAATTAATCCCCAAATCTTATGAAACATTCTCGTTGAAATCAATCAAGATAAAATCTCCTCGAAAAAATTACTATGTTCTTAGAACCCAGTTGTTCTAAGGATATCCTATTTCTAATTCCTAGTCAGATTGGAAATATCTAGACTTCTTTTCCAACTTGGAAAAGATATTTAGTTCACGTCCATATTACCTCCGAACTATTTTTTCTTATCTTTTTCGACTAGGATGAAGTATTTTCAATAATATTTCACGTCCATATCACCTCTGAAATATCTCCTCATTTTTTTCCAGTAAAATAAGATTTCCAAAGGGAACAATCATGTCCACATTACCTATGTATTATTTTCTTGCAAAAATTTATCCCCTATAAAGTTATATTTTGCCATGTCCATATCACCTCTGAGCAGATATATTCATTGGTGTCTTGATTAAGAAGCCTGTCACATCCATATTATCTCTGATAGTGTTATTTCGCTTTAACTTATAAGTCCACAATATAAAAATATACAAATAGTCATCGCCAAAATCTAAGAACTTTATTCATTGCAAAAGATAGTCGGATTACAAAATGAGGAGGTTAGTGTAAAAAAATATGACGAGACCAAAAACCCTCTATGTTATCTGGGCTTTGCCGGAAGATCATTGACAATCCTTCGCAGCCGAGCCTGTTGCTACTCCTTCTAATGCTCGGCTACCTCCCTTGCTTTACTTATTCGAGCCTCCACTTCCTCGTACTTGGTCAAAGGGGTGTATATCTCTGTGATGTTATTCCAGGACTCGTCGAGTTCAGCCTTGGTTTTTACGAGAGACATAAGCTTGTTACCATTAAGTCATGATGAGATGACTCCTCACCGTGTTTATCCTTTATTACCGCTAACTTCCCCTAAGACTCTCTGATGAAATTTTCCAGTTGGACTATCTCAGAAGAATATTTATCTTGAGTAGACTCGTGTTGAAGGAACATGGAATTGGTGTCATTCAGTTCAGTTATCAGCAGAGCACTATTATCCTCATTCATCCTCTTTTGATCATCAAAGTTTGTTTTCTCTGCTTTAAACCTTATAGTGATTGCCTCATACTCTGTCTGGATAAGAGAAGCGAGATTTCCTTCACTAAGCTGCAGGTATTCGTTAATCGACTGTTCGAGTCTAGACAAAACATGCTTCAACTTTGTGGCATGTTCCTCGCCCTTGCAAGTCCCGATGGTTTCAATAGTGGAGGAGACCATCCTTTTTATCTCATTACAAGCCAAATTCTTATCAAGCACTAGCCTTAAGATACAGGCCAACATCCTATAGAAAGCGCTCGTTTGGATCTTAACTACGTCGCTAAGGTAGTTGTCAGAGCTGGGAATTGCAGCTACCGCAGCTAATCCTCTTCCCTGAGAACGGAACACTAATGTGGTCACTGTGATAGCCTCAGTGCTCTGAGCGACGATTTATGGTCCCATTACTGAAGATGCCTTGCCTCGATCAACAGAGGGTACCGACAGTTCAGCATGGGACGAAACCACTGTAGAAGCGGTTAAAGCAGTTGTTTCTTCCACTTCCTCGGTAACACTAGTGGTTTTCTCAATAGTTTCAGACACGAGATGGACTTCAGGTTGGATTTAATCACCTTCTCTATATGCTCAGGGAGGGTTTCCTCATGAAGGGCTTACTCATTAGTCTTCACACCTATAATTTATCAATGTAAAAAATTAGTGGACTGAATGTTGAGATGAAACTGCAAATCAAAGTCAAATGAATAAATGACACCTTGGCTTATGCTAGCTTGGGTTGTCATTGCAAAGATTTGTGATAATGAAGCCTGCAGTGCAAGGACTTGTGATATATAAAGGACAGAAAAGTACGTACCTGACCCAACTAGTATATATTCGTTTGGTGAATGACCCTCCAAGGAATTTCTTAAGTCTGCAAGAGAAACCTCTATCTGAGGGGAGCTAGCATTAAGAAGTATGTCGTAATAATCTCTTACTTCCATTTCCACCTACGACATTATAGCACCCGTGTCAGTGTGTGGGATTGCTCCCTCAAAATCTGCCACAGCTGCATCGGTCTTAGGTTGCAGACGGTCGAACGATTCTTCTCTTTAGGAAGTATTAGCCAGGGTAGTTGAAATTATTTCTACCACGACATCTTCTCTATCAAAGTAGGCCAGAGTAGTATGGCTTTCCTTGGTGATTATAGTAGGCGGCAAAAGACCAGATGACCTAGGAGCTATGAATGCAATTGGCATCAGCAGCTGAGCTACAGCATCAAGAATGGGGTCTACCTCAAGTGTTTGAGAAGTCAAGATATTCGCTTCCATAACAATTGAGGTAGGAACTGTTGTACTGGCTCCCACGTTAGTAGTAGGAAGGGGAACTGACATGCTGATCCTTGTGACAGATGTTGAAGCAATTGATGGTCCAGCTTTGTGAGACTCTGTCTTACAGTATCTATATCGGTATACGGATACATATTTTATATGCATATTTTGTTTTTTTGGATTTTATAGGATTTTAGAAACTCAAAAATTGAAACTTTACTACCTGACCGGTATACTGACGGTATACTACAGTATACCGACGGTATACCGATCCTGAAGATATTTGTTTTACTTTTTAAGATTTCTCTATAAATAGTGCTTGATTTATTTTATTTCTCTTTTCTCTTTCTATTTCTCTTTCTTCTCTCCGCCCTTTCCTCTTGAGCTTATATCTTGGTATTGGGACCTGGAGAGTGGTTTCTGAACTCCTTCGTGGTGGTGGACTAGAAGGTTGAGACTGGGAGCTCGTTATAGGCAAGTACATCTTACCGAATCTATGAACTATTTTATTTTATGTCATTTTCTATCCTGGAGCTTTGGTAGTTACTTTTTATCTTAAACTTGCTTTACTAATATTATTCATCTCGTTATTTCTAACCTTTTGACCGTCTCAGTTTTGATTTCAGGTAGAATCATGTCCCGTCCCTTTTTAGTAACTCGGTAACGGAGACGCTACCGAATTTATGACCGTGAGTTTTAGTCCATATTGTGATATGGGACTTACCCCTAGACTTGACTTCTTGTTAGACTTGGTTTTGGTAATTTTTGGGGTTTGATTTCGATCTCGAAATCAGATTTGACTTTGACATAGTTTTCCTCGGAGACCGGCATACCGACAGTATACTGAAGTATACCGAGGGTATACCGATTTCGACCGATTTGATTTCTAGATATTTTCTCTATAATCCTTATCGGCATACCGACGGTATACTACGGCATACCGATGGTATAACAATCCTGCCGATAGTGTTAGATATTTGTCTTGGCCGGCCTACCGACGGTACACTGGGTTGTGCCGACGGTATACCGATTTGTGAAACTAGTTTTTCCAGCAGCTTTGTTACCTACTTGGAACGACATATTGACGGTATACTCCAGTATATCGACGGTATACCAATTTGTTGGAATCCAGAACTTGTTGTATTTTTCATGTCTCTGGACCGGTATACCGATGGTATACTGGAGTATACCGACGGTATATCGATCGTGTTCTCTTTTGCATATGATTTCTTTTCTTGTGCTCCTGGATTTCTTGTACCTGGCATTCTTGTATTTATTGCTTGCAAGTCTATTTATGCTATGATTGTCCCGACACGATATTTTTTTTATAGTTAGGGGCCTTCCATCCTATATACACCTGCCCAATACATGTTTTCATTCGATATCCCAACGACCAGGCATATATATTAGTAGAGGATAATTTATATTCTATGTACATATGGATTACGACCAGGCATATGTATTAGTAGAGGATGATTTACACTCTATGTACATATGGATACGACCAGGCATATGTATTAGTAGAGGATTGTTTATACTCTATGTACATATTGACTCTACCAGACATCTGTATTACTAGGGAACGATTACACCCTGTGTACATTTGACCAGTGATCAGTAGGCAGTGGCTAGTAGCAGCATTCTTGTGTTTTATGTTCATGGTATTTTCTGTTGTGGCTTAAGTTGTGTACCTTAGCACTGTGATTACTTGTGTAGTTGTGATTGATTTGTCTTGTGCATGTGTAGATGTGATGTTCAATTATGTTGTCTGAGTCTTTAATTACTATTATAGTTATGCATATCGTTAAGTGACTTAAGACTAGGTTCAACTCGGGAAAAGAATCATAATCCTGGTCCTTGTTTAGTTTAAGGGGTATGATTCCTATTTTGATGAGCTTTCGAATCTTTTCGTTGCTTGCCGACTTATTCTTACTCATGTTTTCTTTTCTTCTCCTTGGCATGTCTCAATTATTTGGCGTATTTCACATATCCAGTTATTTCTGTCTTTACATGGTGCTAATTATATTCCTAGTGGTTATATGTTATTCAGCTTATTGTCTTTCTTTTCCCGGGATAAGTGTAGTGTAGCCCACGAGTCTCAAATCCACATTTATTTATTTATTCATGTTGCTTAGTGTATCATAGCTCTATGTTATTTTGATGATTTTTAGTTCATAGCTTTGGCTTCCTTTGTGGTACTTCCTATTTGGGGGTCTGACCCCACTGGTTTTGCTTGGCCAGATCCAGTAGCAGAGCCCGAGGAACTTACGTTCCTTCCCGCGGATGGTGACTACCCGGAGCACCAGCAGCCTGAGTGGGTTTTCTTCTATCCCCACTAGATATCGTATTGTATATTCTTTTGAGGTGTTTAGCCGTCGAGCACGTGTTAGCTCATATTTTGGACTTGACAATCTGCCTATAGGCAATGACATGATTAACGTATTCTAGACTATGGATAGAGTTGATCAGGTATGACTTGTACTCTGCTAGTTCTCCATTTTGTATTACTAGCTTCATAATCATCTATGTATCTGGTTTGTAACGCTTTACTATTTTTCTCCTGATGATCATATTTCTTGTATATTGCTTATCTGCTTGTGATTGAGACACCTTGGACCGTTTGACCTAGGATTTACTGCTGGATTATAGTTTTAACCCCCATGTTTTATAGCTTCACCATATATACGGAGTATCGGTGTGCTTTAAGTATACGTAGCTGGCCGTTGTCATCGCCCGCTCTCCAGTATTCTGGTTCTGGGGCGTGACAAGCTTGGCCAGAAGAACCGGTAGGTGAAGGAAATAAAATCCTCATCGGAGGAGTATGAGGCTTTGGTTGTTGCTTCTTCTTGGTTTCCTTCTTCGTGATAGGCTGACGCTCTTTAGGAGATGGTGCCTTATGTTTTCTTCCTTTCAAAGAAATATGTAGAGGAAGAACATGCAAATCCTCTGGATCACCCGTAAAAACTTCTAATGACTCATCTATTGGAGCATTGTCCTCATCTTCCACTAGTGGGTTAACTTCTTCCACGTCAGTCTCGATGATAGCCCCTTCTGTGAGCCTAAATCTACCTCTCTAATCGAAGTCTCGGTGAAATCTATTAACCGAGCAGAAAAAATTGGCATAAGAATGCAGGATGCGTAACATAGATTTAGTGGAAGAAAAAGTAAACTTGGTACCAGAACATCCCATGCTAAAATACCGCCATCCTCGAGCTCCGTCAATTAATACCCCGGAAGACCAAAGACAGGTACTGACATTCCCAACATGAAATTGGTCATAGCCAAATTATTTTGTTAAACTGTTGG
The DNA here is from genome assembly GCA_036927795.1 of Iris macrosiphon. Taxonomy (NCBI): domain Eukaryota; kingdom Viridiplantae; phylum Streptophyta; class Magnoliopsida; order Asparagales; family Iridaceae; genus Iris; species Iris macrosiphon. The sequence goes on from JAYESA010000016.1 coordinate 20,853,996, forward strand.
ACATATATGGCTCGATAAAGTAGTTATCTTCACATATGTACATTAAATGAGAAGGTCGAATGCTGAGAAGTCAGAAGAAGACTCCAGTGTGCAAGTCTGACCTGTCCTTACCCCTGTCAATGAAACTTCCGCCCTTATGCTCTAGTGCAACATCCAGGGAAATACAATAAAAGCTCCAACTCGTTCGTAGGTTCAGCGCTCTTCTGGTCGCAAGAACATTAGTTTCCTTTCACTTGGATTATTTATAATTGTAGAGGAATAATCCCTTGGTGGAATCATCAGTCTCTAATCCTGGAGCCATTAGACGATTATTATGAAGCAATAGCCACCCCATCAAAAAAGTGAGCGGTATCTCCATCCTGGGGTAATCGAGGTGACCCACGGGTTCCTTGAGTAAATTATCAGTGAATGCTCGGAGGCCACCATTCAATCCGCATACCATAGCCGATAGAAGTGCCAACCTATGCCGAAAGACTAAGCGTACTGCCGGGAATAATATATTACAATGGAGTCGATCTACTGAACTACCCCTGGGGACTACCCATTGTAGTGCCCCATTTCCCCTATTTGGGGAGCATGGCTAAGAAATACTTGGTATCGTTCGATCGGGACAGATTGAATCAAGATCCTTTCCTCATTATGGATTGGTTTCTTCGGAATCAGGTCCCATATTCAATGGATCGTGCCTTAAGGAAGGACTCGGCGGCAGAGTCGAGAGGGGTCTTTCCGTTGCGCTGGTTTCTTTGCCCGTTTTCGATGCCGCTTGGTTGCTTTCTTCTTGGTTTTGTGACTTGCATTTTCTTAAATAATTTTGATGGATTTTATTGTCTTCATTCTTTGAATTTCATATTTCATATCGAACCCTTGGAGACCGAAGTAGGAGATATTGATCATCTGTTGGTGCGTACAGGTGATCCTGTAGGCGACGCGCAAGCGGAGTCTTGAAGATCTTTCATTTTTCTCTCCCGATTCACCAACTTGTGTGGCTTTACTTCCAATTAGCACACTTATTCCAAGTCTTTATCCTTCATAACATAACTCGTTTATGCGTTCTGATCGACGATACTATAAAAATAAAATTGAGTCAAGATAAAAGAAGAAGTAGATTTGAAACAATTAATGTTGGTCACCTAAAGTCATTATACGATCACTTTTTTGCGAGCTTGTCTGCTATGCATATGCTTAATTATGTTTTAGTTGTAGCTAGAACTTATTTATCTATAATTGTTCACTGTGTAATGCAAATTATAATATGATCATTGAGCAAGGTAGCCTATACTATGGAATATGCACGAAGTTCATTTACTTATATTGCTTTGAAGTGCTTCATTTGATAACTTAGTTTATAAATGATGCATGGTCAAGGACAACTTATGCACAAGAGATGTAGTTCTACAAACGGTCGCCAAGGAACTTGGACTGCTTCGGCCCGGGTAAAAAATTTTCTAGTGTAGTCCTAGCATTGGATGGATTCGTGCGTCCGCCAAGGGCTAGCTACCTGAAGCGGAATGACAGCTGACCCATCTCTCATCCGACCAAGTGACATTCTATGTATATTTAAACTGTGAAAACTAACTATGTCTTCATGGAAGGGAAGGCCATGGTAAATTATGTACAGGTAGTTCAGACGATGCAGGTAAAAGTCACCGAACGGTGGCATATTTTGTTATGTCATTTCATTCTATCGCATATATAAAAGATTGAACTAAGGAAAGATAAAAAGATCACATAATAATAATGTTGCATGTTCACATGAATACAATGTCGATTTGGTATGTTGGGTTAGCTCACCCTCACCGGTACTTTTCGAAGTACTGACCCTCGTTACAGCAGGTTCCTCGAGCCAAGGTGACGCGGCGAGGAGCTGAAGCTTCCCCTAATCTTCCACTTATATGGCACATTCGTGTTTGTGACTTTTGGAGCACAAGTATCTAATCTCAAGGAGCTCGTACAAACCCTTTTGAAGCTCCTAGGCGATGTTGCTAACACGCATCCAAAGTGGTTTTCTCTTTTAAAATATTAGTAAGGGATATAATATATGGATCGGCTATCTCATTTTATGTCCAAGTTGTAAGCCCGTGAGGCATCCTTATTACTTTTGAGTAAAGAGTCTGTAACCAGATGTTCATTATACATAAGGAGTACCTTTCTATATTCAATGTGTGATATCTCATTTGCTTACTCTGTTGCATATGTTTCTAAAGTATATCATTATGCCAAGGCCTTGTGTGAGTGCGCCTTTCGCTCGCACGACATCACGTCCGGGAGACGATTATCGATTTATCGAAAATTGAGGCGTGACATATTGGTATCAGGGGAGCGCGGCTAAGAAATACTTGGTATCATTTGATAGGGACAAATTAAATCAAGATCCTTTCCTCGTTATAGATTGGTTTCTTTAGAATCAGGTCCTACATTCAACGGATTGTGCCTCAAGGAAGGACTCGGCGGCAGAGTCGAGAGGGGCCTTTCCGTTGCGCTGGTTTCTTTGCCCGTTTTCGATGTCGCTTGGTTGCTTTCTTGTTGGTTTTGTGACTTGCATTTTCTTGAACGGTTTTAATGGATTTCGTTATCTTCGTTCTTTGAATTTTGCATTTTGTATCAAACCCTTGGAGACCGAAGCAGGAGATATTGATCATCTGTTGGTGCGTGCAGGTGATCGTGTAGGCAACGCGCAAGCGGAGTCTTAAAGATCTCCCCTTTTTCTCTCTCGATTCACTAACTTGTGAGTGAATTTACTTCCGATTAGCGCCATTCTTCCAAGTCTTCATCCTTTGTAACCTGACTCGTTTATGCATTTCGATTGATGATACTATAAAAATAAAATTAAGTCAAGATAAAAGAAAAAGTAGACTTGAAATAATTAATGCTGGTCACCTAAAGTCACTATACGATCACTTTGTTGTGAGCTTGTCTGCTATGCATATGCTTAATTATGTTTCAGTTGTAGCTAGAACTTATTTATCTATAACTGTTCAATGTATAATGCAAATTATAATATGATCATTGAGCAAGGTAGCCTATACTATAGAATATGCATGAAGATTATTTACTTATATTGCTTTGAATTACTTCTTTTAATAACTTAGTTTGTGGATGATGCATGGTTAAGGACATGTTGTGCACAAGAGAAGAAGTTCTACGAATGGTCGTCGGGGCACTGGGACCAATTCGGCCCGAGTAGAATATTTGCTAGTGTAGTCCTAGCATTGGATGGGTCCGTACATCCGCCAAGGGCTAGCTACCTGAAGCGGAATGGCAGCCGACCCATCTCTCGTCCGACCCAGTGATACGCTATATATATTTAAACTGTGCAAACTAACAATGTCTTCGTGGCAGGGAAGGCCATGGTAAGTTGTGTATAGGTGGTTTAGACGATGCAGGTAAAAGTCACCGAACGGTGGCACATTTTGTTATGTCCTTTCATTCTATCGCATATATAAAAGATTGAACTATGCAAGATAGAAAGATCACATAATAATAATGTTGCAGGTTCACATGAATACAATATCGATTTATTATGTTGGGTTAGCTCGCCCTCACCGGTACTTTTTAAAGTACTGACCCTCGTTGCAGCAGGTTCCCCGAGCCAAGGCAACGCAGTTAAGAACTGAAGCTTCTCCCAATCTTCCATTTATTTGGCACGTTCGTGTTTGTGACTTTTGGAGTGCCAGTACATAATCTCAAAGATCTCGCACAAACCTTTTTGAAGCTCCTAAGCGATGGTGCTAACACGCACCCATGGTGGTTTGCTTTTTTGAAATATTAGTAAGGGATGTAATATATAGATCAGCTATCTCATTTTGCGTCCAAGTTGTAACCCTGTGCGTCATCCTTATTACTTTTGAGTCAAGGGTCTGTAACCAGATGTTCATTATCAATAAAGAGTACTTTTCTATATTCAATGTGTGATATCTTATTTGCGTACTCTATTGCATATGTTTCTAAAGTATATCATTATGCCTAGGCCTTATGCGGGCGCACCTTACGCTCATACGTCATCACGCCCGGTAGACGATTATCGATTTAGCAAAAATTCGGGCGTGACACCCGTCGTTGAAGCCATAGAGAGAAGAAGCCGGCTAATAAAGCCTTACGTAAAATCTCCTTACGAGTTTGTCGGAGATAACTATGAGTATATGTCCCGGCTGGAAAATTCTCCATGGTATCATCCCGATGCTTATCAAACGCTTTATGTTCCCTCATGAGATCTTCGACCAAATTAGCGTTTAATGGTCGAATGGGTCGAATCTCAACATCTTACTCATCCTTGGTTTTCTCGTCCTTGGCTCGATTCATGAAATGATAAGCAATCCACTTACTGGTGTAAATTGTGCCAAAGTCTATGTTGTAGTAGTGGCTGCAGGCCAAATAATGACACATCAACTCATGGTATACTTCGACGAGACGAGGTTCTTTCTTGTCCATGCCTTGAAGTTCTTTATTGGTGGAAATGTATTCTTCATATGGTACTTCCCCTACTAGCAAGTTCGATAACACATGTATCTCTTGCAGCACGAGCCCTCATTCTTTATTTAGGATGGAAAAAGTCCCGGTGCGGACATTGTATCGCCCCACCAGAACGAGGAACATGTTGTGATTCAGGGTGATGCCATAGCCAGTTGCAGAACGGCATTGTAAATCCCTATCCTATCAAGCTCTGCTTCATAATTCTCTAGTATCCATATACTGATCGGTTCCATCGAACATTGCTGTTGGTGATCGACCCGGTAAGTCTGGGACTCTTCAAGGGTTATATTCCTCCAGCCTCAGTACAAAAATTGGGGAAAATCGGTGACTAGGAGGGTGTCACGCCCCAGTCCCAAAATACCGAGGGACTAGACACGTGGCAATGGCCAGCAGTACGCACCGATGGACAACCCAATTTAATGGATCCATCAGGGCATACTTAAGCTGTAGTACAACAATAAGGGTCTAGATATACTAATCTCATCCACAGAAATGAATACAACAATATCAGAATCATAAAGAAAGATCAATCTCAATATAATATAAACTCGGGAAAATAACCCGATAATGAGTCTGAATACATCTGTCAAGATACAAGAATAAAGATAACCACAACAAATACTGAGTATGGAACAGTATATACTCAGAAGATACCCTCGGTGATCACGCGTCTACTGGATCTGGTACTGCTCCAATGTCTGCTCCTGATAATGCTCCTATTCCATAAACCTCTGGATCGATCTTGTCTGCAATATCTGGGGACATAATCCGGATCCAGGTCCTCAGGGGACAGCAAGGTACAGAAAATACAAGCCAAAATAAATACAGTAATAAAACAAATAGGGTAAATATATAACCAGCTAAGTGATATGCAAGTTGAGAACATTATTCCATACTCGGGCTGAGACTACTACAGGATCAGTGTCGGAGAAACCCATAGCAGTATTTTCTCGAAGGGCCAGAACTGGTGCCATAGCTCTGTGTCAGAGACTAAGACACATCCAGATGTCAATATATAATATAATCAGCCTTTCATATGGTAATACTCTCCCCACCCAATGAAATCTCACATCTCATGTCCATGACACGCAGGATCAAGACTAATGCAATAAGTCATACTATATCTAAGAATATAATGTCCAAGTCCTGTATCCTATACAGAATCCCCACGAATATCTCGGGAAAATCCTGTCTCATGAATAGTGTCAAGTATCCTGAGTCAAGCGTACTTGGTAAGACAAGTACGAGAATATATAGTGTCGCGAATGTCCATCTCTAGATGACCGTACCCAACACCGCGTACGGTGTTGGCACCCGACTAATAATCGGACGCTAAGTACGTCACACGGTCCTAGGTTAAGCATGCTCAGCAATAAAATGAAGCAAGAAAAATGTGTAACAATACTGCAGAGTTTGGCAAGGTACACTTGCCTGGTAAGGAAGCTACGATGTACCAATAACCTGCTCCAGAAGTCGCGCAGAACAAATCCAATATCCTATGTATTACAAATTTATTACGTCAAAAGATAATTTATTTTAATTTATTTAATTCTGGAATAGTTACTCTAAAATTTTATTTTAATCTTATTATTCTGATTTTTATGTTAATTCCTAAATTTTGTCCAAAGAAACTGAATTTTATCAACTCGAGACTCATGGCACGCAAATCGAGGCGATCTGTTGACCGAAAAGTCAACCGACACAAACTCAACTTTCATGCATGATTTCCTGTAGATTTCAGTGTCAAAAACATGTTGGAATTTACGGCTCATCCGAATTCAAATTTGTTTGGGAATTATGGCACATACAAATTTTGTATTGTGCACCGATGGTTAAATTCTAACCTAGAAGTTCTACAGAATTAACAGTATGTAAATACTTCAAACTAAATTTTAGGAAAAATATATGTCGATGATCTCGACATTAGCTTTCCGAAACTTTAAACGGTTCATGATTCTGATTCCTGGTTCTCCCGGAATCGCGAAAACATCGAAACACGTCTATTTTCGGATATACTGTGCTCTACGAATTTTTCAGAATTTAATACTCATAATTTAGAAAAAAAATTATATAATCAGAAAGCTAACCTCATTATCGTTCTAACAAAAAAAACTAGGCCTCGTTTGGAGTCCGGAGCTAGGAGATATCGTCTTTTTAATTCGTCATAACTAGTAGAAAGTGAGGCTAAATTTATGACGAATTTTGACTATTTTTGGACGAAAAAGAGAGGAATTTGGGAAAAAATATGAAGGATGAGGTATTTATAATGGTTGAGACTACTTAATTAAATACAACTAGGATTGGTTAATTTGAATAGGATTATGATGAATTTAAATAAGGATATGATATACATTAAGTTGTATTCCTAGTAGGTTCATGATTTGAATTAATTTAAAGTAGAGTTTGAATCTATCTCAATAATTTATAATCTTGAATATAATTAAATATAATACAAATAATTTATAAAATCTTATTAATATCTATTAACACTAAATTAGCATATATCTAATATTAAGACTATATATATCCAAATAAATCCTAATTAATTTCAAAAATCTAAAATAACCTAAAAATAATTCTAAATAAATATTTATATAAGTAAATATATCAAGAAATTTATTTGCTAATTAAATAACAGAATACTCTAAAGAAATTCAATACCTATAATAATATAAAATATACACAAAATATCTATTTTGGGTGAGGGGGTTTACAATCTACCCAACTTAAAACAATTTCGTCCTCGAAATTAAAATAAAACATGGTTTCTCTCTATCTAATCTTATTTGATCACAATCTAAAAGAATTTACCTCAAGTTTAATAATGTAATTTCTACCCAACTTAGAATTTATCCATCTATCACATAAGGCTCTTACATTTAAGAAAAATATTCCTCGATTTATTTTCTCATGTCATTTAATCCTCAAAACTTTAACACCAACTATATCATATGTGATATGCCCTTAATCAATTATGAAAGATAGTCACCAAATAATATGATTGGCCTATGGGGTATATCTTGTACTATCCGTGTATCACTTATATCCAAGCACGAGATTTCGTCTTTCCGAAACAAGGGAAGACGGAAAGCAACGGAAAAGAGTTCAAGGAGGGGTTGTAACGACCCGCTCCGCTCAACCCGGAGGGCCGATTCAAACGGCACAAGTGTAGCTATTCAACCCGCCTTGCTCAGCGAGATGGCTCGTTCGATGCAAAGGCTTTCATGCTGGGATCTTCAATGGAGTCAGACTTAGGCTATCAGAGGCGCGTCCGGAGTCTCGCTCGACCGATGCGATACATCGCTAAGGTGGGTGGCCCCGGTGAACCTGTTTCTACTTAGCTGCACACTAAGAAAATGATTATCACATGCTAGTTTATGGGCGATAACCTTTGCATGCTAATAAAAGAGATGAACGCACATAGCTAAGGGGATAACCCCGCCTTATCATCGTATAGAACATGGAGATTTTACTTGCTATTTGCATAGTCGAGATTGCTGGGTTGGAATGTAGTAATTTCTTCATATATGCTGTAAAGTAGTGTAAGTTCATACTGAGGCGTTGCACCGCACGGAACATGACACGGAATGGAGTTAAATTATGTTGCATGCATAGACGGGGAAGGCTATCAAATAGTCGTTCCAGGTCAGGAGATGGAAGGAAATGAATGTACTCGGGATATGCAGATCGCCGAGGCAGTCTCTAATCAGAGAGCTGCGTAAAGAAGAAAAGATCCGAGTGTAGTCCTCGGCAAAGATAGATCCGAGTGTAGTCCTCGGCAAGGATTGATCCGAGTGTAGTCCTCGGCTAGGATTGGAAGTTGGGGGAGTAGTTGCATGGTCACGGACAACTGGTTGCGCACCAGGTAGAGAGAGTCCTCGACACGATTGCTGAGGCATCCGAATCGTGTCGGCCCGGGAGGACGGAGTGCCAGTGTAGTCCTGGCGATACGCTAGCTGATGACTAGCGGGCGAGAGCGAGGCATCCAGCAAGGCTTGCTACCGACCTGGATGGGCGTCGACTCATTAGACGGCTAGGAGGCCCAGCAAGGCTAGCAACCGAGCTGAGGAGGCAGCCGTCCATCGCAGATATTGTCCAATATGGCTAACAGGGCCAGTGACCTTCATATAGATAAGTCATATTTGCATAGCGGCTATCCGCACTGAGAAAAGGAGAAACGGGGAGGAGTGTGTTTGCACGACATTATGCATAATTAGAATGGATGCATGGTATCACACATAGTTTTAGTAAAATGGGTCTTATGAGGCAGAGGCATGGCATAACACTTGGGTTTTGTAGTTGCTTCTTATTATTTTGTAGATAATTGTTTATATTGCTGCATATGACAGGGAAGGCCGAATGGTAAGAAATGGTAAGGTGAACTCAATTGTTCATGAATATGACACTCTTGAGCTGACACGGAGATTACTTTCTTTATATTGCCATGTAACTGATCCTAAGGCAAAAGAATAGAAAGACAACGGAACTAGTCGATGCACATAACTAATGAACGTGCTTGTTTTATGGCGTGGGCGAGAGGCCTCCCCACCAGTGCATTCAATGTACTGATACCCAACCAGTCTGCATGCAGGGTGCAGGGGGAACTCGTACGGATTCGGAGATCGCTGTCGCAATGAGGCGCCGGACCGCACTTGGCGTCTTGGAGCGTGGCGCACGGACCTGGAGCTCGCATATATGAGACATAATGTATAGGAACATCATCATCCAGATCGTTTGTATTGGTTCCAAGCCTAAGGGCATATTCAATGTAAGAGAGAGAGAGAGAGCATGAGCGATTTGTAATCTCGGCTCAGCGCCGCTTGTAATCTTTACTTCATATCAATAAAGAGCTTGATTTGGATTCAATACTTGTGTTCATTTTATGTTTCCGCTATGACGACTCTGTGAACTAGTTATCAACGGCCGTTTCGGTATTTGCCTTGCGCGGGCGCAACCCCAGGCTCGTGCGGCATCGCGTCTCGATGGAAACGTACGTCCCGCGGGAGCGCTGGCGCGGTGATTCGTGCCTAGCGGGGACGGCCGATTCCTGCGGGAGATCGGGGCGTGACATATTGGTATCAGAGCACGGCCTTACGTCCTTGGAATTCGTTTCGATTCTCTCAGTTTTGAACATGTGTGCTTGAAGAAGTGGTAGATGCTCTCTCTCGATGCTTTGATGGATGTTCCATACAATAAGTCTAAATATTTTCAAAAAGTGCGTGTGAATTATACGATGGCTTGAACGGGATTGTGATGCGAGAGCTTTTGTCCCAACTTGTGAAAGACGTTGTGAGAGTAGGCTCGTGTTAATCGGCAAGTTATATGTTGATATGAAAACACCAAGCGAGTAGAGTGCGAGACGGTGTATCGTTCAGACAGTGGTCTTTGCACATGGCCTTTTGGCCAAGCTGTGTTGAGTATCGTGCACCAAGACCCTTGGTGCTAGCGAGTTGCAGCGAGACTTGGGTGTTGTTCGGATAAGAATAAAGTTTGACTCGGGAGGGAAATCGATAGAGACTTTATCGGAGTGCCGCTAAGGCGAATAATTGGAATCGTGTATGGAATTTTCAGAAATAGTTTGGACGGTTATTTATAGCAATAAGTTATGATTTGAAGCATAGTCTGTATAGAGGACTATGAATAGAGGTGTGTACGAGTCTAAGATCGCTAAGGCGATAAATAGGGACTGTGTTGGAGTTCTAAGGAACGAATTGGGAATACGAGTGAAGGATGCGAACGCGAATCAGGAGTTATTAGGATGACTCGATTCCTGAGTGGTGTATACGATAGTCCCCTGTTCGATTATGCGAATTGTGGATATAATGAGTTGTAAAGATTCAGGGAGTATAACTCGAACCCTGAGTGGTGTATTGGTCGGCTTAGAAACGCTCGAACGAAGTCGTAGATTCGGAGTTAAGCGAGTCTAGCGGCGAACGACGAGATTGGGTAAAGCCTTAGTATAAATAAAACAATGCCTAGCAAGTAAACGAACTCGGAGAAAGCATGCAATGTTTGGTTCGAACGAGTTACAATGAGTTGAATAAGCGATAAGGCTTACAACGAATAGAAATTCAGGGCAATTGGAATTGATATCATGGTCGGAAAAGACTTAGAGGATTGTACGAGCGATTTGAGTTGAAACAAGCGAATTAAAAACTTGAGTCGAGATTGAATAATCTGAGATGCGATCGGAGTAAGTGCAATTGGAAATAATGCAGCGAACGAATGAAAGCGTGCATGGAAAAAATTGGATTTGAGTAGGATATCGCTCGATAGAGTTCGGTTTGAGTACGAATGCGATGATTTCAAATTTTGGGAGATTTTTAGACCATAACAATGGTTGGAAGATAAGTATGGATTGATGCAAGTTAGTAAAATTATGGTTTTGGTGGATCGAGTTAAGCGGTAACAGACTTGGTTTGGAGTTTGGAAGAACGATCTTGAAATCAAGTTCGGAGAGATAACATCCGAAATCTGTCCCAGTGAGAACGATTATTCTGCGGGAGTGCCGACGTGATAATTTCACGTTCGGCAGGGATAACCGAACTCAAGGGAACATGTTCGGTGATTATTCCAAACGAACACGATGAATGGATACGTGTCAAATGGGATAGACTTTGAGTTTGGGATTTGAACTTAGTTGTTTGAGGAATGCTAAGAGTAGACAAAGAAATGTTCAAAATGGTAATATTGAAGTTGGACATTTTGGCTTAGCGAATTTTGATTGCAGTAAGAACGGTTGTTGGAAGAACATGACTTGAGGGATCAATGTACAACTTGGGATAAAATGAAAATTGATGATGAAGTGTCTGTTCGTTCGAGGATAACCATAACGATTGACCTTCTTGTCTTGTACGGGTATAACTTCTTATTCGCACATGCGTCACGTCCGGATTAGGATGATCATTCCGCGAGAGCGTTGGCGTGGTGATATCACGTCCGACGAGGATGATTGAACTAGCGGGAGACCGGAATGTGACAATTGAGGGATCATTCTGACTTGTGGTTTAATACGATAAGACAAGTTTCAGGATAAAAAATGAGTCTAAGGATTTTTGGTGAGGAGTTAGTCTAGAAACATGAAGTAAGAGATATTGGATGTTTTCATGAACGGATACGTAGATTGGGCTGGACGACTTAGAGTTCATGATATACATCGATGATTTATAATAGAATTGTGGCTTAGTGATACAGGTGTAGAAAAGGATGGATTAGTGAATTCTATCAACGTGATAAAAGAGATAGTGTATGCGAATCGATGGGTTGAACCTGCAACGTGGGTGTATCGTGGGTTCGGTTGGACGAGCGTGTTGGTGTGATAGGATGATCTGTGCTCGATGTTTAGAAATCTGAGTAAAACGAGCTTGGGTAGAATACCCGTGTAAAGGAACAATGGTTTGACCTTAGGGTGCTTGGGGCGAGCGTTGTGCAACGCGGTTGCACGATGAGTCGCAAACTTGAGTTGTACCTATGACTGTGTGAGCTGACCTAGTGGCTAGGCAGACGACCTTGTGCCTTGAGTTAAACTGGAGTGGCTGACTTCAGAGTATCGTTCGGGAAGAACGATAGAACTGGGGCAACGAGACTTAGAGTTAGAATTTGGAATATGCACTAGCAACGTTCGCGTTGAAACAAACGCAATGCGAGATAGGACTCGGGTGATAATTGATTTGGTTGGATAGGTTACGTGACGGTAAAGGATAAGACGATAGCTGGATCGAACAAGAGTTCGGTCATTCATATAAGCAGGACGATCCGCGTTTCGAAAGATTTTCACGAGTAGCTTGTCAGACTTAGCTGTCACTGAGCTTGGTTGAAATACACATATTTGGGGGACGCCTTGAATATGGGTACGATCCAGACTTAACGATATGCATAACTCGGATGCAGCTGCAAAGGAAAATGTTCGAATTTGCATGGATGAGTATGGCAACTGAAATAATTTGGCCTCAACCTAAATTTTCATAGAGGAAAGATTATATCGTTCCTCGTGCTACCGGAATAGTTCTGCGCTAAGGCGCAGTACGAGACTGAGTTGGGGATGCAATAGTTGAACGAGTAGATCATTCGGATAAATGATTTAGCACTCGTGCGAACGGAACGAGTAAAACGAATAGGAAGTTAAGTTCGATTGAACCAAAAGGTGCGAAGGACTTGAGCATACCCCAGGTGGGCAATTTAGCTCTGCGCTAAGGCGCAATATAGACTGAGTCAGAAAACATAGGTGATTGGGTGCGATTTACTTAGCGAGATTGGACGGTGACTCAAAGGAGAGTGATGCAAACGAGATTAGAAAATTAGCCCAAATTCAAACCTTTGGTTTAGGCGTAACGATGGGTTTCGATAGGCGACGTCAAGTAAACTGTCGAATGTGTTCGGATGCATTTGGTTCCTATGAGAGGTAATATAACAAGTTGGACAAGTCCACCCAATTGTGAGTTGTAAGTGCCCATTAAATTATAGAATACCATGTGCTTGGGTATTATAGCCCTACGCGTGCACGGCATCACGTCCCTGGGACGATTATCGATTAGCCAAAATCGGGGCGTGACATATTGGTAGGTGCAGTAGATTTTGAGTCGGGAGTGCAACGAGTGAGTTGAGTATAACTCGATAGCATTGAACGATAGAGTCGTTCGATGAGAATTGGCTAACGTTGGCGTAACGCATGGTGAGAAAATAAATGATTGTGGTATTAAGACAGTCCTTGGAAGTTAGGCAAGGTGTATAGAATTGGGTTTAGAAGATGTGCGATAGTACGAGTTGCGCTCGAGAAGTCTCGAGGACGAGACTTGTTCTGAGTGGTGTATGATGTAACGACCCGCTCCGCTCAACCCAGAGGGCCGATTCAAACGGCACAAGTGTAGCTATTCAACCCGCCTTGCTCAGCGAGATGGCTCGTTCGATGCAAAGGCTTTCATGCTGGGATCTTCAATGGAGTCAGACTTAGGCTATCAGAGGCGCGTCCGGAGTCTCGCTCGACCGATGCGATACATCGCTAAGGTGGGTGGCCCCGGTGAACCTGTCTCTACTTAGCTGCACACTAAGAAAATGATTATCACATGCTAGTTTATGGGCGATAACCTTTGCATGCTAATAAAAGAGATGAACGCACATAGCTAAGGGGATAACCCTGCCTTATCATCGTATAGAACATGGAGATTTTACTTGCTATTTGCATAGTCGAGATTGCTGGGTTGGAATGTAGTAATTTCTTCATATATGCTGTAAAGTAGTGTAAGTTCATACTGAGGCGTTGCACCGCACGGAACATGACACGGAATGGAGTTAAATTATGTTGCATGTATAGACGGGGAAGGCTATCAAATAGTCGTTCCAGGTCAGGAGATGGAAGGAAATGAATGTACTCGGGATATGCAGATCGCCGAGGCAGTCTCTAATCAGAAAGCTGCGTAAAGAAGAAAAGATCCGAGTGTAGTCCTCGGCAAAGATAGATCTGAGTGTAGTCCTCGGCAAGGATTGATTCGAGTGTAGTCCTCGGCTAGGATTGGAAGTTGGAGGAGTAGTTGCATGGTCACGGACAACTGGTTGTGCACCAGGTAGAGAGAGTCCTCGACACGATTGCTGAGGCATCCGAATCGTGTCGGCCCGGGAGGACGGAGTGCCAGTGTAGTCCTGGCGATACGCTAGCTGATGACTAGCGGGCGAGAGCGAGGCATCCAGCAAGGCTTGCTACCGACCTGGATGGGCGTCGACTCGTTAGACGGCTAGGAGGCCCAGCAAGGCTAGCAACCGAGCTGGGGAGGCAGCCGTCCATCGCAGATATTGTCCAATATGGCTAACAGGGCCAGTGACCTTCATATAGATAAGTCATATTTGCATAGCGGCTATCCGCACTGAGAAAAGGAGAAACGGGGAGGAGTGTGTTTGCACGACATTATGCATAATTAGAATGGATGCATGGTATCACACATAGTTTTAGTAAAATGGGTCTTATGAGGCAGAGGCACGGCATAACACTTGGGTTTTATAGTTGCTTCTTGTTATTTCGTAGATAATTATTTATATTGCTGCATATGACAGGGAAGGCCGAATGGTAAGAAATGGTAAGGTGAACTCAATTGTTCATGAATATGACACTCTTGAGCTGACACGGAGATTACTTTCTTTATATTGCCATGTAACTGATCCTAAGGCAAAAGAATAGAAAGACAACGGAACTAGTCGGTGCACATAACTAATGAACGTGCTTGTTTTGTGGCGTGGGCGAGAGGCCTCCCCACCAGTGCATTCAATGTACTGATACCCAACCAGTCTGCATGCAGGATGCAGGGGGAACTCGTACGGATTCGGAGATCGCTATCGCAATGAGGCGCCGGACCGCACTTGGCGTCTTGGAGCGTGGCGCACGGACCTGGAGCTCGCATATATGAGACATAATGTATAGGAACATCATCATCCAGATCGTTTGTATTGGTTCCAAGCCTAAGGGCATATTCAATGTAAGAGAGAGAGAGAGCATGAGCGATTTGTAATCTCGGCTCAGCGCCGCTTGTAATCTTTACTTCATATCAATAAAAAGCTTGATTTGGATTCAATACTTGTGTTCATTTTATGTTTCCGCTATGACGACTCTGTGAACTAGTTATCAACGGCCGTTTTGGTATTTGCCTTGCGCGGGCGCAACCCCAGGCTCGTGCGGCATCGCGTCTCGATGGAAACGTACGTCCCGCGGGAGCGCTGGCGCGGTGATTCGTGCCTAGCGGGGACGGCCGATTCCTGCGGGAGATCGGGGCGTGACAGGGGTAATAGAATGGAAGTATGGGAATTAAAGCGTTTAAAGAATTCAAATGAGAATTGTCAACACAGTTGTGGATTGAAATCTTAATTTGGTAATTTCCTATTCGCATGCTCACATCGGTGCAGTTATGTAACCGATACGATATGTCAGACATGTCTAGGGCAAGTATATTCGTCTACTAATCACTACATATCTCAATCCACGTAAAGTAGCGTTACGAAGGGCGAATCAAGCGCACTAAGGTTGGCCAGACCTTAATATACTGATTCTGAAATATATTATTGTGGGCCTCCCCAATAATACCTATGTCATAAACAAGCTCGACAAGGAATAAGCTTGCAAAAACTAGGCTATAATAGCGGCATAAGTCAAGGTAGTATAACAATTATAAGTACGCTAGATGATGATGAAAGGAGGTACAAATTAATTCAAGTTCATAAAACAACACAAAATAAGCAATAATAAATAAAGAATACCCAGTCTCTTACAGTCATCATACAACCTCCTTGTCTAAGTCGCTAGTCGACCAAATAGGGACAAGGACCTCTAAATTCCATTGTCTGAATAAACACTATCTTCTTACGCAAGTCTAAAGTTGTGTCATCCTTGTTTACTTCGTCAATGGGTCAATAGGGCCAGGTGGTACTATGTTGTGAGGCATACTACCCAACTTATAATAAACTAATACTGAAATCTCTTAAGGATATCGTGGAAACTCTTGTTTAAGGTCTACGAGAAGGGTCTTGGTATCTATTAGGGTATCCTCCTATATTACATAGGTCATGGTCGTCTTAAGCCTTAGTCTTAGTACTTATAGGACAAGCGTCGATAGTGAGGATAGAAGAGTTACTAGCCATTAGGGGAAAAGGGATCTAACTGGTATCGAGGTGGGGGTACTAATTACGTGACTTAGAGCTAAGGGGTAATTATTGGGTCATAATCTACATTACTAACTTTAACTGTCAAGTTCTAATTACCAATCACATAATTCAAAAATTCAAGAGTAACAACCAAAATAAACAATAAGGAGCGCACAGGAGTCAAGGCAGAATGTAAGTTAAGAAATTAATTCGAACCCGATATAGATGTCAAGAACGATTCAAGCAAGTGGATGAGATCCTTATCCTATTCTTATTGCAGGCTTGCTCGGTCCCTAAGTTAAAACCGAACAATTTAGTCGGACCTGCATGGGCCACCACAAAAACCATGTCACGCCCCAGTCCCAAAATACCGAGGGACTAGACACGTGGCAATGGCCAGCAGTACGCACCGATGGACAACCCAATTTAATGGATCCATCAGGGCATACTTAAGCTGTAGTACAACAATAAGGGTCTAGATATACTAATCTCATCCACAAAAATGAATACAACAATATCAGAATCATAAAGAAAGATCAATCTCAATATAATATAAACTCGGGAAAATAACCCGATAATGAGTCTGAATACATCTGTCAAGATACAAGAATAAAGATAACCACAACAAATACTGAGTATGGAACAGTATATACTCAGAAGATACCCTCGGTGATCACGCGTCTACTGGATCTGGTACTGCTCCAATGTCTGCTCCTGATAATGCTCCTGCTCCATAAACCTCTGGATCGATCTTGTCTGCAATATCTGGGGACATAATCCGGATCCAGGTCCTCAGGGGACAGCAAGGTACAGAAAATACAAGCCAAAATAAATGCAGTAATGAAACAAATAGGGTAAATATATAACCAGCTAAGTGATATGCAAGTTGAGAACATTATTCCATACTCGGGCTGAGACTACTATAGGATCAGTGTCGGAGAAACCCATAGCAGTATTTTCTCGAAGGGCCAGAACTGGTGCCATAGCTCTGTGTCAGAGACTAAGACACATCCAGATATCAATATATAATATAATTAGCCTTTCATATGGTAATACTCTCCTACCCAATGAAATCTCACGTCTCATGTCCATGACACGCAGGATCAAGACTAATGCAATAAGTCATACTATATCTAAGAATATAATGTCCAAGTCCTGTATCCTATAAAGAATCCCCACGAATATCTCGGGAAAATCCTGTCTCATGAATAGTGTCAAGTGTCCTGAGTCAAGCGTACTTGGTAAGACAAGTACGAGAATATATAGTGTCGCGAATGTCCATCTCTAGATGACCGTACCCAACACCGCGTACGGTGTTGGCACCCGACTAATAATCGGACGCTAAGTACGTCACACGGTCCTAGGTTAAGCATGCTCAGCAATAAAATGAAGCAAGGAAAATGTGTAACAATACTGCAGAGTTTGGCAAGGTACACTTGCCTGGTAAAGAAGCTGCGATGTACCAATAACCTGCTCCAGAAGTCGCGCAGAACAAATCCAATATCCTAAGTATTACAAATTTATCACGTCAAAAGATAATTTATTTTAATTTATTTAATTCTGGAATAGTTACTCTAAAATTTTATTTTAATCTTATTATTCTGATTTTTATGTTAATTCCTAAATTTTGTCCAAAGAAACTGAATTTTATCAACTCGAGACTCATGGCACGCAAATCGAGGCGATCTGTTGACCGAAAAGTCAACTGACACAAACTCAACTTTCATGCATGATTTCCTGTAGATTTCAGCATCAAAAACATGCTGAAATTTACGGCTCGTCCGAATTCAAATTCGTTTGGGAATTATGGCACATACAAATTTTGTATTGTGCACCGATGGTTAAATTCTAACCTAGAAGTTCTACAGAATTAACAGTATGTAAATACTTCAAACTAAATTCTGGGAAAAATATATACCGATGATCTCGACATTAGCTTTCCGAAACTTTAAACGGTTCATGATTCTGATTCCTGGTTCTCCCGGAATCGCGAAAACATCGAAACACGTCTATTTTCGGATATACTGTGCTCTACGAATTTTTCAGAATTTAATACTCATAATTTAGAAAAACAATTTATATAATGAGAAAGCTAACCTCATTATCGTTCTAACAAAAAAAACTAGGCCTCGTTTGGAGTCCGGAGCTAGGAGATATCGTCTTTTTAATTCGTCATAACTAGTAGAAAGTGAGGCTGAATTTATGACGAATTTTGACTATTTTTGGACAAAAAAGAGAGGAATTTGGGGAAAAATATGAAGGATGAGGTATTTATAATGGTTGAGACTACTTAATTAAATACAACTAGGATTGGTTAATTTGAATAGGATTATGATGAATTTAAATAAGGATATGATATACATTAAGTTGTATTCCTAGTAGGTTCATGATTTGAATTAATTTAAAGTATAGTTTGAATCTATCTCAATAATTTATAATCTTGAATATAATTAAATATAATACAAATAATTTATAAAATCTTATTAATATCTATTAACACTAAATTAGCATATATCTAATATTAAGACTATATATATCCAAATAAATCCTAATTAATTTCAAAAATCTAAAATAACCTAAAAATGATTCTAAATAAATATTTATATAAGTAAATATATCAAGAAATTCATTTTCTAATTAAATAACAGAATACTCTAAAGAAATTTAATACCTATAATAATATAAAATATACACAAAATATCTATTTTGGGTGAGGGGGTTTACAGAGGGTTACATGAGTGATGAATCTTAACTAGGCACATACCCAGGCTGTAGTCCCCGCATGGGGATAACATGTACGGTTGGGGTACTGTAGAAGAGGCTATGTCCCTGACCATCTCGTTTATAGCAGATTTTTTCGGGCTTAGCACCATGAGTCCAAGGAGCCAAATTACAGTCCATCTTCCTCAGGGATGTAGCATAGTAAAATGCTGATAGAGGTTAATCTCATTCCATATCAGGAAGGTACATCACTCTATCACCAATTTGGAAGATCTATTTCTCTTTCTTGGGCTTCGTTTGAGATGATCTACTGATGGCATCTCCAAATAAAAAAAGGCTTCTTGTATGACTCATCTTCGAATGAGGTCAAGGGTTCACTACTTGTCATGGACATTAGCATCCTTTCGCCCTGTCTAGCTATCAATAACTGTCTAGTTTCTTGTAAACTCCTATCAGACTGGGGAAACTTCACATGAGATACGTCTTCCAGATAATTGGTGTGCAGGAGACCAGCAGTAGATCCCATCATATCAGCGACGGGATCCATCGATAAGTTCATTGCAAAAAATTAGAAACGGGAAGTCAATGGAAGTTCAAAAAGATATACGCGCACTAACTTCTCATGATTTATGGGGAAGTTAAGGCTATGCGCACATTTCAAGTACGTATTAACTATTGAAAAACACACGCACAAACATTTCTTTAAAAGAGGAAAAGTACGCATTTTTTAAATATTCTCAAACTTGGAAAGTGCGCAAGTAGTCTACTTTCACTCTAAATAAGAAAAAGTGCGCGAGCTTCCCGAATTCATCAGAACTCGAAAAGTGCGCAGGATGGCTATTTTTACTCTGAAAGAGGAAAAGCGCTAGCATTTTCAACTATGTTAAAACTTGTAAAGTGCGCAGGATAGTAATTACACTCTAAAAGAGGGAAATGTGCGCATGCACACGTGTCTCTGTGTTTTATGATATGTCATCATCTCCTTTCCCTCTCCTCTTCTTTTCTTTCTCAGATAATACAATATACATGTAAAGGAAAAAAGGGGAAGGATGCCCTCCCGCACCTATCATTGCAGGGTTAGCACTCTTATGAGCAACCACCCATGACCGCAGCATATTCAGACAGTCGTCGACGGGTTGGGCCATTTTTTGCTCCGCCATGGGTCGAACCGCAGCCGCACTGGATAAGGAGGCCGCTCCTTTCCCCTTTTCCTCCTTCATGGCCATCTGAGAATGTTTGGGTGCCATTACTAAAAGCTGAAGCTCGAAGAAGAAAAGAGAAAAGTTAGGGTTTTTTGAGGAACACGAAGGGTTTTAGAACTCGTAAAAGAGTTTATCTCTCCTCCATGGGTCTATTTATAGTTTTGGATGGGACCCTTCGACTGCTGGGTAAAGCCTCAAAATTCGTGTGGCAATCATGTCATTCAACCATGTCAGCAAGCTGTTAAGATTCTACACAAAATACGCGTACAAGATCGGAACAACTTTCTATGCTTCTAATTCAAAGTATTTCAAATTTATTTTAAAATTTTGAAAACTTTGAAGGGGGTCTTGTAGAAGAATATAATATAAGCCCAGAATTATGCATATGGGTAATGACGTACTTTCTTGCAATTAAGGACAGAGGCGTACTCTTTTGGAAAGGAAGAGAGCATTGGCGTACTTTTTTCAACAAAATAGCTAAGAAGAAGTGGGCGTACTTTCTCAACCCTGCCATTCTCTTCACTAAGTGGGCCAGACTGACAGCAGACAGATCGGCACAACAATCGAGGAGATCAAATCAATTAATGCTGAAGATTCATTGGCATACAGACCTAGGTTGTCGTTTTGTGACTTATGCTACTGTCCCAACCAAAGTAAGCTAGTGAGTCATCTCCAACCAAAATACACCAGTGAGCTATTTTCAACCAAAATATGTGGCTGAGCTATTCTACACCAAAGTACGCCGCTGAGCTATCTTCAACCAAAGTACGCCACTAAGCTATCTTCAACCAAAGTATGCCACTGAGCTATTCTATACTAAAGTACGCCAGTGTGCCACCTCCCTTAAGATGCATCAAAATACGCCAGTATGTGACTTCTTAAGAGTATGCCTATACCTCTTTTTCCATAGTGCACTTCTTCAATAACTGACAGTGAGCGGTTATAATTCCAAGAATGCTACGTGTATTTGCCATAATTCTTGGGAAACATGCACAAGCAGTTCTAGCCACGATCTGAGCCTTCCTCGTACATGGAGCCACCTGTCGAGCTGGTAGTAAAATGTGCGCCCACTAAGCAAAACGTGGGTAGTGATTTTCCAAAATGCACACACAAAGCACCAAACGCAGTGTAAATTGCTCAAAGTGAGCGCACACCCACATAGCCATTTTTCTTGCTATAAATATGAGACCAGTGTTGTCTCATACACACACGAACATGGAGAGTAAACATAAGCTTTTGCCAGTGTTTCCTGAGCCTTCTTGCTGCCCAATTCTCCGAGCATTCGAGTGTTTTGCATTTCTTTCTCTTGTGTCCCAAGGAATAAAGTGATCGACCGCAAATCAGATCTCTCCGGCTACTATTTCTCTAGAATCGTTGTACTTTATATTCTTGTATATAATTTATTATAATTTTTTTCTTTCAAAGTTTGTAATACAAAAGGTTGTATAACTTTTGTTCATGGCAAACATGGTGTAGACCTGAAAACTACCTATATGTAAGAGCATTTAGCAGCAACATCAGGAAAGTTGGAATTTGTACAGATGCAGGGGCTGATGCCTGAGAATTGGAGGCGGGTCGCGATGGCCAGTTTAGCTTCCACGACTGTGTGCACCCAAAAATGGAGACGACAGACTTCATCTGGGTGAAAGACATATCGATTGCTTATGGGGAGATTGCTCATGTTGGATAGTCTTGCTAGGTCTGGTATTCCAACATGAATACTCAACTGTATACTCGGTGGGGTGGGGCATTTGTTTTTTCAACTGTCCAGTCACTTGGCAGTTTTGGTAGTCGTAGAGTATCAAACTTCAAATTCTAGGTAGGGGTCGTGATATAGGTGATGTGGTCAGAAAGATCAGGCAAGCGAGACACGGTGGGGCATTGTGGTTCAAGGAGGCTCGAATGATATTAGTAGCAACAGTGTGTCACATCTGGAAGGAACGTAACAAGCATATCTTTGAGGACTTTTACACTTTAAATATAGGTATACTACACGGTCGCCTATCTCGTTCTTGTCCTTCAGTTTCTCTTCAGGGTACTCCAACAACTTTCTTGAATCATTCTTCAAATATAGTGAACAATACTATGTCGGTAAATGACATGCAAACCCTCAGTCAAGTACGAAGAATAAAATAAAATAAGAAACTGACAATTCTCGGATTCTCGAATTCCAAGTGAAGGAATAGAGTAATTAATCCTAGGATTCAATATAGTGTTAACTTGAAATATGACTCCAGCTGGATCCTATTCTAGTAATTCCCTCGGTATTCATCCTACAACTAAGTCCTAATAATTCAGAATCACAAACAACTTTCCTATAAGATGTCTCATGGCTATGGATCAGATTATATCCCAAAATTCTTAAAAATTTTGGTATGAGTCTTCTTTGTATTTCAGACTATGAAATTTTCACAGTTATAAAATATAGACCCGGAGCGAACCTCCTTAGATTTTTCTGAGTTTTCAACCCCTTCGGTGGAACAATCAACACAAAAAAACACACGCAGTTGAAAATATAATATAAAAAATAAATTTTAATTTTAAAGAAAAGATTTTCTTATCGAACCTCTCTCTCTCTCTCTCTCTCTCTCTCTCTCTCTCTCTCTCTCTCTCTCTATATATATATATATATATATATATATATCATTTCCTCTTCAGGGTACTCTAACAACTTTCTTGAATCATTCTTCAAATATAGTAAACAATACTATGTCGGTAAATGGCATGCAAACCCTCAGTCAAGGACGAAGAATAAAATAAAATAAGAAACTGAGAATTCTCGGATTCTCGAATTCCAAGTGAAGGAATAGAGTAATTAATCCTAGGATTCAATATAGTGTTAACTTGAAATATGACTCCAGCTGGATCCTATTCTAGTAATTTCCTCGGTATTCATCCTACAACTAAGTCCTAATAATTCAAAATCACAAACAACTTTCCTATAAGATGTCTCATGGCTATGGATCAGATTATATCCCAAAATTCTTAAAAATTTTGGTATGAGTCTTCTTTGTATTTCAGACTATGAAATTTTCACAGTTATAAAATATAGACCCGGAGCGAACCTCCTTAGATTTTTCTGAGTTTTCAACCCCTTCGGTGGAACAATCAACACAAAAAAACACACGCAGTTGAAAATATAATATAAAAAATAAATTTTAATTTTAAAGAAAAGATTTTCTTATCGAACCCCTCTCTCTCTCTCTCTCTATCTCTCTCTCTCTCTCTCTCTCTCTATATATATATATATATATATATCATTTCCTCTTCAGGGTACTCTAACAACTTTCTTGAATCATTCTTCAAATATAGTAAACAATACTATGTCGGTAAATGGCATGCAAACCCTCAGTCAAGGACGAAGAATAAAATAAAATAAGAAACTGAGAATTCTCGGATTCTCGAATTCCAAGTGAAGGAATAGAGTAATTAATCCTAGGATTCAATATAGTGTTAACTTGAAATATGACTCCAGCTGGATCCTATTCTAGTAATTCCCTCGGTATTCATCCTATAACTAAATCCTAATAATTCAGAATCACAAACAACTTTCCTATAAGATGTCTCATGGCTATGGATCAGATTATATCCCAAAATTCTTAGAAATTTTGGTACGAGTCTTCTTTGTATTTCAGACTATAAAATTTTTACAGTTATAAAATATAGACCCGGAGCGAACCTCCTTAGATTTTTCTGAGTTTTCAACCCCTTCGGTGGAATAATCAACACAAAAAACACACGAGTTGAAAATATAATATAAAAAATAAATTTTGATTTTAAAGAAAAGATTTTCTTATCGAACCTCTCTCTCTCTCTCTCTCTCTCTCTCTCTCTCTCTCTCTCTCTATATATATATATATATATATTATTTCCTCTTCAGGGTACTCCAACAACTTTCTTGAATCATTCTTCAAATATAGTAAATAATACTATGTGGTAAATGGCATGCAAACCCTCAGTCAAGGACGAAGAATAAAATAAAATAAGAAACTGAGAATTCTCTGTCACGCCCAGTCCCAAAATATCAAGGGACTAGCCATGTGGCAATGGCCAGCAGCACACACCGATGGACAAACCCAATTTAATGGATCCATCGGGGCGTACTTAAGCTGTAAAACAATAATCAGGGACTACTAATCTCATCCACAGAATGAACATATCAAAATCAACCAAAGGAATATAAACATCAAACGTCAAGTCACAAGTAATTTAAATCGGAGAATAACCCGATTAATCAAGTCTGATACAATTGTTCTTTAAACAAGAAAGTAAAAGAGTTTATTTGCCAATAAAAACTGAGCATAGAGAAGAAGATGTTCAGGAGAAGTTATCAGCGATCACCTCGTCCTCAGGGTCTGGTACTGTTCCGAGAAATGCTCATGTTCCGTATACCTCTGGATAGACCTCGTCTGCTATTCCTGGGGACATAATCCGGATCCAGGTCCTCAGGGGACATAGCAAGTTACAGATACAAGCCAAAATAATTACAGTGCAGCAATAAATGAAATAATAGGGTAAACTATATAACCATCTATGTGAAATGCAAGTTGAGAGCATCACTAGAACTTAGGCTGATACCACTACAAGCTCTGTGTCGGAGAGCCGGTAGCAGTTATACTATGCTATGTAATTTACTATGTTGTGGCCTATATATATATAATCAGCCTGTAGCCTGTGTGTCTCTTCCCACCCAATATAATCATACGTCTCATGTCCACAATGCCTCATGTCCATGTCACGTAAGATCATATCTAATGGAGTGAGTCATACTATGTCTATGAATATAATGTCTAAGAATATCATGTCTATGTCATAAATCCTGCAACCTACACAGAATCACCTTGAATATTTCAGGAAGATTCTGTCTCATGATTCGTGTCAGGTGTCCTGGGTATAACGTACTTGATAATGTAAGTACGAGAATATAAAGGGTGTCGATATCCATCTCTAGGTGACGTTACACAACTCTGCGTACAGTGTTGGCACCCGACTATTAATCGGACGTGAAGTAAGTCACACGGTCCTAGGTTTAAGCATGTACAACAATTATATATGTCAAGAAAATAAGTAGCAAAAACTGCAGGATTTGGCAAGGTACACTTGCGTGGGGTTCCGGCTCCAATTGTGGCTCTGACTTTAGCGAGATTTGTAGGCAGTTCTCCGTTTGCTAAAATAAACATCACCATCAGATTCAAAAAATATCAATTAGCTAGAAACGCCTGTCCTTGAGTCCAATTTGGACACAGGGGCAAAAATGACAGTTTCTGGTCAAAGCGGGATCTACATATGGGCCGTTTTGCACCGAAAAATGTGTCAGAACCAAAGGTCTTCAAATCTGTCAAACTCAGTATCAACAGGTCAGGAACGATGATACGAACCCAACAAAACTTCCAGAAATGGATTCCGATGAGCCGTTCACAAAATCGCCCGTCAAGTGGAGCTTGTGGGGCCCACGATACGCGATTTTGTCAACGTTCTCAGAATCAAACCAAACTTGGGTCACAGGACCAGCGTATTGCTACGAGTCCGATGACGTAAGTTTTGTCTCAATCCAACGTGTGTACACCAAGTTACAGCGAGATCAAGAAAGGACGGATACGGGGCGTTGTCGGCGGATACGCGTTGATTCCGGTGTGCACGCACATCCAAATCAACTTCTGCAAAATCTTGCACGTTTGTATCGACAGCGCGCACGTTTCAGTAAAGACCACACACGACCAAGTTGTCCCGTTTGGCGGGACGTACTCAGTTCCGGGGTGAAATAGGGCGTTGGTTTTTCTATTTTTGGATCGCGGTTCACGATCGCCACAGGACGCGACACACCGAGCGGGTCACACGGGCACTGAGAGAGTCACGCAGGGTTCACGTTGCAATAGACGGAACCAAAAATGGGGCAGCAAGGAGAGAAAAATGGGTACCTAAATAGGGCTCCAAAAACTGAGATTCTCGTGTCCTCGCGTGTCGACACGAGACACTACTGTGTTCGGGCCGTGTCCTGGCTAGGGCTAGGGCTTCGCCGAAGTCGGGAGGATGCTGGCGGCTAATCGGAGCTTCGCGGAGGCGGCTGGCTCATCAGAACTTCGCCGGAGGGACGCTGGTCTCGCCGAGGCTTCGTCGGAGGCGGCTGGCTGTGGGTCTGAGGGGGTTGCTGGAGGGTTGTCGAAGGAGAAGGAGATGGGGCTCGGGGTGTGGGCGGCCGGGGATGGCTCTGGCCGGAGGCTGCTACGGCATGGAGGGTGCTGGCGGAGTCGGGGATGAGGGCAGCGGGAGGCGTCGGCTCCGGTGGACGAGGCTGGGGCCGGCTAGGGCGGCTGTGCTGGAGATGGAGGAGGAAGGAGGGGCGGCGGCAGCTGCTGGCCGGAGGAGGCGGGGGCAAGGGCGGCGAGGCGGCAGGGCATCGAGGCGGTGGCGGCGTGGTGGTGGAAGGGGTTAGGGTTTTGGCTGGGGCAGCTTTTATAGGGAAAGAGGGAGAGGGGAACGGTCGTCCGGTGAGAGAGACGACGAGGCGGCGGGTGCGGGAGGCCAAGCGGCGCCGGAAGGCGGAGCAGCGGCCGTTACGCGGCGGCCGGAGGTGAAGCGGCACCGGAGAGGAAGAGTCGGGGGTCAGGGAAAGGGTCTAGCGGGTTAACGGGTTCGACGGGTCGGGTCGGGTCAGGCGGATCCGGCCCGATCCAATAAATGAAGGCGGGTCGGGTCTAGCGGGTTTCGGGTCGCATGTTTGACCCGGATCCGACCCGCAGGCTGAGTTGGGTTGGGTTTGGTTCGGTTTATTTAAAATAAACCCGGTTTAATTAGGGTTCATTTCGGTTTAATTATAAAATAGTTTTTAGGGCTTTAAAAATACTTCCGGGGTCCAATAAATTCTCGGAAAATTATCCTATGTCTAGTTTTCCATTTTACACCATAAAATATTATTTTCATAATACTTTAATATTATTTAATATTAAATAAAAATCATTTAAATTCAAAATACCTTAGTTTTAATTAATAAAAATTTCAGAAAAATTCCAGAAAATTTTGAAAAATCCAAATTAAAATTTCTTGAAAAATTAGGGGGTTTATAATCACCCCCCTTAAGAGGATTGCGTCCTCGCAATCAAAGAATAACCGATCAATAGAGACACGATGAAGAAAAGTCAAGGTTGAGGGTTTAAACACATAGGAAAAATCATTTTCCTAAGCAATAGAAGTTATGCAATTTCCCAAATATAGGAAATCTAGAAAATTACAGTTTCTAGGTTATTCTTTAAAAACATATTAGGTTATCACTAGGTTATCAATTATTAGCAAGTTAAAACTGTAGGTTAAGTCTAAGGTTACGAACCAGCAGGCACGAACTAAAGCAATCTAGAAACAGATGTTTGTGGTATTAAACGAAAGAATGAAAATGTATTCAATATGGGGTTTACACGGAACCCGCCTTCTTTGGTTTACAAACAAACTTGTACAATTTGATCCTATACGAGAATATGGGAGTACAATTTATTTAATCTGGGTAGATATTGCTATAGGTGTCTGATCTACAGTCTATCACTTTAGCCCTTGGACCACACGATGTTGAAGAAGTGCCGTAGAAGGCAGGAAGCAGCTTTGAAGGTTGCAGAAGAGGGTGGATGCACGATGCCAAGGTCGTCGATCCCTACTCTTTGCTTGAGCTCCGGATTCTTCTCTCTCTCTTGATCTCTGGTTCGATCTTTCTTGGAAGTTCGACCAATTTTCCGACCTTCTAATTTGTCAACCCTGGATCTGATATTGGTTTCTTGACCAAATTTCTGACCTTGTTCCTCATTGATAGAGGTCTCTATTTATAGAGTTTTAGTGACAGTGACCACTCCGTCGGTGTAAAAACCGAGGAGTGAAAAGTACAGCACCCTTTTACACAATGGTTAAAGTAACCAATGCCTGCGTATAGATGATCCTTTGAATGAGCGTGTGACGCAGGTCCAACTAAGGGACAAAACGCGTATAATCGCTATGAAAATCACGACGTAGAAGCCACGTAGGTAGGTATCCATTGCGTAGAAGAGGTTGGCATAGAAGCCAAAATGTCTGTCACCATGGCATAGAAGCCAAATAGTTATCGAACCGGCATAGAAGCCGAATAGGCGTAGAAGCCGGACAGGCGCAGAAGCCGAGCAGGCATAGAAGTCGAGTGGTCATAGAGGCCGAACAGGCGTAGAAGCCGAATAGGCGTTGAAGCCGAGCAGGCGTAGAAGCCCAGTGGTCATAGAGGCCGAGCAGGCGTAGAAGCCGAATGGGCGTTGAAGCCGAGCAGGCGTAGAAGCCGAATGGTCATAGAGGTCGAGCAGGCGTAAGAGCTGGATGGGCGTAGAAGCCGCTGCGTACCGTGCCAGAGTGCTGATGGGGACGTCTTAGCCAGAATTACGGCTTTTAAAGATATAATCAAATCTCCTGCATTAAATACCGAAATTTGCCACCATCATGTGCATTAAATGTGGAGGCATGTCTTTGACGGTCTGCAACCCCTTCCGCGCATCAGTCGCAGAGACGTGCCTTGAGAAACTGTCATCGCTCTGTGCATCAGACGTAGAGGCGTGCCTCGAACCCCGTACGGAGTGCAGCTTTTGATGTGGTAGGCGGTTTATCTACTGCAGAGCGTAAACAGCTCGTGTCTGCCTGTGTAAAACAAGGCAGCATATCCCTTCGCATACGTAAAAGCAATTTATGCAAAGGAGATGGCGGTAAATGACAGCCTGGGTCACAGTGCTGTGCCATCATTATAGCCGTCGTCTGGATAGTCGAGCCGTATCCCTTTGTCAGAAGTCCAGACGTCAGGTTTATTGCAGGATCTTCATTGCAGGGTCTGACAGGTTCACTTCGGAGAATACGAAGCGTCTCTTGTACACCTCAATGCTACATTTGAAAGAGGATAAGTTTTATGCCCTAGAGGCGATGAAGCACCCTGTTTACGCTGAAGCGGCTTGGACGTACTGCCTTACGCGGATGGTCCTTCGAGCTTTCATATTTCATGCTGCATTCCTGCGGAAAGAGCTCTGTTGCACGCTTGATGGCTCTGAAGGCCTCTGCTTACGCTGTTCTGCACCAATATGCCGCGTATAGTCATCCGGCGTATTTTCATGCTTCTACAAGACTCCCTTCAAAGCTTTCAAATTTCTCAGAATTTGGAACACTTTGAATGAAGCATGAACCGCTCCTCGTGACTCAAAATGTTTCTGAATGGAGCGTTGAAACGGTCATTGCTGACTTTATGGCGGATTTATTGGGGACCAGTGTGACCCCTTTCGCCTATAAAAAGGCTGGGGGAGTTAACCTGTTCTCCCCATATTCCCATCACCACGCAGAGATGATCGTCAGAGTTCGCCGGGTCGACCTGAGGAAGAAGGAGATCATGTTCTTCCAGCGTATAAGGAGCCGAAAAAGTCGGCATCTTCGAGCAAGTGTCTACTGCAACGATGGATCATGAAAGGATATCTTAGCCTCCCTTGCTCGGGATAATCAGCAACTTTATGTGGTGGTTCTTCGGGAGAGACGAAGAATCGTATTTTACCACGCTGCTTGCAAGTGGCGCCCTCTCCAGTTACCTTTGGTGACGAGAGGCAAACAGACCGGCTAGAGTGGCGGTAGTCTGTAGGAATTAAACGAAAGAACGATGGATCTTGTTTGTGGTATTAAACGAAAGAATGAAAATATATTCAATATGGGGTTTACACGGAACCCGCCTTCTTTGATTTATAAACAAACTTGTACAATTTGATCCTATACGAGGATATGAAAGTATAATTTATTTAATCTGGGTAGATATTGCTATAGGTGTCTGATCTGCAGTCGATCACTTTAGCCCTTGGACCACACGATGTTGAAGAAGTACCGTAGAAGACAGGAAGCAGCTTCGAAGATTGCAAAAGAGGGTGGACGCGCGGTGCCCAAGTCGTCGGTCCCTACTCTCTGCCTGAGCTCCGGATTCTCTCTCTCTCTCTCTCTCTCTCTCTCTCTGGTTCGATCTTTCTTGGAAGTTCGACCTTGGATCTGATATTGGTTTCTTGACCAATTTTTCGACCTTTCCAATTTGTCGACCCTGGATCTGATATTGGTTTCTTGACCAAATTTTTGACCTTGTTCCTCATTGATAGAGGTCTCTATTTATAGAGTTTTAGTGACAGTGACCACTCCGTCGGTGTAAAAACTGAGGAATGGAAAGTATAGCACCATTTTACACAACGGTTAAAGTAACCAATGCCTGCGTATAGATGATCCTTTGAATGAGCGTGTGACGCGGGTCCAACTAAGAGACAAAATACGTATAATCGCTACGAAGATCACGGCGTAGAAGCCACGTAGGTAGGTATCCATTGCGTAGAAGAGGTTGGCATAGAAGCCAAAATGTCTGTCACCATGGCATAGAAGCCAAATAGTTATCGAACCGGCATAGAAGCCGAATAGGCGTAGAAGCCGGACAGGCGCAGAAGCCGAGCAGGCGTAGAAGCCGAGTGGTCATAGAGGCCGAACAGGCGTAGAAGCCGAATAGGCGTTGAAGCCGAGCAGGCGTAGAAGCCCAGTGGTCATAGAGGCCGAGCAGGCGTAGAAGCCGAAAGGGCGTTGAAGCCGAGCAGGCGTAGAAGCCGAATGGTCATAGAGGCCGAGCAGGCATAGGAGCTGGATGGGCATAGAAGCCGCTGCGTACCATGCCAGAGTGCTGATGGGGACGTCTTAGCCGGAATTGCGGCTTTTGAAGATATAATCAAATCTTCTGCATTAAATGCCGAGATTTGCCACCATCCTATGCATTAAATGTGGAGGCGTGTCTTTGACGGTCTGCAACCCCTTCTGTGCATCAGTCGCAGAGACGTGCCTTGAGAAACTGTCACCGCTCTGTGCATCAAACGTAGTGACGTGCCTCGAACCCCTTACGGAGTACAGCTTTTGATATGGCAGGAGGTTTGTCTACTGCAGAGCGTAAACAGCTCGTGTCTGCCTGTGTAAAATAAGGCAATATATCCCTTCGCATACGTAAAAGCAATTTACGCAAAGGAGATGGCGGTAAATGACAGCCTGGGTCGCAGTGCTGTGCCATCATTATAGCCGCCGTCTGGGTAGTCGAGCCGTATCCCTTTGTCAGAAGTCCAAACGTCAGGTTCATTGCAGGATCTTTATTGCAAGGTCTGACAGGTTCACTTCGGAGAATACGAAGTGTCTCTTGTACACCTCGATGCTACGTTTAAAAGAGGATAAGTTTTACGCCCTAGAGGCGATGAAGCACCATGTTTACGCTGAAGCGGCTTGGACGTACAGCCTTACGCGGATGGTCCTTCGAGCTTTCATATTTCACGCTGCATTTTTAGCGAAAAGAGCTCTGTTGCACGCTTGATGGCTCTGAAGGCCTCTGCTTACGCTGCTCTGCACCAATATGTCGCGTATAGTCATCCGGCGTATTTTTTATGCTTCTACAAGACCCCCTTCAAAGCTTTTAAATTCCTCGAAATTTGGAACGCTTTGAATGAAGCATGAACCGCTCCTCGTGACTCAAAACATTTCTGAATTGAGCGTTGAAACGGTCGCTGCTGACTTTATGCCGGATTTATTGGGGACCGGTGTGACCCCTTTCGCCTATAAAAAGGCTGAAGGAGTTAACCTGTTCTCCCCACATTCCCATCACCACGCAGAGATGATCGCCGGAGTTCGCCGGGTCGACCTGAGGAAGAAGGAGATCATGTTCTTCCAGCATGTAAGGAGCCAAAAAAGACGGCGTCTTCGAGCAAGTGTCCACTGCAACGATGGATCATGGAAGGATATCTTAGCCTCCCTTGCTCGGGATAATCAGCAACTTTATATGACTATTCTTCCAGGAGAAGGGAAGGGTCGTATTAGACCACACTGCTTGCAAGCGGTGTCTTCTCCTGTTACCTCTGGTGACGAGAGGCAGACAGACCGGCTAGAGTGGCGGTGGTCTGTAGGAAAGCAGAATTATCCTGCTTTTCTTCTGTTGGAGGATGGGTCATATGCCCAGTTTTGTATCCTCCTGCCACTGATCATCTTCTTGGAAGAAGAGGAAGACCATCACCCACGCGAGCCTCTGTCAGAACAGCTCCTCGGTGCGGCCTTTAGACGATGATGAGGGAGCCCTCCTGTCGACGGAGTTTCCCTCAGTTGTAATCATAAAAATAAAAAAAAACCCTTGTAGATTGGATTTCCCTCATATGTAATCATGACTTTAATCTTTAATAAAATTATCTTTCTTCTTCATATGATCATCTTGCCATACGTTGCTGTGAAGTCTGAATATGTGTAGCTTCGACACGTCTGATTCTTTACGCCGACTCTGTATAGAAAGAGTGCTAGGTCCTGTCCTTTACACATAGCAAATAGTCCATAGAACGCTGTTGAGCATTTTGAACATTTAGAACTGTCCTGCTGCTAGGACTGAGGAACCGCGTAGAGTTTTTACTTCTGATGAACAGAATTTTTGTTCAGACTTCGTCTTCAAGAATGACTTCTCAAAAAATCCTTTGGAACAGGGTCGAGAAATGACTGTCAAACTGAGTTTGCCATCTTGACAGACGAGATATTCAGACTGGAGCCTGGATGAACCTCCATTTGACCCAAGAAGAGTAATTTCTCAATGTTTGAACTCTGTATGCTTCGGGTACTTGGGATATATTGAGGTCAAGAAGGAGTATCTTCTGTGTGAACTCCTGTAATTGACCGCCTTGCTGTTCGGATATGCGAAAAGTCAGAGATCCGTAGTGTAGACGAGCTGAAAATCCTGAGTTCGTAGCCTATTGAGAGTAGAAAGCCACCGAGCGTGAGATCGTAGATTCGGAGCTGCTGAGCATGAAGTCGTAGGTTTGTAGCCTCTCGAGCGTAAAAGCTACCGAGCATAAAGGCATCCGGGCATAAAACCATAGACTGATAGCTTGCGAGCGTAAAACCGTAGATCTGTTGCTGTCGAGCGTAGAAAGCTCATTAGCGTAGAACTGTATATTTATAGCCTGTGAATGAAAGAAATCTTCCGAGCGTAGAGGTTGCGGATCTGTTGCCTCCGAGCGTAAACTAAACGCCATCGAGCGTGAGATCATCGATTTGGTATCTGCTGAGCGTAAAGTCGTAGGTTTGTGGCCTCTCGAGCATAAAAGCTACCGAGCACAAAGGCATCCGGACGTAAAACCATAGACTTATAGCTTGCGAGCGTAAAACTGTAGATCTGTTGCTGTTGAACGTAGAAAGCTCTTTAGCATAGGAATCGCTGACCTGCTTTTGCACGAAAAACTTTTCGAATTTGCTGACTGTCCGTCTTTCGAAAGTAGTGGGCTGACGTAGTACCCAATCATAACCAAATATTTAATTTATGGGATTTGGTTGGGTTTTCAAGGAGCCCGTCTGAGGATTCGAGGAGTCGACCCGAACTCTATATATATCCCAAGCTTTGGAGAGAAAAACTTTTTATCCGTCTTCTGCGAAAGAGAGCCTTGATTGTTTGAGTTTTTCCCCTCGTTCTTTCTCCGAGCACTCCGAGTTTCCAGAAATGGCGCCGAAACAAACCCCCTCCACTAAGGGAAAGAGTATAGGCTCTTCTTCTCGTTCTTCTGCCCCGGCGAGAGAGTCTTCGGTCGGGCAAGGTGAACTTCCTTCTGAGCGAAGGATCCTGCCGACGAGTAGCGCACCCGGCCTTAGAGGTATAGCCATTGGGAATGACAAAGAACGACGAAAAATCATTCGCACACGTTGAACGTGACCACGCTAGGTCATCTTCTATGCTGATAGCCTCTTTGAGGAAGATGACGCACGGAGACGTTTTCATCTTTTACGCCCACATTTCTAATGTGCCAGCGTAAAAACTCCATGTTTTCGCAGTTATGAGCGTAAAAGCTCTGACTGCCGAAAACTTGGCGTATACTATAAAATTTTAGTTTTACGCTTTGGATGGGACCTCCGGCGTAATAACTAAAGTTTTTACAGTCTGGCGTAAAGCACGAACCGTATACTGCCAATTACGCTTCAGGATATGACTTCCGGCGTAAAAATGACCAAATTTTGTACAGTCTTGGCGTAAAGCACAGACTGTCGTCTCTTGGTCTTTATGTTGCAAGATTCGTAATAACGTATTTTTCTTGCACTTTTGCAGTTGACTTGCATGAGTCTCCGCTGGCCGAGGTGATGGGTTCTGCTGTCGGGATGCTGCACTCGAACTACCTGGAGGATCTGTCGCACGTGACATTTCCTATCTCTGGACCCCAGTATCCTGAAGGAAGGGGGATCTTGATATCGTCTCAAGGCGAGCGAATGCTGCTGAGCATGATCAACGGGGAGCCCCTAACGTACGTAGACGGGGAGCAGTACATCAAGCCGGCCTTTCTCTTTGGGGACATGATAGACAAGCAGTCCCAGACGAAGCCCGAGAGAGAACCCTGGGTTTTCTCCGCCGAGAGTGTGGTCTTGTATCTGCCTACAATGCCGAGAGATTATCCCATCTCGGCTTTCTTCCATGCCACTCATCGCAGGAGGATGTCGTGGAAGCTGACTCCTGATCTTCACGGGAAGCCGGGGAAGATCTTTCATCTGAAAGAAGCCGACCAGGGGTCGTTTGTCAGCCGCCCTTCTGGTGTCGTGACGTTGTTTAGGGGACTGTGCCTGGACAGTGTCCCGAGTGAAGACAGTTCAGTGATCCAGCCGGTCCAATTGTCGACTTTCTGCAATGACTTCATGGTGCGAGGGGGGGGTATACCCCAAGAAGAATCCTCGGTGCAACGGGTGGATCACCCCAGCAAACCTTCGATGGACTTTCCTAGTTGACTGGACTCTGAAGCATTTTCGGAGAGAGCTGGAGGTCATTGGACTGTATGCCGCCGTGAGCGTGACGAGTGTCAGGTTGCCTCCCAACCCTAACCTGTTTCTGGCGCTGATGGAGCGATACATTTTGCTCACCGGGACCTTCGCCACTCCACTGGGGGAGTTGGGGTTGGCCCTCCACGAAATGGCAGCGATCTCGAGACTGCCGATGGGGGATACCCCGTATGAAGAGTATGTTCCCACCAACCGGAGTTGGAGGACTCGGACCCTCGGGTTGTGAAGGTGTATCAGGAGCTTATGTGCCACTACTTCACGTGCACTGCTTTTTATAATGAGCCTTCTGATTTGGCTCACACCACTAAGTGAATGTCCTACCTCTTCTTCCACCGGGCCAGGGCCCGTCAAGTCGGAGAAGGTTTCGGGGGGCAAGAATGAGCCCGTGAACTGTTTGGGCGTGCTCAGTGCCCAGGTCGTCGAGGATCTTATGGAGGAGGCTAAAGCTCCAGATCAGTTCCTCGCTGACGGGGTAGGAAAGTATTCTGAAGGCACTAAGGCCTATAGTTACTTGAGGCGCTGTCGCAGGCCTTTGTCTGAGGAAGCCTGGCTGGCTGGCTTTCTTTCCCTATGGCTGCATCGAGTAGTGGTGCCTGGCATCGCGTCTGCGGACCGCATTCACCGGAACACCCTGTGGCCCGCCGTCCGTCTGGTGTTCGGGGCAAGGCTGGGCTTGCTCCCTGCCATGATGTGCCATATACAGGCTGGGCTGAGAGCCATGACTGATGGACTGCTCGTCGATGAAGCTCGACGTGATAGCTTTCCCCGGGTAGAGTTACCATACCTGTACTTGATGGGATGGTTAATTCTCCACAACCCCCGAGTGATGTCTCCCGGCCCTAGTAGCAGCGTGGGAGGTAGTTTCTTGCTGAACTACAAGGACTCCCTCTGGAACGTGAACACAGGCATAGACTGTCGGCTGGCGCTGAGCCTCGGTCATTGCTGGAAGCTCCTCTGCACTGTCCCTTCGGTACATCGCAATCAGTCGGGGATTAGGCTTGAGGATTTAGGCAGAGAAAAGACCAATCTTTTTTCGGAAGCTTTTAATTGGTTGGTCTGCATCAGACCCTCCCATCTGCTGTACAGAAGCGAAGATCATTGCTTCTTCGAGCCTTACTTGCCAGTCGGTTCGCCAGGCAGTTTGGGTACGATCAGCTGCACGTGGGCAATGCCATCACCAGCTTCAAGTCCAGGGGCGGACTCATTGATGGAGCCAGAGGATGGCGGTACTTTATTATGGGCTGCACGGGAGCAATCTTCATCGTGCCGGTCGTCACCCTCTCCACGGAGCTGCGGATCCTCCATTCGTACGCTCAGTTCTACATGGCGATCAATACCCTCCATCGCGATTTTGACACGCATGGAAGCTTCAGGGTACCTTCTTCCAAGCCTGGGGGAAGAATCGAAGTCCCCTCGGTTTTATCTGACGAGGGTGAGGAGTCCGTCACTCCGGATGAGCCTCTGGTGTCGGTGCCGAGGTGTGAAGTGCCTCCGCCTGTGGGGGCTTTAGCGGTCTCTGGGAAGCGAAGAGCTCCTGCTTTGAAGCAGACTTCCCCCCGCAAGAGGAAGAAGAAGATGGTTGATCGCCCTCTCCGGATTCCTGGCATTGAGGCTCCTAGAGAGGAACCTGCTGCCTCTCCTGTTGGGGATGTCCCTTTGATTGGCGGAGAGGGACCCTCAGTTTCGGCTGGCGGTGCCGGAGAACTCCTACTTGAGGCTGTCGTTGTTGCCACTGCCTCCGGTAGTGGAATAAAATCGCCTGCGTGGCCGAGGCGAATGGGAGAATCTTTCCCTAGACCAGTAACGGATGAAACTCCTGCCGCGTCCGTGAGCATGACCAGCGAGGTTCCAGCTGACGAACCTCGACCGCGTCTCGGTGAAGGCTTGGTGGAGCTCCTGGCGATGTCGGTTGGCCTACCTCCTTCTCCAGGTATGACAGTTCGTATTGCGTCATTAAGGCGTGATATAGCTACATCGGCTGCAGACGCGGCATATATACCATTGGCTACGGGTAAAGGTCATCTTTATGTCTCCTCTTAGAAAGATTACTATCATATTGATATCAACTTTCTTGTCCTCTTCTCAGGAGATGGCGTCCACGGGGAGTATAGCGTTGAAGCGCCCTCTGGCTCTGCTCGGGCTCCTGGCGATGACACAGAGGCGTTCGACTTCGAGGAGGAAATACCTTCGAGGGCCAGCTCGCCCGGAGTAGTTTCATCACCTCAAGAGGAGGACGAACCCGTCATCGTGACCTCGCCTCTTGCGAGTATGCCGATGACTTCGACCGTCGTTGCCGCACCTTCTTTGGTCGCACCACCCGTCGAGGCGGCGGCTGTGGCCACCTCGTCTGCAATCTTTCCTGGAGGGAAACTCGCCAATATGGCGGCCACTCCTGGCATCCAACCAGACCTGGTTGCGTTGATCGAGCTGTATACCAGCATCTTTTATACCAGTTTTAACATGCTGATATCAATGGTGTTGGCGAAGAATCTGGATTTTGAGCGTCTGAAGAAGGCTTCCCAGTTTTCGATTAGGGCGGTCAGGGAGTTTGACGATTCTGGGGTAGCTGACGCCCTGGAGGCGATGGTTAATGGGTTGGAGCAACCTATTAACGAATACTTGCAGCTGACTCGGGGCAGTTTTGAAACTAAGGTCCAGGCCAGATACGACTTCATGACTGCGCGGCTTACCAAACAGCTGGAGAGCCTGGATAACTCCATCAAAGCACATAAGCTGGAGATGGATAAAAGAAAAGCTGTCGTGGAGGAGGCTCTTACTCTTCAGACGAAGTGCCAATCCGAGCACGAAGGGAACGTAGCGAGGGCTCGCAAGTTGAAGGAAAAACTCGCTCAGGCAGAGGAGTGGGCTTCTCAGTCGCTGGCAGGTCTAGACGTAGCGAATGGTCGACTGAGCACCGCACGATGGGACCTGGAGCGTGCAGAAGCTGCCCGAGCTGGCTCTCTTCGGGCAAGGGCCGAACTGTCCTTTACGAACAATCCCGAGGCACGACTGGAACAGGCTCGCGCTGATGCCTTGGTTTCCAGGGACGAGAGGGTGGCTGCATTGGCGAAGCTGATTCGCGATCTGACTGCTCCCCCACAATGATGTACCCTTTCTTCTTTTTGCTTCCCCAATGTAATTCTGCTCTTTTCGGGAATAAATAAAGCAAATCTTTTCTGACTTTGTGGACCCATCATTTCGGAATATAAATGACAGGTTTGGGCGAGAGTGATATCAGAGGTAGTATGGACGTGATAGACTCTCGATAAAATTCTAGCAGGACATACCTATTCAGAGGTTATACTGACATGATAGAATATGACCTAACTAGTTTCATTTTGGAAGTAGTTTGGTCAGACTTTGAGATTCTCGCTATATTCCACTTGAGCGGAGGAGGTTAAGCATAGTACCTCTTCAGGAATTTATCGTTGATAGGAGCCATTAACAGGTCTCCATTAGGCTGGGCTAACCTGTAAGCGCCGTTCGAGAACGTTGTCTCGATCACATAAGGGCCTTCCCACTTGGGCTAAAATTTCCCTTTACTCCTGTGAGTAAGAATCATCGGCCTTCTTACGGCTAAAACTAGCTCGCCGACTTTGAACACTCTTTCCTTTACTTTATGATTGAAAGCTCTGGAAATGCGTGCTTGGTAGAGCGCGATGCGCTGTTGAGCTTGGAGGCGTTTCTCGTCTAATCCTTCCAGCTCTTGAAGCCTCAACAGGTCATTCTTTTCTCGAGTCAGCTCATTAGTGACGGCTATCCTGAGCGACGGGATCTGGATTTCAATGGGAAGAACTGCTTCGCTCCCGTAGACCAGTAAAAATGGGGTACAACCTGTCGGTGTCCGTACCGTTGTGCGGTATGCCCAGAGACATTCGCCCAGCTTCTCATTCCAGTCTTTTTTGTTTGAAGAGACAAACTTCTTCAAGAGTTTGATAATGGTTTCATTAGCAGCTGGATAATATGCCGTAGAGGCAATATTATGTATTCGATTTTTATCGCAAAATTAATGAAACGCTTGGCTGATGAACTGAGGTCCATTGTCATGGATTATCCTTCGGAGAATCCCAAAGCGATAAATGACGTAATGCTTGATGAAGCTGATTACGTCAGACGCCTTTACCTCAGCAAGAGGGATCGCCTCTGCCCATTTGGAGAAGTAATCTGTGACGGCCAGTATAAATCGGTGACCTCTGGAAGAAGATGGGTGAATAGGACCAATGATATCCATACCCCATGCTTCGAAAGGCCAGGATGCAACCGTAGGATATAGATATTCAGACGGTTGATGTATGAAGTCTGCATGAACCTGACAGGCTCTGCATTATCTTGCATAGTTGATCGCGTCTGTGATCATAGTGGGCCAGTAATAGCCCATTCTTCTGATACGATCCTGTAGCTTAGGACCGGGCTGATGCGCTCCGCATACGCCGTCGTGAGCTTCCCGGATAATCTGCTGTGCTTCGTCGTCAGAGAGACATCTTAATAGCAGTCCGTCGTAGGTCCGGCGATATAGGCATTGTGAAGATGCATCGAAGTAGAAGCGTAATGATCGTCTTTTGACGGATACTGCTTCTTTGGGGTCCTCCGGCAAGATTCCGTATGCGACGAAATCTATGAAGGGACTTCTCCAGTCTCTTCCAGGGGGATCCGTGTTCATAGCGTAGCTGCGTTCTATGTGAAAGTTGTTCTTCACGCAGAATAAATCTCTGTTAAGAAGGATTACTGAATCCTGCCTTTTTATAGGAGTGGCTAAATCCGCAGCTAGACTGGCTAGGGCATCAGCTTCCAGATTCTGAGATCGAGGTACATGCTCTAGGAAGAACCCTTTGAATGTCATGGCTATCTCGACCGTTGCTTGGTGATAGGGAATGAGGTCTGGATTCCGGACTTCATATATTCCTCTGACTTGATTGACGATAAGCAGAGAATCACCGAAAGCTTCCAGGGACTCGACCCCCAGCTCTTTAGCGACTTGGAGCCCGATTAACAGAGTGTTGTATTCCGCCACATTGTTGGAGCATGGTTCGTTGAGAGAATATGCTTGGTAGATGATGAGTTTATCAGGAGTGACCAGGACGATTCCTACCCCTGAAACCATATTTCTCTGGGGACCAGTCCTGGAGGCGCCGTCGAAGAACAGTTGCCACGCGTCACTTTCTATTGCGGAATTACATTCTGCAACTTCGTTGGGAATATCTTCGTATAATTTGGAGGCCTCCGGGATCGGATGAGCAGCTAGGAAGTCGGTCAGCGCTTGGCCTTTGATGGACTTCTGCGGGACATATACCATGTCATATGGTGTTAACAGCATCGCTCGAGTTGCGAGTCAGGAATTAAGAACACTTGGCTTGCTCATCAGTACTCAAAGAGGGTTGATCCTGGAGATGATATGGATAGTCTGGCCGGTGACATAGTGCTGCATCTTCTGGATAGCGAACATCAGAGCCAAGCATTCTTTCTCCACTGGGTTATACCGGTGTTCGACTCCGACCATCATCCTGCTGAGGTAGTAGATAGCCTGTTCATGCCCCACATCGTTCTTCTGCGCGAGAAGAGCTCCCAGCGAATGATCCATCGCTCGGACGTACAGCAAGAATGGTCTTCCTATGATGGGAGGCACCAGAACCGGCGGACTGGTGAGGTAGCGTTTGATATCCCCGAATGCTTGCTGACAGGTTTCATCCCATACGAAGGATACACCTTTCTTCATGAGATGCGAAAAGGGCTGACATCTTCCCGAGAGGTTGGATATGAACCTCCGGATATAAGCCAGACGGCCTTGAAATCCCCGAAGTTCCCTCAAATTGTGGGGCGGTCGCATTTCTATGATGGCCTGAACTTTGTCAGGGTCCACTTGGATGCCTTTGGCGGTAATGACAAATCCCAGAAACTTGCCACTAGATACACCCAGGAAGGACTTTGTAGGGTTCATCTCGAGTTGATGTTGGTGCATTAACTCAAATACCGTCTTCAAGTCTTGAATGTGATCATTTTTTAGGCGGCTCTTGACGGCTATGTCGTCCACGTAACATTCTACTGTTTTGCGTAAATGTTCATGGAATATGCTACTCATAGCCCGTTGGTATGTAGCCCCGGCGTTCTTCAATCCGAAGGGCATAACCGTATAGCAATATACTCCCAACGGGGTCTGGAAGGCAGTGTGCTTCTCGTCTTCAGGATGCATCTTGATCTGATTGTATCCCGAGAATCCATCCATGAAAGACATGTATTCAAAACCGCAGGTGTTGTTGATCATGATGTCCGTGATGGGGAGAGGGAACTCATCCTTGGGGCAGGCTGCATTCAGATCTCGGTAATCGATGCAGATACGTATTTTCCCATTTTTTTCATAACTGGGACAACGTTGGCGACCCAATCTGGATGTTGTTCTTCCCGGATGAAACTGTAGGCTATCAACTTCCTGACTTCAGCTTCGATGGCGTCCATCATGTCCGGGTGGAATCGGCGTTGGTGCTGCTTCATAGGCTTCGAGTCGGTCAATATATTGAGTTTATGAGTAGCCACCTTCGGGTCAAGGCCCGGCATGTCCTCATAATTCCACGCAAAGACGTCGACATATTCTTTTATTAGCTGGATAACTTCTTCCCGTTCGGCTGGGGAAAGATTGTTACTGATGAATATCGGTTTTGGCGAAAGTTTACCCCCAACATCAACCTGGATAACTTCGTCTTTGGTGGGAGATTCCCTCTGCTCGAAGCAGAATTCTCACTGCGTATCCATTTGTTGAGCCCAAAAGTCATTCTCAAACGGCTCAGAATCCTGTTCGTCTGCTTCAAAGGGATCTGTCATCACCATATTTGCTGATAATGCTTATTTGAGAGCTTCAGGTGAGTTGGAGGGCGACGAGCCGTTCTGAGAAGAGGAAAAGATATCCTCGTCCGATTTAGAGGAGGTGGCATATCCCAACCCGAAATGAGTTCGTTGATAGTAGGGGTCGCCGCACAGCGGCGTTCGTCTGCCTCTTCCGTAGTTGAGGCCTGGCTTCCGCTCCAAGTCGTAGCCTATGTTTTGCATGATCCTCAACGCTTGCGGGCTGTATTGGTGAACTTGCATTTTTCCAGTATCGTCATTGAAAGAATCTTCCTGGATAGCCGGTTGATTGCGCATGCGGCCGAAGACTATTGAATGCTGGCTGCTGCAGGTAGGTGGGACAACGAAGATAGAATCCTCATGTGGTCTATATGTCGTGACGACATTAGATGATGACGCTACTTCCCAGACATACGGACGGTAGGAGTTCATAACTTCCAAGAATTTTTGTGCTATGGGTTGCACCTCTTCACGGGGAGTGGATTCCTGTTTTGGAATTTGAGCGTTAATGTACTGGAAAAGAGGATGTTTATTATCATCTGGAACTTCGTTCCTGGTTGCGTTTATATCGGTCGGCTGCCCGTTGCGCCGAAGGTTGATGACCAAAGGTGGAGGCTCCTGGTTCAGAGTGACCGCTAGAGGATCACTCCCTTTCCCTGACCTGGATTTGTTCAGGTGAATAACCATAGGCTTCATGGCTTTTGGACGAGTGGTTCGTCCTTTCACTCTGATTGACAGCGGTAGTGTGGTAGAGGGTTCTCCTAGCTTCCGGTGGGATTCCTTCTCTGCCTTGCCCGACACTTCTTCTGTGTGGTTTTAAGAGTACAACACGGCGTCAGAATAGTAGGATTCTACTCCTTTAAACGGGTTTAGGTCGGCAACCTCCGTTTGTACCGTTCCTTGGGGGTCTACATATTTAAGACATTGATGTAGAGTTGAAGGAACGATGTTGTGGTCGTGGATCCACGGTCTTTCCAGCAAAATATTGTAGGACACCTCTGAATCGATGACGTAACACGTGGCCACCGACCTGAGGTTGCCAATCTGGATCCTCAGGCGAATCTTCCCCAACGGCTTACTTCTTCCGGCGTTGAAACCCACGATTATAGTGGAGGTGTAAGCCAGTTCGCTGGTAGGAATCCTCAATGGTCTGAGCAGACTGTGAGGGATGATGCTGATCGACGATCCCGGATCTATGTGAATTCGATCGACCTCCATGGAACCGACATACCCGGTGTAATAGAGGGGCCTGTCATGCTTGTTATATTTTAACAGCATGTCGTCTTGGGTGAAAGTGATATTCGGGACCACCTCCATCATACTGTGGCATTGAGGACACGCCACTGGTTCTTCGTTGGAGGACTTGAGCGGGGTCAAGCATGCCTCCGCCTGCATTAGCGCTTCACTCAGGGCTAGACGAGTGTCTTGGAAGAGCCTGAGTAGCTCAAAGATGGAGAGCCTGGCTGGTGTATTAGCCAGTTGGGCCAGGATGTCGAAGTTGTACGGCTTCTCAAAACCTTTGTTTGGAATATTTTTCACAGATTTATCAAAGCGCACTTCTCTTTGCTTTCCTTTGTCCGTCGGCGTCGGTTTTGAAGGGCTGGCATCTGGTACGACGGGGCCTGGTCCTGAAGGTTTGGCAGTTGAAGCGTCTGCCGGTGCATCTTCCTGACTTGCTCCGTAGTCGTTGAGGTAGGCTTTCCCTGAACTGGTTGCGGCAAATACCTCGTCTTCGTCTGATGGTAAAGAAGTTGCGACCATATGGCATGGTTTAAAT
The DNA here is from genome assembly GCA_036927795.1 of Iris macrosiphon. Taxonomy (NCBI): domain Eukaryota; kingdom Viridiplantae; phylum Streptophyta; class Magnoliopsida; order Asparagales; family Iridaceae; genus Iris; species Iris macrosiphon. Next base: position 20,897,442 of record JAYESA010000016.1, read on the forward strand.
TTGGAGCTTTTTCCAGACGTAGCTTTAGTAGCTTTAGTCTCCTCCTCGAGCTCTGACACCAAATCCGGATGAACCCACATAATCTCGCCCTGCCGGGTGGTTAAGGGTACCAGGTCATGATTTTGACCCCTAGTTGGAGGGAGATTGACGATGTCCATCGTGGTCCGAGAAATGGGCGTGACACCGTCCATGACTTCTTGGGAAGGCAGATTGCCAAACCGCAGAGAGATCATGTTGGCCGTGACCGTCTTCTCGGTATTGTGCAGAGTGATGGCTTTAGCATCGATTAACCCCTGGATCTTCCTTTTCAGTATGTAACACGCCTTCGTTGGGTGGTGTACGTATCTGTGGAAGATACAGTATTTGGGGTTGTCAGTACTGCCGACTTCTTGGGGCCGCCTTAGCTCCGAAAGGGTGATCTTGCCGCTCTTGACGAGACACTCGAATATACTTGGGATATCGTCATCGTCAAAAGAGTAGACTTCGACGGGCCTCGAAGTCCCGAGTCTCGTTTGCGTGGTCGCCGCAGTCTTTTGTCTGGACGTATTGACCGTCAGAGCTTCTTTTCCCTTGGAGCTGCGAGAATGGTCGCTGCTGGGAGATGACCTCTTGCCTCTATCGGAGGCGGAGATCATAATGCCATTGTCGCGCGCCTTGCGACTGTTGTCTTCGGCGGCCACTGCCGAGATGATGAACGAGGGCCACTCATGGAACTGATATGGTCCTGTAAATACCGAGATTACAGGAAGGAGGTTCTTCCTGCAAATGTCTACTAATGCAGAGTCTGGAACTCCTGGAGGCATCTGTAAGGTGGCCTAACAAAAATGTTCGACGAAGGTGCGAACGTCCTCCTTTTCCCTCTGCTTGACTTCGATGAGAGAGGACATAGACATGTCCATTCCGCCTTCGTAGAATCGCGTGAAGAATAAAGCTTTGAAGTCTTCGAAGGAAGTAATGCAGTTGTCCGCCAAGCTACGGTACCACTGATAGGCTACTCTTGAGAGGCAGCCTTTGAACACCCGAGTGAGGAGGGCGTCGTTCCCTTGTAGCAACACCGTCATCATACTGAAATAGTTCATGTACTGACTTGGTGATGTTTTTCCCTCGAAGAGAGCCATAGTCTGAGGTTTGTACCTCGGGGGGAAAGGGACTTCTTCCCAGATAGCTGGGTAAGGCTGGCTAATTCCCAGTTTCTTGAGCTGATCTTTGTGCTTTAAGGCATCGAACTAGGCTTTCAACTCCCGTACCGCCTGTATCGAATTTTCAGTTGGAAGCGGGACTACGGTGTAGTGCGGAGTTGGTTGTATCGTGACTCCAACGGGAGGTAATACATTTTTCGAGTGAGGAAGCGGAGGAACTGCTGACTCTTGATCTAGAGCAGGCTCTTGGCTCGGGTTGGATGGTGGTAAGTTCACCCCCACACGTATCTGAGTTGGCGGGACCGACGTTTGAGCCATGGCAGCTGCGTGCTGAGTCAGCATCATCTGGTGCATGTTCTCCATCATGGATTGCATTTGTTTCAGAGATGTCTCCAGCATAGTGATGCATTATTCCGCGTTTCTTGACGGCGAAGCTTCCTCGCGTTCATCTTCAACGGCGTAAACTCCCATTTCCCTGGGCGTCATCGAAGGATTAGTATAGGTCGCTGCAGAAGTTGACTTTATACTCTCAGTATCTGATCTGGGAGATTGGCGACCCCCGGCGTCGGAATCAGACGAGTACGAAGCTGGTTGCTGTGACCTTGCACGGGTATTTTGGAACACCCCAGCTTCAGTGTTCCTGAGGAGGTCTTCGAATCTCCTTTGGCTCGAAGGCCCAGAGGGATGACGTCTTGAGCTCGACCCTCCTCTAGTTATGTGTGAAGCCATGTTCACGGATGCATGCGCGGGCTCTTCTTCCTGGAAAGACTGAGAGTAGCTCAATCGGTCGAAAACCGACTATTTTGCTTTAGAACAGCAGCAGTCAATCATAATTTTATGACTATTACAATATTGCTCGCTAGGGGGCATAATAGACATATTGGAAGGTTCCCTCTCCTTACGCTTCTGGATTAGATATTCGCGCAAGTCAGGAGGAGTAGAGGAAGAAGACGACGGTTTGTTCCTTCTGTTCCCATCAGTGGGTATGCGGAGGTTGGGCACCATGGTTTTCCCTATGCCACCTGTGTACAACAGATTGGCCATCTGGGTGGCGGATAATCCCCGGGGAGGGTGCCTTCCCGTAACCTGAGCTTGCTTTACGTCGTGGGACTTTGCTTGGCATAATTTGGAGATTTGCTCAGACTGACGTAAAGCTGAAGAGGTCCCCATTTGGCCGTCGACTTCCCGCATAGTCCGGAGAGTAGGCAAATTGCTTCTTCACTAGCGTAACGGCCGAGGAATTGAGTACTCTGCCGCTTGCTTCCCCTTGCGGAAATCATAGCGCTCATCAGGTTCCCCATAGAGGTCAGACATTGTCTTGCGCATGGAGCGTGATTTGTACTTCCGACTTGGCGCTGAGGCAACATCAGAAGTTTGGTCTGTACCGCGCGTAGCGGGAGACTGGTTCCTACGCGTATAGCGCAGTGGATACTTCTGGGTTAGCGCTGAGGCTTTGCCCGAAGTTTCGTCTGTACCGCACGTAGCGGGAGACTGGTTCCTACGCGTAGAGCGCAGTGGATACTTCTGGGTCAGCGCTGAGGCTTTGCCCGAAGTTTTGTTTGTATCGCGCGTAGCGGGAGACTGAATTTTACGTGCAGGGCACGGAGGGAGCAATGCTACAACCTCATTGGTCGGAGAGGTCGGAGAGATCGGAGAGTCCACAGGAATGGTAAAGGATGTCTTGGACATCCAGACCTTGTGCAGCTTCCTGTTGTCTTGGACGGAGAGAGGGTGAGAGCTACCCCCGGTTTGAAGCATGTCTTCGTAGGCAGACTGGTCGAACTGGACGACCAGTGTCTTCTTCACGGATCCCACGGATACCGCATCGTGTTGAGCAATTGCTTCCTCATCAAAAGAGAAAGATGTCCCCAGCAGAGTCGCCATCTTGTTTGTGGTATTAAACGAAAGAATGAAAATGTATTCAATATGGGGTTTACACGGAACCCGCCTTCTTTGATTTACAAACAAACTTGTACAATTTGATCCTATACGAGGATATGGGAGTACAATTTATTTAATCTGGGTAGATATTGCTATAGGTGTCTGATCTGCAGTCGATCACTTTAGTCCTTGGACCACACGATGTTGAAGAAGTACCGTAGAAGACAGAAAGCAGCTTCGAAGGTTGCAAAAGAGGGTGGACGCACGGTGCCCAAGTCGTCGGTCCCTACTCTCTGCCTGAGCTCCGGATTCTCTCTCTCTCTCTCTCTCTCTCTCTCTCTCTCTAGTTCGATCTTTCTTGGAAGTTCGACCTTGGATCTGATATTGGTTTCTTGACTAATTTTCTGACCTTTCCAATTTGTCGACCCTGGATCTGATATTGGTTTCTTGACCAAATTTCCGACCTTGTTCCTCATTGATAGAGGTCTCTATTTATAGAGTTTTAGTGATAGTGACCACTCCGTCGGTGTAAAAATCGAGGAGTGGAAAGTACAGCACCCTTTTATACAACGGTTAAAGTAACCAATGCCTGCTTATAGATGATCCTTTGAATGAGCATATGACGCGGGTCCAACTAAGGGACAAAATGCGTATAATCGCTACGAAGATCACGGCATAGAAGCCATGTAGGTAGGTATCCATTTCGTAGAAGAGGTTGGCATAGAAGCCAAAATGTCTGTCACCATGGCATAGAAGCCAAATAGTTATCGAACCGGCATAGAAGCCGAATAGGCGTAGAAGCCAGACAGGCGCAGAAGCCGAGCAGGCGTAGAAGCCGAGTGGTCATAGAGGCCGAACAGGTGTAGAAGCCGAATAGGCGTTGAAGCCGAGAAGGCGTAGAAGCCCAGTGGTCATAGAGGCCGAGCAGGCGTAGAAGCCGAATGGGCGTTGAAGCCGAGCAGGCGTAGAAGCCGAATGGTCATAGAGGCCGAGCAGGCGTAGGAGCTGGATGGGCGTAGAAGCCGTTGCGTACCGTGCCAGAGTGCTGATGGGGACGTCTTAGCCAGAATTACGGCTTTTGAAGATATAATCAAATCTCCTGTATTAAATGCCGAGATTTGCCACCATCCTGTGCATTAAATGTGGAGGCGTGTCTTTGACGGTCTGCAACCCCTTTTGCACATCAGTCGCAGAGACGTGCCTTGAAAAACTGTCACTGCTCTGTGCATCAGACGTAGAGACGTGCCTCGAACCCCGTACGGAGTGCAGCTTTTGATGTGGCAGGCGGTTTGTCTACTGTAGAGCGTAAACAGCTCGTGTCTGCCTGTGTAAAACAAGGCAGCATATCCCTTCGCGTACGTAAAAGCAATTTACGCAAAGGAGATGGCGATAAATGACAGCCTGGGTCGCAGTGCTGTGCCATCATTATAGCCGTCGTCTGGGTAGTCGAGCCGTATCCCTTTGTCAGAAGTCCAGACGTCAGGTTTATTATAGGATCTTCATTGCAGGGTCTGACAGGTTCACTTCGGAGAATACGAAGCGTCTCTTGTACACCTCAATGCTACGTTTGAAAGAGGATGAGTTTTACGCCCTGGAGGCGATGAAGCACCATATTTACGCTGAAGCGGCTTGGACGTACTGCCTTACGCGGATGGTCCTTCGAGCTTTCATATTTCATACTGCATTTTTAGCGAAAAGAGCTCTGTTGCACGCTTGATGGCTCTGAAGGCCTCTGCTTACGCTGCTCTGCACCAATATGCCGCGTATAGTCATCCGGCGTATTTTTTATGCTTCTACAACAGAAAACTATAAAAACTTACGCGCATTAGCTACTCCAAGAGTCTGAGCATCCTCCAAAGTCATCTTGAAAGCTTGTCCACGTCCTTGAGGTGGTGCCCTCTGCTGTTGGCCTGCTGGAAGGGTGCTGCTTGAAGTTCCAAGGGTGGCCTTGGTTGATGTCCTCCTGGTGCTGGTAGAGCTTGTTGGTTTGCCCTTGGTGCTCCTTCTCTACGCTCAGGGCAGTCCCTCACTGCATGCTGTCTGGATCCGCAACCTAAGCATAGTCCAAATTTACGTCTACACTCCTTCTCAACATGGCCTATCTTGCCGCAGTAGTAACAAGTAGGAAGAGTTAGGGATTTGGATGCAGCTCCCTGTGGTGCTTGATGCAGATGAGGTTTCTTGGCAGTTTCTCCATTCGGTGCTCTGGCTGGTGCTGTTGTGGATGGCCTCTTTAGGTTGGATTCTCGTCTGATGACACGCTCCATACGTCGAGCTGCAGCAAGGACTTCCGTGTACGAAGTAGGTACGACGGATCCGATCATTCTTTGTAGCTCGAATTTTAGCCCATCAAAGAACTTCTCAGCCTTTTCTTCTTTTATCGGGATCAAGGTAGGGGCGAAGCGACTCAGATGAATGAATTCTGCGTTGTACTCTTCCACCGTCATAGTATCCTGAGTGAGGCAATTGAACTTGTCTCACAGTTCTAATCGAGCGATAGCCAGAATTTACATATCCTGAAAGAGTCTGGAGAACTCCTCCCAAGTGACTCGGTCTGGTCCGAGCCGTCTCTCTTCAGATAGCCACCAGTGATGTGCATTACCCGTCAATTGTATTCTGACGGCAGTCATCCAACGTTTCCTTGGTAGCTCAGCTGCTTCTAATTGATGTTGTATATTGGTGAGCCACTCATGAACTTTTGTGGGCTCCTCCTTGCCTGAGAAGGTACGGGGCTTCAGCTGGCGAAAATTGATGATGGAGCCCGTCGTTGGCCGTCGAGCTGGTAGGTTGGCCTGCTCCATTGCAGTTACTATACTATTCCTCAAGTAATCAGCCTCGCGACGCTGAGCCTCGTGTTGGACTTGTTGTTGGGCTTGCATCATTGCGTAGATCATTCGAAACATTTGTTGTTCGTCCATAGCCTGCCCTTGTGGAACGGTAGGCATCGGTGGAGCAACCTGCGTCGATGGTGGAACATCATTTCCTGGATTCTCGAGGCATGCTGACTTGCTTGTTGTGATGATGGACCTTCACTAACTAGTGTCACTTCATCTCCGTTGGTTATCACAACACCTTGTGGTGTTTCTGAATGAGTCTCATCGTCGGCTTGTGGATCCATAATTCTGCAACCAAAATAAACTATAAGAAGCGCACAGGAATCAAAGCAGGATGCAAGTCAAGAATTTTATTCGAATCCGATACAGATATCAAGAACGTTTCAAGCAAGTGGATGAGATCCTAAAAACTTATCATATTCTTATTGTAGGCATGTTCGGTCCCTAAGTTGAAACCGAACAATTTAGTCGTTGACCTGCATGGGCCACCACAAAAACTATGTCACGCCCGTCCCAAAATATCAAGGGACTAGCCACGTGGCAATGGCCAGCAGCACACACCGATGGACAAACCTAATTTAATGGATCCATCGAGGCATACTTAAGCTATAAAACAATAATCAGGGACTACTAATCTCATCCACAGAATGAACATATCAAAATCAACCAAAGGAATATAAATATCAAACATCAAGTCACAAGTAATTTAAATCGGGGAACAACCCGATTAATCAAGTCTGATACAATTGTTCTTTAAACAAGAAAGTAAAAGAGTTTATTTGCCAATAAAAATTGAGCATAGAGAAGCAGATGTTCAGGAGAAGTCCTCAGCGATCACCTCATCCTCAGGGTCTGGTACTATTTCGAGAAGTGCTCATGTTCTGTATACCTCTGGATAGACCTCGTCTGCTATTCCTGGGGACATAATCCGGATCCAGTTCCTCAGGGGACATAGCAAGGTACAGATAATAAAAGTAAAAATAAATGCAGTGCAGTAATAAATAAAATAATAGGGTAAACTATATAACCATCTATGTAAAATGCAAGTTGAGAGCATCACTAAAACTTAGGCTGATACCACTACAAGCTCTGTGTCGAGGAGCCGGTAGCAGTTATACTATGCTATGTAATTTACTATGTTGTGGCCTATATATATATAATCAGCCTGTAGCCTGTGTGTCTCTCCCCACCCAATGTAATCATACGTCTCATGTCCACAATACCTCATGTTTATGTCACGTAAGATCATATCTAATGCAGTGAGTCATACTATGTCTATGAATATAATGTCTAAGAATATCATATCTATGTCATAAATCCTGCAACCTACACAGAATCACCTTGAATATTTTAGGAAGATTCTGTCTCATGATTCGTGTCAGGTTTCCTGGGTATAACGTACTTGATAATGTAAGTACGAGAATATAAAGGGTGTCGATATCCATCTCTAGGTGACGTTACACAACTCTGCGTACAGTGTTGGCACCCGACTATTAATTGGACGCTAAGTAAGTCACACGGTCCTAGGTTTAAGCATGTACAACAATTATATATGTCAAGGAAATAAGTAGCAAAAACTGCAGGATTTGGCAAGGTACACTTGCTTGGGGTTCCGGCTCCAATTGTGGCTCTGACTTCAGCAGGATTTGTAGACAGTTCTCCGTTTGCTGAAATAAACATCACCATCAGATCCAAAAAATATCAATTAGCTAGAAACGCCTATCCTTGAGTCCAATTTGGACACAGGGGCAAAAATGATAGTTTTTGGTCAAAGCGGGGTCCACATGTGGGCCGCTTTGCACCAAAAAACATGTCAGAACCAAAGGTCTCCAAATCTATCAAACTCAGTGTCAACGAGTCAGGAACGATGATATAAACCCAACGGAACTTCCAGAAATGGATTCCGATGAGCCGTTCACAAAATCGCCCGTCAAGTAGAGCCTGTGGGGCCCACAATACGCGATTTTGTCAATGTTCTCAGAATCGAACCAAACTTGGGTCACAGGACCAGCGTATTGCTATGAGTCCGATGGCGTAAGTTTTTTCTCGACCCGACGTGTGTACACCAAGTTACAGCAAGATCTAGAAAGGACAGATACGGGGCGTTGTCGGCGGATACACGTTGATTCCGGTGTGCACGCACATCCAAATCAACTTCTGCAAAATCTCGCACGTCCGTATCGACAGTGCGCATATTTCGGTAAAGACCGCACGCGACCAAGTTGTCTCGTTTAGCAGAGCATACTCAGTTTCGGGGTAAAATAGGGCGTTAGTTTTCCTGTTTTTGGATCGCGGTTCGCGATCGCCACAGGATGCGACACACCGAGCGGGTTACACGGGCACTGAGAGGGTCACGCAGTGTTCGCGTTGCAACAAACAGAACCGAAAACGGGACAGCGAGGAGAGAAAAATGGGTACCTGAACAGGGCTCCAAAAACTGAGATTCTCATATCCTCGCGTGTCAACACGAGACACTACTGTGTCCGGGCCGTGTCCTGGCTAGGGCTAGGGCTTCGTCGAAGTCGGGAGGATGCTGGCGGCTGGCCGGAGCTTCGCGGAGGTGGCTGGCTCGTCGGAACTTCGCCGGAGGGACGCTGGGCTCGCCGAGGCTTCGCCGGAGGCGGCTGGCTGTGGGTCTGAGGGGGTTGCTGGAGTGTTATCGAGGGAGGAGAAGATGGGGCTCGGGGTGCGGGCGGCCGGGGATGGCTCTAGCCGGAGGCTGCTGCAGCGCGGAGGGTGCTGGCGGAGTCGGGGATGAGGGCAGCGGGAGGCGTCGGCTCCGGTGGATTAGGCTGGGGCCGGCTAGGGCGGCTGTGCTGGAGATGGAGGAGGAAGGAGGGGCGGCGGCAGCTGCTGGCCGGAGGAGGCGAGGGCGAGGGCGGCGAGGCGGCAGGGCATCGAGGCGGCGAGGCAGTAGCGGCGTGGTGGTGGAAGGGGTTAGGGTTTCGGGTGGGGCGGCTTTTATAGGGAGAGAGGGAGAGGGGAACGGTCGTCCGGTGAGGGAGGCGACGAGGCGGCGGGTGCGGGAGGCCAAGCGGCGCCGGGAGGCGGAGCAACGGCCGTTACGCGATGGCCGGAGGTGAAGCGGCGCCGGAGAGGAAGAGTCGGGGGTCAGGGAAAGGGTCTAGCGGGTTAACGGGTTCGACGGGTCGGGTCGGGTCAGGCGGATCTGGCCCGATCCAATAAATGAAGGCGGGTCGGGTCTAGCAGGTTTCGGGTTGCGAGTTTGACCCGGATCCGACCCGCAGGCTGAGTTAGGTTGGGTTTGGTTCGGTTTATTTAAAATAAACCCGGTTTAATTAGGGTTCATTTCGGTTTAATTATAAAATAGTTTTTAGGGCTTTAAAAATACTTCCGGGGTCCAATAAATTCCCGAAAAATTATCCTATGTCTAGTTTTCCATTTTACACCATAAAATATTATTTCCATAATATTCTAATATTATTTAATATTAATTAAAAATAATTTAAATTCAAAATACCTTAGTTTTAATTAATAAAAATTCCAGAAAAATTTGAAAAATTCAAATTAAAATTTCTTAAAAAATCAGGGGGTTTACATTCTCGGATTCTCAAATTCCAAGTGAAGGAATAGAGTAATTAATCCTAGGATTCAATATAGTGTTAACTTGAAATATGACTCCAGTTGGATCCTATTCTAGTAATTTCCTCGGTATTCATCCTACAACTAAGTCCTAATAATTCAGAATCACAAACAACTTTCCTATAAGATGTCTCATGGCTATGGATCAGATTATATCCCAAAATTCTTAAAAAATTTGGTATGAGTCTTCTTTGTATTTCGGACTCTGAAATTTTCACAGTTATAAAATATAGACCCGGAGTGAACCTCCTTAGATTTTTCTGAGTTTTCAACCCCTTCGGTGGAACAATCAACACAAAAAAATACACGCAGTTGAAAATATAATATAAAAAATAAATTTTGATTTTAAAGAAAAGATTTTCTTATCGAACCCCTCTCTCTCTCTCTCTCTCTCTCTCTCTCTCTCTCTCTCTCTATATATATATATATATATATATATATATATCATTTCCTCTTCCGGGTACTCCAACAACTTTCTTGAATCATTCTTCAAATATAGTGAACAATACTATGTCGGTAAATGATATGCAAACCCTCAGTCAAGGACGAAGAATAAAATAAAATAAGAAACTAAGAATTCTCGAATTCCAAGTGAAGGAATAGAGTAATTAATCCTAGGATTCAATATAGTGTTAACTTGAAATATGACTCCAGCTGGATCCTATTCTAGTAATTTCCTCGGTATTCATCCTACAATTAAGTCCTAATAATTCAGAATCACAAACAACTTTCCTATGAGATGTCTCATGGCTATGGATCAGATTATATCCCAAAATTCTTAAAAATTTTGGTATGAGTCTTCTTTGTATTTCAGACTATGAAATTTTCACAATTATAAAATATAGACCCGGAGCGAACCTCCTTAGATTTTTCTGAGTTTTCAACCCCTTCGGTGGAATAATCAACACAAAAAAACACACGCAGTTGAAAATATAATATAAAAAATAAATTTTGATTTTAAAGAAAAGATTTTCTTATCGAACCCCTCTCTCTCTCTCTCTCTCTCTCTCTCTCTCTCTCTCTCTCTCTATATATATATATATATATATATATATATATATATATATATCATTTCCTCTTCCGGGTACTCCAACTACTTTCTTGAATCATTCTTCAAATATAGTGAACAATACTATGTCGGTAAATGACATGCAAACCCTCAGTCAAGGACGAAGAATAAAATAAAATAAGAAACTAAGAATTCTCGAATTCCAAGTGAAGGAATAGAGTAATTAATCCTAGGATTCAATATAGTGTTAACTTGAAATATGACTCCAGCTGGATCCTATTCTAGTAATTTCCTCGGTATTCATCCTACAACTAAGTCCTAATAATTCAGAATCACAAACAACTTTCCTATAAGATGTCTCATGGCTATGGATCAGATTATATCCCAAAATTCTTTAAAAATTTGGTACGAGTCTTCTTTGTATTTCGGACTCTGAAATTTTCACAGTTATAAAATATAGACCCGGAGCGAACCTCCTTAGATTTTTCTGAGTTTTCAACCCTTCGGTGGAACAATCAACACAAAAAAACACACGCAGTTGAAAATATAATATAAAAAGTAAAATTTGATTTTAAAGAAAAGATTTTCTTATCGAACCCCTCTCTCTCTCTCTCTCTCTCTCTCTCTCTCTCTCTCTCTCTATATATATATATATATATATATATATATATATATATATATCATTTCCTCTTCATGGTACTTCAACAACTTTTTTGAATTATTCTTCAAATATAGTAAACAATACTATGTCGGTAAATGACATGCAAACCCTCAGTCAAGGACGAAGAATAAAATAAAATTAAAAACTGAGAATTCTCGGATTCTCGAATTCCAAGTGAAGGAATAGAGTAATTAATCATAGGATTCAATATAGTGTTAACTTGAAATATGACTCCAGTTGGATCCTATTCTAGTAATTTCCTCGGTATTCATCCTACAACTAAGTCCTAATAATTCAGAATCACAAACAACTTTCCTATATGATGTCTCGTGGCTATGGATCAAATTATATCCCAAAATTCTTAAAATTTTTGGTATGAGTCTTTTTTATATTTCAGACTCTGAAATTTTCACAGATAAAATATAGACCCGGAGCGAACCTCCTTAGATTTTTTTGAGTTTTCAACCCCTTCGGTGGAACACTCAACACAAAAAAAAACACGTAGTTTAAAATATAATATAAAAAATAAATTTTGATTTTAAAGAAAATATTGTTTTATGGAACCTATATATATATATATATATTTTTGAAATAGAATTTGTATATAAATGGAAGCTCGAACCCGTACAAAATGAGCATGTTAAGCCCGTTGGCAAAATGAAAAAATACCTCCCAACAAAATGAAAAATACACTACCAAAATGAGAAAAATATACCCACCCTCTAAACCTTTTCTACTACTTCATAGGCTTCACCCTCTACCGCTTGACCTCATATAACAGCTGATCCGTCAAGTAGGCATAGCGCTCATATCTAAACTTATTCCTCTTTTTTTCTAAAGTACCCATATAACTGTCGGGAACGAAACATGAAAACCTTTTCTTAAATCAGAGAGAACATATGGAAGAACCGACTAAAACACACAAACAAACAAAATACCAAACATAAATTACAGACACAGAGATTTTACGTAGAAAATCTAGATGAAAAAAACCACGGGACAATCGGAGTCCAACCCTGAAGAACCTCCACTAATGGAATAAAGAGATTACACCCTCTACAAGATCCTCACCAGTAACCTCCGTATCCTGAAATTCTTGCTTAAATATTATTATTAGGTTAATTTGGAACTATTGTGATTTTTTCATAATTTTTAGTTAATTAAAAACTAGTAACCCTAATTTCCTAGGACTTTCAAAAATTTAGTGTAGGATCAAATATAATTAAAAATATCTCAAACTTTATTTTAGGTTCTAAATAGTCAAATATATTTTGTAGAATTTTTTGGAAATTTTCTGATTATTTTAGCATTTATTTTGAGTTAATTATGAAAAACTGAATTAAAAACTGATTTCTGAAAAAGAAAACCAATAAAAGTAAATATTATGCCCAGTCAGCCAACAGGGGGCCCACCCGTCAGCCTCTCGTAGCGAACTGGGCGGGGCTCGCTTGTCAGTGACTGCGGGGTGGGTGCGGCTGCAGCCGAGCCGACCTCGAGTCGAGCCGAGCCGAGTCCGAGTTTGACTCGGACTCAGCTGAGCCGAACCGGGTCAAACCCTGAACGTCTGATCTGGGTGGGGCTGCTTGGATGCACGCCATATGGCAGACTCCGAGCCGTGGCTGCTTTCTCTCTCCTCTATATATAGGGTATTTAGTTGAGGAATTCTAGGATTTTTCTTTGAGCCAAATTTTGGAGAATTGTCATCTAGGATTCCTTCATCTTCCAGAAGCCATTACGCATAGCTCCGGACTCTAAACGAGCTCCAGTTTCTTGTGTTAGAACCATATTAAGATTAGATTTCTGAATATATAATTTTTTTACGAAATTATGAGTATTAAATTCTGAAAAAATCGTAGAGCACAGCATATCCAAAAATAGACGCGTCTCGATATTTTCACGATTTTGGGAGAATCAGGAATCAGAATCATGAACCGTTTGAAGTTTCGGAAAGATAATATTGTGATCATTGACATATGTTTTTCCTAGAATTTAATTCAAAATATTTGTATACTGATAATTCTGTAGAACTTCTAGGTTCGAATTTAACCATCAGTGCACAATACGAAATTTGTATGTGCCATAATTCCCAAACGAATTTGAATTCGGACTAGCCATAAATTACAGCATATTTTTGATGCTGAAATCTACAGGAAATCATGCATGAAAGTCGAGTTTGTGTCGGTTGACTTTTTGGTCAACAGATCGCCTCGATTTGCGTGCCATGAGTCTCGAGTTGATAAAATTTAGTTTCTTTGGACAAAATTTAGGAATTAACCTAAAAATCAGAATAATAAGAATAAAATAAGATTTTAGAGTAATTTTTCCAAAATTAAATAAATTAAATAAATTATCTTTTGATATGGTAAATTCGTAATACATAGGCTATTTGGACTTAGACTTGGATTTTGATCCGTACCAGCAAAGGACCACAGGCGAGTACATTCTCTAATAGTTTCCATTATTTAATATTTTCTATGATGCATGTTTATAAGTATTGTTTTACCTGATTTTTGACACGATGGATACACGGATTGGTATTACATGGATTCATTTTCGTGAGATACATATTTTCAGGCCTATTGACTTTTTTTTTGGACTAATGAATTACTGGACTAATATATTTTCTGGCCTGTTGACATCTTCTGGACTATTGAGATTATTTGTGTCTGGACTTGGATCCATGAGTACTTGTTGGGCAAAAAAATACCTAGGAGACGTGTGAACTACCCTTTCCATCCCATGGTCTTTCTAGAATAATAGCAGCCACACACGACACATGTGGTTTGCCGGATATTATCCCCTAGCCGTTCACGTGTCAACTTGGTATTTCAAAACACTAGTTAGATGCAGTCATTCTAGATTAACCTATACTTGCTGATTGTATACTTGCATGATAGGTTTCCTAGTTCACATATCTGTTTGTCTATACATGCTTCTCTGTTCTTCTTTCTTGTCTTTATTTATTTTCTTTATTTAACTATTCCTCTATGATGTACCATATTCCATTATTATATGCTCATTAAGTATTTCATAACTATTACTGTTCATAGTACTTGTCAATTAACTAGAACTGCTATTGGGTTGTACTTGTTCCATCCTGACTGGGTAAACATTTTTAGGTGACTTGCTATCTTGCTCATTGAATTTGGTTGGAGGTCGAGATGCTTGTGGAATCCAATATTAGAATTTAGATAGTTTAGTAACTTCTTTGGATTTAATGTTTAGCGGGTTTGTTCCCGAGTTATGATTTAATTATAAATTGAGAATCTTGTTAAGCTATGTAAATATTGTGAATGAGCAATAGATTTAAACTTATGATTAAATATTATCTATTTGGATTGATGGACCATTGTTATCATAGATAGTGTACTACCACCGATGCTGCGGCGTAGGCTGGGCTTGGCCACGTACTCGTATCCGAAAAGCGGGTGCGGGTCATGACAAGTTTTTAGTGGTGGCCCATGCAGGTCCGTCTTTGCATCAAGTGCAATATCATGGTTAGTACTTCAACTTAGTAGTACTAGCTGTGAGCATGCGACTAGGAGATGCTCATTCACAATTAGGATTGATTTGAATTTAGGAGAATGGCTAGTACTAGGTATACAATTGGAAGGCCTTATTTCAATTTTATTGCTTGGGTAGTTAAGGTGTTATATATGCTACATGATTAAAATAGATATACATGTTGAACTTTTAGGTAAACTCTAGTAGATGAACTTGAGAAAATTAAGTGATTATATATTATGATACTTTTATAAGTTGGTGTGATCAAAGTTAGGGGTAGACTGCTCGATTGGTAAATTATTTTCTTAAGGTTACACAATTATTGTAAATAAGAATTATTAAAATATTCTGCTTTAAGGTTTAAATTTCTTTGTAGCTTGATGATTATAATTTTCTTGCTAAAACATGGTTGAAAAAAAAAGGAAAAATAATTTTAAATTAAATGATGATAAAGACAAGAAGTTGAAGATTTATAGAATTTTAGATTTTTGCAGATTATTTTAGTGGATTTAAGTTTAAGTTTGAAGAATTTAAATTTTGAGTATTTGATTTAAAATTTTGAGTATGGTTTTATTACTTTGTGATTTTGTCGAATTAAAAAAAAGATTAACATTAGAGCTATTGGACTACAAGATGTGGATTTAAATTTATATTTTGAAGATTGGAAATATATTTCAAGTTTTAAGAATTTTTGAGGAGTTAAGATTTTATGTATTCAAAAATTTTGAGGATTCAAATTCAATTCAATAAACATAGTCAAAGCTATAAAGATTTCTAGAAGTGATTAAAATTTTATTTCAATATTTGAATATTTAACTTTTGAGGAAAGTATATACATTTTATTTTAATTGTTCGAAAAGTTAAATTTTAAGGATTTTATTTTGAGAATAAAATTTTATTGTGGGTAGAAGTTGTCATATTTGATTATTGACAAAAAAAATAGAGGATAATGTTGAAAGTTTTTAAAATTGTGGATAATCTTGAAAGTTTTGAGATATAATTCGAGAAATTCAAGAATAATGTTGAGAATTTGAGTGTTAGGAGTTCAATATAATATTGAGATTTTATTTATGGGTTGAGTTAGACCAAAAGAATAATAATATAAAGATTTGATTTTATAACTTGTTGAATTCGACTTTTAATGACTTAATTTGAATTCAAAATTTAAATTTGTTCGAAGGATAAGATTGATGGAGTATATTTGGAATTCAAATTTTGAGGATGAGACTTTGAATTTTTTTAAATATTTCATGAAATATAAATTAGTAGGATTTACTTTGAATATTGGAATTAACTTTTAAATTTTTAGGATTGAATCATTAATCGATATTTATGCAAGTCAAGCTTCGCAAGTTGTGCGATATCGTAGTAGTGCGACGACTTAGTTGTTCTACCGCGAGCCTGCGATAGGATATAGGACATAGGACACTAGGATGAGAGAGGGATACTCAATCACCAATTTTTGAGAGATTCCTGGGACGATCCTTGAGAATCTTATTATAAATTCCAATTCAAATATTTTCCATTATTTTCGTCCGTTCTCACTTGTTGTTATTAATCTGATTCTTGGTGATCGGTTGTTAAACTTAATTTTTGCTATCGTTGTTGAGTTTGATTTTATATCGAGATGAATTTTACGGACTAAATTATGGTATCATCTGATGACATATGTTGTTGAGGACAATGAGAAAGGTGAAACATCTGCTTTGGTTATGGAGCCTAGAGTTTATCGCAGCCATATTAGTTGTCGTGACGGATACGTAGGAACCTGACTTCGGATGTACATATCTTAGTTATGAAATTTAGATTTTTTTCGTAGCCATACCGGTTGGCGTGGTGAGAATTCTAGATGACATGATTATAGAGTTGCATACATTAGTTATGGAATATATCGTTTGTCGCACCTATGCTTACTAGCGTGGCGAGGATTCTGAGTGTCATAATTTCGGATAGACGTGTATGATTATCAGATTTTATCTTAAATTGGTTCTTAAAGTATCATCTCAATACTTATCCACTTATGTTATTGTAAGATTTGTTCCATCATTCTTTAGCTTAGAAGTAGAGCCTTGATATGAGTAGATAGAAGTATACCAATATATAACTAGTGATAGGTATATCACCTGATATTGAGGCCAGTGATGTGTTGGAAGCAATATATGGAAGAAGTGTCTAAAAATTGTGTGCAGGATGCACAGTGGGTGATGAGTGTCACTGTAGAAGTTCATGAAAGTGGAAGCCTGAGTATTAGAAATTCTAATGGTGTGTCATGGGTTGGGAAATATTAAGATTGGTCATGGAAGATATGTAGTGTATCACTGATTAGTGTATCAGTCTATAAAATATTTAAAGGAAAATACGTATACATCAATCGAGATAGGAACCATATGCCTGCCTTTGAGAGTGAAGTAAAACATGTGTATTATAGAAAGTGCAAGTGATCTTGAGTTCTAGTGAGTGTGATGAGGTGATCTAATGATGAAGCTAGTGTCCTAGAATATTAAGGGCATATGTGTGTAGTGAGAAAGCTAGTGTTACTATATCAAGAGTGCTAGTGTTTCTATATCAGGGATTAGTTGAGTAATGTGCTAGTAACAGTAAGTACCTTGTGTGATAATATTAGATTGGTGTATCAGTTAATATGGATAGAAAATCATTTAGGAGTAATAGTGCAAGTAATCCTAATAGTAGTGATGACAAAACAAATTATGGCTATGCGGACAAATTAAATTATTGTGAGAAATGACTACAATATGAGATTCCAAAATTTAAGGATGAAATTTTGTTTTTAAAACTTTAAGATTGGATTTAATTTTTAAGTTTGGATATGAGATTAAATTTGAAGGATTTAATTATTAAAATTTTGAAGACATTTATAAATGCAATTTAAATTTTAAGAAAATAATGTTAGATTGTATTTAAGAGTTATGACTTGTGAATCTGATTTAAGAGAAAAATTCTATTGGATTTTAAATTTTGATGATAAATTTAAATTTCGAAGATATACTTTAAAATTTAAAGTTGTGAGGATGAAGTTAATTTTTAAGTACTTTGTTAAATAATAATAGTGGTTTGACCTCATGATTATATTGCTTAAATTTTGATGGTGGCAGAAAAAAAAATTACTATTGAGGATTTAAAATTTTGAGGACGAAATTTTTTAAGGTGGGTAGACTTGTAACCACCGTATCCTGAAATTCTTGCTTAAATATTGTTATTAGGTTAATTTGGGACTATTATGATTTTTCCACAATTTTTAGTTAATTAAAAACTAGTAACCCTAATTTTCTTGGACTTTCAAGAATTTATTTTAGGGTCAAATATAATTAAAAATATCTTGAACTTTTATTTTAGATTCTAAATAGTCAAATATATTTTCTAGAATATTTTGGGAATTTTCTGATTATATTTAGCATTTATTTTGAGTTAATTATGAAAAACTGAATTAAAAACTAATTTTTGAAAAAGAAAACCAATAAAAGTAAATATTATGCCCAGTCAGCCAATAGGGGGCCCACCCGTCAGCCTCCCACAGCAAACTGGGTAGGGCCCGCCTGTCAGCGACCGCGGGGTGGGTGTGGCTGCAGTCGAGCCGACCTCAAGCCGAGTCGAGTCCGAGTTCGACTCGGACTCAGCTGAGCCGAGCCGGGTCAAACCCTGACCGTCTGATATGGGCGGGACTGCTTGGATGCACGCCACGTGGCAGACTCCGAGCCGCGGCTGCTTTCTCTCTCCTCTATATATAGGGTATTTAGTTTAGGAATTCTAGGATTTTTCTTTGAGCCAAATTTTGGAGAATTATCATCTAGGATTCCTTCATCTTCCAGAAGCCATTACGCATAGCTCTGGACTCCAAACGAGGCCCAATTTCTTGCATTAGAAATGTATTGAGGTTAGATTTCTGAATATATAAATTTTTTTATGAAATTATGAGTATTAAATTCTGAAAAATTCGTAGAGCACAGCAAGTCAAAAAATAGACGTGTCTCGATGTTTTTACGATTCCAGGAGAACCGGGAATCAGAATCATGAACCGTTTAAAGTTTCGGAAAGCTAATATCGAGATCATTGACATATATTTTTATCATAATTTAGTTCGAAATATTTGTGTACTGATAATTCTGTAGAACTTTTTGGTTAGAATTTAACCATCGGTGCACAATACAAAATTTGTATGTGCCATAATTCTCAAACAAATTTGAATTCGGACTAGCCATAAATTCTAGCATGTTTTTTATGCTGAAATCTACAGGAAATCATGCATGAAAGTCAAGTTTGTGTTAGTTGATTTTTCGGTCAACAGATTGCCTCGATTTGCGTGCCATGAGTCTCGAGTTGATAAAATTTAGTTTTTTTGGACAAAATTTAGAAATTAACCTAAAAATCAGAATAATAAAAATAAAATAGGATTTTAGAGTAATTTTTCCAAAATTAAATAAATTATCTTTTGACATGGTAAATTTGTAATACATAGGCTATTTGGACTTGGACTTGGATTCCAACCCGTACCAGCAAAGGACCACATGCGAGTACATTCTCTGATAGTTTCCATTATTTGATATTTTCTATGATGCATATTTATAAGTATTGTTTTATCTGATTTCTGACACGATGGATACACGGATAGGTATTGCATGGAATCAATTTCGTGAGATACATATTTTCAGGCCTATTGACTTTTTTCTGGACTAATGAATTACTGGACTAATGTATTTTCTGGCCTGTTGACATCTTCTGGAATATTGAGATTATCTGTGTCTGGACTTGGATCCATGAGTACTTGTCGGACAGAGAAATACCTAGGAGACATGTGAACTATCCTTTCCATCCCATAGTCTTTCTGGAATAATAGCAGCCACACACGACACGTATGGTTTACCGGATATTACCCCCTAGCCTTTCACATGTCAACTTGGTATTTCAAAACACTAGTTAGATGCAGTCATTCTGGATTAACCTATACTTGCTGATTGTATACTTGCATGACAGGTTTCCTAGTTCATATATCTGTTTGTCTATAAATGCTTCTCTGTTCTTCTTTCTTGTATTTTATTTTTTTATTTAACTATTCCTCTATGATATTGTAAACACCCTGATTTTCAAGAATTTTTAAATTTAGAATTTTTCACAATTTTTTGGAATTTTCTGAGATTTTTCTGTAATTAAACTAAGGTATTTTAATTATTAAATAATTTTTAAATGTTACTAAATAATATTAAAATATTATGAAAATAATATTTTATGGTGTAAAATGAAAAATTAGACATAGGGTAATTTTCCAGGAATTTATTGGACCCCGGAAGCATTTTAAAAGCCCTAAAAACTAATTAATTAATTAAACCACAATAAACCGGGTTTATTTTAAATAAACCAAACCAAACCAATTTCTGAACCGGACCGGGTTCATTTGAACCAAACCCAAAATCCTTATTCCCAGACCCGACCTACTAGCCCGACCCGACCCGTAATCTATTTTTGGATTGGGCCGGATCCATACCCAGACCCGACCCGACCCGTTATCTCCTCCTCTCCCAAACGCTCAGCCGACCCCGACTCCTCACCTCCCGCCGTCGCCGACCGCGTCGCTCCGGCTACCGGAACGTCCGCCGCCGACCCTCCTCTTCCTCTCCCCCTCACCGTCCGCCTCTCCCTCTCCCTCGGCCGCTATATAAAGCCCTCCTCCGCCTCCTTCCCCGCTCCCCTCAACCTCGTCGGCCACCCTCCTCACCTCCTGACCTGCTGCCCAGCGCCGCCGTGCCCGGACCTCGTCGCCATGCCCGGCCATCCTCTCCTCCAACCCTCGACCTCGCCACACCTGCAGAGCCGGCCTCCCTCGAGAGCACTAGCAGCAGCAGCGGGCCAGAGCTCCGCCGAGCCCCGGCCAGCCTCGACCCGGTCACCCCAGCGACGACCTGCCCGAGCCCAGTGCCTTCCCCGGCGAGCTCCTCCGGCGAGTATCCGTCGATGCCCTAACCCTAACCCTAGCTTCTGTGGACACAGCACCCTGACACGTGTCGGACATGTGTCGGACACAAAGAATTTACAGTTTCTGGAGCCCTGTTCAGGTACCCATATCTCTCTCTTTGTAGCTCTGTTTCTCGTTTTGTCAGTTGCATCGCATAGCCTGCATGACCCCCTCGGTGCCCGTACAACCCGCTCGGTGCATCGCGTCCTGTGGTGATCGCGAACCGCGATCCAAAAACAGGAAAAAACAACGCCCTGATTCACCCCAGAACCGAGTACGCCCCGCCAAACGGGATGACTTGGTCGCATGCGGTCTTCACAGATATATGTGCGCCGTCGATACGGACGTGCAAAATTTTGCAGAAGTTGATTCGGATGTGCGTGCATACCGGAATCAACGCGTATCCGCCGACAACGCCCCGTAATTGTCCTTTCTGGATTTCGCTGTAACTTAGTGTACACACGTCGGATCGAGACAAAACTTGTGCCATCGGACTCGTAGCAATACGCTGGTCCTGTGAGCCAAGTTTGGTTCGATTCTGAGAAAGTTGACAAAATCGCGTGTCGTGGGCCCCACAGGCTACAGTTGACGGGCGATTTTGAGAACGGCTCATCGGAATCCAATTTTGGAAGTTCCGTTGGGTTCGTATCATCGTTCCTGACCTGTTGACACTAAGTTGACAGATTTGGAGACCTTTGACCCTGACGCATTTTTCGGTGCAAAGCGGCCCACATTTGGACCCCGCTTTGACCCGAAATGTTATTTTTGCCCCTGTGTCCAAATTGGACTCAAGGACAGGCATTTTTAGCTGATTAATATTTTCTGGATCTGATGGTGATATCTATTTCAGCAACCGGAGTACTGCCTGCAATCCCCGCTGAAGCCAGAGCTACAATTGGAGCCGAAAACCCAGGCAAGGGTACCTTGCCAACTTGCAGTCTTTGATACATATTACTTGGACTTAATTATAACTGTTGTACATGCTCAACCCTAGGGTCGTGTGACTTACTTAGCTTTCGATTAATAGTCGGGTGCCAACACCATACGCGGGGTTGTGTAACGTCACCTATAGATGGATATCGTGACATTTACATTCTCGTACTTGCCATATCAAGTACATTATACCCAGGACACCTGACACAGATCATGAGACAGAATCTTCCTAAAATATTCAAGGTGATTATGTATAGGATACAGGTTTATGACACCTTTACATGCTTAGATTTTATTCTGACTTGCTGCATTAGTTTTGATCCTGCGTGTCATGGACATGAGACGTGAGATTACATTGGGTGGAGAGAGATTTACTATACAAAAGGCTGAATATATATATATAATACTTAATGGATGTGCCTTAGACTCTGACACAGAGCTTTGGTACCATACTGGCCCTTCAAGAAAATACTGATATGGTTTCTTCGACACTGATCCTGTAGTAGTCTCAGCCTGAGTATGACTACAACTCTCACTTGCATATCACTTAGCTAGTTATTTATTTACCCTATTGTTTCCTTTATTTCTGCACTGCATTATTTTTGGCTTATTTTATCTGTACCTTGCTATATTCCCTGAGGACCTGGAATGGATTATGTCCCCAGATTTAGCAGACGAGATCTACCCTGAGGTGTACGGAACATGAGCACTTCTCGGAGCAGTACCAGAACCTGAGGACGAGGTGATCGCTGAGGACTTCTCCTGAACATCTGCTTCTTCCATGCTCAGTTGTTATGGCAATTAAACTCTTTATTTCCTGTTTATGAGAATTTTTGTAACAGTCTTAATTTCGGGTTGTTCCCCGATTTTATTTACTTTTGACTGAATGTTGTTTAATACTTTCTATTGATATTTCTGTGTTTATTATGTGGATGAGATTAGTAAACCCTGATCATTTGTAATACAGCTTAAGTATACCCCGATGGATCCATTAAATTGGGTTAGTCCATCGGTGTGTGCTGCTGGCCATTGCCACGTGTCTAGTCCCTCGATATTTTGGGACTGGGGCGTGACAGATATACCCTATTCCATTATTATATGCTCATTAAGTATTTCATAACTATTACTATTTATAGTACTTGTCAATTAACTGGAACTGCTATTGGGTTGTACTCGTTCCATCCTGACTGGGTAAACATTTTTAGGTGACTTGCTATCTTGCTCATTGGATTTGGTTGGAGATCGAGATGCTTGTGGAGGCCAATATTAGAATTTATATAGTTTAGTAACTTCTTTGGATTTGATGTTTAGCGGGTTTGTTCCCGAGTTATGATTTAATTATAAATTGAGAATCTTGTAAAGCTATGTAAATATTGTGAATGAGCAATAGATTTAAACTTATGATTAAATATTATCTATTTGGATTGATGGACCATTGTTATCATAGACAGCGTATTACCACCGATATTGCGGCGTAGGCTGGGCTTGGCCACGTACTCGTATCCGAAAAGCGGGTGCGGGTCGTGACATCACCGATCCAACAAGGATCACCACAACTCCTTAGAACAGAAAATATATTACAACTACGAAAAAAAGACAATAAAAAAAATCCCAAATTGATCTCCTTCTCCGAAATGGCCTCCAATCCTTCTTTCTCCTCTCCAAAGTTGCAATGGCACACTTGCCAATTTTTTCCTCTCTCTTTTTGTTGTATATTGCATTGGAAATTTTATAATATCTTGCATGAATTAGGGTTTCCATATAAAAATCTATATATGGAGGCCAAAAATATTTATGGAAATCCAATTACATTTAATCATATATTTAATAGAAATCAAATCATAAATTAGCTTACCATAAATTGGAAATCAAATTATAAGAAAATTTAATATATGAAAGATCCAATCATAAATATATAATTAAAGTCAAATATGGAAATTCAATATAATATTTGCTTACCATAAATGTTCCAATACACGGCGCTCGATATACTTCCCGAGTTTTTTTGACACACGGATGACTATCGTCGCACTCCGGAATATTCTCCACATAGATTGGGAACCCTACCCACTCCAATAAATCTCCTCCTTCATAACTATGTGGTTGATGACGTCATCCCGATGATCCGCCTACAATACTCAAACTTTTTGCTTGGAAGAATCTTTATGAACATGTCTGTTCCTTTGTCATCTGTATGAACCTTCTTAAGCGCCACTTCCTTCTTTTCTATAACATCCCGTATCCAATGATACCGGGTCTCAATATGATTAGACCGCTATAAAATGTCTGGTTCTTCACAAGTTGAATAGAACTCTGACTACCGCAAAGCAAATGATACTAATCTTGTATTAGCCCAATTTTCTGCAACAACTTCTTTATACACAGCAACTCCTTGCAAACCTCTATCACCGTAATTTACTCTGCCTTTTTCGTCGAGAAGGCAACAAACTTCTCCAACCGCGACTGTCACTATACTGCTCCACCAGTAAACATCATCACATAGCCCAAAGTTGATCGTCTCGTGTCTACATCTCCAGTCATATCAGTGTCGGTATACCCAACCAGCTTCGGCTCGTCACCACCAAAAGAAAGTCTCCAATCGACAGTGCCTTGAAGATATCGTAGAATCCACTTAACCCCACTCTAATGTACCCTTCCATGATTGAAAGTATACCTGCTAACTGTGCCAACTGCATGAGCGATGTTTGGCCTCGTATACACCATAGCATACATAAGACTCCCCACAGCTAAGGCATATGGCACCCACTCCAAATCTTCCTTCTCAACCTCGATAGACGGACATTGCTCCTCAGTGAAGTTAAAGTAAGCCGCAAGGGGGTTACTCACTTTTTTCGATTCATACATCTCAAAATGCTGAAGTACCCGATGAATGTACTTCTTTTGGGACAAGTGTATCAGCTTAGAATTTCTCTCGGCTGATCTCCATCCCAAGAATAGTCTTAGCTGTGCCCAAATCCTTCATAAAGAAGGCCGTGCCCAGTTGGCTGCTCCATGTACAACTCCTCCTCAAGATCATCGTAGAGGAATTTCTTCTTCACGTCTATTTGCTCGACCTCCAAGTCAAAACTGGCTGCCAATGCTAGCACCACTCGAATAGACGATTGCTTGACGACTGGCGAAAAGATCTCATCATAATCTATGTTATTTCATTGACCATAGCCTTTAACTACCGGCCTCGCTTTGTATCGAGGGCGAGTAGGATCATTTGTCTGCTTCACTCTGAACACCAATCGATTCTTCAAAGCCTTCTTGCCCTTTAGCAACCATACCAGATCATAAGTAGAGTTTGCCTCCAAGGAACTCATTTTCTCCTGCATAGCCTCCATCCACTCTTGGCTGTGTTCGTCTTCCATAGTCTCTGCGAAACTTTCAGGTTCTCCACCGTCAGTTAGTAGCACATAATCACCCTGTGAGTATCTCGTAGATGGTCGACGCTCTCTATCGCTCCTCCTCAATGGAACTACCGGTGCTGGCTGTATACCAACAGCCTCCTCCTCAGGAACTGCCTCCTTGGCATGCTCATCCTCACGAAGATCACCCTGAACACCATCAGCAGGCTGATGATCAAGGTTTTAAGCAACTTCATGTACTGGCTCCCTCATAATTGGATCATCTACGATGTACTCTAGAAAATTCTTGAAGCAAAATGACTCTAACACTGGCAATTCCTCAATCTCAAAAGGCATCTCAAAATCCTGAGTGTTGGCCATGGTGTCACGCCCCAGTCCCAAATACGTAGGACTAGGAACACGTAAGCATGCCAGCCGCATGGATATGGCAACTCCAATATATGAAAACCATAACCCATACGTACGCTGTAATATGAATATAAACTCACATGTGGTATAAATAATGTCACAAGTCACAGATATACTAATCTCATCCATACAACAAGTCATAGAAAAGAAATACTAAACTAGAATAAGGAGTCTAAAATATCTAAAATAATAGTCGGGTGGAGACAAATCCACTACCAAAGACTATATCCAAAACTAAAATGAGAGAGGAGTATAAAATCTCCAATATAAAATAATATGAAGACAGAAGTGTATCAGCTAAAAGAATCCAACGCCAGATAATCCACGATGCTCAGAAGGTAAGACCTCCTCGACAGAAAATAATGCGTCAGGTCCAGGCCCGTACTCCTGCAAATACTCAAGAGCAGATACACCTGGCAGAGGACCAGGTCCTCAGAGGGACGTAACAAGATACAGAAAATACGAGCCAACTTGAATACAGTAAACATGCATATAATTTGAAAATAAATAAGTACGCTGTACAAGACAATCTATATGAATGCAAATGAGGACAACTTTTCGACGTATGGGCAAGGATAGTCTACTCGATCTAAGCCTCATAACTCATGCACTCGTCCATGAACATCATCAGCCGACATACCTCGGGGGTAGCGACCCTCGGACTCCATCAATCGACATACCTCGGGGGTAGCGACCATCGGACACGACCCACCATAGTGCGTGCTAGTGACTACGGTGTTACCAGAGTGGTTAAAAGCCCATACGCCTAATAATTGTCCTCTATGATACTAAGTGTCAAGTGTGTGTCAACATATCTAATATATAGTAATGACTAAAAGGAAAACTACACATGCAAGAACTATACAGAAATAAAATAAATAAAAAGAAATATAAATAGCATGCAAAGTACTGTAAACAATTTGGCAAGGTACCTTGCCTGGCAAGAAGGCTGCAAAATGTAGTGTCCCAATGTCAACACCAAGAGTCAGAAGCTACGGTCTCAGAATGAACGTCTTCGGATGCTGAAATAAACATCACCAACGTTCCTAGAATAAGCAAAATAGCTAAAAAGTACTTTCCTTTCGTCCAATTTGGACACAGGGGCAAAACGATAATTTCGGGTAAAAGTGGGGTCCACGTGTGGCCCACTTTGTACCGAAAAGCGTGCCGAGGGTAACAGTCTCTAAATGGGACAAACTATAGGTCAAACAACTCTAAATGTCAATACGAACCCAACGGTATGTCCAAATGTGAATTTCGATGGGCCGAACAAAATTTTGTCCAAAAAGCCAACTGTGGGGCCCGCCAATTGGCGATCTGGTCAACCGTCTCAGAAATGTGTGAAATTTGGGTCACAGGACCAGTGCGTTACCACGAGTCCAGTGGCACAAGTTTCGTCGAAATCTGACAAGCGTGCACAAAATACGCGTGAGTTCCACAAAAGTTGCGACACGGTGTGTGTCCGCGGATACGGCCTGATTCCGGCGCGCACACGCTTCCGAATTAGTCCCCACGAATTTTTACGTGTCCGGTTATGCTGCGTGCACCATTCGGTACACTTGGTACACAGCGAGGCGATCCCGTTTGGCGGGGCGTGCTCCGTTTTCCAACTTTTAAAAATCTGGAAAAAGTGGGTGCGCGCAGTTTTGTGACGAATATCATTATGTCCACAGCAACTAATAGCATAGGGTTATTTAACAGAAAATAAACTAGGTCAGGTATTCTACAGGTATCAAAAAGAATCACCGAATTTGGATCTCTGTGGTGGGAGATACGAACTCGGCAATATGGGTGGTCATTCTGGAATTCTGCGATTTCCAGAATTCTGTCTGCTCGTGCCAACTTGGGCGCTATTTTCACCTAGGGGCACACGTTTTTCGAGGTTGGCTATAAAATAAATATGGAAGAGGGTTAAGGGGTGATCATACCGGTGAAGACGGAACAGCGTTTGGTTGAGCGAGTCGACGGAAAATCACTTCGGAGCGAAGGTGCCTCGAGTGGGAATCTACAGGACGCGAGGTCGGAGTCGTCGGGATGGTTGGATGGCTTGGCGGGGCTTCTCTGGCTGCGGTGATGGCTCTAGATGGGAAGAGGAGGTCTAGATATTTAGGTTAGGGTTTTTGTGAAATAATATATATATACATATATGATAGGAAGTGAGAAGGTGAGTAGCGTCCGCGTGTAAAAGGGAGTCGGGATTGGGATAGGGGGCGCTGTGCTTAGGCTGGGTTTTGTTTGGACTTTAGCAACTTGCTAAAGGGGGGGGCGTCCCTTGGAAGCCAGCAAGTTGCTGGATGGGGTCTGTGGAGCAATTGTTAAGGAATGGTTAAGTATAGTATTATTTTGTTATTATTATTATTATTATTATTATTATTATTATTATTATTATTAAATTCTTATTTAATTATTTCTTTTTCTTTCTTTCCTTTTCCTTTCTAAATATATATATATATATATACATATATATATATTTGTGTATACATATATATTATATATATACTCATAAGAAAATTCATGGATTAGAATAATGCACACCATTAGGCTAGCAACAGCTTAAGGGGTCTCCTACATGGAATAAATTCCGAAAAATTCCTGATGGTCCCATAAGTCATCTAAGTGCCCGAACACCTAAAATAAAAAATTATTAAAAATCTATTTTTCCTATTTAGCCCTAATTACTATAATTTAATTAATAATTAAAAAATAAAAAGGGTATATAAGATTTTTAGGAAGGGGGTTTTACATTCTACCCAACTTATAAAAATTTCGTCCTCGAAATTAAAATTAAGCCACGATAGAATGTCAAGAATGGTATAAGATTTGTATCGTTTAAAATGCAAGGCTAGGTTTAAAGGGGTGGGCGTTGTTGCACGTTGTACATCCCGAAAAAATCATGGAAAAATCTATATGAGCGAAAAATAGGTTTCTTCATGTGTCATGTCCAATGGTGTGGACACATAAATGCTCTTTTGCATAAAAGCGTCCAACAATTAGAAAATTGCACAAAGATGAGAATTGGATGATGGGCATGTCTAGGATAAGGGTGTAGAATTTGTAAGAAGGCAGTGGCTAGTGTAGTGCTCCAATTATCGGAGCACGATAATGGGCACTAAGTGATACAATATTGTAAAATTAAATAAAAATACTGTGTTCTACTTCTAACTGGATTCAAGCTAACCTTAGTCTCACTAACTCAGCCAAGTAGGTCAAATTTTTGGGTGAGGGGTTCACAATCTGCCGAACTTAAAATTTTCCATCTACCACCTAAGGCCATACATCTAGAAAAACTATTGCTCAAATTGTTTAATCATAATTTTTAATCCTCAAAGGTTTAACACCAAACATATCACCTATGATATGCCTTTAACCAATTATAAAAGAGAGTCACTAAGTCATGTGTTTAGCCTTATGGGGTATAGCTAGTACTATCAGTGTCAACTTATACCAGCACGAGGTTTCGTCTTTCCGAAATAGGGGAAGACGGAGAGAAATAATAAAGAACTCAAGGTGAAGGTGACATAATACAAGTACGAGGTTCAAAGAGATTAAAGAATCGAAAAGAGAGTTGTCAGGACAGTTGTGGATTGAAATCCTATTTTTTTTTGGTAATTTCCTATTTACATGCTCGTATCAGTACAGTTATGTAACCGATACGATGTGTCAGACATATCTAGGGGCAAGTATATCTGTCTACTACCATATATCTCAATCCACGTAAAGTAGTAATGCGAAGAGCGAACCAAGCGCACTAAGGTTAGCTAGACCTTAATACACCGATTCTGATTAGGCAATTGTATCATTGTGTGCACCCAATAATACATATGCCATGAGCAAGCTCGATGAAAGAATAAGCTTGCAAAAACTAGGCTATAATAGCAGCATAAATCAAGGTAGTACAACAAACATAAATACGCTAGATTATGATGAAAGAAGGTACAAATTAATTCAAGTTTGCAAAAACAAAAACAATATAAGCAACAATAACAAAAGACTCTACAATCTCTACAGTTATCATACAACCTCCTTGTCTAAGTCGCTAGTCGACCAAATAGGGCATGAACCTCTAAATTCTACCGTCTGAATTAACACTGTTGTCTACTGCTAGCATACAATTTATGTTATCTTCTTATACAAGTCTAAAGTCGGTGTCATTTGGTTATACTTCACCAATGGGTTAAGAGGACTGTGTGATACTAGGTGGTGAGGTATACTACCCAACTTAAAACAATTTAACTGCTATTGTATTGCCTTAAGGATACCGTAGAAGCTCCTATTAATGTCTACAAAAAGGGGTCTTGGTACTTTACTGGGGTATCCTCTTCTATTACATAGGTCATGGTCATCTTACCTCTTAGTCATAGTGCTTATAGAACAAGTGTCAATAGTAAAGATAGAAAGGTTACTAGCCCTTAAGTGAGAGAGGAGATAACTTATGTGGAGATATGGGTTCAATTACGTGATTTAAAACTAAGTTGTAACCATAAAATTATAATCTAAATGAACTGCTCAACTATCAAATTCTTGCTACTAAGCACATAATTTCAAAATTCAAGATTACAACTATAATTCTAGGAAACTATATATCATATCATAAAAGAATTTATTTGGCCTACAATCAGAAGTGTCAGAGGGCACGAGTTGAAAGATGAAGAATAGAAGAACATGATTAGTCGTCGCACAAATAGCGAGTGCTAGGGTTTCAGGGAAACAAATATATGAAATAAAATAGAGAGGCTATAGATAATGTCAAGGTTTCCTAAGGGGAGATGCTACGCTACTCTCTGTGTTTGCGGTATGTTCAAGAAACTACTATATTCAATGCTCTTGGCTTCCTAAAGTGTTGTCTACTAATAATAAGACAATGATCTAAGTTTATAGTTCTAATATTATCTAACTATGAAGGTTAGTTCAGTCCAAATATTGAGTTTTGGTTTCCTATTGGTTCCTCAATACTAGGGTCAACAATATGGTCAAACTTCTAACTAACTCTAGTAGTGTCTATACTACTCTCAAGTCTTCTTAATACATCAAGGGGTAAGGGTATAACAATCTAAAGATAAGGAATTCTAGGTTCACTAGATATTCTAAACTTAGTGGTGTGTCTATATTCTCGTTGTATTCTTAATAGGTGTGCTACCATAATCATCATCCTAATAACAGGGGTTCCTATATTCTAGCAGAAGGCTATACTTAAAGAACTATTAGGGAAGTACAGGAATCAAGCATGATGCAATTATTCAGATAGAATGGATTGGAATGAAAACGAATCATAGTCAATTGTGGATGAGATCCTATACTCTATTCCTAGGTGCAGGCTTGCTCGGCACAGTAACGTAACCAAGACAATATGCTCTCGACCTGCATGGGCCACCACAAAAACATGTCACGCCCCAGTCCCAAATACGTAGGACTAGGAACACGTAAGCATGCCAGCCGCATGGATATGGCAAATCCAATATATGAAAACCATAACCCATACGTACGCTGTAATATGAATATAAACTCACATGTGGTATAAATAATATCACAAGTCACAGATATACTAATCTCATCCACACAACAAGTCATAGAAAAGAAATACTAAACTAGAATAAGGAGTCTGAAATATCTAAAATAATAGTCGGGTGGAGACAAATCCACTACCAAAGACTATATCCAAAACTAAAATGAGAGAGGAGTATAAAATCTCCAATATAAAATAATATGAAGACAGAAGTGTATCAGCTAAAAGAATCCAACGCCAGATAATCCACGATGCTCAGAAGGTAAGATCTCCTCGACAGAAAATAATGCGTCAGGTCCAGGCCCGTACTTCTGCAAATACTCAAGAGCAGATACACCTGGCAGAGGACCAGGTCCTCAGAGGGACGTAACAAGATACAGAAAATACGAGCCAACTTGAATACAGTAAACATGCATATAATTTGAAAATAAATAAGTACGCTGTACAAGATAATCTATATGAATGCAAATGAGGACAACTTTTCGACGTATAGGCAAGGGTAGTCTACTCGATCTAAGCCTCACAACTCATGCACTCGTCTATGAACATCATCAGCCGACATACCTCGGGGGTAGCGACCCTCGGACTCCATCAATCGACATACCTCGGGGGTAGCGACCATCGGACACGACCCACCATAGTGCGTGCTAGTGACTACGGTGTTACCAGAGTGGTTAAAAGCCCATACGCCTAATAATTGTCCTCTATGATACTAAGTGTCAAGTGTGTGTCAACATATCTAATATATAGTAATGACTGAAAGGAAAACTACACATGCAAGAACTATACAGAAATAAAATAAATAAACAAAAATATAAATAGCATGCAAAGTACTGTAAACAATTTGGCAAGGTATCTTGCCTGGCAAGAAGGCTGCAAAATATAGTGTCCCAATGTCAACACCAAGAGTCAGAAGCTACGGCCTCAGAATGAACGTCTCCGGATGCTGAAATAAACATCACCAACGTTCCTAAAATAAGCAAAATAGCTAAAAAGTACTTCCCTTTCGTCCAATTTGGACACAGGGGCAAAACGGTAATTTCGGATAAAAGTGGGATCCACGTGTGGCCCACTTTGCACCGAAAAGCGTGACACGGGTAACAGTCTCTAAATGGGACAAACTATAGGTCAAACAACTCTAAATGTCAATACGAACCCAACGGTATGTCCAAATGTGAATTCCGATGGGCCGAACAAAATTTTGTCCAAAAAGTCAACTGTGGGGCCCGCCAATTGGCGATCTGGTCAACCGTCTCAGAAATGTGTGAAATTTGGGTCACAGGACCAGCGCGTTACCACGAGTCCAGTGGTGCAAGTTTCGTCAAAATCTGACTAGCGTGCACAAAATACGCGCGAGTTCCACAAAAGTTACGACACGGTGTGTGTCCGCGGATACGGCCTGATTCCGGCGTGCACACGCGTCCGAATTAGTCTCCACGAATTTTCACGTGTCCGGTTACGCTGCGTGCACCATTCGGTATACTTGGTATACGGCGAGGCGGTCCCGTTTGGCGGGGCGCGCTCCATTTTCCAACTTTTGGAAATCTGGAAAAAATGGGTGCGCACAGTTTTGTGACGAATATCATTATGTCCACAGCAACTAATAGCATAGGGTTATTTAACAGAAAATAAACTAGGTCAGGTATTCTACAGGTATCAAAAAGAATCACCGAATTCGGATCTCTGTGGTGGGAGATACGAACTCGGCAATATGGGTGGTCATTCTGGAATTCTGCGATTTTCAGAATTCTGTCTGCTCGCGCCAACTTGGGCG
The DNA here is from genome assembly GCA_036927795.1 of Iris macrosiphon. Classification (NCBI taxonomy): domain Eukaryota; kingdom Viridiplantae; phylum Streptophyta; class Magnoliopsida; order Asparagales; family Iridaceae; genus Iris; species Iris macrosiphon. The sequence goes on from JAYESA010000016.1 coordinate 20,930,027, forward strand.
CTATTTTTCACCTAGGGGTACACGTTTTTCGAGGTTGGCTATAAAATAAATATGGAAGAGGGTTAAGGGGTGATCATACCGGTGAAGACGGAACAGCGTTTGGTTGAGCGAGTCGACGGAAAATCACTCCGGAGCGAAGGTGCCTCGAGTAGAAATCTGCAGGGCGCGAGGTCGGAGTCGTCGGGATGGTTGGATGGCTTGGCGGGGCTTCTCTGGCTGCGGTGACGGCTCTAGATGGGAAGAGGAGGTCTGGATATTTAGGTTAGGGTTTTTGTGAAATAATATATATATATATACATATATGATAGGAAGTGAGAGGGTGAGTAGCGTCCGCGTGTAAAAGGGAGTCGGGATTGGGATAGGGGGCGCTGTGCTTAGGCTGGGTTTTGTTTGGACTTTAGCAACTTGCTAAAGGGGGGGGCGTCCCTTGGAAGCCAGCAAGTTGCTGGATGGGGTCTGTGGAGCAATTGTTAAGGAATGGTTAAGTATAGTATTATTTTGTTATTATTATTATTATTATTATTATTATTAAATTCTTATTTAATTATTTCTTTTTCTTTCTTTCCTTTTCCTTTCTAAATATATATATATATATATATACATATATATATATTTGTGTATACATATATATTATATATATACTCATAAGAAAATTCATGGATTAGAATAATGCACACCATTAGGCTAGCAACAGCTTAAGGGGTCTCCTACATGGAATAAATTTCGAAAAATTCCTGATGGTCCCATAAGTCATCTAAGTGCCCGAACACCTAAAATAAAAAATTATTAAAAATCTATTTTTCCTATTTAGCCCTAATTACTATAATTTAATTAATAATTAATAAATAAAAAGGGTATATACGATTTTTAGGAAGGGAGATTTACACATGGTCTAATCCTCGACGAATACCATGTCCCTGCTTCTGTAGAGATTTATTCCCACTGGATCGTAGAGTCTTTAGCCAAACTCATCCCGACTGTAACCGACAAAGATGCACTGCCTCGTCTTTAGCTCAAGTTTGGATCTCTCGTCCTTCGGTACATGCACGAATTTCTTGCAACCAAACACTCGTAGGTTATTATATGATGGATCTTTGCCGTACCATACTTTATCAGACACATTATCCTGCAATGGAGCACTAGAAGATAAATTAATAATATAAGCAGCTGTATAAAGAGACTTATCCCAATAGCTGCCCGATAAGTTTGCTTCTGACATCAAACAGCATACCCTCTCCATCAGCATCATATTTATTCGCTCCGCTACACCATTGAGCTGAGATATCTTTGGCGGAGTCTTCTGGTATCGTATCCCTTGCTCTCTTTAGTATGCATCAAAGGACCGATATATTCGTCGGCATTGTCCGATCGAACATATAGCAACTTCTTACCCATTTTCCTTTCAACGGAGGCTTGAAACTCCTTGAAAGTGGGCACCACATGATCCTTGGTCTTTAAGGCATAGACCTAAACCTTCCTGGAATAATCATTAATAAAAGTTACAAGTAAGAAGCACTATCAATAGATTTTACCTTTATAGGACCGCAGACATCCGAGCGAATCAACTCGAGCAACGTCGGCTTCCATGAACTTGGTTGACTTTGAAAAGACACCCTATTTTGTTTCTTTGCCAAACAGTGCGTGCATCTCTCCAGCTTTATAGACTTGAGTCCTGGAATCAACTTCTTATTCACCAAGTAGCTCATCCCCTTCTCGTTGATGTGGCTGAGCCGTATGCGCTATAATTCGGTAGACGCATCAGTAGTTGCGTTAACCTCATGTGCCCCCTGTGCACTCTCTTCCATATAGTAGAGTATGGACCTCTTGCTTCCTCTGGCAATCACCATCGAACCTATAGAAAGCTTCCACTGATTATTCCTAAAGTGATTGATGAAACCCTCATCATCCAACCTTCCAATCGATACTTGGTTGAAACAAATATCAGGGACATGACGGACATCTTTGAGAGTAAGAACTGTATCTTTCTTTGTCCTTAAATGCACATCTCTAATGGCAACTGCCTTCGACACATCTTTATTGTCCATCTTTAACACTCCACTGTAGAAGCATGAAATATACTGGGGAATTATACGCATATTATACAGTCAAAATCCCCCAACATACATGAAGTCCACGTAAAACAGAGCTTCAGAGCTGTTTGGCGTAAAGTGGAGCTTCAGAGCTATACGCGTAAAACAAAGATGCAGAGCTGTTTGGCGTAAAGTAGAGCTTCAGAACTGCCCGCGTAAAGCAGCACTCCAAGGTTGTTTTGGCGTAAAATGTTGCTTTACCCTCCTGCGTAAAGTTTAAAATACGTTTGTTTTTTATGCAGCGTAAAGTTGTACGAGGAACTCTTCGTATTCCTTGGATGAATTTGTCAGACGAAACAGTGAACCTGACTCCTGACAAAAGTACTGTACGATGATCGAGAGGACGGTTGTGATGATGATTTGGTACAGAGACCCAGGCTGTCGTTTAGTGACACAAGTCATATTTTACGCTCAAGACTGGAGTCTTCTGAATACGCTGCCGCCACGTCAAAAGCTGTTTCTCATACAGAGCTCGAGGCATATCTCTGCATTTAATGCACGAGATGGAGGCATATCTCTGCGTTTAATGTACGAGATTTGGTTCTATTCTTTAGATTTTGTCATGACTGGGAGAGCTAAAACTGTGGCTAATACGCTCACATCACCATCCTTGCATTTTACGCCAACCAGGCTATTTTCAAATATAGGAGTACGACGTATGCTATCTCCTCGAAATACGCCAACTCAGGCTATATTTGCAAAGGTACGTGATAAGGCTATTTAGCCCAGAATACGCTCAAGACCTCAGTCGTGATGGATAATTGGCTATTTTACGCTGGTTATCTACTATTCATGCATCATCGAGTTTTACACAGAGTTTGGCTTTTACGCCAATAAGATAATTATTTGGTCTTTACGCCAACCATCTTTACGCAAGGTACAGTTACCTACGTGGCTTACATGCCGTGATCTTCGAGAAGCAGTTATACACGTTACCTCATAAAGGGACACGTGTCATACGCATATTCAGAAGACTATGGGAACGTAGGTAACAGTTATCATAACCGCAGCGTAAAAGGAAGTCTTCTTCTTCGCAGTTTGGCTTTTACGCCAACAAGATAGCTATTTGGCTTTTACTCCAACCATCTTTACGCAGGGGTAGTTACCTACGTGGCTTGCATGCCGTGATCTTCGAGAAGCAGTTATACGCATGACCTTATAATGGGACATGTGTCATACGCAGATTTAGAAGGTCATTCGAACGTGGGTAGCAGTTATCATAACCTTCGCGTAAAAGATGCAACTTTCTTCACAGTTTGGCTTCTACGCCAACTGGACAGTTTTTTTTTTGCCTGATCTTTATAAATAGAGACCCCTGGTCACAGGGTAGAGGGATCAGACAGAAACACACGGGGGGATCAAGGATCAAGAATCAAGGATCAAGAGATCAAAGACAGAGAGCATAGACAGAGAGTGTTGATTGACAACTTTGGCAACGAGAGTTCAATCCCACCTGCAATCTTTGAAGCTTCTTCTTCTTCTACAACACTTCTTCATTATCGTGTGGTCCAAAGGACAAAGTGATTGACCACAGATCAGACTCCTATAGCAATTATTCCCCAGAATTATTTTTATTGTACTTAACATCCTCGTATAAGATCAATTGTACTCTTTTTCTTGTTTGTAAATAAAAAAAGAAAGGTTTCGTATAAACCCTCTTCTTCTCTCATTTTTGTTTATTCAAACATAAGATGTCGACTCTGCTGGGGACCTCTTTCTCCTCTGATGAGAAAGCAATTGCTCAACCCGATGTTGTATCCATCGGATCGACGAAGAAGACTTTGGTCGTCCAGTTCGACCAATTTGCTTATGAAGACATGCTTCGTACAGGGGGGTAGCTCTCATTCCCTCTCTGTCCAGAACAACAAAAAGTTGCGTAAAGTGTGGATGCCCAAGATATCCTCTACCCTTCCTGCAAGCTCTCCTTCTCTGATCAACAAGGTTGTGACAACACAGCCTACAGGCCTTGTGCGTAAAAAATTGTCTCCCGTCTGTGACGTGGCAGACAAGACTTCTGGCAATGCCTCAGTGCCAATCCAGAAGCCTCAAACACGCCTTGGACGTAAAAATCTGTCTCCCGTTTGTGACATGGCAGACAAAACTTCTAGCAATGCCTCAGCGCCAATCCAGAAGTCTCAGACGCGCTCTACGTGTAAAACTTCATCTCCCGTCTGTGACGTGGCAGACAAAATTTTCGGCAAGGCCTCAGTGTCAATCCGAAAATTTCAAACGTGCCTTGAGCGTAAAAGTACATCTCCCGTCTATGGTGAGGCAGATGGACCCTTGGATCACATCAAGGGAAAATGAGTGGCGAATCTTCCAACCTCTAGGCTTATACGCCAACAAGAGAAGAAATTGCCCGATCTTCAGATTATGCGTGACGCTGGAGGCCGTTTGAGGACTTTCTCTGTTTTACGCGAACCTATGCAAAACTCCAAATTACGCCAGGATAAGTCTGCCCGCGTAAAGAAGACCCGTTTCACGGGAAAATATGCTCCTCTGACGAATGATGGATCGTATGCTACTCACATGGCTGAACTGCTGTATTTCTATGGCAGAGAAAGGGTTATAATTCCTAATCTACACATTCCCACTGATGTAAAAAGGCAGAATAAGCCTTCTTTTTCTTCTATTAATTCTCCTGATTTGCATGATTTCTTGATCCAGAAACGCAAAGACAGGGGTCAAAATCAAGATTTAGTGTCCCTATCTACCAAGCGTGGGGAGATCATGTGGGAAGTAGCGTCAACATCTAATGTCGTCATGACATATGGGCCACATGAAGGATCTGTCTTTATTGTTCCACCTACTCGCAACGATCAGCATCAAATAATCTTCGGTCGAAGGCGGAATAGACCGATTGTACAAGAAGAATCTCGTGAGTCTGATGTTGAAAAAATGCAAATCCACAGATATAGCCCACAGGCTTTAAAGATTATGCAAAACGTGGGTTATAATTTGAAGTTGAAGCAAGGCCTCAATTTTGGAAAAGGCAGACGAATACCATTGCATGGTGATCCTTACTGTCAACGAAATCGTTTTGGGTTAGGGTATACCCCATCTCTTGCAAACTCCAAACCTCCAGAGTCTGATCCTGTAATACCAGAGACAGGTCCTTCTAAATCAACTTCTGTGGACAAAGGCAAACAAAAAGAAGAAGAAGAACCAGACAACGACATGTCTGGGGGTAGTCTCCCTCGACAAAACAGAGCAGCATCCGAAGCTGGGGGTAGAATTCCCTCTGAGTCCGAAGATGATGCAGCTATGACCATCTTCCCTGAGGATCGTACGACTCAGGTATCGGGAGCCCGGAAGCCAAAGGGGACTTTCTCCTTCAATGATGATGACATTATTGAAATCTTCAATATATTGATGAAGAAAAATAAGCTTCGGCTACCCAACATCAGATACCCTGAAAGGGCTGGCAAGATCGATGACCCAGAATATTGTCTCTTTCAACGGTACATTCATCACCCCACAAGGGCATTCTATATACTGAAAAGGAGAATCCAGGAGTTGATCGACGCCAAAGTCATCACTTTGCATTTATAAACGAGAAGATGGTCACTGCAAATTGATCTCACTCCAAAGTGGCAATTTACTCCCTCAAGAAGTACCGAATGAGGAGTCCCTAAGATCTCCCTAGATGAGCAACCTTCAGGTCTATCCCCACTCAGCAAATCACTCCCCAGTGAATTTCTTGGACATGGGTTCACGTCTATATTACCTCTGAACTGTTGTCCAAATTTTTTTTTCCCAGCTGAGTTTGCCATGTCCAAGTGACCTCTGAGCAAACCTCCCAGGTTGTTGCTATCGATCATTTCACGTCCATATTACCTCTGAACTACGCCTCTCCACTTTCTCCGGCAGAGTAAATCTGTCACCACAAAAAATGGTCACTTCCATATTACCTCTGTCCTGTTTTTCTTTATCCCCACAAAGTCATATCTTACCACATCCACATTACCTCTGAGTAAGATATTTTTAGAACTTTTTCATGTCCATATTACCTCTGAGTGAAGCTCTTCTCTTCGACTTCCTATTATCACGTTCGCATAACCCCTGGTAGTGCTAGTCATTTCAGCTTATTATCTGTACTTAAGGTACGCCATGGGTAATAAGTCCACAACCCAGATGTACAAATTGACACTTGATTCTTCATCCCCAGCAAGTGCCTATGTGCAATATTTTCTCGATCATCGAAGATCGAGAATCATATTCAATCATGTTCATATGATCTCTGAATAGATATGTTCAGCAATTTGGCATCCCCAGTAAGTGCTTATGTGCAACATTTTCTCCTTCGTTATAAATTATTGTAAAGAGCCATCATCCGTATCCAAGAGTCCCGGATACGCAATGGATGGTGGATCATCAAAATCTTCCCTGCGAAGTAATCCTTAGGTCTACTCGCACACTCCCGTCGTGACTATTCATAATCAATCTCGTTTAACGCTAGCCATGTTCATATTACCTATGAGCTATCATCCCATCAATCTCCCCAGCGGAATGATCTTTTGGTCTATCTTTATGTTTGGATAGACCACACTCAGCAAATCACTCCTCAATGAATTTTTCGGACATTAGTTTATGTTCATATTACCTCTGAACTGCTGTCATAATATTTCTCTCAGGCTGAGTTTGTCATGTTCATATTACCTCTGAGCAAACCTTCTGAGTTTTGGCTATCGATTATTATGTCCATATTACCTCTGATATCGGTTGTCGTCTCAACTTAACACCCGTACTTAACTCTAAGTACGACAGTGGTGTTAGTTCCACAAAAACTGTCATGTCTATATTACCTCTGGCAGGGTTTGTCTTAAACTTATTACTTGCACTCTCGTGCACAAGAAGTAATAAGTCCACCAAAAAAAATCTTGTGGGATGCCCGCAATGGAAACGAATTGTTCATGTCCATATTACCTCTGAACTATCCTCATTTTTTCCAGCAAAGAAAAAGTCAGGTCATGTTCATGTTACATCAGAAATATGTCTCCCCACTATCCCCACATAGTCATATTTTATAGCGTCCGTATGACCTCTGGCATGACTTATCTCAAACCCATTACTTGCACTCTCGTGTACAAAAAGTAATGGGTCCACAAAAATCCCCCAGCGGGATATCTTTACTAGCCATATTTCCTCTGATTGGGCTTGTATCGAACTTATTATTTGCACTCAACGTGCGCAACAAATAATAGGTCCACCAAGGATCCCCCGGGGAATGTCCTCAATAAAATACGGTATTGTACTATGTTCATATTACCTCTGGTATGATGTCCGAAGTTCACACAAACAATCATAAAAAAATGGAGGGCCCTTATGTGATTGAAACAACATTCTCAAATGGCGCTTACAGATTAGCCAAACCTAATGAAGATTTGATAATGGCTCATATCAACTGCAAATTCCCGAAGAAGTATTATACTTGATTTCCTTTGCTTAACGGAGTATGATGAAGATCTCATTCTGGCGATACTACGTACAAAGGTTAGCTGAATCATATTCTATCAGGTTTATATGACCTCTTAATAGATACGCTTAACTAATTTGTAAACCTATTATGTTCATATTACCTCTGATAGTGTTTGGTATACAAATTTAGTTGGATTATATTCTATCAGGTTCATATTATCTCTGAATATATTTACATTCAGCTAAACCTTATCGAAAGTATATCATATTCATATTACCTCTGATATCACTTTTATCTTAGCCTATCATTCATATTCTAAAGTGATGGGTCCACAAAGTTAGAAAATGTATCTTTATTATCTCTGAGAAATTACAGGAGGAGCAAAAAAAAGTACATCATTGGGGAGGAGCAGTTAAATCCCTGATCTGTTGCACCAAAGTAGCCATCCTCTCATTCCTGGAGTTCAAAATGTTAGTGCGAGCCCGTTCCAGCCTTGTCTCGTCGTTGCTCAAGAGAGATAGTTCGGATAGAGTATCAACAAAGCTTGCATGGATGACACCCACATGTGTCAAGTTCTGTCGAGCTGTATTCACTTGGCCCTCCAATACATTGCGAACTAGCGATGCTTTGAGAAGCCTCTCCCTTGTCTGAGCAATTTCAACTTCCAATTCTTGAACCCTCACTTCATATCCCTCGTATTCTGCACGACACTGAGCCAACTGAGGAATACTCTCCACCAATACTGCTTGTTCTTTCTCCGTCTCTTGTTGATGTTTCTGGATGGATTTGTTTAAAGATTCTGTCTTCTAAGCAAGTTCCGCAGTTAGTGAGTCGTACTCAGCCTGAACCAAGTCATTGATGCTGCCTCGAGATAGTTACAAATATTCATTAATGGGTTGTTATAAACTATTAACTATTTGCTCTAGTGCACTAGCTCTTTTAGTGTCATTGAAATTTCTAATCTGCGCTATAGTGAGCTTGGAGGACATCTTGAGAGCATCAAAGTCCAGATTCTTCTCCAGCACCATGGATATCAATTCTTTCAAAGTGAGATAGAATATGCTAGTGTATTGTTCAACTAGCATAGCAAAGCTCGAATGGACACTGGGAGTGGCCGCAATATCGGTAAGTCTCCTTTTCGGAATGACTGTAGAGGATGTTGTCACAGTCGTTGCTTCAACAGATGGCACGACAAAAGAAGAGATACCAACAACGGTTGAAGTTGCTGGCAGGCTCGACGAAGGAGGCACAGTCGAGATGGTGGGTTCATCCACCTCTGATATTATTTGAACTGCTACTGGCGGAATTATATCCAAAAAAGTTGCGGATGGAAGATCAACGGCTTCAAGGTATGCTTCCTCAATATTGGTCACCGCCATTTCATTAGCTGGATCCGCAACAAAATTAGAGGTTGTTTCAGCACCGCCTTCCCCCGAAATGTCTTCGCCTGAAAATAAGATAAGAGAAAGTTAATATCAACTTGATGTTAAATTTTCTCGAAAAAAGTATGAAGACAACATTTACCCATAGCCGATGGTATGTATATTGCGTCTGCAGCCTGTATAGCTAAATCATTTCTTAATGATGCTAAACAAGCTGTCATACCTAGAGATGAGGCTACACCAACTGATGCTTGAAGGTAGTCATCCCAGTCATCACCCAGATCTACTCGAGGTTCATCGGGTAGAATCTTGCTCGAAATACTTACAGATGAATGAGGGGCTAGTCCCATTATTTATCTTGGTAAAGGTATACTGATTCTTATTACGCTCGGCCTCGAAGGCGATCTAGAAGCACTACCAGTAACGGTGGTAGCAGCAGCAGTCGAGGGCAAAGAATCTCCAGCACTTTCAGCTGGAACTGTGGAGGTTCCTTCTTTAAAAGGCGAAGGACCCCTAATCAAAGAATCATCCCCAACAGGAGAAATAATAGGCTCACTCCTGGAAGAGGCCCCCTTGGTGGAAGTCTTTTTAGGACCTCTGGTAGTCTGCTTCTTCTTGTGGGGGGAAGGTTCTTTCAGAATAAAAACCTTTCGTTTATGGAAAATAATGAGGGGCTCTGCTGGCGGAGCTATTACGCCTCTCGGTAAAATCAACAGATAATCATCTGCACCGGTGGTTTCATCACCTTCATCAGAGGAGACAGATGGTATCTCCTCTCTTCCAGTGGACTTATAGGAGGGCATTCTGAAACTTCCATGTATATCAAAATTATGATAGAAGGTATTGATGGACGCATAAAATTGTGCGTACGAATAAAGAATGCACAACTCCATGGAGAGAGAGGTCGCAGGAACAGCAAAGGTTGCTCCAGTACAACCCATGATGAAATACCGCCATCCTCTAGCCCCGTCAATAAGTCCACCTTTGAATTTAAAGTTGGTGATGGGATTTTCCACGTGCAACTGATCATATCCAAATTGCCTGGCAAAACGGCTAGGCAGATAAGGCTCCAAGTAGCAGTGGTCCTCACTTCTGTACAGCAAGTGGGAAGGTCTAATGCAGACCAACCAGTAAAAGGCTTCAGGAGAAAGAATAGTTTTCCCCTGACCTGCATCCTGAAGTTTAGTCCCCTGTTGATTGATATGTACGGGGGGGGATGGTGTAGAAGAATTTCCAACTATGGGCAAAATTTAGTGGTAGTCGACAATCTATGACGCTAGTCACATTCCAAGAAGAATTCATGTAATTCAACAGGAAGTTATTGTCCAAACCACTGGCAGATCCGGGAGACATCACTCTGGTGTTGTGAAGGATCAACCATCCCATCAGATATAAGAATGGCAATTCCACTCTGGGATATCCTTCACGCTGCGTAGTATCGGCCAATAGCCCATCAGTAATATCCCTCAGGCCAGCTTGTATCCTGCATACCATGGCAGGGAGCAGGCCTAATCTTTCTCCAAACACCAAACGCACTGCAGGCCATAAGGTGTTACGATAAATGCGATCCACAGACGCGATGCCAGGCACCACCCATCGGCGTAGCCAAATAGAAAAGAAGCCAACCAATTAAGCTTCCCTTGACAGAGGCTTTCGACAATGCCTCATATAACTGTAGGCTTTGGTTCCCGCAGGATAACCCCCTATCTCTTCATTAAGAACACAATCTGAAGCCCCTGCATCTTCAATAAGATTATCGATTGTGTTGGCGTTAAGCATGCTCAGAAGGTTCAAAGGTTTGTCTTTGCTATCTAGAACCATGTCCTGCTTGGCATCTCTAGCCTGATGAAAGAAGAGGTAGGATACCCATTTGTTAATATGGGCTAAATCAGAGGGCTCTCTGTAGAAGGTGGTGCATGCAAGATAGTGGCTCATCAGCTCTTGGTACACTACCACTACTCGAGGGTTGGTATCCTTCAACTCTCTGTTGGTGGGGACGTATTCTTTATAAGGAATATCTTCCATTGGCAGCTTTGAGATATCTGCCATCTCATAAAGGGCTAGGCCTAACTCACCTATCGGAGTGGCGAAAGTCCCAGTGAGCGAGTTATATCGCTCCATCAAAGCTAAGAACAAATTTTGGTTGATAGGCAACCCAACACTAGTAGCACTCACAGCCTCAAGTAAATTAATACTTTCAAGCTCTACTTGAAAGTGCTTCAGGGCCCATGTAATTAAACTAGCCCATCAAAGATTCTGGGGGTTAAGCCATCCACTGGTGCAAGGGTTAACCCTGGGATATACTCCTCCCTGCCCCATGAATTCATTGCAGAAAGTTGCTATTTGAAATGGCTGGATCAAGGAAGAGTCTTCACTAGGGACACTGCCTGATAATAAGCCTCTGAAGGGCATGACATGGCCTGAGGGACTACTTACAAAGGATCCTCGGTTTAATCCTTTCTTATAAAAGATCTTCCCTGGCTGGCCATGAAGATCAGGAGTCAGAGTCCATGCCATCTTTCTGGGATGTGTGACATGGAAGAATGCAGAGATAGGATAATCTCTGGGCATCTTTGGCAGATACATGACCGTGCCCTCAGCAGAAAATACACAATCTTCCTTCTTGGGCTTTGTCTGGGATTGTTTATCAATAACATCCCCAAATAAGAAAGCTGGTTTCTTATACTCAGTGCCGTCTATGTACGTCAAGGGTTCCCCACTGATCATACTCATCAACATTCCTTCTCCTTGGACCGAGATCAGAGTTCCCCTTTCTTGAGGATATTCGTTTCCAGATATGGGGAAAGTCACATAGGACAAGTCCTCCAAGTAGTTGGAATTCAGCATTCCAGCAGCAGAGCCCATCACTTCAACCAGACGGGGAATCTGTAGGTCCACTGCAAAAAGCAAGAGAATAAGTCAGTTTTACGCTAGAATTTTCTTTCAGCGCGTAAAACGTAAGGTGCTACACTCTTGCCGTATACGCCAAAACTTGACAGTATGAGTTTTACGCCAGACTGCAAAAATTTGAATTTTACGCTGAAATTTACATCCAGTGCGTAAAACTCAAAGTTTGCAGTATTCGCCAAAACCTAACAGTCTGAGTTTTTACGCCAGACTGCAAAAATTTGAATTTTACGCTGGAATTTACATCCAGTGCGTAAAACTCAAAGTTTGCAGTATACGCCAAAATTTGACAATCTGAGTTTTTATGCCAAACTGCAAAAATATGGAGTTTTACGCTGACACATTAAGAATGTGGGCATATTTGCGCATACACGTACAACGTGTGCGAAGGGTTTTATTTCTCTCGAAGTCTTTACCTGTGATGCCCGGTGCACAGCTAGACGGCGGAGCACTTCGTTCAGAACGACGCTTGCTTGGCCTTGTAGGAGTCGCTTGTACTTGAGCAGTGGAGCGAGATGATGAAGCGGCTTTCTTTTTCTTAGCGACGGAGGCCTATTTTGGTGCCATGGCGAATCTGAGAGTTTTCGGGAAGAGACGAAGAGTCTTCAGAAAGAGACGAAGGGTTTTGCAAAGACAGATGAAGGATTTTTCTCTCTCATGACCTATGCCTATTTATAGAGTTCAAGTGACTCTCCGAATCCTTAACCAAATTCGATTTTTTTATTATAGTCGGTTAGAATTTGGGACCACGTCAGCCTATCATTGAACAAGAAGACAGATAATCATGTTGCGTAACGGATCCCTGATTTTACGCTCAGACTCTTTTACGCTCAGAAGCTACAGATCTACGATTTTACGCTCAGAAGCTATAGATCTATAATTTTACGCTCAGAAGCTACAGATCTATGATTTTACGCTCAGAAGCTACAGATCTATGATTTTACGCTTAGAAGCTTTTACGCTTAGAAGCTACAGATCTACGATTTTACTCTCAGAAGCTACAGATCTACGATTTTACGCTCAGAAGCTTTTACGCTCAGAAGCTACGGATCTATAATTTTACGCTCAAATGCTACGGATCTATAATTTTACGCGCATCTTAAATTATGCGGGACAGATCAGTCAGCAGAATACGCGTATATATTGGTAATCTGGGTTTTACACTCAAAAAAGCCAGTTACAAGAGTCAAATTTGACCATTTCATGCTTCATTCAAAGTATTTCAAATTACAAGGAATTTGAAAACTTTGAAGGGGGTCTTGTAGAAGCATAAAATATGTTGGGAGTTGTACGCGTATTATACAGTCAAAAACTCCCAACATACATGAAGTCCGCGTAAAACAGAACTTCAAAGCTGTTTGGCGTAAAGTGGAGCTTCAGAGCTATATGCGTAAAACTGAGATGTAGAGCTTTTTGGCATAAAGTAGAACTTCAGAGCTGTCCGCGTAAAGCAGCACTCCAATATTGTTTTGGCGTAAAAGGTTGCTGTACCCTCCTGCGTAAAGTTTAAAATAAATTTGTTTTTTTATGCAGCGTAAAGTTGTATGAGGAACTCTTCGTATTCCTCGGATGAATTTGTCAGACGAAACAGTGAACCTGACTCCTGACAAAAAGTACTGCACGATGATCGAGAGGACGGCTGTGATGATGATTTGGCACAGAGACCCAGGTTGTCGTTTAGTGACACAAGTCGTATTTTACGCTCAAGACTGGAGTCTTCTGAATACGCTGCCGCCACGTCAAAAGCTGTTTCTCATACAGAGCTCGAGGCATATCTCTGTATTTAATGTACGAGATAGAGGCATATCTCTGCGTTTAATACACGAGATTTGGTTCTATTCTTTAGATTTTGTCATGACTGAGAGAGCTAAAACTGTGGCTAATACGCTCATATCACCATCCTTGCATTTTATGCCAACCAGACTATTTTTAAATATAGGAGTACGCCATATGCTATCTTCTCGAAATACGCCAACTCAGGCTATATTTGTAAAGGTACGTGATAAGGCTATTTAGCACAGAATATGCTCAAGACCTCAGTCGTGATGGATAATTGGCTATTTTACGCTGGTTATCTACTATTCATGCATCATCGAGTTTTACGCAGAGTTTGGCTTTTACGCCAACAAGACAATTATATGGTCTTTACGCCAACCATCTTTACGCAAGGTACAGTTACCTACGTGGCTTATATGCCGTATTCTTCGAGAAGCAGTTATACGCGTTACCTCATAAAGGGACACGTGTCATACACATATTCAGAAGACTATGGGAACGTGGGTAGCAGTTATCATAACCGCAGCGTAAAAGGAAGTCTTCTTCTTCATAGTTTGGCTTTTACGCCAATAAGACAGCTATTTGGCTTTTACTACAACAAGACAGCTATTTGGCTTTTACGCCAACAAGACAGCTATTTGGCTTTTACGCCAACCATCTTTACGCAGGGGCAGTTACCTACGTGACTTGCATGCCGTGATCTTCGAGAAGCAGTTATACGCGTGACCTTATAATGGGACACGTATCATACACAGATTTAGAAGGTTATTTGAACGTGGATAGCAGTTATTATAACCTCCGCATAAAAGATGCAACTTTCTTCACAGTTTGGCTTCTACGCCAACTGGACAGTTTTTTTTTTGCCTGATCTCTATAAATAGAGACCCCTGGTCACAAGGTAGAGGGATCAGACAGAAGCACACGGGGGGGATCAAGGATCAATTATCAAGGATCAAGAGATCAGAGACAGAGAGCATAGACAGAGAGTGTTGATTGACAACTTTGGCAACGAGAGTTCAATCCCACCTGCAATCTTTGAAGCTTCTTCTTCTTCTATAGAACTTCTTCATCATCGTGTGGTCTAAGGGACAAAGTGATCGACCGTAGATCAGACTCCTATAGCAATTATTCCCCAGAATCATTTTTATTATACTTAACATCCTCGTATAGGATCAAATGTACTCTTTTTCTTGTTTATAAACAAAAAAAGAAAGGTTTTGTATAAACCCTCTTCTTCTCTCATTTTTGTTTATTCAAACATCCACAGTCTCATATTGTGTAACTAGAAGATAATGCCCTGTTGTGAGATACATATGCTGAAGCACCTGAGTCCACAGCCAAGAGTTATCATCGCAGGCGAGGTTCATAACTACCGTATCACCTACAATAATCAGATCGTCTCTAGGTGCCGAGGCTGCAACTGTATTTTTTTTGCCCTACTTTTCCTTGTCGTCCTTCTTCTCTCTCTTCCAAGCGAAACAGTTCCATTTGATGTGGCCCTTCCTTTCACAATGGTAAAACTTTGAGTCCCCGTACCGACCATTGGAACTTTCCCTGATTTTATCTCTGTCATCGCTTGGACCCCTACTTTTACTCCTTCCGTGGCTCTCTGAAACAAATGCCTCTGAGTAGGATATGGTTGAAGTGCCTTGAGAATGTCTCAGCATGTAAACCCCCTCACCCAAAATTAGGCCTAATTTGCTTAGATAGTAAAATTAAGGCTAGTTTGAACCAATTAGAATTAGAATACAACATTTATTTAATTATGAAATAATTTATATCTCGTAGCGCACATTACCGTTGCTTCTATAATTGGAGCACCCCACTAGCCATTGTCTTCCAACAAACTTTACAACCTCATCCTAGATATGATCGTCTACTATTTGGACCCTTGTGCAACTTATAATATTGCTCTCTGGTGCTATATTTTAGCCGCATAATAAACGTCGCGGACGTTATTTCTTATTTTGAAATAAATTCCAATTTTGTACCCTTATGCGTCCCAATCGAAATTGGGGACACAATTTTGACCATTTTGTGCAATCCAAATTTTATTAATATTCTACACTGTACCCCCTACACCCCTGACACTTGTGGCCTGCCTAAATTTAATCACATGTACTCCTAATTAATTCTAGAACATCGTGTGCGTTTTGATTTAATTAATTAAATCCAATTTTCTGCCTTTGTGCAATTTTTTAATTGTTGGGGGGCTTTTATGCAAAAACGTATTGAGGTATCTCCACCAGTGGACAATTCATAAGGAAATCTATTTTCCCCTTTATAGGAATTTTTCCCATAATTTTCTGGATGTGCAACGCACAACATCGCCCTCCATTTAATTCCGGTCTTGTAATTTAGACAATATAATTTATAGCCCTCCAAATACCCCATGTGAGCCCAAGGCCCATCCCAAGGAAATGTTGACCAAAGTCAAATTCCTAGGTCAACCCAAACCAAAATTCACATGTATAAATATCTTTTTCCTATATTTTTATTCCTTCATCACAAAACCCCAAAACCAATCTACCCTAGCCGACTATTATTCATCTCTCCTCCCCTTCCCTGCACAGACCCGACCGGACTCCTCCCGCCGGCCGGAGTCGACCCTCGACTCACCGGATATCCCTGAGACTCCTCCTTCATCCATCTCCCTATCCTGATCTACTCTCTTTTCGAGCCTCCACCACGACGGCCCCCATCTCCGGCCAGTCCTCCATCGACCCCAGCCTTCCCCGCCTCTGCACCATGCCGGAGACCGGAACGCCAAGCCTCCCTGAGGCGACCTCGACCTCCTGTCCATCCCTCAACGCCATAGCACCACCAGCACTGCCTCACCTACGCCGTCTACCTCCCTCGTCGGATCTATCAACACCGCCACAGAACATCCCGGAGCTCCCCCCACCATCTCGACGTTCTCCTCCTCCCTCCGGTCAGTTTCCCCAACGATGAACCACCGCCACCCAGAGCAGCACCATCCTCACCACCATTATCGTCTCCTCCATAACCTTTCTTCGACCTCGTCGACGATTGAACCACCGGACAACTCCTCCGCCTGAGCCGGTCATCCCGAGCCGCTACGCCCTGCTCGACGAACTCGACCAACGCCACCGACACCCATCTCCACATCCAGACCTCCTCTTCATCTCCGTTCTCCCTCCGACCTTGCCTTACCTCTCCCCCGATCGACTCAACCTTTCCCGCAGTCGAGACCCGACTCGCCGGACTCGTCCCCGACCTCTGTTCTCCTCCGTCTGAACCATGGCAGCCACCGCCATCATCTGAATATCACCACCCTCGCCATTAAATACCTCCCTGAAGCACCCATAGCACCACCACCCTGGCCTCTCCTCTCCCTGCTCTCCGCCATGTCCTTCCCTGACCGGATCCCTCGCTGGCCAGAGTTCAGCAAGCCACCACCTGCATCATCACCATCGACACTCCTCATCATCATCATCTATTAACACAATTGCTATTAACACCATTACAAACCTTATCATCATCAACAATACCTTAACCCTAATCGTCCACCTCATCATCGTCGTAATCATCACCTCATCACCATTAACATCACTACCATGCATCATCATCATCCATATCATCCTAGTCATCATCACATCATCGTCCTTGTCATCATCATCGCACCGTCATCATCTCTTCGTCGTTATTTCAACAACTCACCCTTGTCATCACCATTAGAATCATCACAATCACCAACATCGTCACCAATACCTTAACCTAATCACCCTCATCCTCCTTCTCATCATCGTCGTAATCATCACCTCACCGTATCAACAACCATAAGCCCATCATCATCACTTTCAATTATTAGCATCATCATCACACCACCGTCCTCGTCATCATCACATCATCATCATCATCATCATTATCATCGTCCTCGTCAAACACTATTTCCCTCGTCATCATCATCAGCATCACTTCATCGTCATCATCATCGTCAATCTCACCGTCGTATCGTGCATGTACTCCGAGGTATAAACCTGTCCGTCTTCTCCTTTTATGTATGTTCGTGTGTGTGCCATTAGGACACGCGTATTGCTTATGACTGCTAGCTGATATCGGACCCTGAGTCGGTGAACCCAGTGCTGTGTATACGAACTCGTACTCGTACGCGTATGGCATTCAGTTTGATATATCTATATATATTTTTAGTATATGCATACTATTCAACTTAGTATACGTATAATTATTGGATGATATATATATACATATATATATGGTATATATGTATATTGTAATTAAGTAAATGCTAATTGATAATAAGGACTATATATTCAGACTGTACGACCCTATGACACCATGGACTGTCCCGTATTTACCCTTGACCCTGTTGACCCAAAGAACAATATTGGTGTCTGCCTTGTGTATACCGATGTACCGGCAAGACCGTGTTAGTTGACTGACTTATTGTGTATAGTACTTAAAGACCCAACACCCGCATAATTTAACGCATAATTGACCGTGTTAGATGACTAGTGTTACCCCTAGTATACCCCTGAGTCCAGTGTAAATATTGTTGTGTATGTACTAGCGTAATGACTAATGATTTTATTATATCGTATTATGTGTACATAGGATATTGGATTTGTTCTGCGCGACTTCTGGAGCAGGTTATTGGTACATTGCAGCTTCCTTGCCAGGCAAGTATACCTTGCCATTGTACTGTTATTTATATTCCATATGTTGCATGCATCTTTATTTTCTGTCTTTAGTTCATATATTTTAACTGTTATATAAAATGCGCGTGACGGTGTCGTCGCGATATGTTTTTTTATCTATGTATTGCATTGACCTTGTTGATGAGACTACCCCATTATCATGTAGCATTATTAGGTTCATTGGCTGTGACACAGTTGTTACACGAGTATGAGTCTCATATAGATCACGAACTGCATGACAGGTCTGGCCTCCTGTGCGTATGGGTCGTGCGTTAGGAATAACTGTTGTTAGAAACTATGCATCCTAGTAGACTTGGCAGTTATTAGAGGTTTATCGTGTCATGGACATGACATGCTTAGAGAATGGGGTGGGGAGAACAACAAGTACCGCATTTGAGCTCCTTTGCACTTTTTCTGTGCGTCCGGATTCTCCTCCGGAGATACGGGTGGTGATGACCCTTATATATTATGTACATTGGTGGGCCTCCGCCGTTCAAAAGATGACGTGCCTTTGAGACCCCTGGATCTCCAAAAGAGAACCATGCCAAATCCCAGTTTTCAGCCAGATAGCTCACTTGTGAGGAAAGTTGTTCTTAACTGCATTCACTTAGACGGTTAGGCGACCGTTGGATATTTATTTCAGTACTTTATTGGCATATGTTTAAGTATCTTGTTATGTCCCTCTGAGGACCTGGTCCCCTGCGAGGTGTATCTGTTCTTGAGTATTCGCAGGAGCGCTGATTCGGATGGTTACGTATGTTTCGAGGATGCCTTCTTTTCGAGCCGTGATTGCTAGCTGGTGTGCTTATATTGTGTTTGATTGTGTTGTACTTATATTGTATTTGCTCTTATATTCGAGTTGGTAGTGGATTTGTTTCCATCCAACTATCATCCTTAGATACTTCTTATTGAGAGCTAGTTTCATAGATGTTGGTTATTTAATTTTATTTGATTTTCATGGATGAGATTTAGATTATACCCTGTGACTTGTGACGTATGTTTTATACCACTTGTGGATTTGATATTCATATTACAACGTACGTGTGGATTTGGTTTCCATATATTGGAGTTACCATATCCATACGGCTGGCATGCTTACGTGTCCTAGTCCTACATAGTTTTGGGATTGGGGCGTGACATATTTTTGTGGTGGCCCATGCAGGTCGAGAGCATATTGTCTCTGTTACATTACTGTACCGAAAAAGCCTACACATAGAACTAGAGTATAGGATCTTATCCACAATTGACTATGATTCATCTTCCTCCTCTCTGTTCTATTCGAACAATTGTATCATGCTTGATTCCTGTACTTCCCTAATAAGTTCCTTGAGTATATATATAACCTTCTGCTAGAATATAGGAACCCCTGTTATTAGGATGATAATTAGAGTAGCACACCTATTAAGAATACAACGAGAATATAGACACACCACTAAGTTTAGAATATCTAGTGAACCCTAGAATTCCTTATCTTTAGATCGGTATACTATTACCCCTTGATGTATTAATAAGACTTGAGAGTAGTATAGACACTATTAGAGATAGTTAGAAGTTTTACCATAATGTTTGACCCTAGTATTGAGGAACCAATGGAGAACCAATATTGAACATTAGGACTGAACCTAACCTTCATAATTGGATAGAATTGGAGAACTATAAAACTTATGTCATTGTCTTGTTATTAGTAGACAGCGCCCTAGGAAGCCTAGAGGAATGTAATCAACACTTTCCCTTGATCATACCCCGAACATGGCAACTAGCATACCACTCCCCTTGAAAAACCATGATGCTATCTAGAGCCCCTCTATTTCATATATTGTTCCCCTGTGACCATAGCGCTCGCTAGTGTGCGACGACTGATTACGTTTCTTCTCTTCATCTTTCAACTCATGCCATCTGATACTTCTGATTGTAGGCCAGGTGATTTTATTCTGTGTTAAGGACATATAGTTGCTAGGATTATAGTTGTTAATGTTAAATTTTGAAGTTGTGTGCATAGTAGTTAGAACTTGATGGTTTAAGTTATTCTTGTAGATTGTGACATGGTGATTATCTCTTAGTTTAAATTGCGTAGCATATACCTCCACCTCGATACAAGCTAGATCCCTTTCCCCTTGACGGCCAGTAACTCTTCTATCCTTACTATTGACACTTGTTCTATAAGCACTATGACTAAGACTTAAGATGACCATGACCTATATAATAGGATACTCTAATAAGCACGAAGACCCCTTCTTGTAAATCTTAATAGGAATTCCTACATTTTCTTTAAGGCATTAGCGTATTAATTTATTATTCTAAGTTGAGTAATACGCCTCGCCACCTAGTATCACATAGTGCTCTTAACCCATTAGTGAAGTATAACCAAATGATACTGACTTTAGACTTGCATAAGAAGATAACATTTAGACTATAGAAATGGAAGGCCCTATCCCTATTTGGTCAACTAACGACTTAGACAAGGAGGTTGTATGATAACTGTAGAGATTGTAGAGTCTTTTATTATTATTGTTTATGTTGTTTTTGCTTTTGCAAACTTGAATTATTTTGTAACTTCTCTCATCATAATCTAGCGTTATATTTAATATGCTACCTTGAATTATGCTGCTATTATAGCTTAGTTTTTGCAAGCTTAATCTTATATCAAGCTTGTTCATGACATATGTGTTATTGGGGCCTGATCAACCACACTAATACAAATTGTCTAATCAGGATCAGTGTATTATGGTCTAGCTAGACATAATGCGCTTGATTCGCCCTTCGCAATACTATTTTACATGGATTGAGATGTATAATTGACCAGTAGACAAATATACTTACCCTCTAGATATGACAAAGCATATTATATCAAGTATATAACTGCATAACTGCATCGATGTGAGCATGCGAGTAAGAAATTACCAAATAGATTTTAACCCACAACTGCTTTGACAATTCCCATTTGAATTCTTTAAACGCCTTGATCCCGATACTTCTATTCTATTACCTCACCCTTGAACTCTTTATTATTGGTCTCCGTCTTCCCTTATTTTGGAAAGACAAAATCTCGTACTTGGTATAAGTTTGATACATAGAGAGTACTAGATATACCCCATAGGCCGATCACATACTTGAGGATTATTCTTTTGTAATTAAGGGAATATCATAGATGATATATTTGGTATTAAAGACTTTGAGGATTCAATAACATGATTAAATAATTTGGGGCATAGCTTTCTTAGATGCATAGCCTTAGATGATAAATGGATAAATTCTAAGTTGGGTAGAAACTGCAATGTTAACTCAAGGAGAATTCTTTATACTGCAATCAAGTGAGGTTAGATAGAGAAACCCTACCCTAGTTTAATTTCGAGGACGAAATTATTTTAAGTTGGATAAATTATAAACCCCCTCACCCAAAATTAGGCCTAATTTGCTTAGATAGTAAAATTAAGGCTAGTTTGAACCAATTAGAATTAGAACACGATATTTATTTAATTATGAAATAATTTATATCGCGTAGCGCACATTACCGTTTCTTCTATAATTGGAGCACCCCACTAGCCATTGCCTTCCAACAAACTTCACAACCTCATCCTAGATATGCTTGCCTACTATTTTGACCCTTGTACAACTTATAATATTGCTCTCTGGTGCTATATTTTAGCCGCACAATAAACATCGCGGACGTTATTTCTTATTTCTAAATAAATTCCAATTTTGTACCCTTGTACGTCCCAATCGAAATTGGGGACACAATCTTGACCGTTTTGTGCAATTCGAATTTTATTAATATTCTACACTGTACCCCCTACGCCCCTGACACTTGTGGTCCGCCTAAATTTAATCCCATGTACTCCTAATTAATTCTAGAACATCGTGCGCATTTTAATTTAATTAATTAAATCCAATTTTTTGCCTTTATGCAATTTTCTAATTGTTGGGGGGCTTTAACGCAAAAATATATTGAGGTGTCTCCACCAGTGGACAATTCATAAGAAAATCTATTTTCCCCTTCATAGGAATTTTTTCCATAATTTTCTGGATGTGCAACGCACAACATCGCCCTCCATTTAATTCCGGTCTTGCAATTTAGACAATATAATTTATAGCCCTCCAAATACCCCATGTGAGCCCAAGGCCCATCCCAAGGAAATGTTGACCAAAGTCAAATTCCTAGGTCAACCCAAACCAAAATTCACATGTATAAATATCTTTTTCCTATATTTTTATTCCTTCATCACAAAACCCCAAAACCAATCTACCCTAGCCGACTATTATTCATCTCTCCTCCCCTTCCCTGCACAGACCCGACCGGACTCCTCCCGCCGGCCGGAGTCGACCCTCGACTCGCCGGAGATCCCTGAGCCTCCTCCTTCATCCATCTCCCCATCCTGATCTACTCTCTTTCCGAGCCTCCACCACGATGGCCCCCATCTCCTGCCAGTCCTCCATCGACCCCAGCCTTCCCCGCCTCTGCACCATGCCGGAGACCGGAATGCCGAGCCTCCCTGAGCTGACCTCGACCTCATGTCCATCCCTCAATGCCATAGCACCACCAGCACTGCCTCACCTACGCCGTATACCTCCCTCGTCGGATCTATCAACACCACCACAGAACATCCCGGAGCTCCCCCCACCATCTCGACGTTCTCCTCCTCCCTCCGGTCAGTTTCCCCGATGATGAACCACTGCCACCCAGAGCAGCACCATCCTCACCACCATTATCGTCTCCTCCATAACCTTTCTCCGACCTCGTCGACGACTGGACCACCGGACATCTCCTCCGCCTGAGCCGGTCATCCCGAGCCGCTGCGCCCCGCTCGACGAACTCGACCAACGCCACCGACACCCATCTCCACATCCAGACCTCCTCTTCATATCCGTTCTCCCTCCGACCTTGCCTCACCTCTCCTCCGATCGACTCAACCTTCCCCGCAGTCGAGACCCGACTCGCCGGACTCGTCCTCGACCTCTGTTCTCCTCCGCCTGAACCATGGCAGCCACCGCCATCATCTGAACATCACCACCCTCGCCATTAAATACCTCCCTGAAGCACCCATAGCACCACCACCCTGGCGTCTTCTCTCCCTGCTCTCCGCCATATCCTCCCCTGACCGGATCCCTCGTTGGCCGGAGTTCAGCAAGCCACCACCTGCATCATCACCATCGACACTCCTCATCATCATCATCTATTAACACAATTGCTATTAACACCATTACAACCCTTATCATCATCAACAATACCTTAACCCTAATCGTCCACCTCATCATCGTCGTAATCATCACCTCATCACCATTAACATCACTACCATGCATCATCATCATCCATATCATCCTAGTCATCATCACATTATCGTCCTCGTCATCATCATCGCACCGTCGTCATCTCTTCGTCATTATTTCAACAACTCACCCTTGTCATCACCATTAGAATCATCACAATCACCACCATTACAATCACCATCATCGTCACCAATACCTTAACCTAATCACCCTCATCCTCCTTCTTATCATCATCGTAATCATCACCTCATTATCACCTCATCGTATCAGCAGCCATCAGCCCATCATCATCACTTTCAATCATTAGCATCATCATCACACCACCGTCCTCGTCATCATCACATCATCATCATCGTCCTCGTCAAACACCATTGCCCTCGTCGTCATCATCAGCATCACTTTATCGTCATCATCATCGTCAATCTCACCGTCGTACCGTACACGTACTTTGAGGTATGAACCTGTCCGTCTTCTCCTTTTATGTATGTTCGTGTGTGTGCCATTAGGACATGCGTATTGCTTATGACTGCTAGCTGATATCGGACCCTGAGTCGGTGAACCCAATGCTGCGTATACGAACTCGTACTCGTACGCGTATAGCATTCAGTTTGATATATATATATATATATATATATATATATATATATATATATATATATATATATATATATATATATATATGCATACTATTCAACTTGGTATACATATAATTATTGGATGATATATATGGTATATATGTATATTATAATTAAGTAAATGCTAATTGATAAATAGGACTATATATTCAGACTGCGAGACCCTATGACATCGTGGACTGTCCCGTATTTACCCTTGACCCTGTTGACCCTAACAACAATGTTGGTGTCTGCCTTGTGTACACCGACGTACCGGCAAGACCGTGTTAGTTGACTAACTTATTGTGTACAGTACTTAAAGACCCGACACCCACGTAATTCAACGCATAATTGACTGTGTTAGATGACTAGTGTTACCCCTAGTATACCCCTGAGTCCAGTATAAATATTGTTGTATATGTACTAGCGTAATGACTAATAATTTTATTATATCATATTATGTGTACATAGGATATTAGATTTGTTCTGCGCGACTTCTGGAGCAGGTTATTGGTATATTGCAGCTTCCTTGCCAGGCAAGTATACCTTGCCATTGTACTATTATTTATATTCCATATGTTGCATGCATCTTTATTTTCTGTATTTAGTTCATATATTTTAACTGTTATATAAAATGCGCGTGACGGTATCGTCGCGATATATTTTTTATCGATATATTGCATTGACCTTGTTGATAAGTCTACCACATTATCATGTAGCATCATTAGGTTCATTGGCCGTGACACAGTTGTTACACGAGTGTGAGTTTCATATAGATCACGGACTGCGTGACAGGTCTGGCCTCCTGTGCGTATGGGCCGTGCGTTAGGAATAACTGCTGTTAGAAACTTTGCATGCTAGTAGACTTGGCAGTTATTAGAGGTTTATCCTGTCATGGACATGACATGCTTAGAGCATGGGGTGGAGAGAACAACAAGTACCGCATTTGAGCTCCTTTGCACTTTTTTTGTGCGTCTGGATTCTCCGCCGAAGATACGGGTGGTGATATCCCTTATATATTATGTACATTGGCGGGCCTCCGCCGTTCAAAAGATGACGTGCCTTTGAGGCCCCTGGATCTCCAAAAGAGAACCATGTCAAATCCCAGTTTTCAGCCAGATAGCTCACTTGTGGGGAAAGTTGTTCTTAACTGCATTCACTTAGACGGTTAGGCGACCGTTGGATATTTATTTCAGTACTTTATTGGCATGTGTTTAAGTATCTTGTTATGTCCCTCTGAGGACCTGGTCCCCTGCCAGGTGTATCTGTTCTTGAGTATTCGCAGGAGCGCTGATTCGGATGGTTACGTATGTTTCGAGGATGCCTTCTCTTCGAGCCATGATTGCTAGCTGGTATACTTATATTGTTTTTGGTTCTGTTGTACTTATATTATATTTGCTCTTATATTCGATTTGGTAGTGGATTAGTTTTCATCCAACTATCATCCTTAGATACTTCTTATTGAGAGCTAGTTTCATAGATGTTGGTTATTTAATTTTATTTAATTTTCGTGGATGAGATTTAGATTATACCCTGTGACTTGTGACGTATGTTTTATACCACTTGTGGATTTGATATTCATATTACAACGTACGTGTGGATTTGGTTTCCATATATTGGAGTTGCCATATCCATACGGCTGGCATGCTTACATGTCCTAGTCCTATATATTTTTGGGACTGGGGCGTGACATATTTTTGTGGTGGCCCATGCAGGTCGAGAGCATATTGTCTCGGTTACGTTACTATACCGAACAAGCCTGCATATAGGACTAGAGTATAGGATCTCATCCACAATTTACTATGATTCATCTTCCTCCTCTCTGTTCTATTCGAACAATTGTATCATGCTTGATTCCTGTACTTCCCTAATAAGTTCCTTGAGTATATATAGCCTTCTGCTAGAATATAGGAACCCCTGTTATTAGGATGATAATTAGAGTAGCACACCTATTAAGAATACAACGAGAATATAGACACACCACTAAGTTTAGAATATCTAGTGAACCCTAGAATTCCTTATCTTTAGATCAGTATACCATTACCCCTTGATGTATTAAGAAGACTTGAGAGTAGTATAGACACTACTAGAGATAGTTAGAAGTTTTACCATAATGTTTGACCCTAGTATTGAGGAACCAATGGAGAACCAATATTGAACATTAGGACTGAACCTAACCTTCATAATTGGATAGTATTGGAGAACTATAAAACTTATATCATTGTCTTGTTATTAGTAGACAGCACCCTAGGAAGCCTAGAGGAATGTAATCAACACTTTCCCTTGATCATACCCCGAACATGGCAACTAGCATACCACTCCCCTTGGAAAACCATGATGCTATCTAGAGCCCCTCTATTTCCTATATTGTTCCCCTATGATCATAGCGCTCGCTAGTGTGCGACGACTGATTACGTTTCTTCTCTTCACCTTTTAACTCGTGCCATCTGACACTTCTGATTGTAGGCCAGGTAATTTTATTCTGTGTTAAGGACATATAGTTGCTAGGATTATAGTTGTTAATGTTAAATTTTGAAGTTGTGTGCTTAGTAGTTAGAACTTGATGGTTTAAGTTATTCTTGTAGATTGTGACCTGGTGATTATCCCTTAGTTTAAATTGCGTAGCATGTACCCCCACCTCGATACAAGCTAGATCCATTTTCCCTTGACAGCCAGTAACTCTTCTATCTTTACCATTGACACTTGTTCTATAAGCACTATGACTAAGACTTAAGATGACCATGACCTATATAATAGGATACTCTAATAAGTACGAAGACCCCTTCTTGTAAACCTTAATAGAAATTCTTACATTTTCTTTAAGGCATTAGCGTATTAATTTATTATTCTAAGTTGAGTAATATGTCTCGCCACCTAGTATCACACAGTCCTCTTAACCCATTGGTGAAGTATAACCAAATGACACTGACTTTAGAATTGCATAAGAAGATAACATTTAGACTTTAGAAATGGAAGGCCCTATCCCTATTTGGTCGACTAGCGACTTAGACAAGGAGGTTGTATGATAACTATAGAGATTGTAGAGTCTTTTATTATTATTGCTTATGTTGTTTTTGCTTTTGCGAACTTGAATTATTTTGTAACTTCTCTCATCATAACCCATCTTTGTACCGCAGACTCAACATCATCCTGATTAGGAATAATTTATTTACTCCGGTCTTCTTCGCATACAAAGATTCTAGCTTATCCCACAGTGTCCTCGCATGCTCAATACTGGCAACGTAGTTGTACACATTCTGGTCAATAAACTGCCTGATGTACCCACACACCTGTATATACTCGAACTTTCAGTCTTCTTCAGATTTTTTTACTAGGCCTCTCGGAAGCAAATACTGGCAGATGCAATTTTTTGACAAATAGTAGATCCTTTATTTTGCTCGTCCAATAATTATAGTTGGTACCATTCAGGTTTACCATGCGCACCAGCTTCGCGTCCATCTTTTCTCTCGGATTTGTCTGTTAAATCTTGACACCCTTCTAAAATTTTAGAACCTGGCTCTGATACCAATTTGTTGGAAACAAAATACGAAAACTGTTCCCCAAACCAGAGATTACTTGAAAAAGAACCGAGCAAAATGCACAACCCAAAAAATACTAATCACAAATCGTAGACACAGATATTTTTACGTAAAAAACTCAGATAAAAAAAATCACGGGACGATTGGAGTCCAACCCTGAAGAACTTCCACTAATGGAATAAAGAGATTACACCCTCCACATGCTCCTCATCGATCCAACACGGATCACCGCAACTCTTTGGAACAGAAAATAGATTACAACCATGAAGAAAAAAGATAATGAGAAATATCCCAAATTGATCTCCTTCTCTAAAATGGCCTCCAATCCTTCTTTCTCCTCTCCAAAGTTGTAATGGCACTCTTGCCACATTTCTCTCTCTCTTTTAATATACAAGAGCCTTTTTATAAACCCTTGCATGAATTAGGGTTTCCATTTGAAAATCTATATATGGAAGCCAAAAATATTTACGGAAATCCAATTACATTCAATCATATATTTAATAAAAATAAAATCATAAATTAGTTTACCATAAATTAAAAATCCAATTATATGGAAAGTTAATATATGAAATATCCAATCATAAATATATAATTAAAGTCAAAGATGGAAATCCAATATAATATTTGCTTACCATAAATGTTCCAATACACGACGCTCGATGCACTTTTCGAGTTTTTTCGACACACGAATGGAGCTCATCGCACTCTGGGGTATTCTCTACATAGGTTGGGAACCACACCCACTCCAATAATAACCCCCGTCGTCGTTCTTCTCACTACAAGAAAAATGATCATTTATGGCGTGCTAAACACGTCATAAATGATCTTTCACGTCGTACATGATAGTGCTGTAAAACGTAATGCCGTAAATGATCATCTTTTTAATAATGCACATTTGAACGTTCTAAATGATCATCTCCATCTTTCTTACAAAGCGCATTCGAACGATGTAAATGACCATCTCCATCTTTTTACAACGCGTATTCATACGCTGTAAATGACCATTTATCTTTTTAACAACACATATTCGAATGTTAGAAATGACCATCTCCATCTTTTTTACAACGAACATTTACACGCTATAAATAATTTTTATACAAAATATACATACTTAAATTATATTGAATATTGAGCACAAACACCAAATAGAATTTCCAAAGCAATCAACCAAGCAAAACTATCATTACAAACATGAAACACATGTAACATTATATTACATTATTCAAACACTACAAAAACATCACAAATCGACAAATGCGCCCACGATGTAGCCATGAGTCTTCTCCCCGTTCACGCTCAGGTACCACGCCAACAGCTCCTTCAGGCGCTCCCAACTGTCCTTCATCCCATGCACCATCTTCTCCATCGACTTCTTGAAGTCGAGATACGGATCGTCCGAAGCCATCGCCGAGATAACACTGCTCTCCTTGAAAGGGTTCAACTTCAACTTCATCTTGGCCGACTCTTCCAGTATCGATCTTGTGTCACCCCCCGGCTCGAAGAGGAGCCGATCCTTCTTTACTAGCCCGCGCTGCATATCAGGCTCTCTGAGCTTCCTTCATCGTTGTCCTATGTGGAGAAGCTCTCCTTCGACGAGTGGGTAAAGCATGAGTCCGTGGAGTTGTAGACCGACTTTACACCGTCTTCGATGACACGGAAGGAGTCTGTTCTTGGATGCTGCTTACAAGAAGGTCGGGCCCATGAAGATGAAGATTAAGATGATGATGAAGAAGAAGAAGAAAGAAGAAGAAGAAGAAGAAGAAGAAGAAGAAATAAGCTTTGCTGTGGCTGTTGGCGTTGTGGGGTCTTGTTATTCCTGAGGCTTAATCAAATATGATAGAACCAAAAGTTGAAGTCGAGATCAGGAGTTCACACAAGAGTTCCCTTCCTGATATCTCTCGATCCAACAAAAAGATAATATATGGGATCTGATTATAACTTGAGACAAGATAACAAAAGAATCAGAGAAAACTATCTTCTCGTTTTTCCTTGCCATCGCAGTTGTAAACAGACAGAACAGAGTTATAACTCACTATAGAGAGGAGAAAGAAGAAGAATAGACTTTGCTTGTTGGGGTGATAAAGATCACTGTTGCTCAAAGCAAGATTCGTCCCACACGATCTGCTCCCAGGAACCAGCAAGTTCTCGTAGAACTTATGGAATGCTCGCCGTCACCTCTTTTTGGACTCACATGAACTCCCTGGACTCCAATGGTGGTAGTAGCAGCAACTCTCTTCGTCTCCTAATTTTTGAAGTAAGTCCTCAAAGAGGCACGAAGAGATTATTTATAGAGAGAGGGTGAAAACCCTAGCCGCCCAATAGTTATAGAAAGATAAGAACAGCTTAATTATGAATCCCTATAAGATATGCACGAATTAATTTTAAATCCAACAAAAAAATAGATCTGAATAATAGACCATATCTTTCAATAACCGTTTAAATATATCCACAGCAGCAGCGCATGCGGTAGTACATCAAATGCGCACAAGGGCTTGCACCGATGTGGAAAGTGTAAAGTATGCCAATAAAGCGTCACTTTGTGCCCTTACAACATATCCTCTCTAAACTCCGTTAATTAGTATTAATTGTACAGCGTTAAAAACCAGGTAGAAATCGATGCCAAATTAAGGAAAAACCATATTTTTAAACTGCTATGAACGGCCCCAACGACCTATGTTTCGAGACCGATATCTTCCAACATAGACATCCAAATATAAATCTAATTTTTGTTGTGTAAAGCCTATATAAACAAGATCATTCCATGTTAATTAGTTTATTTTATTATATGTTAGAACCAGAGATAAATTAGGTAGAAAACTCAGAAAAACTTATTTTCAAAACACTAGAAATTGTGATACTGAGTGCGCTCCGCCAAACGGGACCACCTCATCGCATACCAATTATACCGAAAGGCGCGTATGGTATATCCTGACATGTGGACTTTCGCGGAAGTTGATTCGGACGTGTGTGCGCGTCGAAATCAACCCGTATCCGTAAAAAGCTCCTATATTGTGACTTTTGCAAAACACTACCCCATTTTGTGTACGCTCATCAGAATGCGACAAAACTTATGTCATTGTATTTATGGTATCACGCTGGTCCTGTGACCCAAGTTTTACGCAATTCTGAGACAGTTGACCAAGCCGTCTATTCGCGGGTCCCACGAGTTGACTTGAAGGACGAATTTGTGATCGACTCACCGGAATCCAAAATTGGATATACCATTGAGTTTGTATCGACGTTTAGAATTTGTTTGACCTATAATTTATCCTATTTAGATACTTTTACCTCTGGCACACTTTTCGGTGCAAAGTGGGCCACATGTGGACCCCGCTTTGACCCAAAATTACCGTTTTGTCCCTGTGTTCAAATTGGACGAAAGAGTAGTATTTTCTAGCTATCTCGTTTATTCTGGGAACGTTGATGATATTTATTTCAGCATCCGGAGACGTTCATTCTGGTGCCATAGTTTCTGATCCTTTGTGCTTGACGTCTAGACGCTTACACTTCGCAGCTTTCTTGCCAGGCAAGATACTTTGCCAAATTGCTTATAGTACTTTGCATGCTTATCATATTTTTATATATTCATTATATATGTATTTTCTTTCAATCATAATTATATACTATATATGTTGACACATACTTGACACATAGTATCATGGGAGGGGAAAACAATCAGTAGGCGTATGGGCTACCCACTCTGGTAAACCGTAGTAACTAGTACGCACTACGGTAGTTGTATCGCGATGGTCGCTACCCTCGCGGTATGATGGCTGATGATGTTCATGGACGTGTGTGTGAATTGTGAGAATAGATAGAGTATCCTATACCTACCCATACGTCGAAATGGTTGTCCTCACTATGCATTTTCATATAGATTGTCTAGTACAACGTACTTATATATTTTGTCTATTATGCATGTTTATTGTATTCAATTGGTATGCTTCTATGTATCTTGTTATGTCCCTCTGAGGACCTGGTCCCTTTCTAGGTGTAGACGATCTTGACTATTAGCAGCGCATGGATCAGGACTTGCTACTTATCTCTCTTTCCAGGAGGTCTTCTCTTCGATTCTCATTGTTCATTAGATGTACTTATGTGGTTTCTCTTATATTCTAGTTGGTAGTGGATTTTTCTCAACCCAACTACTTATTCTTATCAAGCATTTTATACTTGATTCAGTGATATAGTTGATTGGTTATTTGATTCTGTGGATGAGATCTAGTTATGCCTGTGACTTATGACATAAAATCTATACCACTTGTGAATTGTTATTCATAATACAGCGTACGTATGTGTTATCGTTTCTATATATTAGAGTTGTCATATACATACGGCTGGCATGCTTACTTATTCCTGGTCCTACGTATTTTGGGACTGGGATGTGACACCGGCCTCTGCATCTACTCCCTCCTGTGGTTCGTAGAAGGTAGGACAAAAGTCCTCTAAATCAACTGGAAAAATATATCCAGTTAGGATGAACGAGTACAACCCAATAGCAGTTCCAAGTTTGTTGATAATAACTATAAACAGTAATAATGAATGTAATACAAGATGAGAAAAAAATGGACATATATCATAATATGGCAGAAAGAAAAGATAGATTATCTAGAGCAATAAGGCATAATCTGTACACAATGAAGTAGAATAGAGAAAAGAACTGAACTATACTAAGTGTTTGCAATACTAGTTAGATATGTGATCGGCTTGGGTTTATCATGGTCTACTATCAAGGCAATAACACAATCATATGTACGGTGTGATTGGTTATTGTCTACAAGTAACACAATCATATAAGATTAGTTATTGTCTACGGAATAACACAATCATACGTGAGGTGTATGACTGATTATTGTCTACATGATGCAATATAATGTTTACGGTTTTGATCACATATCTATCTAGCATTTCTTTCGCCCCTAACTAGTACAATGGATCCAAATCACGATACGTCATAACATAGTAATCACTATACAAGATTTATAATACAAGCACGATTATCACGGTCTATATAATCACGGAGAATATCAAGGTAATCACTGCAAATTAACATCTCATGACGAGGATCCAAATATAAACTCTCTCGATCAAAATTAGGCCTACTTGGCTTAGATAGAGAGACTAGGGCTAGTTTGAATCCAATTAGAAATAGAATATGGTGTTTTAGATGATTTTTACAATATTTATATCACTTAGTGCACCTTATCGTTGCTTCGATAATTGGAGCATCTCACTAGCCATTGCCTTCCTGCAAATTTTACATCCTTGTCCTAGACGTGCCAGTCATCTATTATGACCTTTGTGTAACTTATAATTATGCTCTCTTGTGCTATATTTTAGTCGCACAATATTCGTCGCAGACGTTTATATTTAATTCTATATAAATTCAACTTTGTATCCTTGTGCGTTCCAATCAAAATTTGGAGACACAATCTTGACCCATTTTGTGCAAACCAAACTATGATAATATTCTATTATGAGTCATCTACGTCCATGATACTTATGTTCTACCTAATTTTAGCCCCATGTACTTCTAATTAATTTTAGAACACCATTTGTATTAATTTTAATTAATTTAATCAATTTCCATCTTTATATAATTTTTTAATTTTTGGGGAATTTATTGCAAAAGTGCATTAAGGTGTTCATACCCCATTGGACCAATACATAAAGAAACCTCATTTTCCTTCATGTGAATTTTTCCATAATTTTGGAGTGTGTAACACTCAACATCAACTCTCCTTAAATCTTGGCCCTCCATTTTGAAACAATGCAATCATAGCCCTCCAAACATCTTCATGTAAAGCCAAAGCCCACCCCAAGGAGGATGTTAACCAGGCCCAATTACCTAGGTCAACGTCCAACCCAAATTCGATATACATGTCAACCCAACTCGCCTGAACCTCCATCCTCTCACCGGAGACCGTCGGCTGAACACCTCATCTCCCTCCATCATCTTCCTCCAGTCCCTGTAAACCTCGCTGGAGCCCAGGACCCGACCTCCTGAGCCACTGCCATCTGCCCCCTCACCTGAGAATGCTGCTCACCGTCTCCCATCAACCAACTCGATCGGAAGCCCGATCGCCTGAACTCCCACCGGCGTCGACCACCCCGCCTGACCCGAGCCTGCCTGAGCTCTCCTCCGTCTGCATCATCCCTGACCCCCTGGACTCGACTGCCATCAACGCCAACCTGAGCAGCCGTGTCCGGCCAGCTCGACCATGCTGTTCACCACCACTGTTGTCACGCCCCAGTCCCAAAATACCGAGTGACTAGACACGTGGCAATGGCCAGCAGCACACACTGATGGACAAATCCAATTTAATGGATCCATCAGGGCGTACTTAAGCTGTAAAATAGAGTCTACGACAACATGGCATAACTAATCTCATCCATACAAGATAAAATATGATCCACAGATATAAAAAATGTAAATCATCAACCAGTCTCAACAAAGTACTTCGGGGAACAACCCGATAAAATCTGATACACTGGTTCAACAGACCAAAATATAAATGACTGAATAAAGTAAATACTGAGCATGAAACATAGATGCTCAGGGAAAGTCTTCAGCTAACACCTCGTCCTCGGGTGTCGGTACAGCTCCTGTATCAGCTCCTGCTGCTGTCCCGTATACCTCGGGATAGATCTCGTCTGCAAATCCTGGGGACATAATCCGGATCCAGGTCCTCAGGGGACATAGCAAGGTACAAGATAATACAAGCCAAAATAAATGCAGTACATCAAATAATGAAATAAATAGGGTAAGTATGTAACCATCTATGTGAAATGCAAGTGAGAGCATCACTAGTACTTAGGCTGAGCCACTACAAGCTCTGTGTCGGGGAGCCGGTAGCAGTAATAACAAGTAATGTGTCTAGCTCTGCTGGAGAGTCTACGACCTCACAATAGTAGTAGATATATATAAAACAGCCTGTAGCCTATGTGTCTCTCCCCACCCAATGTAACCATACGTCTCATGTCCACAACGTCTCATGTACATGTCACGCAAGATCATAGCTAATGCAACAAGTCATATAATATCTATGAATATAATGTCTATGTCATAAAACCTGCATCCTATACAGAATCACCATGAATATCTCAGGAAGATTTTGTCTCATGAATGGTGTCAAGTGTCATGGGTCATAATGTACTTGATAAGACAAGTACGAGAATGTAAAGGGTCACGAATGTCCATCTCTAGGTGACGTTACACAACTCTGCGTACAGTGTTGGCACCCGACTATTAATCGGATGCTAAGTAAGCCACACGGTCCTAGGTTAAGCATGCACAACAATATAAATAAATCAAGGAAAATATGTAACAAGACTGTAAAGTTGGCAAGGTACACTTGCCTGGGGTTTGAATACCAACAATTGTCCCTATATCAGTGGATCCTGCAGGTACTCCTCCAAAAGCTGTAATAAATATCACCAACAGGCTCAGAAAATATTAAATAGCTAGAAACGCCTGTCCTTAAGTCCAATTTGGACACAGGGGCAAAAATGACAGTTCCGGGTCAAAGCGGGGTCCACATGTGGGCCGCTTCGTACCGAAAAACGTGTAAGGGTCAAAAGTCTTCAAATTCAGCAAACTTAGTGTCAACAAGTCCAGAACGATGATACGAACCCAACGGAACTTCCAGAATTGGATTTCGATGAGCCGATCACAAAATTGCCCGTCAAGTGGAGCCGTGGGACCCACGATACGCGATTTTGTCAACGTTCTCAGAATCGAACCAAACTTGGGTCACATGACCAGCATATTGCTTCGAGTCCGATGGCGCAAGTTTCATTTCGATCTGACGCGTATACATAAAGTTATGACATATTCTAGAACAGGCGGATACGGGGCATTGTCGGCGGATACGTGTTGATTCCGGTGTGCACGCACATCCAAATCAACTTCTGCGAAATCTCGCACGTCTGTATCAACGGCGCACACATTTTGGTAAAGATCGCGCACGACCAAGTCGTCCCGTTTGGCGGGGCACACTCAGTTCCGGGGTAAAACATGGCGTTAGTTTTTCTGTTTTTGGATCGCAGTTCACGATCACCACAGGACGCGATGCACCGAACGGATTGCACGAGCATCGAGAGGGTTACACAGTCTACGCGACACAACTGACAGAACGGAAAACAGAACAACGAGGAGAGAGAACGGGTTACCTGAACAGGGCTCCGTGGAACGAGAATTCCTCGTATCCTGGTGACTGTTTCGTGTCCTGGTTTGAATCTGCCGTGTCCGGTGTCATGCCCCAATCTCCCGCGAGCCCGATAGTCCCTACTGAACGTGAATCACCACGTTAGTTCTCCCGCAGGACAATCGTTCTCATCGGGACGTGATGCCGTGCAAGCCTAAGATGCGCTTGCACAAGGCCAAAGCTTTAATACAAGGGCAAGTAAGCTATTCGATACTGAAGCAGCGGCACATAACATTGCAGAAAGGTAAAGAACACAATGGCATAAGAAAACATGCTCTTTTATTGATAATCAAAATTGTTACAAGTGGCGCATGGCCGAGGTTACAGATCGCTCAAGCACTCTTCTCTCGATTACAATAACACCGTTTCATACATTATGTCCCTCTATACAAAAGCAGCACAGCTCGATGCGGCTCAAGGCATCGTCTTCAGATTTTCGGTTCCTTGGGATGAGGCACGGCTATCGCTTCCTCGGACGAACGAGCACCTGAGAACAAGCAAACTGTTGGTGGGTCAGCACTTTATGCAAGTACTGGTGAGATAAAACAACTGAACAGAAGCTACACCCCCTGAAACCCATACTAAGTAATCATGTGGCAAAACATTTCATTACTAGTGATCTTGCTACTTTTACCTAAGTTCGTTTCATGCTGTTCAGAACTATTAGTCAGATTACATCTTTTAAAAACATAACTTTGAAACAGTTTTGCACATTCAAACTATAAGCATACGAATTGGGACTGTGCGGTATCGTGTAGTGCGCAGCATATATTGTGCAACACAAAACTAACTCTTGGGGCAAAGCTTATCTAGCAGACTGAACATATCGAATTAAGGCAAACATATCATGTATTTATTAGCAGATAAGCAGACACATCTATATGATTTCGGTCCCCGAGAAACTCAGGTTTGGCAGCGGTAATCCAACTATCCAATGACTCACATTCTGATTCTATTAGCAGCTGTGACCGAGGTTCAGCTCTGCACTAATAGTCATTGTCTGACCGATGCAATGCATGAAGCTCTATTATATAATCGCTACGATGCAAACAAAATGAACGAGCAGACTTAAGCATAAACTTATATTTCTTACCCCATAGCCGAACGGTTATCCCTGCAGTAGACACACAAGTTAGCCACATTTGCATATTCATAACTTATGTATCAAAACACTTGGTGTCACAAATGATAGGTATGCAAGAAGGTAAACCTAGCATGCGCCCTATCTATATGACGGTCCATGGGTTGCCCCATGATTAGCAGCAGTTGCCCAAGGTTCAGCTCTTCACTAGCACGCGCGGGTTGTCGGCAACTGTGACTCAAGGTTCAGCTCTTCACCAACACACCCGAGTGCGAGCAGCTGTGACATTATGGGTTCTGCACAACACTAATAGACATATCGCCCCACTAGACCCCCTTACGAGCCGTATACCTCAGGGCGATCCAAAAATCTCTTCCGGACCGAGCGGTTCCCAGTGCCCTAGGAATCGTTCGAGAGACAAGACCTTGTGCACAAGTTGTCCGAGACCAATGCAATGACATAAACACATAGTGCAAGCAAAATAATGATCAAGCAAAACATATGCGGTCTTAGCGAAACACGTCTTATCAAACGAAGCATATCTTATCACATTACTAATAGCACACCCCACTAGACCCTTGCGAGCCGTATCCTCAGGGCGTACTATTAGTCACAGCGCTCACACATTTTCACTTAGCAGATCAATATAGCAGACAGACAAACGAAACATATAAAGGCAAGCACGATTGATTCATATCTTAGTATGCAAAAACTATCTCATTCTTAGCATATTCAAAGGGACATATTCGAATTATTCATTTACTTATCTTATCTTAACATAGCAAAGGTTCGTTCAATAGCTGTGTCGGTGTTTCTAAGCATGTAATATTTCTTATTCTCTTTAGCATAGCAATGGTTCTATCTTATTCTGACAAGCATTCATATTCTCTTAGTTAGGCAGCAGATTCGTTTCGATGACAAGCTATGTGAGTTTTCTTTTAGCATACTAAGTCGGTTATATCAATCTCTTATGAAAATATTTTTCTTAAGCAAACAAGCATTCAAAAACTCAGATTCATTATTAAGTCGTACAAGAATCAGAGAATGCAGTTCTGCCCACTCATATTGATTAATCGGTCAGGAACTCTCCGAGAAGACTTCCGTTCGAGCAAGCAAGGCGATCCCACTTGTACATAGTGCCTACGCGGAGCGGGACACTACATACTTGCCCACCAACAAAGAGTTTCGTCCTCGAAACTCAAGGAGAAACTCATACGAAAACATAGAGCAGCGATAGTCCTCATCCCTCACCTTCCTTAATCAAAACACAGCAAATCCAGAAATCACATATCATATCTCAACAATGAAAACGAATCCAGAAAACTTTTGTGCGCATCTTTGAGAATATCTATGGACTTATTGTATGGAACGTTCATTGCAGCACAACACAACTCAGAGTCGGAGGCAACGGAATGGGCAAAGAATCGAGTCGCTCTGATACCATTATGTCACGTCCCAATCTTCTGCGAGCCCGATAGTCCCTACTGAACGTAAATCACCACGTTAGTTCTCCCGCAGGACAATCGTTCTCATCGGGACGTGATGCCGTGCAAGCCTAAGATGCGCTTGCACAAGGCCAAAGCTTTGATACAAGGGCAAGTAAGCTATTCGATACTGAAGCAGCGGCACATAACATTGCAGAAAGGTAAAGAACACAATGGCATAAGAAAACAGGCTCTTTTATTGATAATCAAAATTGTTACAAGCGGCGTATGGCCGAGGTTACAGATCGCTCAAGCACTCTTCTCTCGATTACAATAACACCGTTCCATACATTATGTCCCTCTATACAAAAGCAGCACAGCTCGATGCGGCTTAAGGCATCGTCTTCAGATTTTCGGTTCCTTGGGATGAGGCACGGCTATCGCTTCCTCGGATGAACGAGCACCTGAGAACAAGCAAACTGTTGGTGGGTCAGCACTTTATGCAAGTACTGGTAAGATAAAATAACTGAACAGAAGCTACACCCCCTGAAACCCACACTAAGTAATCATGTGGCAAAACATTTCATTACTAGTGATCTTGCTACTTTTA
Source organism: Iris macrosiphon (assembly GCA_036927795.1). Taxonomy (NCBI): domain Eukaryota; kingdom Viridiplantae; phylum Streptophyta; class Magnoliopsida; order Asparagales; family Iridaceae; genus Iris; species Iris macrosiphon. The sequence goes on from JAYESA010000016.1 coordinate 20,969,020, forward strand.
CCTAAGTTCGTTTCATGCTGTTCAGAACTATTAGTCAGATTACATCTTTTGAAAACATAACTTTGAAACAGTTTTGCACATTCAAACTATAAGCATACGAATTGGGACAGTGCGGTATCGTGTAGTGCGCAGCATATATTGTGCAACACAAAACTAACTCTTGGGGCAAAGCTTATCTAGCAGACTGAACATATCGAATCGAGGCAAACATATCATGTATTTATTAGCAGATAAGTAGACACATCTATATGATTTCGGTCCCCGAGAAACTCAGGTTTGGCAGCGGTAATCCAGCTATCCAATGACTCACATTCTGATTCTATTAGCAGCTGTGACCGAGGTTCAGCTCTGCACTAATAGTCATTGTCTGACCGATGCAATGCATGAAGCTCTATTATATAATCGCTACGATGCAGACAAAATGAACGAGCAGACTTAAGCATAAACTTATATTTCTTACCCCATAGCCGAACGGTTATCCCTGCAGCAGACACACAAGTTAGCCACATTTGCATATTCATAACTTATGTATCAAAACACTTGGTGTCACAAATGATAGGTATGCAAGAAGGTAAACCTAGCATGCGCCCTATCTATATGACGGTCCATGGGTTGCCCCATGATTAGCAGCAGTTGCCCAAGGTTCAGCTCTTCACTAGCACGCGCGGGTTGTCGACAGCTGTGACTCAAGGTTCAGCTCTTCACCAACACACCCGAGTGCGAGCAGCTGTGACATCATGGGTTCTGCACAACACTAATAGACATATCGCCCCACTAGACCCCCTTACGAGCCGTATACCTCAGGGCGATCCAAAAATCTCTTCCGGACCGAGCGGTTCCCAGTGCCCTAGGAATCGTTCGAGAGACAAGACCTTGTGCACAAGTTGTCCGAGACCAATGCAATGACATAAACACATAGTGCAAGCAAAATAATGATCAAGCAAAACATATGCGGTCTTAGCGAAACACGTCTTATCAAACGAAGCATATCTTATCACATTACTAATAGCACACCCCACTAGACCCTTGCGAGCCGTATCCTCAGGGCGTACTATTAGTCACAGCGCTCACACATTTTTACTTAGCAGATCAATATAGCATACAGACAAACGAAACATATAAAGGCAAGCACGATTGATTCATATCTTAGTATGCAAAAACTATCTCATTCTTAGCATATTCAAAGGGACATATTCGAATTATTCATTTACTTATCTTATCTTAACATAGCAAAGGTTCGTTCAATAGCTGTGTCGGTGTTTCTAAGCATGCAATATTTCTTATTCTCTTTAGCATAGCAATGGTTCTATCTTATTCTGACAAGCATTCATATTCTCTTAGTTAGGCAGCAGATTCGTTTCGATGACAAGCTATGTGAGTTTTCTTTTAGCATACTAAGTCGGTTCTATCAATCTCTTATGAAAACATTCTTCTTAAGCAAACAAGCATTCAAAAACTCAGATTCATTATTAAGTCGTACAAGAATCAGAGAATGCAGTTCTGCCCACTCACATTGATTAATCGGTCAGGAACTCTCCGAGAAGACTTCCGTTCGAGCAAGCAAGGCGATCCCACTTGTACATAGTGCCTACGCGGAGCGGGACACTACATCCGGGGCTAAGGCGGCTGCTGTGTCCGTGTCCGCTGTATTGGAGCTAGGGCTACGCTGGTCGTCGAGGCTGCGCGGGCTGGGCGGAGGGCGGCGAGGTCCGGTCGAGGGGATTCGATGGGGGAGCGGCGGAGTCGTGGTGGTGCCGGTGGTGGGAGATGAAGGAGATGGGGGCTCGGGGTGGCTAAGGCTCAGGCAGCCTTGGTCGAGTCCGGGCGGCGAGGGGGCTGGGCAGCGGAGGATGGAGAAGGGAAGGCTGGGGAGGTGATGGTCGAGGCGGAGGAGTTGGGGACGGGCGGTGTTCGTCGAGGGTTCGACTAGGCGGAGGTGGTGCGGGTCAATGGCAGATACGGGGAGTCGGGGGAGAACGGAGGGAGGAGGAAGTTCTGGTAGGCGGCCGTGGTGATGAGGGATCGAGGTCAGGGAGGAGCTGCTTCGCCGGAGTCGGGTGCTGCGGGAGGAGGAAAGAAATCTGTAGGAAGGAGGCGGCGGTGCGTTAGGGTTTCGGCCGACTGGGCTCGTTTTACGAGGGTTTTAAGGGACCGGAACAGTATTTCCGGATAAAATTAGGGTTTCGGGTCCGGGTCAGGTTCGCTTCGGATCTGACCCGACCCGTTAAGGCTGGGTTGGTCCGGTTCGGTTTGAGTCGGTTTGGTTTGGTTTACTTCCAATTAAACCGGGTTCAGTCAGGGTTTAATTAGGTTTTATTTCTACATTGGTTTTTAGGGATTTAAAAATGTTTCCAGAGTCCAATAAATTCACAGAAAATTATCCTATGTCCGGTTTTCTATTTTACACTATAAAATATTATTTCTATAATATTTTAATATTAATTAACATTATTTAAAAATCCTTTAATCATAAAATACCTTAGTTTTAATTCCCAAAAATTACAGAAAAATTGGAAAAAATTATTTTAAAATTTTTAGAAAAAATTAGGGTGTTTACAACCGTCCTCCTCCTGCACCGTCTTTATCTCCTCAATTGTTCACCGCCTTCACCCCTGAACACAGCCGCTCACCACCACCAGCGTCTTCCCCTCGACTCCTCTTCCCTCGCCGGACCTCCCTGACCTCGCCTGAGCCACTCGACTCCGGCAGCCTCAGCACCTTCATCATCATCACCTTCATCATCATCATCACCCTCACCATCACCATCATCATCACCAATCCTCATCACCATCATCGTCGTCATCGTGGACCCGTCACCCTTGCCGAAGACGACCTGCAGCAGTCACCCTCGATCCTCGTGCCCTGTGCGCGCACCCCGAGGTTCAAACCTGTCCCTCTCCTTTCATTTTATGTGTACTTGTATGAATAATATTAGGGTTAAAATACTTCGTGATAGTTGGTTGATTTCAGACCCGTGTCGGTGAACCCAAGGACTAGTATGCTCGTACGTGTGTGTGCGTATGCATATAATATTAGTTGATAAATATATAAATATATGGATATAGATATATGTAATTAAATGCTAAACCTAATTATGACTATATATGTATTTATACTGTACGATCCTAGGACACTGTGGATATCCCATAATTGCATATGACTTTGTGACCCAAAATATTAGAGAATTGTTTGCCTTATGTACACTGACGTACTGGCTAGACACATGTTAGTGTTTGACTGTCTGATTTGATACAGCATTTAAGACAGGACACCCGCGTAGTTAAACGCACATTTGACCCTGCTAGTTGACCAGTATCACCCCTAGCGTACCCTCTGAGTCCAGTATATTTATGGTTGTGTATGTGCTAGTGTAATGGCTGATGCTCTATTATATTATATCATATTTATATAGGACCATTGGATTGTTCTGCGAGACTTTAGGAGCAGGTTATTGGTACTATACAGCTTTCTTGCCAGGCAAGTATACCTTGCCAATGTACTGTGATTTACATTCCATATAATGCATGTATTTTATTTCTGTCCATTAGTTCATATATTTTAACTTCTATATAAACTGTGCGTCCAAGAATAACTTGGGTGTAACGACGGTGGCATCGTATTCTATTTTATTATGTATATGCATGTTGACCTAGTTTTACGAGACCACCACATAATTTGGAGGCATCATTAGGTTCCATTGGCCGTGACACATCTGTTACACGAGTGTGAGTCTCATGTAGGACACGGACTTGCGTGACAGGATGGCCTCCTGTACGTATGGGACGTGCGTTAGGGATAACTGCTGTTAGAAATTGCATGCTAGGAGACTTGTCAGTTATTAGAGGTATTATCGTGTCATAGATGTGACATGCTTAGAGCATAGGGTGGGAAGAACAACAAGTAAGGCATAGATGCGCGGTTTATATTACCTGGCGGCCTCTGCCGTTCAAAAGACGATATGCTTTGTAGGCCCCTGATTTTTCGAGAGAATTATGCCAATTCCATTTATGGCCAGATAGCCCACTTGTTGGAAAGTTGTTCTCAAACTGCATTCATATAGACGGTTAGGCGACCCTTGGATGTTTATTTTTCAGTACTCTATTAGCATGCTTCTATGTATCTTGTTATGTCCCTCTGAGGACCTGGTCCCTTTCCAGGTGTAGACGATCTTGACTATTCACAGGAGCACGGATCAGGACTTGCTACTTATATTTCGAGGAGGTCGAGCCTCGTGATTATTAGTTGATGTACTTATTTTGTTTATCTTATATTCTAGGTTGGCAGTGGATTTGTTTCCACCCAACTATCATCATTTGGTACTTCCTATTGAGATTTAGTTACATAGTTATTGGTTATTTATTTATTTATGATTTATGTGGATGAGATTTAGTTATGCCCTGTGACTTGTGATAGATATATACCACTTGTGAATTATTGTTCATAATACAGCGTACGTATGTGTTATGGTTTCCATATATTGGAGTCTCCATATACATACGACTGGCATGCTTACGTGTTCCTAGTCCTACGTATTTTGGGACTGGGAAGTGACACCAAATATACTAATCCGTGTACCATAGTGTCAAGAGTCAAGTAAAATATTGATAATACTTGTATTATTGTAATTATCAAATAATGGAAACTATCAAAGAATATACTCGCCTGAGGTCCTGAGCGAAATATGTAAATCGGTGTCCGAACTGGTGTCACACTGACCTACATATGAAATTCTATGTCATTTGGGTGTATTAAAATAATAAACATGTTTAATTAAGCTAAAAGGTGATTTCTATGCCAAAATTAGGTCATACTAGTCAAACTAGGTTAATACCTTGATTCTAGGTTCATACCTAGCTTCTAGGGTGGTTGCAGGGCTAAACTAGGTAATTCTATTTGATACTAAGCTATACCTAGGTTTCTAGGTCCAAACCTTGAAGGTAACTATACTAGCTAACACAACTAAATACATATTTATACTCATAATACCCCAGTACTATCTAGTATCTAGTATACCTTAGTGTATAAATTGGTTTCTACAGCTTATAGTCACATACCTTACATTACCTTGCCTTCTAAATAACTTGACACTTAGCAATTAGTACTAAATGCCTTAGCTAAGATACCTTACCTAGTATCTAAACCAAAACCTCTACCTACACTACAAGAAATATCCTATAAGACAACGAATTTTTTACAATGCAATATTTTTTTTTACTAATAAATATTTTGTACAACATATATTGTTGTCGTTGCTAAACAAAATTATTGGCAACGAAAATTTTAGTCGTTGCTAGTTTTCGTTGTCAAAGCCTATAAAGTAAATAGGCAACGCCGATGTTGTTGCTAAATTATCTATATTTTCTGTATGCTAAAATGAGCAATGAATTAAATTGTTGCTAATACATTTTTATCCATAGTAATGAAATATAACATTGCTATATATTTCCAACCCCCCCCCCACCCCCCCCCCCCCCCCCCCCCCCCCCCTTCACGCCACCCCACCCCACCCAACCCCAAAAAAATAGTGGATTTACTGGGAGTCTCTGTTGATGTAAAAAAGCATTTTCACTCTTCGGGAACCTCTCCCCATCTCTCTCTCTCTCTCTCTCTGTCGATGGCCTCTCCAATAGTCGCCACCCCCTCCGACTCCTCTGTCAGCGCCAATCCCTGCAGCGCCCTATCCACCTCTTTAGACCCCTACACCTACTCCTCCTCCTTCGCCACCGCCTTCGACTCCTCCACCTCTGTCCCCCTCCGTCGTTTCGATGGCGGAAGAAAGAAACGCGTCTTCCTCACTGGCCCCATTGAGTGCGGCTTTCTTTCCGACCCACTCGATGTCCACAACAACCACTTCTCCGCCCCCACCGACCGGCTCCGCAGGAGCCTCTCGCACTCGCTAAGGGCAGCTCAGACGACAACAACAACAGTGGGCCCAGGGGAAGGCGGGGGAGGACCGGGTCCATGGCTTGGTCTCAGAGGAGAATTACTCGGTGTTCGTCGGCATCTACGACCGGTTCAACGGTCACGATGCCATCGACTTCCTCATCTCCAACCTCTATGCGTCAGCCCAGTAAGAGCTCGAAGCTGTTAGATCGCAGGGCCAGAGCCATCTTCTTGCTCTGAAGGCGCTGCTGCGGGCGCTGAGAAGGACGGAGGAGGACTACTTCGAGGCGGCGAACAATATATCAGCGGAGAATCCATAGCTGATGGGGTCCTGCGTCCTGGTGATGCAGATGAAGGGAGACAATAGGGCAGTTTTGGCGCGGACAGCATGTAGGCAGCAGCGCGGAGGCCACAAGACGGATGAATTTGTAAAGAATTTGGCAGCTTTGCAACTTACACTGCAACACAGTACTAGTGTTAAAGAGGTTAGAAGAAAAAGGACTAATTAGTCTCATCTCTGTTTTGATGTTTTCTTCATGCTAGCTTATTGTTGAGATTATGTATGTATGTATGTATGTATGTATGTATGTTATAGGAAGTGCTTAGGATTAGGAATGAACATCCTGATGACAGTTTCACAATCGCCATGATCCGGTGAAGGGTTCATTGAAGGTCACCAGGGCTTTCGGTGTCGGCTTTCTCAAACAGGTAATGCCATCCCCGTTTCTTTACTCTTTCAATTGAAAAAATACATGGTAGAGCTACTCATATGCTTTTCTGAATCCTCATCTATCAAAACTCTCTTTTAGTAGTGGTTCTTTGGGCCCATAGACAAATTGTTGAAGATAGAAGAATCTTTTGATTTTTAAGGCCATGGAACCCTACAACACAGCGCACGCGCACACACACTACTACATGAAAAGAAGATCAAGAACAAGAAATGTGCATAAAGAATAGTATATTTCGCTCAATTAAAAAGCTTTCTGTCTTTGAATTTGTTATGTGCATTAAATTATTTCTTTCTCAATGCGGAAGAAGTTGGAATGCATTAATATAAAGTAAACTTTTACTTCAAACCAAATTGGTAGCACTCGTTTATTCCTTCAACATAGTTCGATACAGTCAGACAACCACATTTTATTATAGCATTGTAGTTTCTTATGGAACAGTTAGTAAGGTAGAGGCTTTTTTATGTAGGTCCATGGTGTTATATGTGCACATACTAGTTTGGATTATATTATTGTGACGCTTTTTTTTATTATTGACATGTGATGTTCCTGTCTTGCAGCATATGGATCTTTCAGCCTTGTGGAAGAATTTTATGACAAAAAACCTTTACTGGTATACCTATCTACCTGAAATGTATCTATGCTGTTTAAGATGAATGTGCTTTTTGCTATTTATTTTTAACTTTTGGATATATTTTAACTGTTAGAAATGAAGTTAGAATTTGAATTCATGTTTTCTTGTTCCCAACTTTGTTGATGCCTTCATTAATTGATTTTACTTATTATGATGCACTTGAATGATTTTCCTACAAAAATTCCATATATCCAACAGTTGTAGAGTGTCCAAGACTCGTTTAGACAGAAAGGAACTCTGAAATTACACTAGGACACAACAACATCAGTTAAAAAAGATTAATACAATTATAGTGATTCTCCTATTGAAAACTTAGTTATTTCCAGCACCGATCTTGGCATGTACTACTGTTATAGATGGAAGATAGTGAGAAACCCACATGGTGTTAGAGAGCAGTTATCGATAGGAGGGCAGAAGTATGATGGAGGCACCCTAATCAGTGTTATAGATATCAGATGTATCGTCTGATATATATCAGATTTAGACCCTAACCAACACACACGCACACACACACACACCCATATAGCATTTTGAGAAAAATCATCCGATATATCTAGTTGAAAGTTGACATATCGGCCGATATATCCTGATATATTGAAATATCTTGTTGGTTTGGGTTTTCGGGTAGGGTCCTATCGACATATAGGTCTTGAAGTAATCTCTATTAGAAAAATCTTGAAGAAATATGGTTTCCATTATTTGATGACAATGTTTTTGGGTCAGGTTGGGTCCTATCCATATTTGGAGGGGTTTTTTTTCCCTGTAGTGTGGATGATGAGAAAATAGTAGAAAAGAACAATTTTTCAAAAAAAAAAAGTGGCCCAGTAACATGAATGAATTAGACATTTACCAATATTTCTACTTTGTTATTAGGGTTTCTTTTCTCATGGTAGTCTGTGCATGTGTGCTTGTCTATTTTTGTTTTTGTATATGTGTATCCAATGATGGTGAGAGGGAGATCGATGACCCCTCATGCTCCTGTCTAGTTCCATCTTTGACAGTCACTCATGAATTCATTTAGACTAAAATATGTATCACATGAGAGTTCCCACTTGATACATTAAACAATCAGATGAACCAGTTTTGTAATGCATAATTCAGTCTGTTCACAATCTTATATAAGTACAACAAACAAATTGCAAAAAAAAATGTACTGCTTTGGGTAGCTTAGTAGTAATTTATCAAGTTTTAGAATCTTGCATTCAAAGAACGAAAAAATGGTGAATGCATGATTGTCTATATGTTGTTATCATAAGTGCAAAGTAATTAGTAATTTTGGAAAGGGATTTGAGGACGAATTACAGACTAAAAATATTGAAGTATAACTAAAATTATCAAGTGGTTAAACATCTTACTGTAGTACTAGTAAGTAATCCCGTCCATCAAGTCCACTGACAGCATAAGGTGCCTCATGAAACTCTGCAGCAGAAGGGCAAAATGATGGAAAACAGTATAAGGTTCACATTGGTAAGCTAAAAATGAAACATATATTTGCTACAAAAAAAGGTAAAAATATGGCATTAATATGATAAGTTAAGTATTGTTCTACTCAACTTGCATATTTATATTCGTTGGTTGGTCAAGCCTATTACCTGTGAAATTTGGTAATCGTGTCCATGTGCTGATGAACTATTAGAAAAGAAACAAGATTCTTTTGTCAACAATTGAATTAAAACTTGCCTTAAATGCTTTCTCAAACCTAAAATTTAACCATAAGGAAGCAAGTTTCAGTTCATGATATTGAAGACCAAGAAACCAAGTTTCAGTTCATTATGATGACAAGGAGTTGGTTAACTTATTATCAAAACCATTCAAAGGAAGTAAATTAGGATAAGTATCAAATGGATATATAACACATATGCATGAACTTTTTGAGGTTGTTTCTGTTTGTTTATTGTCAAGAGATCTTAGAAAAAAGTGGTCATTGATGGGAAATTGCAAACGATACTCATCAGTTTGCCCAAGAGATGCATCATTATACAATTGAGATTACATAAAATGCCAGAGTATGTTAACTTGCTAAGGGAGCTGCACCTGTTGCTTCAAAGAAATCAAAATGCCATAGTAATAGATCATAGTTTTCCTATGCATTTGGCTTGTTTTTCAATTAAAGTTTGCTATATCTAATGCATTCACCTACTTACTCTTTACCCTTTTGCAGGATAAGTTTAAACAGAAGAGGACCCACTTATGAATTCACACGAGGACACTCATTCTCGTAAGAAGGCTCAATCCTGGATTAAACCTGTCACAAGAAAATCATATAAGCAACTCAGTCATCAACTGTTATGAGTTCGATATGTATCAGTTAGATTTTCATGCGACTAAAATTGATATCAAAATGGACTATAGCCAAATCAAACTCATAAAAGTCCATTTTGGTATAAATTCAGGTACTGATAACTGATGCATATCAAACTCATAATTGATGCACCAAACAGTGGTTGCTATGATATGCTGCTAGTGCTATGTTGTTTACGGAAATGCTTTTGTACCACACACAAAGTGCAGCTTTTTCTTACAATGCCCACATAATGTTTCATAACTGTAAGGTAAGTCTAGGAATGTGCCCTTTAAGTGTTATATGATGCAATAATTTGCAGTTCGAACTAGATACATTTGTTCTACACCAAGATTTTATGTCCAATGCTCCATTTCAACTTATTCTTGGTGGTCTTGCTACGGTATCAATATTTATTTCATCACTATCGGTAACATCTTCTCTTTCCCAACATGAAGTATTTTTTATTTCTTACTAATTAGGACATTGTTCCATGACTGTGACTATGACAGTACCCACTAGAATTACCTTAGGTATAAATTATACGGCTATATCTTTGTTTTTTTTATTTTTCGAAGAAATATTATTATTTTTGTTTAAACTACTGGATTCAGTTGATATCTTTTGTAATCACAATTATTTTCTACTTCCCACATGTTTTTTTCTATTTTTTTTTACTATAACACTAATGGATGATATTTTACCTACCAAAAGTTGCAAATTTTCTCCATATTTCTATCTGTAAGAGTCTTATATCTACATTGCTTGAAGTACCTATAAGTCTTTTGAATGACTATTTGATAAGACGTACTCAGTGATAATGGGCAATGCCGAATTTAAGTTTATTTTTCCATTGAAAAACTCTTCAACATTAGGATTGTTTCTGTTCGCTTTGACATTTTGTTGTTATTATGCTATTCTTTGAACCTGTAGTAGAGTTTTTGAAGACAAAATTTATGTGCCCCAAATTTTTTTTTTTTGTACTTTGTGATTGTTAGAACCTATATTTAATCTTTACTATTTCTAATCATGTAAACCTTGTACACATCTAATAAAGATTCACAGAGTTGTTAGTCATTTTACCTAGATATGTCGTGCATAATCATATTTTTGCATGGACCACCAGGAACTGGAAATACATCTATCCTTTTTATGGAGTTCAAGGTTTCTATGGAGTATCTTTATAAGTACCTATTGATCTCCTTTTTACCATGCAAATTATTTATAGATGTTGATGTTGGAGTTATTAACCTCCTCCAACATATTTTTAGTCAGTTAGAAGTACCGACCCGACACTTTGCTACTTATATGTAGTTGTTAGTCATGAAATAACAACTTTATGTTTCCTTTTCATTTTAGGCACAAGCTAAGAAGGCCGAGCTGAGAAGGGTTCCTGAAAAGGCTATTTTATCTGAGGTTTGCTGCATATGGTGGAGGAGATGCAAGCACTCAACAAGAATGATAGAATGATGTAGGAACAAGAATTAACTGTAAGATTACTTATAGACTGTTAACTCTCAAAGGCTGCTTTTATACATCTACAATTATGTAGGAACAAGAATGATAGAATATACAGGACTTTATTAAAACACAAAGTTAGATCTCCACTTCTGCTTAAGATATTTCGTGCTTGTTGAATTTTGCGAAGATCACCTTTTATACATACTTATCAGTTGTCTAAAATGTGTTTACATTAGGTCCTTCCCACTGAATGTTGTGAACATCATCTCCTTTTATATATATAGAGGGTGTTTTGATGCCACAAGGTGGAAAGTCTTATATATATATATATATATATATATATATATATATATATAGGACGCGGAACCCAAGTGGTTAAAGCATTGGGTCCCCGGGCGGAAGGCCCGAGTTCGAATCCCATCCCCCGCGGTTGTGCGGGTTGGCCACATAAGTGTTGGAGTGGGTGGGGTTCCCAACCTATGTGAAAAATATCCCGGAGTAGGATTGAGTATTTCTACATATAATAGGAATACCTCAATTTATTTGAATTGGATATTCCTAAATATAATAGGAATATCTCAATGGATTTGGATTTGGATTGGATATTCCTACATATAATAGGAATATGTCAATGGATTTGGATTTGGATTGGATATTCCTATCTATAATAGGAATGCTAGTTGTGGGTTTGAGGCTATATATAGGTGTCTCCTGGCCCTAAAATATATTTCTCTAAAAAAAAATATATAGCAACCAGGAGAGAAAATGAGACAAGAGTGCCATTGCAACATTGGAGAGGAGAAAGAAGGATTGGAGGCCGTTTCGAAGAAGGAGATCAGTTTCGGGTATTTCTCGTTGTCTTTCTTCTTCGTGGTTATAATCTATTTTCTGTTCCAAAAGAGTTGTGGTGATCCGTTTGGATCAGTGAGAATTTTGTAAGAAGTCGGTGTATTTCTTATTTCATTAGTGGAGGCTTTTCAGGGTTGGACTCCGATCGTCCCGTGATTTTTTCCGCAAGGGTTTTCCACGTCAAAAATCTATGTGTCTGCGATTTGTGTTTGACGTTTTTTGGTTTGTGCGTTTTGCTCGGTTCTCTCGCAGGTACTCTCTGATTTGGGGAACGGTTTTCGCACTTTCGTTCCCAACAAAGTGGTATCAGAGCCAGGTTCTGGAATTTCAAAAGGGTGTCAGAAGTTGACAGGCAAACCAGGGAGGAGAGATAGATGCGAAGCCGGTGCGTATGGTAAACCTGAACGGTACCAACTATCATTACTGGAGGAGCAAGATGAAGGATCTGCTATTTGTCAAGAAGCTGCATCTGCCGGTATTTGCTTCTGAGAGACCCAGTGACAAATCCGAAGAGGACTGGAATTTCGAGTATATACAGGTATGTGGGTACATCAGGCAGTTCGTTGACGAGAACGTGTACAATCACGTTGCCAGTATTGAGCACACGAGGACACTGTGGGATAAGCTGGAATCTTTGTATGCGAAGAAGACCGAAGTAAATAAATTGCTCTTCATCCGGATGATGATGGGTCTGCGGTACCAAGATGGGACGTCTATTACGGATCACTTGAGTGAGTTCCAGGGCGTGGTTGACCAGCTATCCTCGATGGGAGAGCGTAAGAGTGTCTATGATCGCTTCTGCTCCGGAAGGCGTGGTCAGTCTGGAGTTTGCCAAGAGCGGGGTACTGAATGAAGAGATGCGGAGACGTTCTCAGGACACTTCATTCATATCCCACTTAGAGGCGCTTGTTTCAGAGAGCCGCAGAAGGGGTAAAAGCAGGGGTCCAAGCGGTAGCAGAGACAAAAGTAGGAGAAGGTCCAAGGATCGGTACGAGGACTCGGAGTGTTACCATTGTGGCAAGAAGGGCCACATCAAGCGGAACTGTTTCGCTTGGAAGAGAGAAGAAGGGCGACAAGGGGAAGCAAAGTGAGAACACTACAGTGACGGCCTCGACACATGGAGGCGACGTAATCATTGTAGGTGATAAGGTTGTTATGAACCTCACCTGCGATGACAACTCTTGGTTGGTGGACTCAGGTGCTTCAGTGCACGTATCTCACAACAGGGCACTATTTGCTACATATACAACATGCAACTGTGGAGTGTTGAAGATGGGTAATAGAGATGTGTCAAAGGCGGTTGCCATTGGAGATGTGCATTTGAGGACAAAGACAGGTGCAGTTCTTGTTCTCAAAGATGTCCGTCATGTCCCTGATATCCGTTTCAACCTGGTGTCGGTTGGAAGGTTGGATGACGAGGGTTTCTTCAGTCTCTTCGGGAATAATCAGTGGTAGCTTTCCAGAGATTCAATGGTGATTGCCAGAGAAAGCAAGAGGTCCGGACTCTACTATATGAAAGGGAGCGCACAGGGGGCACAGGAGGTTAACGCAGCTACTGATGCGTCTACTGAATTGTGGCACAGACGGCTCAGCCATATCAGCGAGAAAGGGATGAGCTACTTGGTGAACAGGAAGGTGATTCCAGGACTAAAGTCTACAAAGTTGGAGAAGTGCACGCACTGTTTGGCGGAAAAGCAAAATATGGTGTCTTTCCAAAGTCACCCAAGTTCAAGGAAGCCGGCGTTGTTCGAGTTGATTCACTCGGATGTCTGCGGTCCTATGAAGGTAAAATTCATTGGTGGTGCTTCTTATTTTGTAACATTTATTGATGACTGTTCCAGGAAGTTTTGGGTCTATGCCTTAAAGACCAAGGATCATGTGTTGCCCACTTTCAAGGAGTTTCAGGCCTCTGTTGAAAGGAAGACGGACAAGAAGCTGCTATGTGTTCGGTCGAACAATGGCGGCGAGTATATCGGTCCCTTTGATGCTTATTGCAGAGAGCAAGGGATACAGCACCAGAAGACTCCACCAAAGACACCGCAGCTCAACGGTGTAGCGGAGCGGATGAACAGGACGCTAATGGAGAGGGTGCGGTATTTGCTGTCAGAAGCAAACTTGCCAAGCAGCTATTGGGGTGAGGCACTTTACACAGCTGCTTATGTTGTTAATTTATCTCCTAGTGCTCATTTGCAGGATGATGTGCCTGACAAAGTATGGTACGACAAAGAGTCGTCGTACAATCACCTGCGAGTGTTTGGTTGTAAGGCCTTCGTGCATGTACCGAAGGACGAGAGATCCAAACTTGAGCCAAAGACAAGGCGGTACGTCTTTGTCGGCTACAGTCGGGATGAGTTTGGCTATAGGCTCTACGATCCAGTGAGAAGAAAGCTCTATAGAAGCAGGGACATAGTATTCGTCGAGGATCAGACCATGACCAACAGTCAGGATTCCGAGATGCCTTCTGAGGCTGAGGAATTGCCTGAGTTAGAGTCATTTCGCTTCGAGCAGTTTCCAGATAACATCGCAGAGGATCCAGTTATGGGGGAGCCAGTACATGGAGTTGCTCCCAACCTTGATCATCAGCCTGCTGATGGTGGTCAGGGTGACCCTCAGGAGGATGAGCATGCCGAGGAGGCAGTTCCTAGAGGGGAGGCTGTAGATATACAGCCAGCACCAGTGGTTCCGTTGAGGATGAGCGATAGAGAACGTCGACCATCCATGAGATACTCACCGGGTGAGTATGTGCTACTGACTGACGCGTGAGAACCCGAAAGTTTCGCAGAGGCTACGGAAGACGAACACAGGCAGGAGTGGATGGAGGCCATGCATGAGGAGATGAGTTCCTTGGAGGCCAACTCTACTTATGATCTGGTACGGTTGCCAAAGGACAAGAAGGCTTTGAAGAATCGATGGATGTTCAGAGTGAAGCAAACAGATGATGCTACTCGCCCTCGATACAAAGGGAGGCTGGTAGTTAAAGGCTACGGTCAGCGGAAAGACGTAGATTATGATGAGATCTTTTCGCCAGTCGTCAAGCAGTCGTCTATACGGGTGGTGCTAGCATTGGCAGCCAGTTTTGACTTGGAGGTCGAGCAAATGGACGTGAAGACGACATTCCTCCACGGTGATCTTGAGGAGGAGTTGTACATAGAGCAGCCAGAGGGATTCTGTGAGAAGGGCAAGTCACATTTGGTCTGCCGGTTGAGGAAGAGCTTGTATGGTCTGAAACAGGCTCTAAGGCAGTGGTACAAGAAGTTCGAGTCGTTTATGAGGGAGCATGGCTATGCACGGACGACGTCGGATCATTTTGTTTTTGTGAGGTACTTCGCCGAGGATGATTTCATCATTGTGTTGTTTTATGTTGATGATATGCTGTTGGTGGGTCGGAATGCCACCAGGATAGTAGAGTTGAAGCGCCAACTGGGCGCGGCCTTCTCTATGAGGATTTGGGCACAGCGAAGACTATTCTTGGGATAGAGATCAGCCGAGAGAGAGAGTCCAAGCTGCTACATTTTTTCCAAAATAAGTACATTCATCGGGTACTTCAGCGTTTCGGGATGGACGGATCGAAGAAAGTGAGTAACCCCCTTGCGGCCCACTTTAAGTTCACTGAGGAGCAGTGTCCATCTACCGAGGACGAGAAGGAAGATATGGAGCAAGTTCCATATGCCTCAGCCGTGGGGAGTCTTATGTATGCTATGGTACGTACGAGGCCAGACATTGCTCACGCAGTCGGCATAGTTAGCAAGTACACTTCCAATCCTGGAAGGGTACATTGGAGTGGGGTCAAGTGGATTCTACGATATCTTCAGGGTACTGTCGATTGGAGACTTTTATTTGGTGGTGACGAGCCGAAGCTGGTTGGATATACCGACACTAATATAGCTGGAGATGTAGAGATGAGGCGATCGACTTCGGGCTATGTGATGATGTTTGCTAGTGGAGCAGTATCGTGGCAGTCGCGTTTACAGAAGTGTGTTGCCTTATCGACGACAGAGGCAGAATACATTGCGGCGACGGAGGCTTGCAAGGAGTTGCTGTGGATGAAGAAGCTGCTGCAGAAAATTGGGCTAAAGCAGGAGCAGTATCTTTTGCTTCGCGATAGTCAAGAGTGTTATTCACCTTGTGAAGAACCAGACATTTCATAGCCGGTCCAAGCATATTGATACCCGGTATCATTGGATACGGGGTGTGGTTGACAAGAAGGAAGCGGCGCTTGAGAATGTTCATACAGATGACAACGGAGCAGATATGTTCACAAAGGTTCTACCAAGAAGAAAGTTTGAATACTGCAGGCGGATCGTCGGGATGACGACCTCCTCCACATAGTTGTGAAGGGGGAGATTTGTTGGAGTGGGTGGGATTCCCAACCTATGTGGAAAATATCCCGGAGTAGGATTGAGTATTTCTACATATAATAGGAATGCCTCAATTTATTTGAATTGGATATTCCTAAATATAATAGGAATATCTCAATGGATTTGGATTGGATATTTCTATATATAATAGGAATATGTCAATGGATTTGGATTTGGATTGGATATTCCTATCTATAATACGAATGATAGTTGTGGGTTTGAGGCTATATATAGGTGTCTCCTGGCCCTAAAATATATCTCTTTTTCTAAAAAAAAATATAGCAACAAGGAGAGAAAATGAGGCAAGAGTGCCATTGCAACATTGGAGAGGAGAAAGAAGGATTGGAGGCCGTTTCGAAAAAGAAGATCAGTTTCGGGTATTTCTCGTTGTCTTTCTTCTTCGTGGTTATAATCTATTTTCTGTTCCAAAAGGGTTGTGGTGATCCGTTTGGATCGGTGAGAAGTTTGTAAGGAGTCGGTGTATTTCTTATTCCATTAGTGGGGACTTTTCAGGGTTGGACTTCGATCGTCCCGTGGTTTTTTCCGCAAGGGTTTTCCACGTCAAAAATCTCTGTGTCTGCGATTTGTGTTTGGTATTTTTTGGTTTGTGCGTTTTGCTCGGTTCTCTCGCATGTACTCTTTGATTTGGGGAACGGTTTCCGCACTTTCGTTCCCAACAATATATATATATATATATATATATATATATATATATATATATGACTTACCATATGCTGTTAATATCATCTCATTTTATGTATATAGATGATGTTAATATCGTCTAAGTTTATCATTGATCATACATTCTGGTTTTGTGTGGGTACTATGTGGTGATCTGGTGATCGACATTTGACTTTTTTTTACCTTAAAATCAAGCTAGATTAAAATTTTCTTATTTATAAAAAAATAGGGGGTGTTACAACTACCAAAATAAATTTTCTTATCAACGAGGACTAATGCTACAACTACCAAAATAAATTTCAAGAAATTCCATCACTATAAAGGAAATAAAGGTCAAAAAATGGCTCGACAACTTCCTTTTTCTTGGGGTGCAGCGGTACAAGCTCATATGCGATACACTTGTCTAATACCATCTTGAATACTCAATATTTACATTACAACTTGCTATTGGTGCAAATTAAGCTATTATTTGTAAATTATATGTGCTATTAACGGCAAGTGTCAGCTCATTGTACTGATTGACTTGCTGTCGATGTGAACAAAGCTACTATTTATAAATTATGTGATATTAACGACATGTATCAGTTCATTATACTTATTGAGTTGTTTTTCCACATCTTGCAGCTTTAACTCCACTATGATACTCGAAATGCTTCACGGAAACGTAGGATGTTTTGAGATTCCTTGAATTGGGGCTAGTTCGTCTTTATGATCTCTCTCTTGCACCAGATCATCCCCTAGAGTGCTCAAGTCCTTTGAATCTGTCGATTTGCTTACTGCTAAGGTAAGTTTTTAAGTACAAACTTTATTTTGTGCTCTTTTAGGACTAATGACAACCAGGTATGCCCATTACGGTTACAAAATCTGAGCTATTTTATTTTTGGACATGATGTCAGCTTTTCCACAATTAAAACAGAACTAGATAATACACACTATACGGATCATATCTTTATTTTTCTTTAAGATCCGCTGAAGTGCTCCTGAGTACAGAATCTAGAGAGAAATAGCACAAATAATTGTATTGCTATGTATTTTTCTATTTATTGGAGCTATCCATGCTTATATTCCATTTTTGTGACCCGCTAAATTCCAATTAAAATTAAAACAAGGGGCAATTCAATTTTTAGTTATATCAAAATGCTGTTAGATATTATTTCGTTTGCAGATGCTATATCAGACATGCGTTTCATGATATCAGACATGCTCCTAAAAAGATGTATTAGACCTGCAGGTACACAGAAAGAGTATCAAAAGGAAAATAATTTTATTTGAAGAACAAAAGCTTTAAGTCAGTCTTTTTTATCACCCAAGAGTCGGGACTTAGATTATTTTGAGGTGCGAAATATCACACTCTTACATGGTAACATTATGGCTTAAATTTAATCTTTTTAATGTTGGTTATAAAGCAAAACAATAGTTCAAAAGTTTATGAAACTTCCTTTCTTTCCAACTTTTAGGTGAAACAATGACCACATTCAAGCAACTAGAATTGTAGAGCCGAAGTATTAGGCTTGGCCACTTGATCTTGTAGGTACTTATTTTCGTGAAAAGACTGAAAACTTGGGTTACTCTCAGTCACAAGAAAATCATGCAAGGAACTACATTTATATATTATTTTTTGACATTGTTCACCAAAATCTATGTTATGTACAATATGCTGATGATATATTTTCATATTCTGCTTTATCATATTGTCTCACTTTATTTGGTTGGAGAAGATTCATTGGTCATTTTTGATGTCAAAGTTATTCATATATTATTCAGTACTTAACTAGGCATATGTCTTTGTTTATTTAGATTTGTTATTGATGTTTTGTGAGCCTTATGCATCATTATAATAGAAATATTTGTAATTTTAGGAAAAGATGGCAGCGATTCAAGTGGAGGCAGAAACACAAAGCTTGACATTGATACAAGATGAAGTTGTTGAAAAAGTGTTAAAGCATCGATCATGTTATGTTCAGGGTCTTGGTGCGTATACTAAGCCAACAATTTTCTCTCGCTCAACTGCAACATCCAGAATTGTTTATGTATTCTAAGAATCATTTATGTATTCTACGAAGAAGTTGAGAAAGTCTTAAAGTAAGGTGCTTATAGAGATGTTTTAGATTTTTATGTATTTTAAGAATCGTTTGGTTATGCTATAATGTTTTCTTAAAACTTTTAAATATAATTTGGCGATTAATGTGATTGTAAAACAATTAAAGTTTTGTTATGAAAAATTTATTCAAAACTATTGTATGCACAAATGAGAAGGGTAATGTGTAAATAAATAAATAATTTAGAAATTGCATCAAGTTGTTACTAAGCTTTATGCTGAATTTTGGGATTTTTGGCAACACATTAATATTGTCGTTAAATACAATATATAACAACGATTTTTCTTGTCTTGCAAAAAAATTATATATTAGTTTTGTTTAGCAACGACAATAAATTGTTACTAAATATTATGATGATTTTTGGATTTTTGCCAACGGATTAATGTTGTTAATTACAGGATATAGCAACTGAGTTATGCGTTACCAAAGAATTATACATTTTGCAATGTTGTATTGTCGTTGCTAAATGTAGTATGTAGCAACGATAAACACGCGTTGCTAAATACTTCTACTTTTAGCAACGAAAATTGTGTCCACAAAAACAACAAAGAAAAAGAAATGTTGTTGCTAAAAAGTAAGGATTCAGCAACGATTTCAGTATTTCGTTGTCGATACTTTAGGTGACGTACTTTAAACAACGGGTCCAGCAACGACAATTTTTAGTTGCTAAAGTCTGACATCTCCAGTCTGCTCTGCTCTGATTCTCTCAGCTATAGAAGACTGGCCAGGAGACTCGTCATAAAATCGATATCACCAGGTAATACTACCTCGATACCCATCTCCTGCAGATCCTCCAAAATGTGGCGCTGCTCTGTCAAGAAGTAAGCCCCTCCTCTCTTGCTCAAGGAGTCTGCTACGACATGGCCTTCCCTGGATGATACTGAAGGTCAAGATCGTAGTTCGACAATAACTCGAGCCACCTCCTTTGATGCATGTTGAGTTCCTTCTATGTGAACACATACCTCAAGCTCTTGTGGTCTGTGAAAATCTTCACTCGATCACCATATAGGTAATGCCTCCAGAGCTTAAGTGCAAATACTACTGCTGCCAACTCAAGATCATGCGTCAGATAATTCTTCACATGGTCTCGAATCTACCGAGACGCATAAGCTATCACTCTGCCATGCTGCATAAATACACACCCTAGTCCTACTCCTGAAGCATCACAATACACAGAGAACCCACTTGGTCCCACTGGAAGTGTCAGAATAGGAGCCAAAATCAAACTCCGCTTGAGATTATAGAAAGAAGTCTGACAAGCATCTGACCACTCAACGCGCGCATCCTTACACGTCAGTCATGTCAAGGGTGCGGAGATTCTAGCAAAGTCTGCCATAAATTGCCTGTAGTAGCCTGCTTGACCCAAGAAACTGCGTACATCTGAAGCTGTACGGGGTACTGGCCAACTCTCAATAGCCTCCACCTTCTTGGGATCCACCTCGACTCCTCCACTAGAAATGATATGTCCCAAGAATGAGATACGATCAAGCCAGAACTCACACTTGCTGAACTTCGCATACAGTTCATGCTCTCGAAGAATCTGAAGAACTACACGAAGATGCTGCACATGCTCTTTCTCACTCCGACTATAGACCAAGATATCATCAATAAACACTATCATAAACTGGTCTAGGTAAGGCATGAAGATGTTATTCATGAGAGACATGAATATAGTTGGTGCATTGGTCGCTCCAAATGGAATAACTAGGAACTCCCAATGACCATATCTAGATCTGAACGTCGTCTTGGGTATGTCTTGCTCTCTGACTCTGATCTGACGATACCCAGACCGCAAATCAATCTTAGAAAAAATAGTTGCCCCACTGAGCTGATCAAACAAGTCATTTATCCTAGACAAGGGATACTTGTTCTTAATGGTTATCACATTTAGTGTTCTATAATCAATAACTAAACGCGATGAACCATCCTTCTTTTTAACAAGAAGTAACGGGGCTCCCCAAGGCGATGCACTAGGTCTAATGAATCCCTTGGCTCTCAACTCCTTAATCATCCGGTACAAGATCTCCAACTCAGATGGTAACATCATGTAAACTCTCTTTGATATTGGCTCTACTCCCGGGATCAAATCAATGTAGAACTCCACGTCTCTAACTGGTGGTACACCTGGTAGCTCGTCCAAAAATACGTCAGGAAACTCACAAACTGCCTTGGGAAACTGTGCCTCCTTATTTTCTTCCATCATCAATGTAACCTTTGGTGACTCTACTACACCTCTCAAGAATGAGAACTCCTTCCCACCAGGTACACGAAAGATAACCTTGCCACTATGGCAATCTATCATCGCGTATCTCGCACTCAACTAATCTATCCCAAGGACGACATCGTAATCGCCCATAGGAAACTCTATCAGCCTCGCGTAAAACTCTCTCCTGCACACTATAACTCTACACGAGGGATATATTATATCTACTCCTACGAGACCGTTACCAGTAAGTATATTCAACCTTACAGGTAAGGACTCGGACTCAAATCCAACTCGTGTCACAAAACGTGCAGATATAAATGAATGTGATGCACTAGAATTAAATAAAGCTGAAGCTGAATGTAAGTGCACTAGAATGGTATCTACTACCACCTCTCCTGCTGCGAAAATCTCTTCCATCGATAGCAAGAAGGCTCGACCCTGCCCTCTGGGTGCTGGTCCACTCTGCTGCTGACCTCTAGGCCACGTCTGTGCCTGGGCCGGCGCATACTGCTATGGCCTCTGCTGGAATGCCTGAGCCTATGGAGGCAAAGGTCTCTGAACCTGCTGCTGTTGTACTGGTGCTGGTGCCCTGTACTGCGGCGCTGCTGGCCGAATTGCTTATTAGGCCTATGATGATCCAGTCCGGTTCCTTCTAGGACATTCCCCCGACCATGTGGTCTGATGTCCCACATACCAAGCGCAATCCTTGTTCCATACGGCACTCTGATATTATATGCCCTGGTTTTTCGCAATGGAAACAACTACAGGAAGAAGAAGAAGAAGAAGATGACTACCTCTGCTGAGGGAACGTTTGGGAAGACTGCTGAGATAATGTTGTCCTCCTCGAGGATCCAATCGTCAGGGCTTGAACTACTGGAGTTGGTGCCGATGAGTGGGATGCTGATCCTCCTAAAACGTTGGGCCTCTTCTGGCTCCCAACTCAATCTGTAATCCTCTGTGATGTGTACTCATAACTCCTGGCTGCCCGCATCACTGCATCAAAATTCTGAAACTTACGCTGCTCCACCGCCAAGATAATCTCTAAATGGAGTCCCTACTGGAACCTTCTCGCCCTCTCCAACTCGGTCGCTACTAAAGTAGGAGCAAACCGACTAAGTCTCGCAAACTCTGTCTCGTAACTGTCGACGGTCCTGCTCTCCTGCCTGAGGTTGTTAAACCTCTGTTGAAGCTCGTAATGCGCCACCGCGTCAAAATACCTCACCTGAAATCTCCCAGTAAAGACTGCCCATGGAATCAGTGCTTTGAGATAAACCTCATGCGCTGCCCACCAGTCACGAGCCAAGTCCAACAACTGTAGCCTCATTAGCCGGAGCCCCTGCTGCCTCTAAGATGGCCTCAGTGTCCTGCAGCCAAGCATCTGACGAAAACGTGTCTTCTGTACCATAAAAGTACGGAGGATTGAGACGCGTGAAGCTGGTCGCAGAATTATGGATCTGAGAACCAACTCGCTCCAACGCTGTTTGGACCGACTAAGTGAGTACGTCACTCTGGTGTTGCTGGGTCATTATGAAACCTCGAAGGACATCCATCAGTGCTCGGACAACACCCTCTGGTTGCTCGGGCTGAACTGGGTGCACAGGGGCTGCTTGTTGGTCCAGTACTACCAGCCTATATGCCTCAGGATCTACTCTAGACTCTGCCCCTGAATGCTGAGGCCGATCTCCAGGAATATGCCAGGCTCCCGAATGCTGACTGTAGCGCCCCGTTCCCCCGGTGCGGGGAGCGCGGCTAAGAAACACAAACGGTATCGTTCGATCGGGATAGATTGAATTAAGAACTCGTCCTCGTTATGGATTTGTTTCTTCGGAATCGATTCCCATATTCAGTGGACCGCGCCCCAAGGATCGGCTTAGCGGCAGAGTCAGGAGGGACCTCTCCGCTACTATCTTTTATTGCCTCGATTTTCGATGTCGCTTGTTGCTTTCGTGCCTTGAGTTGGTTTTGGGATTTGCTTGTTTTTCTTGAACGGTTTCGATGGTTTTCATTATTTTCGTTCATTGAACTTGCACTTCAATTCCGAGATTGGAAAGAGAGGAAGAAGTATTAATCGAGCTGTTCGTGTGCAGGTGAACGAGCAGTGGGCGGCTTGCGAGCGGAGTCGTGAAGCGCCTCTTTCCTTCTCTTTTCCTTCCAACCAAGTGAGTGGCTACCAACCCGATTAGCTAGCCCTGCTTCCAAGCTTCACTCCTTTGCCCCGATCAAACGATACCAAGTAATAATAAAAGAAACCAAGATAAAAAGAGAATAGACTTGGTATATTATGCTTGTCAATGTACTTCACGAACGGATACTATTAAACTGCATGCTTGTTCATATGAATGTTCTTTACATGCTTCAAGTCTGCTAGAATACATCTTCTTCCATAAATTGTGCTAAGTATGGAATACACTGGTTATGAAATAAACTATCAGGAAGACTATGCAAAACGAATCATGCAATGTAGCTTATCTCATGTTCACGTGCCTCAACTGCATCAACGTTAACGTGCCACGAACGATCGATCATGGACAACTTGTGCACAAGGTAACGGGTTCCGCGGACGGTCGCTGGGGCACTGGCACCGATCCGGTCCGGGCGGAACTTCACGATAGTCTCACGTACGAACGGGATGGCGTGCAGCGCCTCACGTGCTTCGTTGCACACTATCCTCGTTCAAAGACTAAACGGTCCATTATGGCTTCTAGCCAGTGATCCCAACGTGTATATTTAAACCTGTTGCATACTAACTTGTGTCTTCGTGGCAGGGAAGGCAAGATAAGTATTGTACAGGTCATTCAGACGGGCAGGTAAAATCCACCGAACGGTGGCAAGTTCATTTCAGTAAATTCTATATGCTGCTTACTTGAAAATGAACTAAGGCAAAATAGAAACCCACAATTATGCATGCTTCATTAAAACAACGTGTTGATTGGGATAGTCAGGCTAGCTCGCCTTCACCAGCATGTTTCGATATGCTGACCCTCGTTGAAACAGGTTCTCCGCACCAAGACGAACCGAGCGAGGAGCCGAAATCGTCTTCCCGATCCAGTCCAGCTGTTGGCGCATCTTCACCGCGCCCTTTTGAAGCATTTTGAAGTCAGGAGCCTGCAACTCTTCATACACAAATGCAGCTCCGTGGCAAAGCCGTCCTCCAGCCTGGAGATCTATACATTTTGAAGTTATAAAGGGATGTAATGTACAGGACTGCTATCTTATTTTGAGTCATCTCTTTTGTAAGCCGTTCGGCATATTAGCTAACTCGTTCAAGAGTTTGTAATAGATGTTCATTATCAATAAAGAGAACTTTTCCATGTTTCAAATCTGTGTTTCAATTTATCTGCGTACTCTGAATATGTGCTTGCTATGCAAATCATTAAAGCCTTGTGCGGGCGCAACCCCAGGCCCGCACGGCGGTCACGACTCGGGGGACGCCTCGGGGCGTGACATAGTGGTATCAGAGCACAGATTCAAGTTCCTTAGACTTCGTGCTGGAAAAGTTCCTTTAACGATCAAATTCCTGTACGAACTCTTGAACTCGCTAGGCCAAAATGAGATACATTCATGCAATAAGTCCATAATACATTATGATCCTAATGTAATTTACCTTTTTTGAAGGAATGGTACTAGCACAATCTGCAGCGCAACCACCGAACGAAACACAGGAAAGTAGTTCGGGTACTTCGGGAAGCTCTCGGAGCCAGCGAGGCATGTCTCAAGTCGACCCGCTAGAGCGGGTGATGCAAATGTTAGAATCGCAACGACAAAGAGACGATGCTCGCCAAGCCAGGTTCGAGAGCAATCTAGAGAACCGATTCTCAGTCCAACAGAAGCAGGTAGATACCCTGCAACAGATAGTTCAGACTTTGGCTGCCAACCATTCCGCCGCAACAGCAACGACTCCGGTGGAACAGCCCGTGCTTGAAGTGGAGACGCCTCAAATCCCAAGGCCGAGGGACGTGACTGCCTTCAACTTGGGCCATTTCAAGAAAGTCTGCAACACCTCATTCAACGGGACTGAGGACCCAGTGGTAGCTCTAGATTGGCTAGCCGAGATTGAAGATCACTTCACTCTGCTAGAGGTCCCCGAAGATAAGCGCGTCGCCTGCGCGCAACTACAGCTCCGCCTCAACGCACACGATTGGTGGGACGTGCATCGACGATCTCTCCAATTTGATCACGGAGAGGAGGTGATCTCGTGGACGACCTTTCGTGCCGCGTTTGAAGAGGAGTTTATACCCCCTCCGGTGCAACGTAAGATGGAAAACGATTTCGTACAGCTTCGGCAGGGCAGTATGACAGTTAAACAGTACTCCGCCGAATTCAACCGACTCTCCAAATTCACTAGGGCCTATTTACCTGATGCAGCGAGTCGAGCCAGAAGGTTTGAAGGTGGACTACGCCCTGCCATTCATGGGCACGTAGCCAACAATCAGTATGGAACAATGCGTGAAGTCATGAATCACGCCCTATCACTAGAACCGCAGTATCCTCACGTTTCCACCGGCGCTGTGCATACCTACAATCACAAACGCCAAGGCAACGATGGAGGAAATACCGTTGCAAAGCGCCCTAACCACGGCGGTCCACAACGAGCAAACCCAGGGCCTTCGTGCAATTTCTGTAAGAAACAAGGGCACACGTCCGATGAGTGCCGCAAGAAACTAGGACAATGTCTCATTTGCGGTGACTCAACCCACCGAATTCATGATTGCCCAAACTATTCTGTTCATCACCCTTAACGGTAAGCATTGTTCTTAAGTTTCGAGACGAAACTTCCAATTGGTTGGGTAGGATGTAGCGTCCCGTTCCCCCGGTGCGGGGAGCGCGGCTAAGAAACACAAACGGTATCGTTCAATCGGGATAGATTGAATTAAGAACTCGTCCTCGTTATGGATTTGTTTCTTCGGAATCGATTCCCATATTCAGTGGACCGCGCCCCAAGGATCGGCTTAGCGGCAGAGTCAGGAGGGACCTCTCCGCTGCTATCTTTTATTGTCTCGATTTTCGATGTCGCTTGTTGCTTTCGTGCCTTGAGTTGGTTTTGGGATTTGCTTGTTTTCCTTGAACGGTTTCGATGGTTTTCATTGTTTTCGTTCATTGAACTTGTACTTCAATTCCGAGATTAGAAAGAGAGGAAGAAGTATTAATCGAGCTGTTCGTGTGCAGGTGAACGAGCAGTAGGCGGCTTGCGAGCGGAGTCGTGAAGCGCCTCTTTCCTTCTCTTTTCCTTCCAACCAAGTGAGTGGCTACCAACCCGATTAGCTAGCCCTGCTTCCAAGCTTCACTCCTTTGCCCCGATCAAACGATACCAAGTAATAATAAAAGAAACCAAGATAAAAAGAGAATAGACTTGGTATATTATGCTTGTCAATGTACTTCACGAACGGATACTATTAAACTGCATGCTTGTTCATATGAATGTTCTTTACATGCTTCAAGTCTGCTAGAATACATCTTCTTCCATAAATTGTGCTAAGTATGGAATACACTGGTTATGAAATAAACTATCAGGAAGACTATGCAAAACGAATCATGCAATGTAGCTTATCTCATGTTCACGTGCCTCAACTGCATCAACGTTAACGTGCCACGAACGATCGATCATGGACAACTTGTGCACAAGGTAACGGGTTCCGCGGACGGTCGCTGGGGCACTGGCACCGATCCGGTCCGGGCGAAACTTCACGATAGTCTCACGTGCGAACGGGATGGCGTGCAGTGCCTCACGTGCTTCGTTGCACACCATCCTCGTTCAAAGACTAAACGGTCCATTATGGCTTCTAGCCAGTGATCCCAACGTGTATATTTAAACCTGTTGTATACTAACTTGTGTCTTCGTGGCAGGGAAGGCAAGGTAAGTATTGTGCAGGTCATTCAGACGGGCAGGTAAAATCCACCGAACGGTAGCAAGTTCATTTCAGTAAATTCTATATGCTGCTTACTTGAAAATGAACTAAGGCAAGATAGAAACCCACAATTATGCATGCTTCATTAAAACAACGTGTTGATTGGGATAGTCAGGCTAGCTCGCCTTCACCAGCATGTTTCGATATGCTGACCCTCGTTGAAACAGGTTCTCCGCACCAAGGCGAACCGAGCGAGGAGCCGAAGTCGTCTTCCCGATCCAGTCCAGCTGTTGGCGCATCTTCACCGCGTCCTTTTGAAGCATTTTGAAGTCAGGAGCCTGCAACTCTTCATACACAAATGCAGCTCCGTGGCAAAGCCGTCCTCCAGCCTGGAGGTCTATACATTTTGAAGTTATAAAGGGATGTAATGTACAGGACTGCTATCTCATTTTGAGTCATCTCTTTTGTAAGCCGTTCGGCATATTAGCTAACTCGTTCAAGAGTTTGTAATAAATGTTCATTATCAATAAAGAGAACTTTTCCATGTTTCAAATCTGTGTTCAATTTATCTGCGTACTCTGAATATGTGCTTGCTATGCAAATCATTAAAGCCTTGTGCGGGCGCAACCCCAGGCCCGCACGGCGGTCACGACTCGGGGGACGCCTCGGGGCGTGACACTAACCCTCTTCGAGCTACATTCAATCCATCTAACCGATAGTAACAGGAGCAGTGCCCCTGAAAGTTAAGGACACAAGAGTCAATCAAAGAACATGATAGATCAACGAATAAGCAGATATCAGATCAAGAATCAGGGATGAAGAAAAATGACTAGGGATCAAGAGGAATAGTTTTAGGATTGAGACATCTAGCAATTGCAACAACTCCCACAAATCTGTAAAAATTAGATCAAATATACTAAGACAGACATAATCCGCTCAGACAGACCTGCATGGGCCACCACTAAAACTGTGTCATGCCCCATAACCAGAATACTGGAGAGCGGGGCTGACAAGGCCAGCTACGTATACTTAGAGCACTCTGGTACTCTGCATATACGGTGAAGCTGTAAGACATGAGGGGTTACTACTACAAACCATCAATCAAGCCTAGGTCCAACAAACCCTAGTGTCTTAATCACAAGAACAACAGGAATAATAACAAGATGTAAAATTAGCTGAAATATAATTGTAAAGCATCCCAAACTATAATATACAGATGATCATGATGCTAGTAAATACATAATGAATAAACTAGCCAGAATTTGAGTCATACATGATCAACCCTAGAATATGTCAATTATGCTAATGCCCGTAGGCTAACTGATCAAACCAAAACACGAGCTAACACGTGATCGGTGGCTAAATGCCAACAAAAGTAGAATTTATATTAGAGTGGGGAAGTAAGAAAATCCACTCAAGCGATCTGGTGCTCCTGGTGGCCACCATCCTCATGAAAGTACGAAAGATCCTCCGGTGCTGCTACTGGATCTGGCCATACAAAACCAGTGGGGTCAGACCCCCCAAATAGCAAGTACCACAAAGGAAGTCAATCTAGGAACTTAAACCAACAACACAAGCAATACAAATACTGAAGGTAAAGACTGAATGTAAAAGATCTCAGGATAGTAAAAGAAATATTGTAAACCTACAATGAGACATATCCTGAACATATAAGCAATAGAGTAATAAGTGCAGAAAAATAAAGGTGTGATCATGTAAAGCCTAGACTGTCCATCATCCATAAATCACGACAAATCATATAAGTACGGCTTGATACTTTAACTAACTAGGGTTATCACAATCCTAATTACTAACAATTATAATGCAACGTGATGCTAGAGTTCCTTCTGATCGCATGCCCCTGCAGTCCTTCCGGAATATCCATACGCACAAACTAGCACAAGATACTCCTCAAGATACTCCACAATATAAACCACTGGATACTCCTCAAGATAACTGTATGAATAACCGGGAATACATACAATCTAGGAAAATTCCTAGCCATGTACAAAGTGAATCTCTAGTTATTAACCCCTAACAGTTTCTTGTATCGGGTGTGACATTCCGCATAATCCATCCTAGACATGATGCAATAAAACAAGTTCGAATAGTAATATATACAAGTTTAATATACATTACACATACGAACTCATGTAAACTGCGACAACAACCAAGCCACGTGAAACCAAGTGAAGTAAGGTAAAGCCATGTCAATCCAGATGAAGCCAAGTAAAGCCATGTGAAACCAGGTAAAGCCATGTATAACCATGTGAAGCTGTAAACCCCCCTAATCCTAAAATCCGTATTTATTTTTTATTAATTATTAATTTAATTGTAGTAATTATGAGCTAATTAGGGGAAATAGATTTTATTTTATTTTTATTTTAGGTGTTCGTGCACTTAGGGGATTTATGGGGCCATTACAAATTTTTTTTCGAATTTATTTCATGTAGGAGATCCTTTGAGCAGTTGCTAGCTTAATAGTATGCGTTAATATAATTCTAAAATTTTTTCTATGGGTATATACGTATATATATACATATATATATACATATATATTTAAAAAAAAAAAGAAAGAAAAGAAATGGAAAAAAAAGGTTAGAAAAGAAAAGAAAAGAAAAGAAAAACAAATAACAATTAAATTATTGGATCCTAATCTACCCCAACCCATTAACCCACCTACCCGCTCACCCTTAGAATGAAGCAACAGCAGCAGCAACTAGGGAACATTCCCCCGCGGCCCATACACAGAAACCCCCCCCCCCCCACGACCCGCGTTATCTAACCATTTCCCTCTCTCTTCTATATATATATATCACAACGACCAAACCCTAACCCTAGAGCCTTCTCCTCCCTCTCCCCGTCGAGACCGCGCCGACCCCGAGTCGTCGCCGCCGCTGTATGCTAGACCGCCGGAGAACCATTCGTCGCCGTCCGCGCCAACACGCGCGCTGCATAATTTGAACAGCAACGTACCCCTGTTCAAGACCCAATTCCTGTCACCTCGCTCGACCAAACTCGACCCCGTCTTCATCGGTACGATCCTCACCTATCCCCCTTCCAATATTGTACATTAGTTTATCTCGAACAGAGCGCAAACCTAGGTAAAAATTGACGCCAAGTCGATAAAAAAACTACGACTTTTTAAATTCCAGAAATTCCGTTACGATGACCCATGTTCCCGGATTCGTATCTCCCACCACAGAGATCCGAATCTGATTTTTTTTTTGGTATGCGGAGACCACTTGACCTAGTTTAATTTATGTTAATTAACATTAGATTATTAAATGCTGTATGTAGAATTAAATTTGTTGCAAAACTTCGAAAATACACTTTTTCTAGATTTTTAAAAGTTGTGAAATGGAGCGCGCTCCGCCAAACGGGACTGCCCCACAATGTACCAAGTGTACCAAACCATGCACGCAGTGTACCCGAACACGTGAGAGTTCACGAAAACTGATTCGGACGCGTGTGCGCGTCGGGATTAGCCCGTATCCGCGGACAATACCTCGTGTCGTAACTTTTGTAAAAGCCCTGCGCATTTAGTGCACGCTAGTCGGAATGCGACGAAACTTGCACCATTAGACTCGTGGTAACGCGCTGGTACTGTGACCCAAGTTTCATGCGATTTCGAGACAGTTGACCAAGTCGCCTATTGGCGGGCCCCACGATTGACTTTTTGGACAAAATTGTGTTCGGCTCACCGGAATCCACACTTGGACATACCGTTGAGTTCGTACTGATATTTAGAGTTTGTTTGACCTATAATTTATCCTATTTAGAGACCTTTACCCTTGGCACGCTTTTCGGTACAAGGTGGCCCACATGTGGAGTCCGCTTTGACCCAAAATTACCGTTTTGCCCCTGTGTCCAAATTGGACGAAATGGTTGTGTTTTCTAGCTATTTTGCTTATTCTGAAAATGTTGGTGATGTTTATTTCAGCATTCGGAGACGTTCATTCTGAGGCCGTAGTTTCTGACTCTTAGTGTTTGACATCTGGACATTACACTCTGTAGCTCTCTTGGCAGGCAAGTATACCTTGCCTTGTTGTACTATTTAAATTCTGTATTATTATTTGCATGTTTATATTATATAACTGTGTGTGTCCGAGAGAGACTCGGGTGCAGTCAACGAAGGCGTTGACGTTAGGACTTGTGTCTGACCTAGTGTCTAGTAGACCCACCTAAAGTTGTGGAGTTATTGGTATGACTCCCCTGGCCTTGACACATTTTTTACACGTGTTGTGAGTCTCATGTAGGGCACGGACTTGCGTATGTGGTTGGCCACCTGTACGTGTAAGCGTGCGACGGATAGGGAATAACTGCTATTAGCAATGCATATTAGAAGACTTAGCAGTTATTAGTAGGCGGAGCATAGACAATCGTGGTACGATGGTCCAATCCTTGTCCTTGTTTGGTTGTAAGGTTGGACTATGGTTCTGACGATAGACTATGTGCCAGAGTTACGATGTCACGACGTAGTAGCTAAGGCGTGTTGTGGATACAACATGCATAGATCATTGGGCAGGGAGGACTACTAGTAGGCGTATGGGACACCCACTTCCTTTATGCAGATGCCTCACTCGACGGAGTGATATGGACGTTATATACTATTCATATGCCCCGTTCCTCGGAGCAGTATGGACGTTATATTATGCAGATGCCCCGTTTCTCAGAGCGGTATGGACGTTATATATTATGCAGATGCCATGCTCTTCGGAGATGGACGTTATTATACAGCGCCCTGGTATGGGGGCATATGTGGCATATACTAGCCAGTTGTCACGATTAGTAAATTACGTCAGCATATGTCTAGCCTACACTTTTTCATACACTCAAGTTGTCCTCAAGTTGCATTTCACTTAGATGGTTAGGTCACCCTTAAGTTTTTACAGTATTTGTAACGACCCGCTCCGCTCAACCCGGAGGGCCGATTTAAACGGCACAAGTGTAGCTATTTAACCCGCCTTGCTCAGCGAGATGGCTCGTTCGATGCAAAGGCTTTCATGCTGGGATCTTCAATGGAGTCAGACTTAGGCTATCAGAGGCGCGTCCGGAGTCTCGCTCGACCGATGCGATACATCGCTAAGGTGGGTGGCCCCGGTGAACCTGTCTCTACTTAGCTGCACACTAAGAAAATGATTATCACATGCTAGTTTATGGGCGATAACCTTTGCATGCTAATAAAAGAGATGAACGCACATATCTAAGGGGATAACCCCGCCTTATCATCGTATAGAACATGGAGATTTTACTTACTATTTGCATAGTCGAGAATGCTGGGTTGGAATGTAGTAATTTCTTCATATATGCTGTAAAGTAGTGTGAGTTCATACTGAGGCGTTGCACCGCACAGAACATGACACGGGACAGAGTAAAATCATGTTGCATGCATAGACGAGGAAGGCTATCAAGTAGTTGTTCTGAGTCAGGAGATGGAAGGAAATGAATGTACTCGGGATATACAGATCGCCGAGGCAGTCTCTAATCAGAGAGCTGCGCAAAGAAGAAAAGATCCGAGTGTAGTCCTCGGCAAGGATTGATCCGAGTGTAGTCCTCGGCAAAGATTGATCCGAGTGTTGTCCTCGGCTAGGATTGGAAGTTGGAGGAGTAGTTGCATGGTCACGGACAACTGGTTGCGCACCAGGTAGATAGTCCTCGACACGATTGCTGAGGCATCCGAATCGTGTCGGCCCGGGAGGACGGAGTGCCAGTGTAGTCCTGGCGATACGCTAGCTGATGACTAGCGGGCGAGAGCGAGGCATCCAGCAAGGCTTGCTACCGACCTGGATGGGCGTCGACTCGTTAGACGGCTTGGAGGCCCAGCAAGGCTAGCAACCGAGCTGGGGAGGCGGCCGTCCATCGAAGATATTGTCCAATATGGCTAACAGAGCCAGTGACCTTCATATAGATAAGTCATGTTTGCATAGCGGCTATCCGCACTGAGAAAAGGAGAAACGAGGAGGAGTGTGTTTGCACGGCATTATGCATAATTAGAATGGATGCATGGTATCACACATAGTTGTAGTAAAATGGGTCATATGAGGCAGAGGCACGGCATAATACTTGGGTTTTATAGTTGCTTCTTGTTATTTCGTAGATAATTGTTTATATTGCTGCATATGACAGGGAAGGCCGAATGGTAAGAAATGGTAAGCTGAACTCAATTGTTCATGAATATGACACTCTTGAGCTGACACGGAGATTACTTTCTTTATATTGCCATGTAACTGATCCTAAGGCAAAAGAATAGAAAGACAACAAAACTAGTCGGTGCACATAACTAATGAACGTGCTTGTTTTATGGCGTGGGCGAGAGGCCTCCCCACCAGTGCATTCAATGTACTGATACCCAACCAGTCTGCATGCAGGGTGCAGGGGAAACTCGTACGGATTCGGAGATCGCTATCACAATGAGGCGCCAGACCGCACTTGGCGTCTTGGAGCGTGGCGCACGGACCTGGAGCTCGCATATATGAGACATAATGTATGGGAACATCATCATCCAGATCGTTTGTATTGGTTCCAAGCCTAAGGGCATATTCAATGTAAGAGAGAGAGAGAGAGCATGAGCGATCTGTAATCTCGGCTTAGCGCCGCTTGTAATCTTTACTTCATATCAATAAAGAGCTTAATTTGGATTCAATACTTGTGTTCATTTTATATTTCCGCTGTGACGACTCTGTGAACTAGTTATCAACGGCCGTTTCGGTATTTGCCTTGCGCGGGCGCAACCCCAGGCTCGCGCGGCATCGCGTCTCGATGGAAACGTACGTCCCGCGGGAGCGCTGGCGCGGTGATTCGTGCCTAGCGGGGACGGCCGATTCTAGCGGGAGATCGGGGCGTGACATATTGGTATCAGAGCACGGCTTTACGTCCTTGGAATTCGTTTCGATTCTCTCAGTTTTGAACTTGTTTATTGAAGAAGTGGTAGATGCTCTCTCTCGATGCTTCGATGGATGTCCCATACAATAAGTCTAAATATTTTCGAAAAGTGCGTGTGAATTATACGATGGCTTGAACGGGATTGTGATGCGAGAGCTTTTGTCCCAACCTGTGAAAGACATTGTGAGAGTAAACTCGTGTTATAATCGGCAAGTTATATGTCGATATGAAAACACCAAGCGAGTAGGGTGCGAGACGGTATATCGTTCAGACAGTGGTCTTTGTACACGGCCTTTTGGCCAAGCTGTGTTGAGTATCGTGCACCAAGACCCTTGATGCTAGCGAGTTGCAGCGAGATTTGGGTGTTGTTCGGATAAGGATAGAGTTTGACTCGGGAGGGAAATCGATAGAGACTTTATCGGAGTGCCACTAAGGCGAATAATTGGAATCGTGTATGGAATTTCCAGATATAGTTGGACGGTTATTCATAGCGATAAGTTATGATTTGAAGCATAGTCTGTATGGAGGACTATGAATAGAGGTGTATACAAGTCTAAGATCGTTAAGGCGATAAATTGGGACTGTGCCGGAGTTCTAAGGAACGAATTGGGTATACGAGTGAAGGATGCGAACGCGAATCAGGAGTTATTAGGATAACTCGATTCCTGAGTGGTGTATGCGATAGTCCCCTGTTCGATTATGCGAATGGTGGATATAATGAGTTGTAAAGATTCAGGGAGTATAACTCGAACCCTGAGTGGTGTATTGGTCGGCTTAGAAATGCTAGAACGAAGTCGTAGATTCGGAGTTAAGCGAGTCTAGCGGCGAACGACGAGATTGGGTAAAGCCTTAGTATAAATAAGCAATGCCTAGCAAGTAAGCGAACTCGGAGAAAGCAGGCAATATTTGGTTCGAACGAGTTACGATGAGTTGAATAAGAGATAAGGCATACATCGAATAGAAATTCGGGACAATTGAAATTGATATCGTGGTCGGGAGAACTAAGAGGATTGTACGAGCGATTTGAGTTGAAACAAGTGAATTAGAAACTTGAGTTGAGATTGAATAATCTGAGATGCGATCGGAGTAAGTGCAATTGGAAATAATGCAGCGAACGAATGAAAGCGTGCATGGAAAATTTGGATTTGAGTAGGATATCGCTCGATAGAGTTCGGTTTGAGTACGAATGTGATAATTTCAATTTTGGGAGATTTAGACCATAGCAATGGTTGGAAGATAAGTATGGATTGATGCTAGTCAGTATAATGGTGAGTATGATGCATCGAGTTAAGCGGTAATGGATTTGGCTTGGAGTTTGGAAGAACGATCTTGAAATCAAGTTCGGGAAGATAACATTCGAAATATGTCCCAAAGAGAACGATTATCTTGCGGGAGCGCCGGCGTGGTAATTTCACGTACGGCGGGGATAATCGAACTCGGGGGAAATAGCTTCGGTGATTATTCCAAACGAACACGATGAATGGATACGTGTCAAATGGGATAGACTTTGAGTTTGGGATTTGAACTTAGTGGTTTGAGGAATGCTAAGAGTAGACAAAGAAATGTTCAAAATGGTAATATTGAAGTTGGATATTTTGGCTTAGCGAATTTTGATTGCAGTAAGAACGGTTGTTGGAAGAACATGACTTGAGGGATCAATGTACAACTTGGGATAAAACAAAAATTGATGATGAAGTGTCTGTTCGTTCGAGGATAACCATAACGATTGACCTTCTTGTCTTGTGCGGGAATAACTTCTTATTCGCACATGCGTCACGTCCGGATTAGGACGATCATTCCGCGGGAGCGTTGGCGTGGTGATATCACGTCTGACGGGGATGATTGAACTAGCGGGAGACCGGAATGTGACAATTGAGGGATCATTCTGACTTGTGGTTTAATACGATAAGACAAGTTTCAGGATAAAATGAGTCTAAGGATTTTCTTGAGGAGTTAGTCTAGAAACGTGAAGTAAGAGATATTGGATGTTTTCATGAACGGATACGTAGATTGTGCTGAACGACTTAGAGTTCATGATATACATCGATGATTTATAATGGAATTGTGGCTTAGTGATACAGGTGTAGAAAAGGATGGATTGGTGAATTCTATCAACGTGATGATAGAGATAGTATTTACGAATCGATGGGTTCGCCCTGAAACATGGGCGTATCATGGGTTCGGTTGGACGAGCGTGTTGGTGTGATAGGATGAATTGTGCTCGATGTTTAGAAATCTGAGTGAAACGAGCTTGGGTAGAATACCCGTATAAAGGAACAATGGTTTGACCTTAGGGTGTTTGGGGCGAGCGTTGTGCAACGCGGTTGCGCGATGATTCGCAAACTTGAGTTGTACCTATGACTGTGTGAGCTGACCTAGTGGCTAGGCAGACGACCTTGTGCCTTGAGTTAAACGGGAGTGGCTGACTTCAGGGTATCGTTCGGGAAGAACGATAGAACTGGGGCAACGAGACTTAGAGTTAGAAATTTGAATTGGGAATGTGACCCTAGCAATGTTCGCGTTGAAACAAACGTAATGCAAGATAGGACTCAGGTGATAATTGATTTGGTTGGATAGGTTACGCGACGGTAAGGGATAAGACGATAGCTGGATCGAACAAGAGTTCGGTCATTCGTATAGCAGGACGATCCGCGTTTCGAAAGATTTTCACGAGTAGCTTGTCAGACTTAGCTGTCACTGAGCTTGGTTGAAATACACATATTTGGGGGACACCTTGAATATGGGTACGATCCAGACTTAGCGATATGCATAACTCGGATGCAGCTGCGAAGGAAAATATTCGGACTCGCATGGATGAGTATGGCAACTGAAATGATTTAGCCTCAACCTAAATTTTCATAAGAGGAAAGATTGTATCGTTCCTCGTGCTACCGGGATAGTTCTGCGCTAAGGCGCAGTACGAGACTGAGTTTGGGGATGCAATAGTTGAGCTAATAGATCATTCGGATAAAATGATTAAGCACTCGGGCGAACGAAACGAGTAAAACGAATAGGAAGTTAAGTTCGATTGAGCCAAGGGTGCGGAGGACTTGAGCGTACCCCAGGTGGGCAATTTAGCTCTGCGCTAAGGCGCAATATAGACTGAGTCAGAAAACGTAGGTGATTGGGTGCGATTTACTTAGTGAGATTGGACGGTGACTCAAAGAGAGTGATGCAAACGAGATTGGAAAAAAAAAAAAAAAAAAATTAGCCCAAATTCAAACCTTTGGTTTAGGCGTAACGATGGGTTTCGATAGGCGACATCAAGTAAACTGTCGAATATGTTCGGATACGTTTGGTTCCTATGAGAGGTAATATAACAAGTTGGACAAGTCCACCCAATTGTGAGTTGTAAGTGCCCATTAAGTTATAGAATACCATGTGCTTGGGTATTATAGCCCTACGCGTGCACGCATCACGCCCCTGGGACGATTATCGATTAGTCGAAATCGGGGCGTGACATATTGGTAGGTGTAGTAGATTTTGAGTCGGTAGTGCAACGAGTGAGTTGAGTATAACTCGATAGCATTGAACGATAGAGTCGTTCAATGAGAATTGGCTAACGTTGGCGTAACGCATGGTGAGAAAATAAATGATTGTGGTATTAAGACAGTCCTTGGAAGTTAGGCAGGGTGTATATAGTGGGTTTAGAAGATGTGCGATAGTACGAGTTGCGCTCAGGAAGTCTCGAGGACGAGACTTGTTCTGAGTGGTGTATGATGTAACGACCCGCTCCGCTCAACCCGGAGGGCCGATTTAAACGGCACAAGTGTAGCTATTTAACCCGCCTTGCTCAGCGAGATGGCTCGTTCGATGCAAAGGCTTTCATGCTGGGATCTTCAATGGAGTCAGACTTAGGCTATCAGAGGCGCGTCCGGAGTCTCGCTCGACCGATGCGATACATCGCTAAGGTGGGTGGCCCCGGTGAACCTGTCTCTACTTAGCTGCACACTAAGAAAATGATTATCACATGCTAGTTTATGGGCGATAACCTTTGCATGCTAATAAAAGAGATGAACGCACATATCTAAGGGGATAACCCCGCCTTATCATCGTATAGAACATGGAGATTTTACTTACTATTTGCATAGTCGAGAATGCTGGGTTGGAATGTAGTAATTTCTTCATATATGCTGTAAAGTAGTGTGAGTTCATACTGAGGCGTTGCACCGCACAGAACATGACACGGGACGGAGTAAAATCATGTTGCATGCATAGACGAGGAAGGCTATCAAGTAGTTGTTCTGAGTCAGGAGATGGAAGGAAATGAATGTACTCGGGATATACAGATCGCCGAGGCAGTCTCTAATCAGAGAGCTGCGCAAAGAAGAAAAGATCCGAGTGTAGTCCTCGGCAAGGATTGATCCGAGTGTAGTCCTCGGCAAAGATTGATCCGAGTGTTGTCCTCGGCTAGGATTGGAAGTTGGAGGAGTAGTTGCATGGTCACGGACAACTGGTTGCGCACCAGGTAGATAGTCCTCGACACGATTGCTGAGGCATCCGAATCGTGTCGGCCCGGGAGGACGGAGTGCCAGTGTAGTCCTGGCGATACGCTAGCTGATGACTAGCGGGCGAGAGCGAGGCATCCAGCAAGACTTGCTACCGACCTGGATGGGCGTCGACTCGTTAGACGGCTTGGAGGCCCAGCAAGGCTAGCAACCGAGCTGGGGAGGCGGCCGTCCATCGAAGATATTGTCCAATATGGCTAACAGAGCCAGTGACCTTCATATAGATAAGTCATGTTTGCATAGCGGCTATCCGCACTGAGAAAAGGAGAAACGAGGAGGAGTGTGTTTGCACGACATTATGCATAATTAGAATGGATGCATGGTATCACACATAGTTGTAGTAAAATGGGTCATATGAGGCAGAGGCACGGCATAATACTTGGGTTTTATAGTTGCTTCTTGTTATTTCGTAGATAATTGTTTATATTGCTGCATATGACAGAGAAGGCCGAATGGTAAGAAATGGTAAGCTGAACTCAATTGTTCATGAATATGACACTCTTGAGCTGACACGGAGATTACTTTCTTTATATTGCCATGTAACTGATCCTAAGGCAAAAGAATAGAAAGACAACAAAACTAGTCGGTGCACATAACTAATGAACGTGCTTGTTTTGTGGCGTGGGCGAGAGGCCTCCCCACCAGTGCATTCAATGTACTGATACCCAACCAGTCTGCATGCAGGGTGCAGGGGGAACTCGTACGGATTCGGAGATCGCTATCGCAATGAGGCGCCGGACCGCACTTGGCGTCTTGGAGCGTGGCGCACGGACCTGGAGCTCGCATATATGAGACATAATGTATGGGAACATCATCATCCAGATCGTTTGTATTGGTTCCAAGCCTAAGGGCATATTCAATGTAAGAGAGAGAGAGAGAGCATGAGCGATCTGTAATCTCGGCTTAGCGCCGCTTGTAATCTTTACTTCATATCAATAAAGAGCTTAATTTGGATTCAATACTTGTGTTCATTTTATATTTCCGCTGTGACGACTCTGTGAACTAGTTATCAACGGCCGTTTCGGTATTTGCCTTGCGCGGGCGCAACCCCAGGCTCGCGCGGCATCGCGTCTCGATGGAAACGTACGTCCCGCGGGAGCGCTGGCGCGGTGATTCGTGCCTAGCGGGGACGGCCGATTCTAGCGGGAGATCGGGGCGTGACAGTATTTACTTTATGGCATACTTTTATGTATCTTGTTATGTCCCTCTGAGGACCTGGTCCCTTTCCAGGTGTAGATGTTCATGAGTATTCGCAGGAGCGCAGATCCGGACTGGTTACTTATATTCCGAGGAGGTCTTCTCTTCGAGTCTCAGTAGTTGGTAGTTGTTGTACTCACATTGTATTTATCTTGCTTATTCTTTATTCTAGTTCGGTAGTGGATTTGTT
The DNA here is from genome assembly GCA_036927795.1 of Iris macrosiphon. Classification (NCBI taxonomy): domain Eukaryota; kingdom Viridiplantae; phylum Streptophyta; class Magnoliopsida; order Asparagales; family Iridaceae; genus Iris; species Iris macrosiphon. The sequence goes on from JAYESA010000016.1 coordinate 21,008,826, forward strand.
TCCATCCGACTGTCATCTTGAGATACCTCATATTGAGATCTAGTTCATAGATACTAGTCATTATTTATATATGATTTATGTGGATGAGATTAAGTTATGCTCTGAGATATATATATGTTTACTACTGGTGAATTATTATTCATTATACAGTGTACGCACGTGTTATGGTTCCATATATTGGAGTTACCATATACATGCGGCTGGCATGCTTACGTATCCTAGTCCTATGTATTTTGGGATTGGGGCGTGACAGAAGCCATGTCCAACCAGATGTAACCAAGTGAAACCAAGTCAAGCCATGTCCGATGAAGCCATGTAAAGTCATGCCAAGTCAAGTCCAGTCAATCATGTCATCACGTGTAGCCGGACAAAGTCGGGTAAAATTGAGTAAAGCTAAGTCAAGTCAAGTTAAGTCATCTTAAGTCATGTAAGTTCATGTCCAAAATCAGGTCAAGTTATCGCGTGTCCAAGCAAAAGCCAGAAGTTTCAACATGAAATAACGAAAAACCAAGAACTACTAAAAAAAGAGCACGATCGGTATACCGTCGGTACAATCCAGTACAACGTCGGTATACCGATCCAGAGAGAGAAAAAATACAACAAGTTATGGATTTTAACAAATCAGTATACCGTCGGTATACTGTAGTATACCGTAGGTATGTCATTCCAAGTAGGCAAAAAGTTACTGAAAAATAAGTTCCACAAATCGGTATACCGTCGGCACAACCCAGTACGCCTTCGGTATGCCGACTAAGACAAATATCCTGAAGTCAGTCAATAAATATCGGCAGGATCGGTATACCGTCGGTACACTGTAGTACACCGTCGGTATGCCGATAGGGTTCACAGAAAAATATCTAGAAATCAAGTCGATCAAAATCGGTATACCGTCGGTATACTGTAGTATACCGTCGGTATGCCGATTTCCAAGAATAAATATGGTTAAGTCAAGTCTAATTTTTGGGACCCAACTCAAACTCCAAAAATTACCAGAACCAAGTCTAACAAGAAGTCAAGTCTAGGGTAAGTCTCATATCACAATATAGACTAAATCTCACGGTCACAACTTTGGTACCGTTTCCGTTACCGAGTTACCAAAAAGAGACGAAATAAGATTCTACCAGAAATTAAAACTGAGACGGTCACTAGGCTAGAAATCACGATATAAACAACTATAGTTAAGCAAGTCCAAGCTAAAAAATGATAACCAAAGCTCCAGAAAAGTAAAATGACAAAAAGTAAAAGAAGTTAATAAAATCGACAATGTGTACTTGCCTAAAGTGAGCTCCCAGCCTAATCCTTCTAGTCCACCACCACGAAGGGGTTCAGAAACCACACTCCAGGTCTTTAGACCACGCTTCCAAGCTCGAGAGAGAAATGAAGAAGAGAGGAGAGAGAAAGAAAGAAATGAAATGAATCAAGTACTATTTATGGAGAAATATCTCAAAAATATCTCGAAAAGTGAAACAAATATCTGCCGGACAGTATACCGTTGGTATACTGTAGTATACTGTTGGTATACCTGCCAGGTAGTAAAGTTTTAATTTTGAAAATTTTTGAGCTTCCTCGAGATCCAATAAAATATAATAACTAGCACAAAAATACGTATCCTCATAAAATACGAATTCTGTAAGACGAGTCTCATAGTTCCCCCTACTGTTACTGCCCTGGTCTACATGCACTACCACCAACACCAACACCACTACACAGGCCTCCACCTCATCAAGACTCCCCCTCTCTTACAATTGCATTGACTACAACTTAACCCAATTGCCACTCAAACTGCTTCAAGGGTGGCAACTGCTACACCCGAGCTTGACTGTAATATATCAGATGCATACTTCAACTCAAGCTCGACTTCTCCCTCAAACATGTACATTGTAGTCCAAGACTGGACTGCACCAAGTGCGGTCCCTCAACCCAAACACCTTTAGACTTGATGTCCCTGTATACTGGCCTGCATCCAAACCCAAGTCTCTCCTACACTTGAGCTCCCCCACCTACTATGCTGCCAAGCAATGCACAGAGGTGCATACTGTTAGTGATACTCATCTGTTCAGAGACTATGTTTCAGTCTAGAACATCCCCTCCAGCACTTGAAGTCCCAAATACTCCTCCACCTTCTATAAACACACATCCTAACATCAACATACTCCCCATCCTCCAATACACCAACACATGTGATACTTACTTAAATGCTCATCAATACCCATACTTCATATATCCAATTATCTTTGGTATCAATGTTCTATAGTACACACCATACACAATAGCACCCTATCCCGATATCAACTCCAACACTATCAACACCCACACACTAAAACACCACAACACATCACACTAGCTCCTCAAAAATCTTTCAACTAAATAACACTAACCCCATATACTACACTATATGCAAAATATCAAACACTTGGTGGGTACTCAAGTGTCACCACCCAATACACTCAAATACTCATGATACACATGAGATACCCTCACAACCACCATGATACACTACCTAAATAATATGGAACATCATTTATATAATAAATATAATCTAAATGCTATTAGGAATAGTTATTCTAATGCAATATATAGAATTTGGAATGCTATAGCCCAAATACATTGAGATACCCAAATCTCATCCCCATATCATGATGTATCATGATACACACTCCCCGTATCCAATTGTGAACACGTAGACATATCCCCAATGCTACTCTAACATCAATAGACACCATAAACATAAAATAAAACACTTGGTGTTCCAAATTCGAAGTTTTTTCCAAATAGACACAAAATTCAGTGTAACTTTCACAATAGGCATCATATGAATTTAGTTATTCTTCCTATAGGTAGTCCTTAGTCATGGGAGGGTTCCTAAGGGTCTAATACATCAATTAGAATAGAAATTGATCGAAAAATAAAAATTGTATCTATTGGAAGATGGATTTCCAATGTATCACCACCAAATAGACACAAATAAAGGTTGGACAACAATCCCTAGCAAAATGCTTCCCTCCAAAGCTTTCTCTGGCAATGTCAAGCTTATTAGCCTTCTTTAGAATGAAATATGATGAAATTTGAGAATGGGTGGATTAGGGTTTGGTTCCAAATGATGAATTAATTAGGAAAGTAAATGGAGGTTATTCATGAATAAATATGCTTATATAGCCTCCTAATAGGGTTAGGATTAGGTTGAGAAATATTTAAATAGACTCAAAGGCCCCTATCATTCTCTCATGAATATGATCAACTAATCCTATAGAAGAAATATTCTATTCTTGAGTCGAAATAGGTTTAATAGATTTAATCTAGTCATGACTAACTAATGACTCAAGTCAAATAGTCTAAACTCAATAACTAACTCATTCTACTAAACTAATGAGTAAAATAATGACTAACTATTTAATTGAATCAATGGGTCAAGTCAAGTCTAGTTGGGTCATATTGGACTCACTAGCACTAAGTCAAACTAATGGGCTAACACACTAACCACTAACTATGTTAACAATAATATATATATATATATATATATATATATATATATATATATATATATATATATATATATATATATTTATTATTATTATTATTATTATTATTATTATTATTATTATTATTATTAACAATATCAATAATATGAAATGACAAAAATATTCCTCTCCGAAAAAGTGATGGTTACATTATGTGAGACACAATATATGGTATATGAATACCATGTTATAATATAGTACATGAGATGATATGATGTGAATTCTTGAGTTATGGTAGAAATTATGACATATGTATGTGTGTGTATTTATAATTAGTGAATTGGTCTATATTGTTTTATAGTTTATGTGAAAAGGAAAATAAATATGTATGTATACTTCTATAACAAATGTCTAAACTACTGTGTCTCATAAGAAAGTTTCTAATCTGTAGCTTCGTGTCAACATAACATATAGGTTATAGTTCATAAATATTCTATATGGAAAATGTCTAGATGGGTTAGCTTATACCATGCGAGATACTAAAAGAATATTTTGTTTCATAATAATATTTGGAATATTTCATATTTGTCCAGATTTTTAAGAAATATGATTTCTAGTATAATTCATTACCATTATTAGTTTAATTAAGCATTTATAGATACTCGAATATTATGGTAACCTTAGTATCGAATTCAAAGTCAAGTTATAGATTAAATGTCTTCTAGAGATATATAATGTGATATTTTCAATTTTGAATTTAGGATTCATGGATATCCATAGGATGGTTTGTTTATACCAAGTCTAATTTTTATAATTATTCCAAATGTAAGTTACATATATTCTATTCTAGCAATAGGAATTGTACTTGGAAAATATCGACACGATTTCTCGACAAGTATTTTTAACTTAGCATTTAAATATTGGGATTGAAAACTGTCACGCCCGAGTCCCAAAATACGTAGGACTAGGAATACGTAACACGCCCAGCCGAATGTATATGAACTCCAATATATGGAAATCATATACACACGTACGTTGTATATGAATATGCAATCCATCAGTGGTAATATACTGTCACAACAAGTCACATAGAATCTATATCTCATCCACAGCACAAGTAATCAATAGGAATAGACGCTGAATAATAACTTCTTATCAACGGTAGTAACAAGTCTGATAGTCGGGTGGAAACAAATCCACTACAAAATGACTATACTGAAAAGCAACAAAATCTCTAAATAGTGATAGTAGATCACTGGTACTCTGAGGGTAAAATCTCCTCGGCCAGGTACGTAGAGTCAGGTCCAGGTCCGTACTCATGTGGGTACTCCTGCTCGTCCATATCTGGAAAGGGACCAGGTCCTCAGAGGGACGTAACAAGATACATAATAACATGCCAACAGAGTACAGAAAAGTAAATATCCACTGGGTCGCCTATCCGTCTAAGTGAATGCAGTTTGAGGACACCATGGAGTATATGAGAAAGTGTAGGCTAGACATATGCTGACGTAATTCACAAATCGTGACAACTGGCTAGTATATGCCACATATGCCCCCCCCCAGAACAAGGGCGCACTGTAATATCAGGAATATGAAATCAGCATAGTGGAAACGGGTGTCCCATACGCCTACTAGTCGTCCTCCCCACCCAATGATCTAAGCATGTTGTATCCACAACATGAAATATACCTCTAGATAACTGCCAGGTCTACTAGCACACCAAGTTTCTATCAGCAGTCATCCCTAACGCACGGCTCTTACGTACGGGCGGCCAACCCAATACGTAGGTCGAGAGCTATATGAGACTCACAACTCGTGTAGCAACTGTGTCACATCCAATGAACCAGAAATGCTTCATAATACTGGGGTGGTCTCATAAACAAGGTCCAATGCAATTACATAATTAAAACATAAACATGCTTCATATGGAATGTAAATAATAGTACTGTGGCAAGGTATACTTGCCGAGTAAGAAGTCATATATAGTGCAAGCGTCCACAATGGTGTAAGTTTGAAGAAGTGAAAGTTTTTGGGTTTTGGGGTGTACCGCATGGTTATATATATAGAGAATAAGAGGCGGTGGAGAAACTTAGTATTTAAGAAACTACTGCTGCTGTTTCTTTCTTTTCATTGGTTTAGGTGTGCGGCTGAGGAGATTTTTAAGGAGTGGTGGAATGAGAAACTTACACGTGTAGATCAGGAAAGCAAAGTTGAGTTTTGCTTCTGTTGCTGGTATTTTCTCAAGGGTGTGGTTTTTACGCAGGGGTGAGTTGCTGCTGCTGAGGAGTTTTACGCGCAGATAAAAGAAGAATTTACGTGTGGACAAAATAAGTGGTGGAATGATACTGCTGTTGCTATGGTTTACGCGCAGAGAAATATATACGAAGAAATATACGCGGAGTACTGAGCGGTTTGCTGTTGTCTGTTTACGCGTAGTGAACCGCTATTTCTACTATTTTACGCGCGGGAGTGGGTTTAACGGGTTGCGGGTTTGATCCAATAGGAAATTCTATTTTCTATTTTTAGCTCATAATTACTAATAATAATTTACATAATTAATAATAATAATATAGAATACGATTTTCAGCATTAGGTGTTTTACATTCTACCCAACTTATAAAAATTTCGTCCTCGAAATTAAAACTAAGTCACCGTAGGAAGTCAAGAATGGTGTAAGATATAACTTAATCAAAGTAAATTTATACCATGGTCTGTAAATAGGTCTAGAAAACGTTCGCGCATGTCATCCTCGCGTTCCTAAGTAGATTCTCCTGGCGAACCATGCTTCCATGCTACGCGGAGCAAGGGAATAGACTGGTTTCTCAATACTTTCTCTCTACGATCAAGGATTCCCACGGGTTGCTCTTGATATGACAAGCTTGGCCCAATGGTGATTTCCGAATGATCGAGAACATGACTGTTGTCTGCCACATATCGCCTGAGCTGCGAAACATAAAATATGTCATGTACTCCCTCAAGTGAAGGTGGTAGCGCAAGTCGATATGCTACTTCTCCCGCTTTCTCTAGCACGTCAAATGGTCCAATATACCTTGGACTTAACTTGCCGCGCCCTCCGAATCGGATAGTGCCTCTGGTAGGTGATATCCTTAAGAAGACATGATCTCCTTCTTTGAACTCCAAGGGACGACGATGAAGGTCTGTCCACTGCTTCTGTCTGTCTTGCGCTGCTTGTAAGTGTCTTTGTATCTTCTTAACTGTCTCAACGGTGTTGACCACTAACTCTGGTCCCAAAATTTGACGTTCTTCCACGTCACTCCAACATACAGGAGATCTACACTTTCTTCCATACAATGCTTCAAACGGAGCTATCTGGATGCTTGCCTGATAGCTATTGTTGTAAGAAAATTCTACAAGATGTAGATGATCCTCCCAGGATCCTCCAAAGTCTAACATACAGGCCCTCAACATATCTTCCAATGTCTGAATAGTACGTTCTGACTGCCCATCTGTTTGCGGGTGATAAGACGTACTGAATTTCAGATGAGTTCCAAGACTTTCTTGCATGCTCCTCCAAAAATGTGACGTAAAGCACGAATCCCTGTCTGATACAATGCTGACTGGTACGTCGTGCAATCTCACGATCTGCCTCATGTATAAGTCAGCCAAAGCTTCTGTAGATTGGCCAACTCTAAAAGGAAAGAAATGGGCTGTCTTGGTAAGTCGGTCCACTATTACCTATACTGCATCTCTTCCACTTGGACTCTTGGGAAAACCTGTGACGAAGTCCATAGTGATGTGTTCCCACTTCCACTCTGGAATCGGGAGTGGTTGCAATAATGCTGCTGTCCTCTGGTGCTCCGCCTTTACTTGTTGACATACCAGACATTTAGCTACAAAGCGAGCTCTCTCTCTTTTTATTCCATGCCACCAAAAGTGTTGTCGCAAATCACTATACATTTTGGTGCCTCCAGGATGAATATAATATATCGAACTATGAGCTTCTGTCATTAGCTCCTGTCGAATCTCTCCATTAGGAACATATAGACGATTACCACATCGTAGTGTCCCGTCATCATGGATGTGCAATCCTGTTTGTTCTCCGGCCTCTGTCCTTTCCTTTAATCTTCTGAATCTGGCGTCTGTAGGCAAAGTCGCCTTGATTCTTTCTACTAGTGATGATTGTACTTGTAAGTTGGCTAATGTCCCGTCTGCTCAGGGAAATATTACTTCAATGCCAAGACTTTGTAAATCTTTCAATAATTCCTTCTGTGTTGTCAAGAAGTAAACTGTTGGCTTCCGGCTTAATGCGTCTGCTACAACGTTAGCCTTGCCTGGATGATAATGTAGCTCTATCTCAAAATCTTTCATCAACTCGAGCCAGCGACGTTGCCTCACATTTAACTCATTTTGTGTGAAGACATACTTGAGGCTTTTGTGGTCTGTATAAATTTCCACTCGTTCCCCATATAAGTAATGTCTCCATAGTTTCAAAATAAATACAACTGTTGCAAGTTCCAAGTCATGAGTTGGATAATTCTTCTCATGTACTCGTAATTGTCTAGATGCGTATGTAATTACCTTGCCATGCTGCATCAATACACATCCCAAGCCTTTCCCTGATGCGTCACTGTAGATCACATAGCCTCCTGATTCTGATGGAATAGTCAATATTGATGCTGTAGTCAGTCGCTTCTTTAACTCCTCGAAAGTGGCTTGACATTCGTCAGTCCATATAAACTCTTGATCTTTACAAGTCAACCGAGTCATAGGTGTTGCTATCCTTGAGAAGTTTTCCACGAACCGTCGGTAATATCCCGCAAGTCCAAGAAAACTTCTCACTTCCGCTGCTGTTTTAGGAATAGGCCACATCTCCACTGCCGAGATCTTTTCTGGATCAACAGAAATACCATCTCCTGTAACGACATGTCCAAGAAATAATACTTTGTCCAAGAAGAACTCACATTTACTGAGTTTTGCATATAGCTGCTCTCTTCTCAGGGTCTCTAGGACAATTCGCAGGTGCTTCTTGTGTTCCTCGTGGCTTTTTGAATAGATAAGTATATCATCTATGAAGACAACCACGAACTGGTCTAAATACTGATGGAAGACTCGATTCATTAAGTCCATAAAGATAGCTGGAGCATTGGTTAATCCAAATGGCATGACCAGAAACTCGTAGTGCCCATATCTTATCCGAAATGCGATCTTCTGGATGTCCTCCTTCCGTACCTTAACCTGGTGATATCCCGATCTTAAATCTATCTTTGAGAACATCTTGGCTCCACTAAGTTGATCAAATAAGTCATCAATGCGTGGTAGTGGATATTTATTCTTTCCAGTCACTGCATTTAATGCTCTATAGTCAATACACATACGTACTGACCCATCTTTCTTTGGTACAAACAACACTGGTGCTCCCCAGGGTGATGCACTTGGTCGGATGAAACATTTTTCTTCTAGTTCCTTCAATTGTGTCTTCATTTCATCCATCTTTTTTTTCGCCAATCTATAAACATGTGATGCTATGGGTGCTGCTCCTGGTGTTAATTCAATCGAAAACTCTACGTCTCTATCTGGGGGTAGTCCTGGTAATTCTTCTGGAAAGACGTCTTAAAATTCTGAAATAATGGGATGATAGACAACATCGTCCATTACGAGTTGCATACCATCAAGGATTTCTGTGGATTCTCGTGCAAGCTCAAATTCAGGCTGGCCTGGTACCTTGAAAAGAATGCTTCCTCCAAAGCAATCGAAGAAAGCGTGTTACTTGCTTAGCCAGCCCATTCCAAGCACAATATCAAAAGTTGGCATAGGAAGAACTAAGAGTCGGGCATTCATCTCTTTTCCACGTATCACTATAGGACACGTTCTACAAATTCTACTATTAGGTACAACTCCTCCCCCGGTAAGAATTTTAATATAACTAGGTAAAGGTGTAGAGGTAATGTTGTGTTTGGCAATAAAACTAGATGATATGAATGAGTCGGTGGCTCCCGTATCAAATAATGTCATAGCAGGAAAAGTAAAAGCAAGAGTGATACCTGCTACGACATCAATCTCCTGATCCATGTCATCTATTTCTATTGCAAAAGCTTGTCCATTCTTCTGTGGTTGTCCATTACTAGCCCTCAGGTTCTGATCCTCCTGGGTAGGTAGTGGTGGTCCTCGCTGAAATCCTGCTGCTGCTGGAGGTCGAGGTGCTCCTGGTCTAACCATTTGTTGAGCTGGCCTTGGTGCTGGAAGTGCTAGCTTCTGTGCTGGCGGTGGAAGTGTCGCTGCTTGTTGCATAGGGCAGTCCTTTAATATATGATGTCCAGAACCACATCTCATACATTGTCCTAGGCAAGTTCGACAGTCCCTCATAATATGTCCGTGTTTCCCACAATGATGGCAGAGAGGCTTCTCTGGGATCTGGTATGGTCCCGCTCTATGCTGGGACTGCTATTGCTGATTTAAAGGACGCCTGATAGGTCCCCCTTATTGTGTCCTGGCTGGTCCTTGATGCGTCCTTTGCTGCCCTCCTTTTTCTCTGCTGATAGTTTCTTGTAATCTTGCTTCTGTCAGTAACTCGGCATAAGAGATTCGAGACTGTGAGCTAGTGTAATGTTGGAGCTCCTGAGTTAGTCCATGATGGAATCTCTTAGCTTTGGCCAAGTCATCGGGTATTAAAGCAGCGTCATATTTACTAAGGCGGCTAAACTCAGCATCATACTCATCCACTGTTTTGTTCCCTTGCTCCAGGTGGAGAAATTGATCATACAATGCATCTCTGACAGTGTCCGGGAAGTACTTCCTTTGAAAGTACTCCGAGAACTGCTCCCAAGTCTGGTAGGTACCCAACTGGCGCTCCACGGACTCCCACCAGTGATGAGCATTACCATCTAGAAGCGTCCTTACACCTGTCATCCACAGATCTGTAGGTAGCTGCGATGCCTCTAATAACTTCTGAGTATGAGTGATCCAGTTGGTAGTTTCCTCTGGGCTCTTAATGCCTTTGTATGGCCTTGGACCCATTTGGATAAAGTCCTTTACTGATCCAACTCTAGCTCGATGTTCTGGAGCTGGTGCTTGAGTTGGTACAGTAGTCCTTACAGCCATCCTTTCAAGTGCTGCTAGGAACTCTTGTCTCTGTTTTGCGGCTTGCTGTCTCTGTTCTGCAGCTATTGTGGCGGCCTGTTGTTGTTGTTTCTTCATTATCATCTGGAAGAATTGGAACAATTGTGCCTGGCCATCCTACGGTGTTGATGATACTGGAAAGTTTCCATTAGGTGGAATGGAAAAGTCAGATGGAACTTGATTATGAATCTGTCCATCTGGTCCTGAAAGTCTAGGATTTGGTGAAGTCCCTCCTTGAGTCTGACCATTGACTCCAGAAGTTGTCTCTCCATCGGTGACAGTACCTCCCTTCTGCATATCCATCTTTCTGTAGGTGATATGCACAACGTTCAGAAGGAGTACAGGAAGGATGCAAGCATTTAGATAGAATGTAGGGGCATAAAATATGCTGGTGGTCTGTATATTTCACAGTCAAAAACTTGCAACATTCATGAAGTCTCTCATGCGTAAAATAGGGCTTCAAGGTGGTTGGCGTAAAACATGGTCTCAGAAAGATCCACGTAAGCAGAGAAGTGTAAGGTAAGTATTTAGAGTTGTCTGCGTAAAACAGAGACTCAAAGAAGTCAACAAGATAGAGTTTCAAAACTGTTCACGTAAAATAGGGCTTCAGAACTGTCTGGGAAAAATCTGCGTAAAAGTTTCCGTACGTAAAGTCTGATGCATAAATACGTTGTAGCGTAAAGTAAGTTTCGAGGAACTTTTTATTTTTTCTCGGACGGATTTGTCAGTCAAACCAGTGATCCTGACATCTGACAAAAAGTACCGCACGATGATCGAGAGAACAGCTGTGATGATGATTTGCACAGAGACCCAGGTTGTCGTTTAACGACATATCTAATACGAGTCGTTCTACGCATCTAATAAGGAAGAAAAGTTGGGGCTTTGCATACGCTATCTATAGGAATGAGTTTTTACGCTCTAGATAAAACAAAATCAAATGCTAAGTCAAAAGTTATTTCTGCACAGGGCTCGAGGTATATCTCTGCATTTAATGCACGAGATTTGGTTCTGACTGGTTTCAACTGGGAAAACTAAAACTAGGACAGTGGTAATATGCTCTCTTTACCATCCTTATATTTACGCCTAATCAGATTATTTACGCTGGGTATTTACCTATGTGGCTTACTTGTTGTCTTATACGCTGGATTTTAGGAACACTATTGGAACGTGTTTTAATAGTTGTTAATAACTGCAGCGTAAAGTAGGCATCACTACAGCGTAAAATAGGTAATCTCTTGCAGCTTATAAAATTTACGCTCAAGAGAGTAAGAATTTGTGGCGTAAAATTTTTTTTTAAGAAAGAATGAGGTTTTAGTCAAGTGTAGATGAGATCCTTATTCTCTATTCCTAGACTAACTATTTAATTGAATCAATGGGTCAAGTCAAGTCTAGTTGGGTCATATTGGACTCACTAGCACTAAGTCAAACTAATGGGCTAACACACTAACCACTAACTATATTAACAATATAATAATAATAATAATATATATATATTTATTATTATTATTATTATTATTATTATTATTATTATTATTATTATTATTATTATTATTATTAACAATATCAATAATATGAAATAACAAAAATATTCTTCTCCGAAAAAGTGATGGTTACATTATGTGAGACACAATATATGGTATATGAATACCATGTTATAATATAGTACATGAGATGATATGATGTGAATTCTTGAGTTATGGTAGAAATTATGACATATGTATGTGTGTGTATTTATAATTAGTGAATTGGTCTATATTGTTTTCTAGTTTATGTGAAAAGAAAAATAAATATGTATGTATACTTCTATAACAAATGTCTAAACTACTGTGTCTCTAATCTGTAGCTTCGTGTCAACATAACATATAGGTTATAGTTCATAAATATTCTATATGGAAAATGTCTAGATGGGTTAGCTTATACCATGCGAGATACTAAAAGAATATTTTGTTTCATAATAATATTTGGAATATTTCATATTTGTCCAGATTTTTTAAGAAATATGATTTCTAGTATAATTCATTACCATTATTAGTTTAATTAAGCATTTATAGATACTCGAATATTATGGTAACCTTAGTATCGAATTCAAAGTCAAGTTATAGATTAAATGTCTTCTAGAGATATATAATGTGATATTTTCAATTTTGAATTTAGGATTCATGGATATCCATAGGATGGTTTGTTTATACCAAGTCTAATTTTTATAATTATTCCAAATGTAAGTTACATATATTCTATTCTAGCAATAGGAATTGTACTTAGAAAATATCGACACGATTTTTCGACAAGTATTTTTAACTTAGCATTTAAATATTGGGATTGAAAACTGTCATGCCCCAGTCCCAAAATACGTAGGACTAGGAATACGTAACACGCCCAGCCGAATGTATATAAACTCCAATATGGAAATCATATACACACGTACGCTGTATATGAATATGTAATCCATCAGTGGTAATATACTGTCACAATAAGTCACATAGAATCTATATCTCATCCACAGCACAAGTAATCAATAGGAATAGACGCTGAATAATAACTTCTTACCAACGGTAGTAACAAGTCTGATAGTCGGGTGGAAACAAATCCACTACAAAATGACTATACTGAAAAGCAACAAAATCTCTAAATAGTGATAGTAGATCACTGGTACTCTGAGGGTAAAATCTCCTCGGCCAGGTACGTAGAGTCAGGTCCAGGTCCGTACTCATGTGGGTACTCCTGCTCGTCCATATCTGGAAAGGGACCAGGTCCTCAGAGGGACGTAACAAGATACATAATAACATGCCAACAGAGTACAAAAAAGTAAATATCCACTGGGTCGCCTATCCGTCTAAGTGAATATAGTTTGAGGACACCATGGAGTATATGGAAAAGTGTAGGCTAGACATATGCTGACGTAATTCATAAATCGTGACAACTGGCTAGTATATGCCACATATGCCCCCCAGAACAAGGGCGCACTGTAATGTCAGGAATATGAAATCAGCATAGTGGAAACGGGTGTCCCATACGCCTACTAGTCGTCCTCCCCATCCAATGATCTAAGCATGTTGTATCCACAACATGAAATATACCTCTAGATAACTGCCAGGTCTACTAGCATACCAAGTTTCTATCAGCAGTCATCCCTAACGCACGGCTCTTACGTACGGGCGGCCAACCCAATACGTAGGTCGAGAGCTATATGAGACTCACAACTCGTGTAGCAACTGTGTCACCGCCAATAAACCAGAAATGCTTCATAATACTGGGGTGGTCTCATAAACAAGGTCCAATGCAATTACATAATTAAAACATAAATATGCTTCATATGGAATGTAAATAATAGTACTGTGGCAAGGTATACTTGCCGAGTAAGAAGTCATGTATAGTGCAAGCGTCCACAATGGTGTAAGTTTGAAGAAGTGAAAGTTTTTGGGTTTTGGGGTGTACCGCATGGTTATATATATAGAGAATAAGAGGCGGTGGAGAAACTTAGTGTTTAAGAAACTACTGCTGCTGTTTCTTTCTTTTCATTGGTTTAGGTGTGCGGCTGAGGAGATTTTTAAGGAGTGGTGGAATGAGAAACTTACACGTGTAGATCAGGAAAGCAAAGTTGAGTTTTGCTTCTGTTGCTGGTATTTTCTCAAGGGTATGGTTTTTACGCAGGGGTGAGTTGCTGCTGCTGAGGAGTTTTACGCGCAGAGAAAAGAAGAATTTACGTGTGGACAAAATAAGTGGTGGAATGATACTGCTGTTGCTATGGTTTACGCGCAGAGAAATATATACGAAGAAATATACGCGGAGTACTGAGCGGTTTGCTGTTGTCTGTTTACGCGTAGTGAACCGCTGTTTCTACTATTTTACGCGCGGGAGTGGGTTTAACGGGTTGTGGGTTTGATCCAATAGGAAATTCTATTTTCTATTTTTAGCTCATAATTACTAATAATGATTTACATAATTAATAATAATAATATAGAATACGATTTTCAGCATTAGGTGTTTTACAAAAACTTAGATATCTTCAATAAACAATACCTTACAAATAATTGATAATTTGATAATTGTGTATATTTTTAGAATCTTGGATTTGATTATTATGATTTTTCTTACAAATTGTGGTTATTAGATTTGAATAACATAAATAAAAGAGCAATTGTAAAATAATAATTTTGGACTTGAATGATGTGAATGAAGGCAACTACAAAAATAAAATAATTAGCATGCTTGCTAAGGTAAGAAAGTTACTACTTGAATTTATGTGTGCATATATTACTTGTGTGTGTTCTGGTATTGAGTTATTCCATCGAAGGGGTCGACGTATCCATGGAATACTACGGATGGTTGCTCCGGGTCTGATATATAAATTGTCAAAATTTTGGAGCTCGAAATACAAAGGAGACTCTGCCGAAAGTTTTAAGAATTTTGGAAGTTGACCAAATTTTCGATATCCAAAAAATTATCGTTTATACTAAATCCTGAATTCTAGGTAACTATATATATATTTGATTAGCGATGGACTTTTGAAAATCCTTAAATCAATATATTTAGTGGTCAAGTAGTAAAAGTCTAGGGCACGTAGGCCACAAATACAAAGTCACGCAAGCGAAACCCAAATCATATTTCTAGTATTTTCTGCTCCGTGCTAGTTGGAAAAATTATTACCTGAATTTGTATTCTCATATCTTTGAGATTCAAGATGAGATACATATTTGAATTTAAAAGTTTGATATATACTTGTATCCTGAAAAATTGAGCCAAGATACATATATTCTGGAATTTGAAACAAGATATGTCACGACCCACACCCGGAATAAGGGCACGAGTAGTGAGCAACGTGCAGCCTACACCGCAGCATCGGCGGTAGAACGTTGTCTGGGTCAACTCTACTATCTAAACATCTCATACAATATATACATGGTACCTTTCAATCATCTCAACTCCAAACGGAGGAACAATATGGTATCTGATAAATGTAAACTATACTCAATATAATGCCAACTAAGGAAGATAAAATACGAGATGGAATAACGAAGGAAAAGAGTCACAATACATCCACAAGTCCGAAATAATATATATATATATATATATATATATATATATATATATATATATATATATATATATATATATATATATATATATATATATGCCAATAACCTCAATAAAGTCTAATACAAGTCCAAATAATAAGTCTACGCCTTCTCAGTCTCTGGTACTAGGTCTTCATGCTCTAAAGGAGTATCCTCTAATGGTACGTCGTCATGTGGCCCGCAGTAGGTGGGACACTGGTCCACAAGCCAATCATCTAAAAAATATATCCAGTCAGGATTGGAGCAAAGTACATACCTTTGAAAGCAGTTTCAAATACATAATCGAGCATATATAACAGATAATAGGAAAGAATACAAGATAACTAAACATCAGAATGTAATAAACTAGAGTAAACATGTAATGTACTGGAATGAAGAACATACAATTTGAATAACTGCAATACAAGAAAATAGATAAAACTAGCTAATGTGCCATAGAGTACAAGTTTATTATGTGATCGGTTTGGGTTGAACATGAGTACAATATGGTAACTCGATTACACGTGTGATATGTAATCGACATGTACACAAATACACTTGGGCTTGATCACATAACCAACTGCTACTCCCCTATTCCCAACCAATACTTATGGATCCAATCATGACACGTTACGAACAGGAATATGGGCACACTGAACACGAGCAGTGTGTGAACACAGAGTACACTAAAAATTAATATCTGACACACACGATGAAATACATGTGAAGGAGTACTCGCTGAACACGGTAAGGGATAACATCTCCTGACAGGATCCATATAGTACCAGTCCGTGTAACCACTATGTCAGAATCAAGTATACAGTTCTAGAACATGCAATATATACACTATGATAAAATAAAAACTAACAGAGAGATGTACTCGCATCTGATCCTGAGCAAATGTGTCTCTCGATGCCCAAGCTGGTGTCACGCAATCCTATTTAGGAAACATTAGGTCAAATTGTGTAATGAAGTGAATAAATGCTAAAATGATCTAAACATGCCTTTCTAAGTCTATTTCTAGCTCACTAGGTTCATACTAGGTCATGCTAGTTAATAGGTATTCCTTTAGTTAACAACTTAACATTAACTATACATATACATATACTAATAATTAATATTATCTAACTGTTATATTTACTGATAACTACTAGTATCATAGCTAAACTAACTATTAACAACTGATACTAACATAATTATTAATCTGGACTGGTACTATACTAACTGAGTTCTAAACTAACTAAACTAGCTGCTACTGATCTTAACACTAACTCACTAGTATATACTAATGAGGTCTGATCAGATCATCACTAACTGATACTTATCTTAGTACACAACTTGTCACACATTAGTGTGTATGACTGATACCCTAACATAACATACTAACCATTAGCTAACACTTAAACCACTAGCACTAACACATATTGCTTATACCTATCTGATACACCCATCAGTTTCTCACTGTATACAAAATTTCAGATATGATCAGCACTATCTCACCCTCTGTATCCGACTACAAACCATCTGGTGCACACACAATCATACCTCACCTGGGAACAACACACCGAGTCTTCCCCTTGCTGCTGAACACTCCCCATGCCAGGATACCCGACCCCCAAACTTATCTCGCTGTGTTCTACTGTAAATACCTACTGTGCATCTACCTTAGCATACCCATAATCACGTCTGATACATTCCATTGATGACTGATATATACATTAGTCAATGATTTATACATAGCTAACACAGAGGTAATCGAGTCCTCGTATCCTTGAATCTGGTACACTTGTATCAGATACCTCTCCCCCAAACTGCTGATGCACCCACTGCTGCTACTGCCTTCTAATGTTGCTGCTGCAACTCTTTCCTTCATTCTGTTGCTGCTACTGTTCTTCATATGCTGCTGTTATTACTAGCTGTATCTATTTCCTTGATACTCATCTTTACACTTGATTACTCACACAACCACATCATAATTGCACCGATACTTCACCTGACACTCCTCAACTTATTGACCACACTGAACACACATACTCCTCGTTACACCTAACACAAGTGCACTCCACCCCTCACCAAGGCATGTGCACTACTTTATCTCCTTCTGTGCATAGGTACCGTACTTGTACTAGCACCTGCTACTCCAAAGGCCCTGCACTCAGGTAGTACCCGAGCCCCACAT
Source organism: Iris macrosiphon (assembly GCA_036927795.1). NCBI lineage: Eukaryota > Viridiplantae > Streptophyta > Magnoliopsida > Asparagales > Iridaceae > Iris > Iris macrosiphon. The sequence goes on from JAYESA010000016.1 coordinate 21,026,594, forward strand.
ATGCAGTGTAGTGCCTCAAATCCCGATCCGACCGGGATGTGCACTACGTAATTGGGCTTGTGGCTAGTCCGTTTGAGTCATAACTTAGAACTTCGGCATCTTCTTGCCACGGACGAAATGCGATGATCCTTTCCAACTCATGGAAAGGCCTCTATTGAAACGAGTCCAATAGTTTTCGTGTTTGGTTGCTTGGTTTTCTTGATTGCCGCTTTGGGATTTGATTTGGTGTTGCTTTCGATTTGCTTGGTTTTCGCTGCTGGTTTTATCGTTTGGAGCTTTGATTCTTGGGGAGTTCGGCAAGGAAGGATAGGCAAGATTCTAATTGGTGCTCGTGCTGTGCAGGTCCGCGTAACTGACGTTTGATCGTCGCTAGGCGGGAATCTTTGTTTCAGCTACCTTTTCCTTAACCAGTGAGTGGTTCGGACCCTTCTTTCCTACTTCTTCACGCCAACATCTTTAATGTTTCAAGCGTTCACTCGATGATGCCCGGTTGGACGCCTAGGAAATCCTTGCCACAATGCATGCCAGCCACTAAGAAAGGAACATAGGATTTTTGTAGACTAATATTTCTATATGCTTGCACACCTTATAACTGAGTTTGTTTATAATGGGGATTGGTTGTTGGTGGTGGCCTAGTGCCTCGGACGGAGTTTGGACCTATGGGATATCAAAATCGGAACACCGCATTGAGAAAATATGAACTGTTGCATGAGATATATATTGCTGCTTAACTTCTTTAGTTTCAATCGATGCATTGTATGATATATGAATTGTTCATGCATTTGCATGGTCTGGGACAACTTGTGCACAAGGTTTATCATTTCCTCGAAACGGCTTTCCGGGGCACTGGAACCGTATCGATCCGGAGGGAAATATTTGATTCGTGCTCGTCACGATGCATTGCGGGACCTCCAGCAGGGCTTGCTACCCGGGCTGATAGGGCGCGCCGCTAATGCTTGAATATGTCCCTAAGGTGTCGATCACACCAATGACCGTATAGACTAGAACACATGCTAATCTATTGTCTTGTGCAGATGGTAAGTATACTTGTGTTTCGTTGCAGGGAAGGCGTGCATCGGTTGAGTAAGCAATCGATGCACTGGTTGGATTCGCTATTATTTTCATTCCTATCAAAACATGCAACTGATATGAATTGAATTCACTTGCCTCTTTATAGAAGTCATCTTAATGCATGCTCGCCCCTAATAAGCTAGTGTCGATTTAGTCGAGTGGGTTCATCCCGCTCACCAGTACAAGTTGAGTACTGACCCACGTTGTGGGCAACTATTTCAGGCACTCAGACGGTGCAACGCTAGTGGATAGACGAGAGGCGTTAGGAGCACCTCTATTTTGAAGTATAGTTGGAGTCAGATCATTTTGGAGGCTTGGACTTTCAACCTATACAAGGGCGTAATGTATGAACGACGTGGACTATCTGATGGAGCGCGCCCTGCCTTTTGAGTTTATCTTTTGTAATGCAAATCAAGTAGCCGAGAGGCGCATCAATGTAAACTCTATGTAAATTACTCTGAATTATCAATGAAAAAGCATGTTTCTTCCTGCACTGTGTTCAAATCTCTGTGAATGTGTTTTATAAATTGTGTTTCAAAATGGGTTCCTATAACTGCAAGTTCTTGCCTTGTACGAGCGCAACTCCAGGCTCGTACGGCATCACGCCCCAAGCGAGGACGAATCGGTTCCGTAAAGGATCAAGCGAGGACGACCGACCCTTTCGGGATCGGGGCGTGACATATTGGTATCAGAGCCGAGGCTTTACTTCCTCGGGATTTCAAAAGATTATAAAGGAGTTTGATGCGCCTCTCAATTGAGTTGCGTTCGGCGTCCGCTGCATGGGAAGAGTCGCTTATACAATAAGCCCATAGATATAAAATCTATCGTTTTTGGAGTGTTAACAAGCTACTCTCTTTTGTAGCCATGGCTAAGAAGAACACTGCAACTGCCAGCAGTGCTCAACCCATTCAGAGCGATCCAGCAAGCTCTGGAGAATCCGGAGGAGCGGGTTCAACCGGAATGGCGGAACGGCTTATGCACCTCATGGAGGCGCAGCAGCAACAAGCTGTTACCCAACAAGCTAACATACAAGCGCAGTTTGCTAATCAACAGAAGCAAATGGATACAATGATGCAACTGATTGCATCCCTGGTACCGAGCAACGGGACATCCGCAGCAACGCCTGTCACGCCTCCAGCCGTGGCGGTAGAAGATGAGTCAGAAGAGACTCAGCCTACAGCAAGGAACTCCTGCCGAGCAGCTGAGTTTACAAAAATGCACCCCCCTACGTTCAACGGACGAGCGGAGCCGGACGTGGTTTTGGGGTGGATTGCTAAGCTGGAAGGACTTTTCAACCTGGTTGGCATCCGGGGATCCAAGCGAGTTGCCTGTGCATCGGTTCAGCTGGAACTGCGTGCGCATGATTGGTGGGAGGCAACGAAGCAAGGAATTTACGATGCCAATCCCAACTGCAAGATTACTTGGGAAATGTTCAAATCTGCATTCATTGAACAGTATATTCCCCGAGCAGTCCGGCAGCAAAAGGAAGACGACTTCAGCAACCTGGTCCAAGGAAGTCTGTCTGTGGATGATTATGATTCAGTATTCGCTAAGCTAGCAAAGTTTGCTGGGCAATTCTTGCCTAATCAGCAGGCGTGGTGCTATAGATTTCAGAAAGGTTTGAATGACGATTTACGTAGGGACGTCATCAACCAAAGATGCCAAACATATAGGGAATGTTATGAAGCGGCTCTGAACAGCGAACGGATCTTCGGGCGCCCTCTCCCAAAGACCGAGGTGCAAACCCCCCGTGCCAATAACAATAAGCGTCCTCATGAAACGGGAGGGTCTGGAGCACACAAGCGCTCGCACACGTCTGATAATAGGGGCCAATCCCAATCACTGAACTGCAGCCGGTGCGGCAAATCAGGGCATAAAGTGAATGATTGTCGGGTTCAAGGATGTTTCAAATGTGGTCGCCTGGGTCACAAACAGTTTAACTGCAGAGAGGGCAAGCCGAATCAGAATAATGGAAATCAAAACAAAGGGCCTCCAGCAAGTGATGCAAATGCTGTGCCAGTAAATCCACAACGCCAGGGTGCTCAGGGCCGAGTCTATGCATTGACTCGGGATGAGGCATCTGTATCCGACACTGTTGTAACAGGTACTCTACTATACCGAGAATTACCCGCTAGAGTCTTATTCGATTCAGGTGCTACGCATAGTTTCATATCTGCTGATTTTACTGTTGAGCATAAATTAGCTTCTACTGCTTTAAATATGAACCTTTGCGTAAGTACCCCTTCGGGAGTCGATATGCCCGCCCATGCGATCTGTAGGGATGGTTACATTTGCATCGGAGGTAGGAAGCTTTCCTTAGATGTCATTGTACTAGACATCAAGGATTATGATATTATTCTCGGTATGGACTGGTTGGGTGCTTGCCATGCAACAATCGAGTGCGCGGAGAAGCGAGTCGTATTTCGTCTACCCGGCGAGGCAGACTTCTACTATTCGTGCAGCGCTGCACCGAAGACGGCAATGGTGATATCAGCAATTTCGGCTAGGCGTATGTTGCATTCGGGCTGTGAAGGGTACTTAGCTTCTGTTCGAGACACCCGGCGGGAATGTGCAGATGCAGCTCAGGCTGAAGTCATTGCAGATTTTCTCGACGTGTTCCCAGACGAGCTGCCTGGAATGCCTCCTGATCGTGAGATCGAATTCAGCATCGACACTTTTCCGGATTCGCGACCGATATCAAAGGCACCTTATCGCATGGCCCCAGCAGAGCTTAAGGAACTTAAAGTTCAGTTGCAAGACCTGTTGGACCGAGGATACATTCGTCCAAGCGTTTCTCCTTGGGGCGCTCCGGTGCTGTTCGTGAAAAAGAAAGATGGATCCATGCGGCTGTGCATTGACTACCGAGAACTGAATAAAGCGACCGTGCGGAATCAGTACCCTTTGCCAAGAATAGATGACTTGTTTGATCAGTTGCAAGGTGCAAGAGTTTTCTCTAAAGTTGATCTCAGGTCAGGGTATCACCAGTTGAAAATCAAATCAGAGGATATTCAAAAATCTGCTTTCAGAACCCGTTACGGACACTATGAGTTCCTCGTGATGTCGTTCGGTTTGACGAACGCCCCTGCAGCTTTCATGGATCTGATGAACCGCGTATTTCGGCCGTTTGTGGACAAGTTTGTAGTCGTGTTCATAGACGACATACTAATCTATTCCAAGAACGAGGCGGAGCACAAAGAACACCTGAAGATCGTGTTGCAGACATTACGAGACCATCAGTTGTTCGCAAAGCTCAGCAAGTGTGAGTTCTGGTTGAACAGCGTGGCGTTCCTTGGTCATGTCATCTCGGCCGAAGGCGTCGCCGTAGACCCGAAGAAAATAGAAGCGGTGGTGGACTGGAAGCAACCTACGTCAGCCAGCGAAGTTCGAAGCTTTCTGGGCCTTGCGGGATACTACCGTAGGTTCGTGAAGGACTTCTCTAAACTGGCCTCGCCTATGACTCGCCTTACTCAGAAAGGGATTGCATACGAATGGGGTGATGACTGCGAAGCCAGCTTTCGGGAACTTAAGCGGCGTCTTGTTTCAGCTCCGATCCTTGCACTTCCAGATGGGGTAGAAGAGTTTCAGATATACAGCGACGCTTCAGGACTCGGCTTAGGGTGTGTGCTCATGCAGAGGGACAAGGTAATATCGTACGCCTCCAGGCAACTGAAGCCGCACGAGAAGAACTACCCGACGCATGACTTGGAATTGGCGGCGATTGTATTTGCTTTGAAGTTGTGGAGGCATTATCTTTATGGTGTTGCTTGCAAAATCTTCACAGATCACAAGAGCCTCAAGTATCTTTTTACCCAGCGGGAATTGAACCTCCGGCAGCGACGTTGGCTAGAACTTATTAAGGACTATGACCTAACGATCGCGTATACTCCGGGCAAGGGAAACGTCGTTGCTGATGCTCTGAGTCGGAAGCACGTGGGCTCGTTATCTATAGACAACCGTTTACTTCGAGATCTTGAGGCGATGGGCATCGAGTTTCGAGTTCGGCATCCAGGAGTGCAGCTGGCACCACTCCATCTTGAACTGGGTTTACGTGGTAGAATCAAATCAGCTCAGGAGGGCGATCAGTTCTTAGCAAAGGTGCGCGGATTGATCTCGACGGGGAAGACGTCTGACTTTGTGGCAGGCGAAGATGGGGCCTTACAGATGAAAGGGAGGCTATGTGTTCCTAACGACCCAGAACTCCGAAGGGAAATTATGGCGGAAGCACACTACGCGAAGTATTCTTTACATCCGGGGAGCACGAAGATGTACAAGGACTTGCGCGGGACTTTCTGGTGGCACGGTATGAAGCGGGATGTGGCGACCTTTGTGTCACAGTGCATGGCCTGTCAACAGGTGAAAGCTGAGCATCAGAGGCCCGGCGGGGAACTGCAGAACCTCGCTATTCCCGAGTGGAAATGGGACAACGTCACTATGGATTTTATTGTGGGATTTCCGAAGACGCCACGAGGGCACGATGCAATTTGGGTCATAGTTGATCGTTTGACCAAATCAGCCCACTTTCTTCCCATAAAAGTTACTTGGAGCGTCGATCGGTTAGCACAAATTTACATAGATGAGATCGTCCGATTACACGGAGTACCTGCCTCAATCGTCTCTGACCGTGACGGACGCTTCTTATCTCGTTTCTGGACTAGTCTACAAGCTGCTTTGGGAACCAAGCTACAGTTCAGTACCGCATACCACCCGCAGACTGATGGACAGACAGAGAGGACAAATCAGATACTCGAAGATATGTTACGGCTGTGTGCTATTGATTTAAAGACTAGTTGGGACACGCATCTTCCTTTGGCAGAATTTGCGTATAACAACAGCTACCAATCAAGCATCCAGATGGCACCGTATGAAGCACTATATGGGCGAAGGTGTCGATCTCCAATCTGTTGGGACGAAGTCGGCGAGCGGCAGGTACTCGGGCCAGAGCTGGTAGAGCAGGCAGTTGAGAAAGTTCGCTTGATTCGGGAAAGACTCCGCACAGCACAGAGCCGACAGAAAAGTTATGCTGATGCACATAGAAGACCCTTGGAATTCTTGGTCGGGGATCATGTCTTCTTGAAAGTGACGCCGATGCGAGGTGTGATGCGTTTCGGCGTGAAGGGCAAACTGAGTCCCCGGTTTGTCGGCCCCTTTGAGATACTAGAACGAGTTGCAGCTGTGGCATACAGAATAGCACTACCTCCCGCCTTGGCAGAAGTGCATGACGTATTCCATGTTTCCCAACTACGGAAGTATGTGCATGACCCAAGTCATGTGGTTAGTTTTGTACAGTTGGAACTGCGCGCGGACTTGTCATACTCAGAAGAACCGGTGCAGATCCTGGATCGTAAGGAAAAAGTACTTCGCAACCGTACGATGTCCTTGGTTCGCGTGCTGTGGCGGAACCATTCAGCTGGGGAATCAACCTGGGAAATAGAATCGGAGATGAAGGAGAAGTACCCTTCATTGTTCATTCAGTCGGAGGTAGGGCCTTGTTCTTACGTTTCGGGTCGGCCTTGTTCTTAAGTTTCGGGTCGAAACTTTTTCTTAGTGGTATATTATGTAGTGCCTCAAATCCCGATCCGACCGGGATGTGCACTACGTAATTGGGCTTGTGGCTAGTCCGTTTGAGTCATAACTTAGAACTTCGGCATCTTCTTGCCACGGACGAAATGCGATGATCCTTTCCAACTCATGGAAAGGCCTCTATTGAAACGAGTCCAATAGTTTTCGTGTTTGGTTGCTTGGTTTTCTTGATTGCCGCTTTGGGATTTGATTTGGTGTTGCTTTCGATTTGCTTGGTTTTCGCTGCTGGTTTTATCGTTTGGAGCTTTGATTCTTGGGGAGTTCGGCAAGGAAGGATAGGCAAGATTCTAATTGGTGCTCGTGCTGTGCAGGTCCGCGTAACTGACGTTTGATCGTCGCTAGGCGGGAATCTTTGTTTCAGCTACCTTTTCCTTAACCAGTGAGTGGTTCGGACCCTTCTTTCCTACTTCTTCACGCCAACATCTTTAATGTTTCAAGCGTTCACTCGATGATGCCCGGTTGGACGCCTAGGAAATCCTTGCCACAATGCATGCCAGCCACTAAGAAAGGAACATAGGATTTTTGTAGACTAATATTTCTATATGCTTGCACACCTTATAACTGAGTTTGTTTATAATGGGGATTGGTTGTTGGTGGTGGCCTAGTGCCTCGGACGGAGTTTGGACCTATGGGATATCAAAATCGGAACACCGCATTGAGAAAATATGAACTGTTGCATGAGATATATATTGCTGCTTAACTTCTTTAGTTTCAATCGATGCATTGTATGATATATGAATTGTTCATGCATTTGCATGGTCTGGGACAACTTGTGCACAAGGTTTATCATTTCCTCGAAACGGCTTTCCGGGGCACTGGAACCGTATCGATCCGGAGGGAAATATTTGATTCGTGCTCGTCACGATGCATTGCGGGACCTCCAGCAGGGCTTGCTACCCGGGCTGATAGGGCGCGCCGCTAATGCTTGAATATGTCCCTAAGGTGTCGATCACACCAATGACCGTATAGACTAGAACACATGCTAATCTATTGTCTTGTGCAGATGGTAAGTATACTTGTGTTTCGTTGCAGGGAAGGCGTGCATCGGTTGAGTAAGCAATCGATGCACTGGTTGGATTCGCTATTATTTTCATTCCTATCAAAACATGCAACTGATATGAATTGAATTCACTTGCCTCTTTATAGAAGTCATCTTAATGCATGCTCGCCCCTAATAAGCTAGTGTCGATTTAGTCGAGTGGGTTCATCCCGCTCACCAGTACAAGTTGAGTACTGACCCACGTTGTGGGCAACTATTTCAGGCACTCAGACGGTGCAACGCTAGTGGATAGACGAGAGGCGTTAGGAGCACCTCTATTTTGAAGTATAGTTGGAGTCAGATCATTTTGGAGGCTTGGACTTTCAACCTATACAAGGGCGTAATGTATGAACGACGTGGACTATCTGATGGAGCGCGCCCTGCCTTTTGAGTTTATCTTTTGTAATGCAAATCAAGTAGCCGAGAGGCGCATCAATGTAAACTCTATGTAAATTACTCTGAATTATCAATGAAAAAGCATGTTTCTTCCTGCACTGTGTTCAAATCTCTGTGAATGTGTTTTATAAATTGTGTTTCAAAATGGGTTCCTATAACTGCAAGTTCTTGCCTTGTACGAGCGCAACTCCAGGCTCGTACGGCATCACGCCCCAAGCGAGGACGAATCGGTTCCGTAAAGGATCAAGCGAGGACGACCGACCCTTTCGGGATCGGGGCGTGACATGCAGAAGTGTGCATTGCTAGCACACATAGTAACACTCCCCTCTAGTGCCTCACCAATGCTCCCAAGTGCTGCCCCTGAGCTCTCCCTCTCTCATTTCCAATTTGCTATTGCTACTGCTATTGAGGTTGCTGTGTGATCCTCCACCTAGGTGTATCAGCTGTAGGTATAACCCTAAATGCACATAAGTGTTAAACCAATGTACTGCAATGCAAGCTTCAGTGGCTAAACCCCCATACCACACTCAAGTCCCATCACTTACACATAACTACCGCCCTCACACTGCACTTAAGAACATAATCCACTCTTCCCCACTCACTGTCTAGTTCATATCCTGCCACAGTGAACACAAATTGAGCATACCTCACCATCATCTCCTCCTCAACAATAATCACACACACATATATATACATATATAACACCCAAAAAAAGGCTCATACACACCCAATGCAATATATCAAATACTTGGTGTGCGATACCAAGATACTCACGATACGCTTGCGATACGCACCCAAAATCTCACGATACTCTCTCCAAGCTTATGCAACACTACCAATATATTAAATATAGTATATATATATATATATATATATATATATATATATATATATATATATATATATATATAATAGCTATCTAAAATGCAAAGAAATGGATTTGGCATGCTGGATCCCTCAACACAAGCAAGTACCCCTCATACAATACCGTATCACGACGCATCGTGATACACACTCACCGTATCCAATCGTGGACACGTATCTAGTCTCATAAACCCGATCTAAGTCTAATTAGACCCAATTGGTCTCATGACACAATATTGATATGTCAATCTCGTAATTCATCCAATATGCACACAAAATACCATATAAAACTCACAATACATAGCCAATTAGCCTAAAAATTATTCCTATAGGTAGTCCTATGCCATGGGTTGATTCTTAGGGGTCAAGTGTATGATTAAGAAGCTACAATGAAGGAAAATTTCAAGAATTACCAATTGGGAGATGGATTTCTAATAAAAATACAATTAGACACGTTTCAGACACGATCTTTAGCTCCAAGTCTCCTCCTCCTTGTGCTCCTTGCTTCTCCAAGCTCCTAGGCTCCAAGAGTGAAGAATTTGATAAGGAAATGGAGGTGAATTGATGGAGGGAAGAAGGAATTGGGGATCTATGAAATTGGGAATCAAAAATGAATGAACAAATGAGAGAAGAGAGAGAAGAGAGGCTCTTATGGCCAGCCCCCTTTCTCCCCTCTCCAAGTCATTGTCAAATGTCAAATATGCCCTATAATGGTTCATTATGAATAGTAATTAATGAGAATATATTAGGAAGGGTTCTAACTAATCTAAATTAGCTCTAAAATACCTAATTAATTAATAAGAATGGGTCTATTGGGCTTGGTCTATGTTGGGCTCATGTTGTCATGACAATTCTAGTTGGGCCTACTAGTGTCAAGTCTAATTATTGGGCTAGTCTCTCTAACCAAAATAAATAACACAAGTCACATTTAATCTATAATACAATCATTCAATAATTTCTATAACATACCAATATAATTATTTATTCCTAAAATTTATTTATCCATGCTAATTTACCAAACTATCCCTAGTTGGAAAAGTGAGGGTGACAAGATACATATTTGAATCTTGAGTATTGAGACAAGTTACAGAGAAGAGTTAATATAATATCATAGAATATGTATTGTTTGTAGCTCTAGGTTAATGCATTGGGAGGGGGAGAACAACTTGAATAACACCTACGAAATTTCTGCAATATAATAACAACAAAAGCTGATCAGTAGTTAGCTCTTTCGCAAGGTCTTACGAAGTGAGTGTGTGAGGATTATCTCACTTACCTATACATGATTTTGAACGTACCTATTTCGATTGAAAAGATCAATTAGGTGAATTAATAATATACTTTATTTTACTCACTGGATGTGGGAGGGCCGTAATCTAAGCACCGTGCCACCCAGCCACAACCTGATCCCTGGCCATGGGACTATTGCCGAAAAACTAGAAAATATGAATATTCAAAGTGTTGTTTTCCAAATTGCATCATCATATAGAAAATTTGTTTGTGATTGTGATAGTGTATTTATGTTGTATTGATTGATTGTACACTAAGGGGTCACTAGAATATGACTTAGATAGAGTCATATTTCAAGTTAAACACTATAATACCTCTAGAGTTTAGATATACTAAACTCTTGCAATTATTCAATATCATATCATATATTCATTTTCTTACTGTTCTTGATCGAGGACTTGCTGTCGTTTTAACGACCCGATATTGTTTACTAGGAGAAGCTGAAGCTCCAGAAGGGACGCCGCCCTTGACAAAGCCGACGAATGATCGATGAGGGTCCATGAATGCAACAAACTCCTTTTGTAGTTGAGTTCATATGTAAATTAATAATTTTGGAGATATTTACTAGTATGAGTGTACATTTTTAGACAGTTTTATGTATAATAGTTGTGGATATTAGAATGCAAATTTGTTGAATATTATATGTAATTCTATTGTAGAATATTACAGACGATAATCGCTGATACGATACGAGTGTATTCGTATAGTACGTAGCTTGGAGATGTTGGTTACGTATCCGACTCACCGTATTCTGGGAGCGGAGCGTGATAATTCAAATCAATGGTTAAGATTATATGACTTAAATAAGATCCAACAATTGTGATCACAAAAAAGTTTTGGGGATGCAAAAATGTGGGAATCCAGATCCCTCCTCATACACACACACAAACAATATATATAACAACATATATATATATATATATATATATATATATATATATATATATATATATATTGTACACATGCATAAATAATTACATTGTAAATGTGCTTTAAAAATTTATTGTAGATCAAAACTTGCAATATAAAGGTGGAATATTAAAATTTACATGTTCTGGACCTTCTATAATTCCTAGGCTAAGCATCAGATTGCACACGGATGACATATATGCAACAAATGTTGTGACAAAGAACGTAAAATAATTTTTTTTTACAATTCCAACCTACATGCTTGTCTTTGGCAGCATTTTTCTTGAATTTAAAGGAAAAAATATATCTACATTGTGTAATATGTATAACAATAGTTAATTAATTTAAAAAATTAAGAAATATAATAGTAAATTAATTTAGTTTAGAAAAAAATATTTAACAATTCAAAAAATAAAAATAAAGAAATAAATTAACCCGCTATGTTTTATATGTATTACATGGACCATCCTTATTTTAAAAATAATTATATGCACAACCCCTCTGCTTTATATTTTATTTTTAAAATAAAAATATTTAGTGTTATAATTTTTTTATAGAAAATAGAAAATATATGAGTATTCTGTGTAAATAATTATAAAATAAATATGATTAATATAATAAATATAAAATATAGGATAGTTAACATAAATTGTCCTTAAAAAAAAATTAGACATGCATTTAACAAATTTTTTTTATTGCCAACGCAGAACGGCAGAAGAGTTTCTCCAGTATATTCACTTCTTATCCGGACAAAACAACCAAAAATATCTCCAATTTGAGAGAATATTTTTTTTTTTTGAGACCTCCACCTTCCTTTTCCCATCATCATCATCATCATCATCATCATTCAATCATAACCATTTGCTGAGTGATGGCTACTGCGATTTGTTCGGCTTCAGTTCACTTCCCTTGTCGAGCTCCGAGGAGTAGGAGAGAATCTAGGGTTTCCACCATTAGGATTCCGCCATGCCCTAAAAAGTGGGCTTCCTTCTCCTCCTCCGCTTCTTCCATGGTATGTAACCGAATCCCTATCATGAGTTCTTCATTCAATCCAAGAAGAAACTGACGTGAATTGATCATATGTTTCTTTTTCTTCTTTCTGGGCCCTTTGTTGATGCTAATTGTTAAAGAGTCGTGTCGGTGTCGAGCAATGTGGCATGGAATATTGACAAACGGAAACTCCAAAATACGCTAGGACATGTCAGAATTGGTTCGGTGTCGCAGTGTTCATACCGTGTCGTGTCATATCCGTGTCCCTGCAACATAGAATCACCTGACAAAACTCCAGCTATTAAAATGGCGTCCCAGTAGCTTGTTCTTTGGATTAAAGCAAACTTGACGGACTAAATGAGCTATCGCCTATCCTCCTAATGCGTGTTATCCTGCCACTTCGGTCGGTCGGTCGGTCGATTGGTGTGACTTCATGAGTCGGATGTGAGGGAGCCCAGAACCCACCTGGAACCTCAGTTGAGCTTCGGTGGTTGGGGAGTTGACCTATAACTCCGGATTATCCCTTTTGGGTTCAGATTTTGTGTTCGGTGCCTTTGGAGCTAGACCGGTGTTCTAATAGTCCGAACTCCCCACTCAAAGCTTACTAAATATTGGTTGCAATATTCGGCTTGATGATTTTTTTTGTCTTTATGATTTTTTTTTTTTTGAGAAGCAGTAAAAGTTGTTTACAAAACCGGCTTTTGCTTAAATTGTTTTGATAAGGTTGTTCATTTTTTGGGCGCCCTTCAAAAGCAAGGGGGATACCTTTTGCAAAACCTGCTCCTGCTTTCTGCTTCTGCTTTTTTTGAAAAGCAGCAGTGGTACCAAACACGGACTACATTGCATGACTAAAGGCGCAAGTTTTCCTACTTCCAACTGGACTGCTAGGTCTTATGGCAAGGCTCTCTCTTGCTCATAGTTAGCCAGGTTAGGAATCCGGCACCTGCTTAGAGGGTGGACGCTAGGTTGGCTTATGGTCTTAAAACTTCTTTACCTTTTCTGTAGAGCTTTCTCGTGTTCGATGGCCGACATCATTCTCATTGATGATGATGATTGTTAAACACCCTACCCCTGCACCAAAAAAACTAGAATGTTGGTTATAGACGAGAGTATATATTTATATTACTCAACGGTCCACATAGGTGGAAGACCCATTTTATGGGTTGACAACATGATTCACAAAACGACCTTTTTGCGAAGTTCTCTTAAGATGCGTGCCAGAGAGGTTGAACATGGGTTGCTATGATACCATGTTAAACTTCCTACCACTCCAACAAAACTTTAGTATTGACGAGGGATGATGGGCATATATATATATTATTCATGAAGAAATTAAAATAGATTATGATGTGATGATTGTGCTCCTCTTTAACTTGATCAAAGGCTCATATGACCATCTAATTCTTATAATTAGTGTAATGTCTTTGGAAAAAACGTATGTATGTGTAGTCTTTGGAGATAATTAACGCGCTTATGGTGCATGTATGTTGATCCAGTACAAATGGTGTATGTATGTGTAATCTTCGGAGATAATTAATGCGCTTATGGTGCATGTATGTTGATCCAGCACAAATGGTGTATGTACGTGTGTTTAATTGAGTAAGATGTGCGGACTTGCACTTGTATTTGAAAATTGTCACTTTGGCTGGAAAACACTGCCAGCTTTTTTTGACTAGCTACCTGTAGGTCTGTTCTAGCTGTTATTCCTCCTTTATTAATAGTATTGAGTTCATCTATAAGCATTTCGTTTTTCTTCAGACCCAGGGTAAGAAAGTATACATATTTTTGGTCTATAATATAGAAGAGGTACATGACCGTTGATGCATATTTCTTGTAGCCGCGATGCATTTTATGGAGCTGCTTCTCCCTTTTGCTTCCTCTCATCACTTTTGTGTGAGGAAATGTTACTACGAAAGTCTGCCAATTGCAATGAGTCTGTTGTATACAGAAACCTATAAATCTTATTGTGCCGATTACATTCTGTATATTACCAAACTTGCTTCTATAGTCATTGTAAGTAGTGAGTTTGATGGAGAATTAATGTAAGACAGCTTAGGTGTATGAATGATTTTATGCCAGGATGATCCAAAAGCATTACATTGAGAAGTGAGGAACATTGATGTGGGAAAAATCTAGCATGCATAGAATCTGCACACATCTCAATTTCTTGTTGTAGGTCTTTCATTTCAATGAACAGAATCCAGGTAAGATGAAACATTATGCTTTCAGTGGGTGTAATCTGTACAAGATAAAAATCATGTATTTTCTGGAAAAGATTGTTGTGAGATCTACAATTCCTGGTCATATCCTCCACTGAGTTGTTTTTTTGTTTATATATTGGCTCCAAGACTATCGTAGTTTGAAGATCTTTTCATTGTTGGGGTTTCCATAGGAATGTTGCTAGAAGGAATTGGGCCATAGTGGGTGAGAAGAACAGAAAAGTTAGAAGCAGAACAGTTGTACTTGAATCATAGAGAGCTCATCTTTTATGCTTCATATGTTCTGCTTTCATATATATATATATATATATATATATATATATATATATATATATATATATTGTCATATTTCTTTTAGCCTTTTAGAGTATGCAATTTTTAATCAAGTTGTTGGTTACCATTCTTGTAAGTGAGAAGATAAACGGATCAATTCTTTTATCAGATTAGATTTCAGTTTTGGGGAACAAATTCTAGATAATTAGTTAAAACAATCGATTGGTTAAAGTGTGCATTTTTTTATGAAGTAGCTGGTTACCATCCTTGTAAGTGATAAGATAAAACGATTGATTATTTTATCATATTAGATTTCAGGTTTAGGGGACAGATTCTAGATACTTGATTAGTTAAAGTGTGCAAAAATTAATACTGACTTTTTTTGACCATATGTTTATGCAATTTGGCTCCTTTCTCTAACATCTATTTGGACAAAATCATATGAATATAAAGAACCCAGAGTTATCAATTGATACTGTTTGAGCATATTATATCAACTCTGATGATATTAAAGTATGAGCAATGCTCTTTGATATCAGTCCATTTGGGCTTATCTTCTTGTCTTGTATCCTGGGCAGCATGCTTTCTCATGGGCCTTAATCATGAAAATACCTGTCAACAAGCTCAGTTTATTTCATCTGGATTCAGCTTTGTGAAAAACGACATCTCTTCTTTTGGGAAGAGTTTAGATCTTCATGTCTATCCCTTTTTGTTCTTCCATTTTACCTTCTTGTCATTATCAGTTAGAGTTGATTTAACCACCCTTTGTTAATTTTATGTGTGCAGCATGGTGATAATGGATTTAAACTTCCACTAATGTTTAGAGAAACACCACATAATCATAACCAAGCCCCTTCAAGTGGCATGCTTATTAGAAGCAATTATCCTCAGAATGCCGATCTACCTCGCTACTACTCAAAGAGGGAGAAAAAACCATTTCCAGTACCCATATTGGAGTTGCGGCGGGCAGCGAGAGAGAGACTAAAAAATGCCAAGGGAAAGCCTCGGAAGCCAACACCACCTCCTAGAAATGGGATGCTAGTCCGGAGCTTGATACCAGTTGCCTATGAAGTTCTGAATGCAAGAATGTTGCTAATAAATAATCTAAAGAAGCTTTTGAAAGTGGTACCAGCTCAGGCTTGCAAGTATGCTCGTTTATTTCTATATCAGTCCATGATGTTATGCATTATTATATAATGTTGCACCATGCACAACTTTTCCTTTTATACTGCTTCCTTCCATGATCACTAGGTAGTATGTTGTATTCAAGCTGTATTACTATTTAGGGCCTATTTGTTTCTTTATGATGAGCCTCTAATTCAATTTCGCCTTCCCTTTCCACTTCTTAAAAGTTGTTCAAACTTCAAACCTGACCAAGTTCCCGTGGGAAGTCTTCTGTCATTCCTTAATTTCACTGGCAAAGTAATGATATGGACATGAACAAACCAGTTTGCCTGGTCAGATTCGGTGACTGGATGGACAGCACCTAACACAACCAGAGCTATGATTTGGTGAGGAGCCTATTTACTTCACCTCACCTAATGCTAAACAACTCTCATCTAAACTCTGCCTACTTTGCGTATCTTGCTACGATAGTTCACCTGACAAAGCTGGTGTAACTGTGACAAATTAGTGGAACCAGCAGTTAAGTGCATCTACCACTTTTCTAAGAAAAATGAGACTAGCTACTGTTTCCACTGAATTTTTTTTTTTGAGATAACTATCAGTAAAAGAATTAACCTCTTAGTCAAAAGTGTCCTTAAATGTGCTTGTTGATATAAGCTGCAAACATGTGAGCTTCTTTTGAGTTTTAAACCTTTGAAACCACTGACCTATAAGACGAATCCAGAAAGATTTGTTCCCCCCCCCCCCCCCCCCCCCAAGATAAGTTACTACCAAGTGCATAACTTTCTTATTTTCTCCATCGTTCTCGTGATAGTAACTAACAGACTTAACTTGTACGAAGGTTCCCAAATGAGATCAGTTGAAAGAAAAAAAAAAGTCTTTCGTTGCTTAATCACTACCTTTGAAGTATATTTGCTCTTCTTCTTTTGAGATGAAGCAGGAAAGTGCGTACATATGATATAAGATTTAGCTGTTAGTCTGTTACATCATCTTATCGGTTGGGGTAATTGCTAAAACGGCCAGATAGATAGCATGGCTACTCCAAAATACACTAGGACACCACACTACGCACCGTGTCCGAGTCTCCATGTCCTTACTGTCTTGTGTTGTACCAATAATCGAGCATGAACACTTTTTTTTACCATAGGAGTCCCTTGCTAACATCGTTTTCTACTCCCAACTTCATTGCACTGTGGAGGATCAAAGTCAAATTAAGTTACTCTCTGATAAGTTCTAAGTTCCAATGGATGTTCTAGGATCACAAATGTGTAACTGTGTGTTTATGACATACCAACAGTTTTTCTTACCCATATTTCTTCCAGGCACTGCAATGAGATTCACATTGGGGCAAGTGGTCACCCTTTCAGATCCTGCCGAGGCCTCCGGTCTGCAGCCCGCAGAGGCCTCCATGAGTGGACAAGTGCAGTAACTGTGGATGATATCCTTGTTCCTCTCGAGGCATTTCATCTTTCTGATCGCCTAGGAAAGCGTATCTCCCATGTAGAGAGATTCACCATCCCCCGAATCCCAGCTATTGTCGAGCTATGTATCCAGGCTGGCGTTGACCTCCCTGAGTTCCCCACCAAGAGGCGGCGAAAGCCTGTTATCCGTATCGGCAAGAGCGAAATAATCGATGGCAATGAGGACTGCCTCCTTGATGAGTTCGATCCGTACGGAAAATATAAGAAGCCGCTATTGGCTGAGGTTGCTGACAACGAAATAGTGCTGCCGTTAGATGACAAGGAGATTGTGTCACTTGCCGAGGAAACTTTAGAGGCGTGGGAAACACTTAGGGGTGGGGCAGAGAGAATGATGAAGAAGTATGCAGTGAGGGTCTGTGGTTACTGCCCAGAGTTGCATGTGGGGCCTAGTGGGCACAAGGCACAAAACTGTGGCGCATACAAGCACCAGCAGCGTAATGGACAGCACGGGTGGCAGGCAGCAGTTCTTGACGACTTGATACCTCCAAGGTATGTTTGGCATGTGCCTCAGGGGGAAGTGGGTTATCAGGAGCTTCAGAAGGAGCTTAGGACTTTCTATGGGCAAGCTCCAGCAGTGGTGGAGTTGTGTGTCCAAGGGGGTGCGAAGGTGCCAGAGAAGTACATGTCAACTATGAGGTTGGATATTGGCATTCCTACCAGCTTGAGGGAGGCTGAGATGGTGGTATAACTGGCACTTGATTATTTCCATAAATGAAGGTTAGATATCAGGTGCATGTGTTTAGAGCTAGTTGATATTGATCCTCAGTTCATGGTCTTGCTTTGTAGTGTTGTTGGGGATAATAATTACTTTTGGGGCTTACCTGTAATAGGCTGTCATGATGATGTACATTTTAGGTCAACAGTAGTAGGTTTTGATTAAGTATGCATTTTTGGGGTTCCTTGTATCATTTTATGTCATGAAACATACCTGTAATCTGGTGTGACGTTCTTTACATTTTTGATTAATGATAATATAGATTTTACATCAAGTATGTCCAAACTTTGTTCTACAAAGCATGTCAATCTTATATCAATTATTTAAGTCATCAATTTACATCAAGTATGCTTAAGTCTCTGTTTTTCATAGACATTAATCTTGTGAATGCTATAATAAGAAAATATTTCTGAGTAGCCAAGGAAACCAACACAATGTAGTCAATTTTTTTACATAGTAGTGCTAATACCACGAGAGGACCCTAGAAGATGGTTTTACTGGAAGGAGAAACATTTCATACCTACTTCAAATGTTAGTGCAAAGTTTTGATCAAGTGTTGGTGAATAAAGATTTGCATTGAGAGATTATTTTGTAAAGAACAACAAGAAAGCTTTTATCCCAAATTTTTTAGGATTGGTTGAGGCCCACTGTAGTGTTAACATAAAACCATATCAAACTCCCAAACTTTGAAGCATAGGTACTGGTACGAGTATCTGGTATGGTACGTACCAGGTACGTCCATACAAAAATTTCTAAAAAGTTCACAGTTTACGTCCATAATCGGCTCCAAGCAAACGTCCAGGACTCTGACTTTGCTCGACAGGAGAAAATTCTTGTAGAAGAGGTACGTGCTCTTTCTCTACAAGAGGAGATCCAATTAGTCTAAAGAGCCAAAGGCAATTGGCTCAAAGATGGTGATAGATGTACAATTTTTTTTTATGATGTGATCCGTACTCGACAACACATAAATAGTTTCAACAAGCTGATAGATGCAAATGACAGAGAAATATTAGTGCCAAACGACATCCAGTCCGAAGCTGGGAATTTCTATACCCAGTTATTCAACCAACGGGACTACCGTACAACATTTCCTGAGCTTATATGCCGGCTATTTCGGAACAAGGGAATAATTTATTACTCGCTCTGGTATTACTTAATGAGGTGGAAGTGATGGTGAAAATGAAATAAGGCACCAGGAACTGATGGCTTCAACAACAAGTTCTATAAAACTCACTCGGAAGAGCTTAAGCTTCCGATTCTTGCTATTGTACAAGATTTTTTCGCAAACGTGAGGCTTCTGCGGGAGATTAATCATACGTTTTTCACTCTCATTTTGAAGAAAGAAGGGGCGACGTCTTTGTCTGACTTTTGTCCGATTTCATGCTGCAATTTTCTTTATAAAATCATCACTCAAATTATGTGTCACCCGATGGAAAGGATTATGCAAGGTCTAATTTTTTCGAATCAAGCTGCATTTTTGAAAGGTAGAGTAATAGCTGAAAATAATTTATTGGCTAATGAGTTTCCGAGATTTCAATAAAGTTGGTGGAAACAAAGCTTGCAAAAAACTGGATTTTCGGAAAGCATATGATACGGTGAATCGGGAATTCGTGTCATATCATGCTAGTTATGGGATTTGATGATGTGTGGGTGGAGATGATACGTGAGTGCATTTCTACTCCAATGTTCTCGGTGCTCATACATGGACATCCGTATGGTTTATTCTCCAGCAATAGGGCTCTACGACAGGGGACCCTCTATCGCCATATTTATTTACTCTGGTGATGAAATATTTTACGTGCTTGATAGATAATTCTACTTTCCGGAATCATATTACTCCTCTATATAGTAAGGTCTCTCCAATAGTATCCCATCTTATTTATACTGATGATTTATTAGTTTTTCTGGTGCCTTCTACTCGGGGTTTAACAACTATGACAGGGATAATGGAAGAGTTTGGTAACCTCACTAGATTGAAACTCAACCGGGATAAAAGTAAAGCTTATTTCAATTTCATGTGTCAGAATCAGGAAGCTTTATCGGCTATTCTTAATATCGATAAAGGACAACTTCCTGTGAAATACCTGGGATTACCTTTATCTATCAACTATGCACGGGCCCAATAGTGCCAGAGTATGGTAGAATATGTTTATAGACGTAGTGAAGGTTGGCGGGCACATGCTTTATCATTTGGAAGACGGATATAATTAGTTCGCTCAGTTATCTCAGCAATTACATTGTTTTAGTTGCAAGCGATCATGCTTCCGATGACGACTATACAAAAAGTTGAAAAGCTATGTGCAGATTTTGTTTGGAGGGGAGGAATACATACTATTGCTTGGGCTGATTTGTGTCGTCCTAAAGATGTAGGGGAGTGGGGTTACGCTCTCTATCTGTTCTTCGGGACGTGGCTGGCTTGAAATTTGAAATTATCTTGGAATTTACTCGTGTGTAGCTCGTTGTGGACTAATTGGACATGCAACATATATGTGAAGGAAGATAATCTATGGGTTCAACAACCCAACAACTACTAAGTGATATATAAGAATATATTTCATTATAGAGCGAGGTTGAAAACTGTTATTACTCGCGTTATTAGCAACGGGATGCAAACCAACATGTGGTTTGACCCGTGGATATGTCATGAAAGTCTGGTACACCGCCTGGGTTGGCAAACCTATGCTATGGTAGGCCGACGGGAGCAAGTCAGCTGCCTGATCGACGGTTGGAGCTGAAAGTTATTACATCATCCAGTGGACAGGTTACCAGTGTTCTAAATAGCGGCCGCCTTGACCGTCTAGGCGGTAGGCGGTCTCTCTCCGCATCGTTTTTCGGTAGGTGGTGGAGTAGGCAGCCAACGGAACTTTGGCAGCGGAAGTGAGCGTCTAGGCGGAGCAATACCTAACAAGATGTTTTGGCCAAATGGTTTTACAAGCATTGTGGATATATGGTTCACTTTTACAAGACTAAAACTTAATAAATATTTGTTCTACAACATAGTTATGCATAAAATATCCTTAAAATATGTATATAATGCAAAAACTGTGGCAAAATAGTAAAAAATATCCAAAATGTATTAACCGCCTAGGCGGTAGGCGGACTCTTTCTGCCGCGCAGCCTTCTACCGCCGTTTAGAACCTTGCAGGTTACTAGCGGATGAGATTAGTAGGGTGGACATCGATTAACGAAGGAAGAAGGAAAGCTGACACATGGATCTGGGCGGACGCTTCTTCAGAGAAGTTCGAATTTAGTGTTGCATATGACCAATTACGACCTAGAAACCGACCCATCGTTCATGCATATTTCATGTGGATGAAAGGTGTTGCTTCCAAGGTGCAATATCATATGTACAAAGCTTTAAGGGACCGACTATTTACTCTGGATTGCTTAGGTTTGGTATCCGTATTCAGGGCCAAGGTTGCACTCTATGTCTACATGAAGAAACATTCAATCATTTATATTTTTCTTGTACATTTACATGGCATAGTTGGATGGCACAACAAAATAAACTTAATATACATGATACAGATACAAGAGATATCAGGAGTTAGATGGATGGCATCTTCAATAAAATCGAGGAGCTCGATGGTACAAAGAGGCACGTATGAGGCTGGTGGCGACAGTCTCGCATATTTGAAAGAAACCGGCAAATATTCAAAGGTTTGTATATAAAACTACTTAAATAATATTATTAAATATAAAAGCTCCTAGAAGCTACTTAAATAATATTACTAAATATAGAAACTTCCAGAAACTACTTGAATCTTGAATATAGAATATCTTCTTGAGGATTTTCCAGTTATTTAAAAACCTCTGTGCACTCCTAGACGAGTTGCCTCAGCTCATTGCTTAGGAGCGCCTAGTCACGATTAGTCCCGTTCGGAGAAGAAAAGTGCCAATTGAGCAGCTTATCAAATTCTTTCTCATAATATCTTTTCACTTTTGTAGCTTATGTTACGTTATCAAAAACTCATCAAACTTGAGTTTTTAGACAATAAACTATAGAAAAGGATAAAAAATAATACCAAATTACCAATAGAAACAACAAAGTAATTTAACAAAATCATAAAATAATCTATGAAACACAACATTTAGTTTAAAAATAATAAAATTACACATGTCATTATGATAGAAGACAAATTGTTCAAAATAAAATAGTTCAAATACAAAAAATAACATAAGATATCAACGGGTGAATGTTCCACATTCCTAAGTGACATAATGAATCCTTATTCTTCCTACTCAATCATCTATCATTCATCTTCGTCATCTATGTCTAAGAGATCACGCTAAACATTATAATCAACATCATCATCGAAAGTGGAATCTTCGTCCTCGTTGATTGATAGATTTTGTTTTTCATTTTTCTCTTCCGTCTCATCATTCTCCGTCTTTCTTCCTTATCCAAAAATCTCATTGGAGGTAGTGCTAGTCAATCTTGAATATTGTTCTAAAAATTGGTCTAGGTGGTCGCCTAACCGTAAACCCCTTGTTCGCCTTCTGTGCATCTGTTCGGCCCCTGTTCGGGCCTGTGCGATTGTGCGGATTTTGAGATTTGTTTAGTTTTTAATTTTTTTTTTGATTTTTAGTTGTATTATGGATATGCTATTTGAATTTTAAGATTGGTTTTGGATTTAGAATATTGAAATTTTAAATTTATAATACAGATTTCAAATTTTAAAAAAATTATGAATTGTATTATTGATTTAGAATATGTTTGGATGTCAAATTTCAATTTTGTATTATGGATTTCAAAATTTAAATTTCAAAAAAAAATGTTCGGCACCTAGGTGCCCTAAGAGCTAGGCGGCCTTCTGCCGCACCGAATCTGCCTAGCGAATTTTAGAACACTGATCTTGAAGAAGATGTCGGTTTTCAAGAAGGTGGTTTTGATTTGAAGAGAGGACCAAATTGTTGTATTTTCCTTTAAAGCCTTTGATGTACCTCGAGCTTTCAAAAGTAGGGCTAGACTCTACTCCACGAGGTCTCAAATTGGGGTAGGCTCTACTCCAAATATTCTCCTTTTTTATTTTTGTCTGTACCAGTTAGTAATTTATAGTGTTAAAATTCAAAAGAAAAATTTATTTTCGCCTTCAAAACTTAAGCCAGCAGATTTAAAAACCAATACAACCAAACAAGCCGACAAAACATATAAAAAAAACGAAACAAAGACCAAAAAAGTTGCATAAAACACCTAACACACCTAGACGTGCGTCTAGGCTCGCCTAATTACCCATTCACCTAATATCATCTTTGGTGCCTTTCTTGCCTAGACGTCACCTAAAGAACCTTTGGATTAGACGGTGAAACAATGCTTGTTTGTTTGTTGTCAGTGCCTTTCATTATGCTTCAGAATCTTCTCTCGAATTTCTCGGTGTAGCTTGTTTTTTCCTTAGATTGTTTTCAACATCAACATTGAATTGACGCTCTATCAAGGTGCTAGATCTAGAGGGCTTAAAAGGATGACGGCCAATACAACCTTAAAATCGGCTCTTTCCAGTTGCTTGTAGGACTCAGCTTGAGCTAGCAAAAGATCCTATTGGCGTACATGTTTGCCTACAAGGCTTCTCAAGATATTCCTAAGACTTCGATTAACAACAATTTGCCCATCGGTATGAGAATGATTAGCAGAATTGAAGTTGAGTTGAGTACCCATCTTTTGTCATAATGTGTGCCAAAAATGACTCCTGAGCTTCACAACTCGATCAGAATAGTTTTAGGTATTTCATGTAGATGTATGATCTCACAAAAGGA
The DNA here is from genome assembly GCA_036927795.1 of Iris macrosiphon. Taxonomy (NCBI): domain Eukaryota; kingdom Viridiplantae; phylum Streptophyta; class Magnoliopsida; order Asparagales; family Iridaceae; genus Iris; species Iris macrosiphon. Next base: position 21,050,300 of record JAYESA010000016.1, read on the forward strand.
AAGGTCGGCAACATGCGGAACATCTTCTGGCAAGGCAACATGCGAAGCATTGTACGATTTTGACCAAATAGTCCATGACCTCTCCTTTGCTCCCCTCATATACCAAAGGCATCATTCACTTGGTTACTCAGCCTGTGGTGAGAGCTGCTCTTGATGCTAGATTCTGCAGGAAAGACGAGAAATATGTGGTGATCAGGTTTCTAGAAGGGAGCAGTAACTAACAGATTAGGACACAGATTATGGGGCTGCTTTCTGGCTGAAACACAGGGCAGTTAATTGGGTTTTCTGGGAAAATAAAGGAACATGAAGATAATAAGGGGGATAGGCACCACATCTTTTCTTAGGGCTCCACACCTAAGAGAGTTGCATCACACAGCCATGATCCCGATTTCTAGAATTCGAAAACTCTTATAAATTGTATAATCAAAATTACAATGCTTTATAGGCTCTTATCCATAAATTCTAACTCAGATTGGATACCTAATCCTAATCTAAACATACTTCGAAAATGAGTAAAGATAGATTTCTTCAACCAGCAAACTTATGCTTGACTCAATATAACTCAATTTGGATGACCCAATTTGACAAATTGGATGCGATGGATTCAAACTAAAAGCATTACAATCTAGACTAAACTAAACCAAAACAAAGCCATTTTAGTTATCCTTCTGATTGTGCAATATTAGCTGTTTGGTTAGTAGAAAGTCAAGATGCAGCATAAGATCAGTGGCACTTGCACACATCATGTAACTCATTCTATTGTGAGCTGTTATTTAGATTCTATAAATATTTTTTTTATTTCAATTTCTGTTGTTTGGTTATTCATAACTATATCCCCAAAGATGAACTGGTAACCTCTGATCATTTAACATCCTGAGTAACAACTTATAATTCTCCAACTTCTGTACAATTCATTATGTGGTAGATTTAGCCATATTACAATTTATAAGAAGTCATGTGCCTGAGATGCAATAGCACAAACAAGCTGCAGCTAACAAAACAGAAGGACATGATTAATGGAAGTCATGCTGCTGCTTTTGTTACAGTACCAAGCAGCCTCATAGCTTGCATTGTATTGGGGTAGCAGTCAGAAAGAAGTGTTGGATTTGACAAAAACCGTCCAATACTCATGAAGAAGGTATTTTTTTAATAACAGCCACACTTCTGAATATGTGGGAACTAAGCAGATACAAGTTCACTATATACTTGCAAATGGTGTATGTGTGTGTGTTGAAGTTTCATAGCTGCATTTCGGCAGTTAATGATGTTTGTGTGTGCATGTGCATACGCACACAAGAGTTCTCATGTGTGCATAGTAATATTCCACTAGGAAGATTTTGTTGTTTGAATTGTTTCAAATTCTCTATGTTGATTTGTCAAGTTCCACATGATGAACGAGACTCAACATTCTTTACAAAATGGAAATAGAAATTTGATACTGACTTGTAATATAATACTTTGATAATTCTTTGCTTATAAGTTCCTCAAATCTACTATATTTTTAAATAAGTCTCTTAAATCTTATTATTTGCTTAAAAGTCCCTCAATTAGAAGGAATGTGAGTACGAGTCCCTCTCCGTCTACATTAGTAAAAAACTAACTAATTTTTTTAATTGAATATAAGATACCATTTTAGCCCCATCTTTCTACCTTGAAACTTATCTTCTCTATACTTCCTACATTACCACTCCCCACTTTCACCTTCACCTCCACCTCCACCTCCACCTCCACCTCCACCAACTCTTTTTTGTTCCTCCACCTCCACAAACTTTACTTCTTCTTTTTTCCTTCCTCCACCTACTCTATTTCTACCCATCCACCCTTTATCATCCTAAATACATGATCACCAACTCTTTCTCCTCGCCCTTCTCCAACGATTTTCCCTCCTTTTTTCTCTTTTCTTCTACTCCATTTTCTCCTCTACTACTATAAAACATCACCAAGTCATCCCTCCATTATAAACTATTACCAACTTATCCCTCTACAATTCTAAACCATCATTACTCATCCCTCTACCATTCTAAACCATCACTAACTCAAAATGACTCTCCTTTTCTCCTTTCCCACTTTGTTCATCACATGTTTTACTAGCATGTGCAAGTAACGTAGGAGGGACGGGAAAGAAAAGGAGGGATAGGAAGAAGAAGAGTAAAGGATGGGTAAAATAATCAAAATAAATATTTTTTGTTTAACTTGAAACAAATCAACAATATTGATTTTATTAATCGATGATTTCAAAAGCCATACAACTATGAATATATATAGATGGAGAACATATCCATATACGTATAGGAGAAATAATTCGTATCTGCATAAGAGAAGGAATCAATATCCACATAGGAGATACATAAAGATAGACTTGAATCTAATCCTAAATCTAATCATATCTTAACACCCCTTCAAATTCATGATGGGTCAAACAACATGAGTTTGTCCACTAGAAACTGAAACCGCGGTGTGAGATGTAATTTTGTAAAAAAATCTGCTAGCTGATCAACGAAGGTCATATGTGGTAGAGAAATAGTGCTTACCAAAAAATGCTTACGAACGAAATAACAATCAATCTCAATGCTTTGTCCATTAAATCGGATTATTTGCAATATGTATAGCACTTCTGTTATCACATTGAAGCATTGTAGGTCTTGTAGGAGCAATGCCCATATCAGAGAGCAGCCTTCGTACATAAACGATCTTCCTGGTGGTGACAATAATAACTATATACTCTGTCTCTGTAGAAGAATACGCAACAACTGCTTGTTTCTTGCTTTGCCATGGAAGTAATGAATCACCAAGAAACAAATAAAATTCTGTAGTAGATCATCTGATGGTCGAATCTCCTGTCCAATATGCATAATAAAATGCTCGAAACTGTAGAGAAGATGTAGAAGACATGAATAATGAACACGTAATGGAGCCTTGAAGATATCGGAGAATTTGGAGCAAGGCACCGTAGTAAGTTGATCGAGGTGCGAAAACGAACTGGTTAACAAGATTAATTGCATAAGAAATATCTAGCCTGATCAAATAGACATAAGTTGACCCACTAGCCATCTGTAGCGAGTATGATCTATGAGAGGCTCATATCTTTGGGCGAAGCTTCACATGAAGCTCCAAAGGAGTATTGTAACCTCACTATTTTTCCCAAATTTGATTAAGTATTAATTAGGATTTATTAATAAAAACGATGACATCATCGTATATGTCACGATGACCTCATCGCTCACATCACGATGATGTCATCATAACCTCACCTCTTCTCTACACAATTCTTAGGCACCTCACCCTTCCACACCCTTCCATGGACACCTCACCCACCCTCTCACATGACCCAACCCCCTCTCCCAACTCTATATAAGGACCCTTACCCTCTTCTTCCAACCCATCCCACTCTCCCCTCAACCCTATTAGTAAGGGAATATGAGTTCTCCTCATAAGGTAACCCTTGATCCTGTTCAAATTTTTATAACTCTAACTAGGATAAGTGTGTGTGTGTGTATATATATATATATATATATATGTGTGTGTGTGTGTGTGTCAAGAAGGGGGGAAGAGGGACTGCCTGCAGCAGCAGTATGCACCAATATGCAGTAGCTGCAGCATCATGGCAACAACATAGCAGCAGAGCAGCAGCAAGCAAGCCCTTTTCCCTACATGCACACATATATATATATATATATATATATGCACCTATATGTACATGTATCTATATATATATAATATGTATATATACATATGTATATTATACTATATACATAATTATATATATACTATATATGTACCTATATACATATGTATACTATATTCTATATGTACCCTATATACATAACTATATATGTATCTATATATGTATACTATATTGTATTTATATATATATCTTACATATATGTGTGTATCTATATATGTATTTATATATGTATCTATATATCTATGCATCTATATATATATGTATACTATATATGTATCTATATATGTATACTATATTGTATCTATATATCTTATATGTATGTGTATCTATATATGTATTTATATGCATACTATATACATAATTATATATATATACTATATATGTACCTATATACATATGTATACTATACTCGATATGTACCCTATATATATATATATATATATATATATATATATATATATATCTATAAATATATCTTATATATACATTATTTTTATATTTAAGTTTTTATATATATATATATATTTGTCTCATCTATAACCAGAAATAGCATAAAATTGACCTAGAAATCTAGTGGGTTAAACCTACTTAATTATATTTTACCAATTAATGTGAATTATTCATGATATAGGTTATCTGGACCCCGTCACACACTCTGACTTGTTTCACCCGCTTTGGATCCCAGGTGAGTACAGTCTCTGATGGTTTTCTTACTGATAATTTCTATAACACGTGTAGTATTGTTGTACTTGATTCCTGACACAAAGAAACACGGACTAGCATATCTTGTGTTTTTAGACCTTGATCTTGTATAATACTTGATATGCGTGTAATTCATGTATGCTAGTCGGGATGGAAAAATACTAGTTTATATGTGATTATACCCTTAAATCCTGTGCAAATATAATTCCTGTGCAAAGGCTAACCATACATTTCACGTATGATTAACCGGCTCCCGTGACACGTATTAACTGTCCGACTATCCGATAGATCTCCAGATAAAATAATCTTTAAAATATACTTCTGCTAAGAAACAAGCACCCCTCGGTCACTTTGCAATCTCGAGTCCAAGAAAGTAGCGAAGATAATCAAGGTCCTTCATCTGAAACTGCTGATGAAGGTACCCCTGAGTAGCTGCAATCCCTTGTTGAATCATCGTCAGTCAAAATCATGTCATCCACATAGAGTAAGGAAAAAATTAGCCCATGCGATAATGACCGTACAAACAGAGAATGATCCTGAGTACACTGTTGAAAACCTGCCTTACGAAACTCCGAAAGCATTCAAACTAAGCTCGGAAAGCTTGCTTGAGACTATAGATAGCTCGACGAAGGCGACAAATATGTCCCGAAATAGTAGAAAGATTTGGAGGGGACTGCATATAGACAACCTCGGATAAAGAATTGTGAAGAAATATATTATTCACATCCATCTGATAGAGTGATCACCGACAAACGGTAGCAACATCTAGTAATGTACGAACTATGGTCATCTGAACGACATGAAAAAATGTCTCATCATAGTTAATACCATGCTCCTGTGTAAAACTTCGAGCAACAAGGCGAGCCTTGTGTCACTCAATGGATCCATAAAGTTGATACTTGACCTTGAAGACCCACTTGCAATTAACAGATTGGACCCTGTTTAGGAGTGGGATGATATCCCAACTACATGTATGCTAAAATGTTCGAAACTCCTCTGCTATAGCCTGTTGCCACTCGAGATACTAAACAACCTCTTGATAAAACTTGAGCTCTCGTGTAGTATAAATAGTAGTAAGAAAGGAATAAAATATGAAGAATATGATACTAAGGTAGCAAAATCGGACTTATCCGGTGGACCAGACAATCGGGAGTAAAACGAGCAGGAGGTCGATGAGTACGTTGGGACCAACGAAGAGGTTATGGTGGGGGCATAGATCTTGGAAAATATAGTGTAGTAGAGGCTAGTGGAATATGTGGAGAATTCTCATAAGGCAGCAACAGAGGTATCGTAGGAGGATCTATACCAGGAGAGGGGAGCAAGGGAGTATGATCAATGGAAACACTAGACAATGGAGTTGAGGGAACAAGAAATGAATATCTTGAGGTGGGGCACTAAAATAAGGAGAGTCCTCTAGAAATGTGACAATACGAGATATACGAAGACGACGGGTCAAGAGATCATAACAATGGTATCCCTTGTGCTCGGAACTAAAACCGAGTAAGTCATACTTGGCTGATCGAGCTGTCAACTTCATATGCTGTGTCAAAGAAAGATGAACAAAACAAGTGCACCCAAAAGTGCGAAGCATACTGTAATCAGGAGTATACGAAAAAGACTCTCATGAGGTGTTCGACCAGATAAAACAGAGGAAGGAATGCTATTGATAAGATTAACAGAGGTAAGAATGACCTCTGTCCAAAACTTTTGAGGAACAGAAGAGGATAACAATAGAGTACGAGCAGTCTCAAGAATATGACGATGTTTGCATTCGGTTACCCCATTATGTTCACGAGTGTAAGGACATGACTGCTGAAAAAGAGTGTCGTGAGATTGCAAGATAGATCTCATTGTAGCGGAGAGATACTCATGGGTACAATCGGATTAAAAAAACTTAATCTTAGCATTGAATAGAGTATGAATCATAGTAGTAAACGTCATATAATTGGTAGGAAGTTCGAAATAGTGACGCATAAGATATACCCGAGTGTAACGATTGTAATCACCAATAAAGCACACGCAGTAGAGAAAACTAGTATAGATGGGATAGAAGTAGGTCCTCATATGTCAAAATGAATTAATTAAAAAATACTACTGGATTTAGATAAACTTCTAGGAAAAGATAAGGCTAAGTGTTTTGCCAAATTACAGTCCGTATATGTGGATAAAGAAGAGAAAGAAATATGTTCAAGAGCTCTACTGTGGAATAAATTTCTTAGACGGCAATCTGAAATATGACTAAGCGTCGGTACCACAAGTTGGCAACATACGTGATGATAGCAACATGACTAGAACTCAAAGGTCGAGATGATAGAAGATGAAACTCTAAGTGGTACAACCACGTCTTCCTACGAGCACGACTAATCTTCTATTCGTACGAGGATCCTTTACAGAACATGTGAGAGAATAAAATACAATAATAAATTCACTCTCACAAAGGCTACTAACTGATATGAGGTATAAAATAAGATGAAGAACATGTAAAACAAAAGGAAGACTCAAAGTGTCAAAAATAATAGATCTAGATTGAGCAATGACCAACTGAGAACCATCAGTTGTGTGTAAAAAAGGAAAAGTAGGATGGTAAATGTGTAATACTAGATAAGAGACTAATATCATAAGTCATATAATGAGAAGCACCAGAATTTAATATTTAAGAAGTAACATACCAATAAAGGCAGAAAAAACAGATACAAAGGAGCCAGCAAAGACACATTGACGTTGGAGCTGGAGCTCGAAGTAAGACATTACTGAATATTTGCCGCAAAGGGAGAGAAAATGAGATGCCGATATCTGTGTACTATCAACAATGTGAGCTTGAGGTACCAGAGTGCGAGTCAAAGAGGAATCCTTTATCTTTATCCGTTCGAAAAATTGAATTTTTAAATATAGATGAAGTAGAAAACAATCATCCACTGAGTGACCAAGCTTATGTCAGTGAGAACAAATCAGATCAGACTACTGACGAACATAGCAAGTGGATCACGAAGGACGATGAGTAGTTCTGGAGGTGGGATCACGAACCTTCTCGGAAGTGGAAGACGAAAGAAAATCTTAGAACTTCTCAGATAAAGGCATCTTTCTCTCTCTCTTGTGGGCACTTAGAATCTACAATAGTTATGTATCGAGCTTTATCATGTTGAGCATTCTTCCATTTTGATGAGATGATTTTGATGAGATGTCGTTCCTCCGAAAATTCGCATGACAAGAGCATACACAATCAATCCGGCGTAAGAAAGTTTTTTTTAAGATCTAGATAAGAATGCTTCTAGCTGATTCCAATAATTTTTTCTTTCATCTCTGGCAGTAGAGTCAGCGTAGGGCCTCTACAGATGGTGGTTGGGATCGGCTCCACATGAGTGTTGTAGATGAAAAGTTGCGGCTTGGTTCGATTTACTATAGAATATAGGGCATTGGCTTGCTGAATGTGTTTGATGCATCAGTATTGGCTTGCTGCAACACCCTTGTGGAGAATAGCACCAGGGTTACCTCCACTCCTACAAAGGCAAGTGTTGCGAGTCCTTGATTCGTTGATGACTTTTCCTTGCGTCGCTCCTCGGGCTCGTCTCCAGTCTCTTTTACTAATAAGATGTAGAGTGGCAATAGCTTCCGGCAACCAAATTCGAGGGAGGAGGTTATGACTTCTGGAGATAATAAACAATATTGATAATCTGAAAGAGACTGAACGTCTATGAGATTGAAAAACCTTAGGCTCTGATACCATGAAACAAATCAATTATATTGATTTTATTAATGGATGATTTCAAAAGTCATACAACTATGAATATATATAGATGGAGAACGGATCCATATCCGCATAGAGAAGGAATCTGTATATGCATAGAGAAGGAATCCGTATCCACATAGGAGATACATAAATATAGATTTGAATCTAATCCTAAATCTAATCATATCTTAACATAACATAATATTCTATCTTTCATGAGTTATCCAGAGGGGATCATAACTCAATTGTTATGATTTTTTTTCATGAGTTATCCAGAGGGGATCATAACTCAATTGTTATGATTTAGGAACTTCTAAGCAAATAACAAGATTTGGGAACTTATTTAAAAATATGACAAGTTTAAGGGACTTATATGCAAAAAGCCCTACTTTGATTGATTTGGTAACCTAAATAATATTGGAGTTTGATATTAGTTTCTATAAGTAATATTTAGCATTTCGTACAATGCATTTATAAAGTTTCCTATATTATGTTTTAAGTAACTTACAGTTGTTTGATACAATCTATCCAGTCTGCTTCTTACAATCTAAGGGCTTGCCAATTATTTCCCAAAAGAGTATTTATGATTTTTTTTAATCTCCATTTCAGGACCTCTTCAAATATCCCTGCAATTGTATAATATACTTTTGAGTTCATATCCCATATTCGTTATCATTATGCTTTCATTATTGTATCAGAACAAAATAATATCCAAAACTGCCCGTGAGATTTATTCTATCATGTAACTACTATACTAGTCTCATAGAAACTTACTAAAACTTCACCATGATTTCCTTTTGCTTTTCCAATAAGTTTCATAGAGCTTTTTCTCTGTAGTTTAGGGTGCTTATTTAGTAATGTATTGTCGTTTTACTTTCCCATGTTTTTATTGAGGCTACATGTCCCATGTCCATGTTCCAATCATTCTATCATTATAATCAGTTAGTGTTGTGGATCTTGTCACCCTTGACCCACGAGCCTGCCATGACATGACCAGTGCATGAACCTCAACGTGCATCACCACTTGGCTATCGCCTTGCCAAAATTGTTAACCCCGATGTACAAATGAGACCCATGCACTCAATTATAAGCATAACAAACTCTCATATTCTGTATGATATGGACTATTTGGGGTTTCACAATCTCCCCAACTCAAGGATTCTTGTAAGAAGTGTTTTTATAGTGGTGTTGAACTGATTACGTACTTCTTTGTGAAATGTTATGAAAAGTGAGCACGAAGTAAGGACCAAATCATATGAGAATGACCATCAATGAAGGTAGCAAAGTAATGAAAGCCAAAAGACTTTGTAGCTTATATGGACCCCTAATATCTCAGTGGACCAATGGGAAATTATACTCATTTCTTTTAGGGCTTGGAGAGGAGGAACTATGATGCTTCTACACACATCATGTATATTTCCATGCTTTTCTTCTAATTTGCAGGCTCCCATAAAAACTGAGAGAATGCATGAGCTCCACTATGATAGATAAAGAACCAGATATTAAATTATTTGTTTACTAGTCAAGTAGTGGTATGTGAAGATGACAAAATACCAATGTGCATCCTACATCAATAAGCCCATGTCTGTCTTTCAGGTTTATTCTCTCACTTCTGTCATCATACTTGTATTTTTGTAACTATTTCCAATACTGACGACTAGGGAGATTACTGTAATATCTAGCATAAATTGAATGACCTATAATTATCCAAGTTAATCTTTTTCAAGTACCAAACTTTAGGAAAATAATATGTTGCAATTATATGGATCTGTATTGGCATTTAAATTTCTTTAGGCTAAGAGCATATTGTTTCTGGGCTCACATTTTGAACACATTGTATTTTATCTGCAGTAGAGATGGAGCAGATGTGAATATTTTAGTTGCCAAAGTTTAGGCAACATAACTGCAAGTGGATGTTGGGTTTCAGAGACTTGTCTGTGAAGTTTAAGTTTAAGAGTATGGAAGGTACAATCTTGGTAAATCTTGCTTTTCTTGATTGTAATAGGTAATAGATATTATCATGAATGGAGAGGCCAATGTTACATGGAGAAAACGATAAATAGAATCTATTATATTGTTTCAGCAGGGGTACCTCGTTGGTTAGAGATAAGATACCACTTCTTTTAAATCCTGTTAACTAGAGATAATGTTCTCATCATAACAAGCCAACCTCGTTCTCGCCACTTAGGTTGGCCTTTGATGGTTCTTTGCCATTCATTCTTGTAGTAGCATCACCCAGCTTCAACAGGTATTCAAACCATTTATTGTGACTTTTTAGCCAATTTGACTTAGGTTTTCCCACCTCCTTTGAGAAGAAAACTGAGAAGATCTCGTTGACCTGGTCCTTTGCTCTTTTTTATAGTTGTCATTTTCATTTTTGGTGATCCTAAATCATCTTCTCAATATGGTGCAACTTATACACTTGCTTTGTTATTGCCTTATTCTTCCTTTCTTGCCATATATCCATCATAATGTTATCAAATTAGCTAAATTGATTCCTTCTTTATTGCCCACCTTATTGAATATTATTTTCTCAAAGTAGAGTACAATCTTACACCAACCTAAAATCGATTGTTAACCTAGGCGGCGGACAACAACCTAGGCGGCTGTTGTCCGCCCGATGTCCGTCTAGTCCCCCCGACGCCTGACTATGCATGTTATGGGGTTTTATGGACTTTTTATGCAATTTTTATTAGGTTTTTTTATTTTGATTTTATATTTTTTGAACCGCCTACATCAAGACGGCCACCTAGGTGGGCTAGGTGCTAGGCGCTAGGCGGCAGGTGCTCGCCCAACCAGCGCCTGATGCTTTTCACAACCTATATCCAGGTGTCTCTAGGTAACGGCAGGGTACAAAACCTAAATTCTCGCTGTCCTGTTATCTTCAAATTGGTTATAGCATGTTTATCCTTCTTGAAGAGCTTAACCTTCTATCTATCTAACTGAAAAATTACAAATTAAGTATCTTTGACAAGCTGTTTCAACTGAAGGAACTTTGGATTCTATGTTGGGTTTCCTCAAGGATAAAGTCATTTTTCACTGTGAGAAACATATTCAACATAATTAATTACATATAGCATCATGCCATGGTTAAGCGCGACCTCGAGATGTGTTCTCCAGTATGCTTGAAGCTAAAACATGAGCAATTAACTAAAATGTGGTTTCATATGTGCCAACTATATATTTTTTTTCTGAGTGAATAATGAACAATTTGAGAAGCTGGATTGATAATCTGAACTTGTGATGTTCTTTGTTCAATTTATAATAGCCTATTCCCAGTATGAACTTGTCCTGTAACCAGGAAGGACCCACCAGAGACCAAGGTGGATCAGCAGGTCCCTGTAAGTTTTCGGTTGCCTTATATATAGTCTTTTTGCCTTAATTTTTTACTTCATTTTCTCTATAAATTTAACAAGCCAAATGGGGGCCTATTTGCTAAATTGTTTGCTTTATAAGCAATAGGGTCTTTAGTTCAAAACTCACTAGTTGCATTATTATTGGATTACATTTTTTCTATAAATATATAATGCCCCTGAAACTTAATGTAATTTCTCTCCCCCCCTGAAATATTTTCTGCATCCACACTGCTTTTAACATTGATTAAATTGTTTGGCATGGTCACAATTAACCTATATATACATGTTCCGTTTTGTCTTCTTTATTCTTAAACCGAATGTAGTTGAAAACCTGATGTGATTAAACCTTGGGTAAAAATGGCATGTGATGTGGTTAAACAATTTCATGAAAGGATTTGGGGATAATGTCTTCTGCTATTCTATTGCAGCTATCTTACTGATGAACCAAGGAGTACTCATTTCTTAAGTTCCATGAGTATAAACAACAAACTCATACACCATATGTTGTATCTTTACTCCTGGGTCCAGCTATAGAAGATTCTTCTCTTTTATTTTTTGTATTTTACTTCTGACAGCCAATATGATTGGTTTTGTCTCACTTGGATCATAGAATGAATATTTGGTACCCCTGTAGGAATATTTGAGTTTCTATAACAATAAAGGTTACTAAAATGTTGTGCGTTTCGACTAAATCTGCAGTTATTTTCAACAATGAGCAGTTGGATGTTCTAAATGTTTCACTATGTATCCTGAAATGACAAAAAACATTGTCTTTTCTGACCAAACCTTTACTTTTTTGGAATTGTACCTCATTTTATGGCATTAGGTTTTCATGAATTCATCAGTTATTGCAGTTAAGTTATCCCATATTTAATTCTACTAAATCAGTAGTTTTCTACTTGTATTTTAGGAGTTTTATTTGCTTCAAATGATTGGTTAGAAGCTGTAAAAATGCCCTAATGCCTTGTAATATTGAATGTAAATGAATGACTTAAATCTTTGGGCATTCCACATTGAGGTTGGTTGTGTGATGTAAGCTAAGCCTTTTCTTCTTCTCATTTGTTCTTCAGTTCTGAAACTCGAGACTTCTAAATGCCTTCCCCTTCCTTCCCAAGTAGCCGACTGCCTTGTATTATTCCTTAAACCTCCATCGACCATCCAACACAGTATAGAAATTCAAAATAGCTTTGATAAATGAGCCGGTATAGATTTAATTTTTCTAAACCGGGCAACCAGATTTAACATAAATGTAGCCACATCAGCCATTTTAAAAGAGGGAGAATCAGCACTACTTGGTGAAATAGGTCCTTTTGAATCAATTCGAACCATTTGTCATAGTTTGTAACAGTCCAAATTGACCCCACTACATCAAGACCCTTCCGCCATTTCCTATAGAAACCTTAACTGCTAAATACAATACAAGCAATATCAGTCTTCCTATGAATTCTAGCATGGTTTCTTTGCTATCCAAACTTGAGGTTTTGCGATGAAAATGGTATCTATCCGTAGGAAAAGGAAAGAGCCTTATGATATATCTGAAGCATGAATTAAGAAATTGTCTTTGATTTTGAAAACATTTAGTAGGTGAAATAGTTTTTGGCAAGTGAATTTTTTTCTTTTCTTGACATGTTTTCGTAAGCTTTTGATAACAAAGAGTGGTTAACATTAAATGACTTTGAAGAAAAAACTTACAATGAAACGTCATTTGGAATTTAGTAAATGGACAATTATCTTCTTACGCCATTTATTTGAAAACTACCTTGATTATTTTGCAAGACTAATCATCAGTTTGGTTTTCGGCTGTTCATTTCCATTAATTTGACTGGTTTTGATTGGCAATGGTATTGGGCTGATTTGAAGTTAAACTGAAACGTAAGTTTGTTTCAAGTTAAATATGAGCGTAAATTATAAACAGTGTTTCTTGTTGAAAAATAAAAAGAAATTATTTAGATTTCCATTCAAAATCAAGAGTTACTGAAATATATATGTAACTTTGAGATTCAAAATACTTGGATAACTTTTTGATGTTTTTTCTCAAATGTTTTGTTCTTCAAATGGGGTATCTATACCTTTACATTTGTTCTCTTTAAAACAGTCCTAGTTTTACATTTCTCTACGTGTTCAGACCTTTTACTAGGGAAATACTTACAAGATATAGTTGAAATAAGGAAGCATGGACACTCCAAAAATTAGAGCCGTTTTGTGTCGGACACTTATTGGGGACATCCTGTACACTCCAAAAATAGGCACTGTATCAGTATAGCCGTGTCCTTACTCTGTTGCGCCGTATCCATGTCCTTGCAACATGGGGTGAAACTAAACATATTTCCATTATATATAGTCTCATTATATGTGACTATTGTCTAAATGAGTAAAAATCATAGCTTCCGTTATGAAGTGAGTGAAAGTAAAATATAACGGATGACATGAACTGATTTTATTTCACGAGTCCTTTAGATAATAAGCAATACTTACTAGGTCATTTTTGGTTATGTACTTCAAATATTAATTTCTATTTATAGACCTAACTATGTAGTATTATATCATTACTACATGTATCTCATATAGAACACGAATTGTGTGTATGATTGAAAATGTTCTCCTCTTTGATAACCATGCGTAATAAAGTATGAAACTTGTACAAGGTAGCTGCTGAATGAAATATGAGTTATAAATCAGGTAGAAACATTTCTGTGTAGATCAATGATAATTTGAGTCCCAACTCCTTTGACAGACTGCTCTTCTTGGACATGTCGGAATGTCTGACCTCTTTACCCTTGAATCTTCTCAATCGTTCATGAAGTCAATCGAACACCTTAAAACCTTTTATCAGACAAAATATTATGTTGAGTTTCTCTCCATTATTAATTAACCAATACCATTTTCCAACATAGTTTTGGTTTAATGTAGAGTTCTGGTCAAACATTTGAATCATCAAGAGAATTATGCTGCACTTACCCAGAAACGAATTAGATGTTGATGAAGCTCAACTGTATGCTTGTTTTAAAGCTTATATAGGATGCTCTGATACAATATCATGTTTTCATCCTATCTAATATTGTTGTTCTTTGCTATTGCATATCTTATTGCTATAACTGAAGTCAGGGTATGATGACACCATTGGATATCTTATATTGTTGTTCTACATGCAAGTATGATGCCACCTAGGTAAAGGGAATAATCTTGACACAACTATCTACATTCATCTCGAAAGAGTTTGTCAAACCAACAATCAATAGTTCCAGTGTGCGTGCATACAGTTTCAGCACAAAGAATAGCAAGAAAGAAATTAACATAAGCTTATGTAATTTGAAAAGAAAATTATTGCAGAGGGCAGAAAACTTTGGAAGCCTCCGAAAATGAAATGCATGAACCAATTGGGATAACCTACTTAGAGGGCCAACTAAGGTGTTAGCATACAATAAGTCAGTTTTAGTTGTCCTATTGAGGTAACATATTTTATTGGCTAATTTGCACTTAAATACCAAGAACTTTCGAGTTTTAGAAACTTGATACCATAAACTATTTTTATAAGCTAGTTTATTGATACCATAATTTTATTTTTGCTCACTTAAATACCATAAACTATTAATTATGGAAAAAGATATTTTGTCCGCCCCAAGGGGTTGCCCGCACTGGGCCGCGTCCACTTGGCCAGCAAACCCCCCCCCCCCCCCCCCCCCCCCCCCCCCACCCCCCGGCTAACTCGGGCCCACCCCGGGCCAGGGGGCCAAAGCCTGGCCGCTACGTGGCTGCTGGCCGACGCGGTCATCCCCTATGGGCAGGCAACGTAGCAGCGTTGATTAATTATTTGCAAAGTCATGCTAACGGTGAGCACAAACGACAAAAAAAAGCCTTTCTAGTAATAATTATTATAAAATTTATTATTCATCTCAAATTTTAGCTAAAAAATATCTAATGTTAATTATCCTAATTCTAGTACTAATGTGAGATTATTTCATCCAAAATAATTTCTCCTCCAATGATCCAAACTTAATAAAATTTTTTATTTAACAATAAAAAAAATTTCATTAAAAAAAGAAAAAAGAAAAAAACAAGACCCCAAGTTCCCCTCCCCCTTTGCTGCCCGGTGTTGCCGCCATCCACATCCCCTCACCGCCGTTCCTCCCGCCCAACCTCGTTCCCATTGCAATTACAGCAGCTGCGATTGCAGTCGTGTGCGAGGATGGAAGGGAGTGGAAGCTATGTTGAGTGGGTTTGTTGTCGACGATGAGGAGGTGTGGGTGACGAGAGCGAGGGGGCAGCGACAACCATGGTGTTGGAGATGTTAGGTTTTTTTTTTTTTTTAAGTAAAATTTGTTTGTTTAGGGTCAAAAATGTGTACAATATTTGTTAAGTTTAATGGTAAGAAAGATGTAATTTGCAACAACTTACAAAGTTCACGGTATCTTGCTTAAAAAGTTCATGGTATAAAGTTGCTAAAACGTCAAAGTTTCTGGTATTTAAGTGAAATTAGCCTATATTGTTTTGTAATTATGTATTATCTTTTAGTCAAGTTAATGCAATCAGTAAAGAATTGGATCCACATTTTAAGGGTTCTTTCATGTAACTATGTGTTATAGAGGAAATATATGAAACTTAAATGAAGACACTTTGAGATTTTTCCATCTGTATTACCTTCTTCCACCACATCCGCTCTCCCTCTGGCAGTTGAAGTATATTGCAGTAGCAGGGGGTCCAAGGTTATAAAATGCTGCAAAATCCCTAGTGTTAAAGTTTGGACGCCAACCAGGTGCATATACTGTTTGCTGTACTTCCTGTCGGAACAGCACAAAGACAATCCGATGAATTCCAGCCAGTGCTCGTGGGCTCTCATAGGGTACTATCTCATTTCCTGAAATCATATTATACAAAATATAGTGTCAGTGCTATGTCCCAAAGCATTCGAATTTGAGTTCATAGATGCTTCTAAAATCTTGCACTCATGCATTAATGGATTTGGATTTTGGAGGAATTGAATACTGCATCATAGATTGACCCTGCCCCACACCAAAACTCTAGAGTGCTTAGTGAGGGTTGAGGGTTATATAATTATATTTTCTCTCACGTCCCCACAGGTCGAAAGTCCATTTTGGTGTAGAGAGCTAGATTCACACAGCTGTGTAATTTTTTATAAATACTTAATGCATGCAAGAGGAGATTTGAACCTGCTCTGCTCTTATACCATGTTAAAGTCACTACCACTACACTGATGAGGGATGGCCTCTGGAATATCTATTAAAATGGATGCAGTATGAGGGATGGCCTCTGGAATAGCTAGATTCACACAGTTGTATTTATATTATTCAACACTATGTATCACAGAGATGGATGGCCTCTGGAATATCTATTAAAATGTGACTGGTCTTTGTATATCCATTTTGACTACAGTTACTAATTATCGGAGTCAGCATAGGTTGCGTGAGTAAAAGAAGGGATGCATCTACATATAGAAGATGAGTTTATTCAAAGGGCATACTGTCAAACTCAGATTAGTTGATAGATATATAGTTTGAGAGCTATGTTGCATGGACACAGGAAATGGTGTCCTTATAACATTGTGTCCATGTCCATATTTATGTAGCATAGGTGATTACTTATTGTACCTATTGAAAAATGTTTGTATCCAATATCTGTATCGTGTCCTTATCTGTATCATTGCCCGTATCATGCAACATAGCTAGAGAGACATATGGAAAGATAGATGGGCCATTAAAACAAGTGCATTCAGGTACCTTACCTTGTTGGTTAGCTAATGCTTGATTGTGAGAACAGAGAAGTTGTATAAGTTCATAATAATCCTAGATCTTAATATATGCTATATGGAAGTTGATGTTTGTAGAAGTACACAAACCTGGAAACATGTGTGGTCTAGGATATTGATAGGATTCAAATTGATTAACTTGAATCTCAGTATTAGCTGAGCCATGAGCAGAAATTAGTAGGGTTTGTTGAGTGCAATCTAAAGGAAAAAGCAATGGTTTGCACTTTTACATTTCATATGATTGCAACTTAGTTTTCTTGCATGTCAGACCCATAATTCTACATCTATACTAGTAGCATGCATGTTTCTTTATCTTGATAAGCAAGCATCAATATTCATTATACATCTTCATAACCACAGAGAGGATTTTGTCCAAATCTGAGAGGATCTCATTTTGAATGCGTGCTGATATTATTTTGATGGCTTGGTTAGCAGCTATGTCAATCTCCCTATAAAGTTCTACTCTGAGAAGACCTGTTAATACTCTATTCGGGTCAGGCATGACCATTTCCAATGTTTCTTTTTTCCAGGATTATCATGATATCTATATGTTATACTAGGTTTACTTAAAGAGTATGATCTGGTCCATGTTTGCCAGAAGATAACATTTAGTCAGGAGACTGTTCTATAAAGACTTCATTTAGCATGTATGACAGGATTGTTTTTTAGTTGTTGTTAAAGCCTGAAGTAAACATAGCCATTTGCACCTAGAAACTTCTAGTATGACATACTTGTTTATTACTATAAAGAATTAGGGGTTGTGGTCTTCAATCTAAGAGAAATTTTTTAATCAATCACCTGTGGAATTATAAGGTTTAAAACTTAATTCCACATTGACTGTAGGAATTTCGATGTGTCCAGAGTCATTATATAAGTTTCAGTTTAGTTTACTGCTATTTATGGATCCCATTATTGTTATTAGAGATGCTATGCTGTAATTAGACTGATGTGATCCAAATTGTTCATGTCATGACTCATGGGCTGAACAAATATTGTGTGAAGGTATGGGCAAGGCAGAGTCCTGCACAAAAAGTAGATCCCAGCATGTTCCAACTTTAGCTTGTCACCCTGTGTCCTCGTTGCTTGTATGTTGAAAGTCAAAACCTCTTTAACCTGTGTATCAATTGGCCAAAACAGGGTTGCCATGAACTAAACAGTTGTTTATAGCCTAGTTTTGTTGATCTTTATTTGATGAAGTCAAATCGATTATTAGTCACACAATGAAGATGGTGAAAAAGAAGTCACATTCGTACCTATTATAATTTATGTTTTTCTCTCTAGTTGAGGGAGTTATTCTATTTCTTGTAATTGTGAATATGATTGTCAGCAGATATCAACTTTCTGTTGCATTGGCACGGAAAATAGGGGGGGTTAAAAGCAAATACATGGTGCATTTTGGGTTGGCACACTATTATGGCCGAGTCTCATCCATCACTTCTATAAAGAGTTCAGATCCCATGTAAAAACACATGTAGCAACCTGCCTGTTTGTGTGGGTGGGCTTCATAGGCAGGCTTTAGGAATACTGCTCATGGCAGTAAGCACACAATTTTACATGGTGATGCATGCACTTGATTTGATAGCTGCCAAGAAACAACAGAACGTGCTAACGACGACTCACTGACAGTTACACAATGCAATTGATCACGTCTCAGCCATAGAATTGACTGGCATGTTAGGTCCTGTTAGGTGATGTGAGGTGGGTGATGTTAGATCAAGTATATTTGGTGTGGCATACATAGTTTTCCGTTTGAAATAGAGTCACTTGGCATAGGTACAATATGATCATCTGGCTACTTGATATTCTTATGCCTTACGAGAAAAGCATTTATCAAGCACCATCTGCTCATAAGGATATAACAAACATCAACCTCATTGATTTTGGTTGTTTATGCTGAGTGTGCTGACTATGCGTTTCAAATGGAGATTATGATGCACATCTTGAGCAATTTTCAACTGATGACAACCCATCCAACTGCTTATTCTTTGGCTAAGACCTGCAACAAATATAGTTTAGAAGCACCATATTAGAGGTGGGGCTCAGATCCCCTCCCTTGCACGCGTGCATTACACATGCTTCATATATTTGCAGATATATCTTGAGATTATATATTTGCAAATATATTGAGGAGTTATTTCATAGTTTTGAGTTTATATGTTAGGGCACGTCATCCTAACATCAACCCTCAACCTTTTTCATCCGGGCTTGGGACCGGCATTGGCGGTTTTATGTTTTTAAGTATATTATCTTAGTAGAACTTTCCATTAACCTCCAGTTACATTAGATCTGTCGTGATATTACTTTGCTTAAATCTCATGTAATATTAGTTGAAGGATTCCTTGCCATCACCAATCCTAACAGTATTAACTGGTATTTTCAACTACATCATGCAGTGTCATTTACATGAATCTCGATATTCAAAGCCAATAGTCATGGATTATATATATACTTGACCTAAGTTCCACGTATGTATTCTTTAGGTCGTATTTAATTTGCAATAACAATATACGATTATGTTGCTGACATATACTCAATTTGGTGGGTGATAGAGTTTAGTATTAGAAACATTTTTTTATCAAGAGCACATTATGTAAAGGAGAAACATTAGCATGGCCAGTTGGGCGTATGGACTCTTATGAGGTAAGGTTTAGTGCAGAAGTTGTTAGAAGCAAACAAAAAGAAATCCTGTAGTTAAATTACGAAATAAGAATGTCTAGTACAACTTAGCTGAAATCTTGTAGTAGATGCCGTGTACCTTGCTTTCATCAAGAAATATGGGTGCATTGCACATCTTGCAAGCTCTATTTTAGTATTTCATATGATACGTGTGGCATTATTCTTAGAAGTACTTTTTGCTTTTGAACTATTTAAATTAATTATATACAGTTAGCAGGACTGATTAGACAACTGGTTGGATATTGTACACTGCTGTATGAGTGATATAAATACGCGTAACATACATTTCTTTCGAGAATTAAATGATATTAGAAGAAAATTGAAGTTTTGATGTTACCCACCATGTCTTGCATCACTTGTTTCAGGAATGTCCGTCACCAACCTAAAAGCAAACAAAAGACAAGTCAGTAATGTTAGCAGTAAACTTACACAGAGTCTGTTCCCTCTATATCTGACATTCTCTAAAATTATTTACGGATGCAACCGTCTTTGTGACTAGTACAAAATTATGTTAATTAGTTATCATAGGTTATTGGAGTAGATCATATAATAAAGGTAAATTTCAAGAAATCATTTAGGATGGTGACTTTCCTTCAGAAAGGAGGACAAAATGTCTATTAGACTCGAGTTTAAACATGCAGGACAGGGTCTACCTTGCTGGAAGTCGCCATTCATAAGTTACTGTACAACTTTTTTGAGTTTGATATTGAATCTTAGACTTCATGCAAACTCAGGTTGAGACTACTTACTGTCTTTGAACTTTGACCATGATTAATAGAGAAAATAAAGTGCCACTTTGGTTTAATTTTTACTACAACAAAGTATTTGTTGCAACATGACAGAAAATTTGAATTTTATACAAGTTTGACTTCGTTCTGATTAATTTATTCGTTGTTTGACATGCTGCCAGGGTCATTGAGAGCCTTGCTTTGGGGAGGGGGGTTGCAAGTTCGAAATGGAAGTCCCTAACTGCTTGATCAGGGGCTCGACACAGTAAGAATTTCAGCAAACAAAGAAATAAGTAAGTTGATGTAGATGTCAATATGCCTGTCTATGATTTTCATTATAAAAGTGCATGTGATTGTGGTGTGATTGCGTCTAGGTCCTAGGACCCAGTGTTCTCTACCATCTGGCTAACCACATAAATACAAAAGCCCTCCACCGGTCCCTTTCCTCATAGCATGTGTGATAGTTTATACTTTGCATGATAAATTGGATTTAGGGGATTCAAATTCCCGATATAGAGGTCACCCAAGATGTTCCATGAACTAACCAAGCTATTCGCTAGCCTGCTCGAACTTTGCTCGCTGAAAAACTCGTGATCTGAGATTTATAAGCTCGAGAACACGACATCCACCCTAAGATTAGGCTTGTTAGATATACCAGAGAAGCCCTAGCTAAGAGGTATTCGGCTCGTGATCTCACGAGCCGGTCACTTTATTTATACATTTATATAAAAGAAATATCTTTCACTAATAGACATTACCAATTTGTTATAAGCACTTCCGATTTGATATTAAGCTTATTGGGGGCAAATTTTTTTGTTTTGACAGTTTAGGAGGTCATAAACAAGGTCTATTTTATGCCTAAGTTTGTCTACAATTCAACCTTATCAATCTTTATTATTTAAAAGTGCAGCTAGCTCGAGCTTATGGATATTATAAAGCTTATGAATATTATAGAGAGTCAAGTTTGAGCTCAATTTTAGGCTCATCGTAAAGCTTGAGCTCTATTTTTTATTAGAGAGCCGAGTTCGAGCAGGGGATGCTTGCTCAAAGCTCCATTCGTTAGCACCCCCTAGTTCTCTGTCATCAGAAAGGGAACATGCATTACAGCCTAAAATCTTCCTTAAATCAAAATTTATATCTGCCGCACATGTATTAGAAACATATTCTGAATTTTGTTGGCCCTCTCGAACTAGCAAGCAACTTCAACCTACTTGCCTAAATCAATGAGAAAAAGGAGTAATTCCCGAGCAAAACCAACAATGAAGTTCTCGCTTTCTACAGCACTTCATTTGATACACAGAGATGCACGCACAAGAAGTTTACAACCATAAGGTGGCCAATTTAGGCAAAATAGTTAATTACTTTATTGCTATTAGTCTAAAGAACGAGTTTTATCATGAAGGATTGAGCTTACCAGTATAAGTACTCCCTTTGGGTCGGGTTGGTTGGACTTGGCGCATCAGGATCCACCATTGCCTTCATGAAGAAATGAATTTGATCAACATATGATTTTGGCACAAATTTGGTAAGAGAGAATGTGTTTATTATGGAGTGTAATAGCATGGACTCTTTAAGCTTATAAACCTTATATAGAAAGAGATTCTATGTTGTAGTTTATTTCTCTTATTCTGTTATTCCTTACTTCAAAATGAAGATATTTCTCCTATTGTTAAGTAAACCCAGGCTTCAAATTTTTTGAGGCTGAAGTGTCCAATAATATAAACACTAAAAAGCTAGAGATGTAAGGTTGTTCGCCAATAAAATTTGCACGAGTTAGCAAAGAGAGGACTTTACTTAC
Organism: Iris macrosiphon; assembly: GCA_036927795.1. Lineage (NCBI taxonomy): Eukaryota > Viridiplantae > Streptophyta > Magnoliopsida > Asparagales > Iridaceae > Iris > Iris macrosiphon. The sequence goes on from JAYESA010000016.1 coordinate 21,072,736, forward strand.
AAGGGTGTACAGTGTGCTTGGGTCGCGACCTCCAATCTCAATCTGTGGCTGGTTTGCCACTACAGACTGCTTCATTCTTGTCCCGTTATTGATCTCGTTGTCGCCATAGACTACTCTAAGGTTTGCAGACTTGATAAATGGATCCACGACGTCCCCGATGACTTGTCCGAGGACCAGGGGATCCCGGGCTACTCTTTCGCGATACATAAGTGCTACTGTTATAAGATAACCTTGAAGGAGGTATAGAACTTACAAATAAGAGTTACTGTGGGAAGACTTGTGAGAAAAGTAAGGTGTGTATCTGCATTATATATAGAAGATAAAATGGCAAGGCATCTGCTTTATGTTAACATGCATGTCCTAAATGTTATGTGCCTTTTTGTTGCAGTTCCTATATTTTCCACAAGATTCGAAGCTCTACTTTCCTTTCTTCTTTCTGTAGGAATGGAAATGCATATAAGCCTCCCCCTTTTGAACCTTCATGGAAGCCAAGTGGGTTTTCAACAAAATCTACCGAAAATTACAAGTTCTTTACATTTATCTGTCAGTGAAAGTTTTTGGCTCGCAGCTTCAAGAGTTGACGACGTGATATTCCCAAGTATGTGGGTCTATTACTGGATCTCTGAGATTCGTCATAACAAATTGTAGAGAAGGAAGCATACCTTTGACTATGGGGCCTCCCAACCTTGGCATACCATTAGTTTCATCTCTCCTTCACTCCTTGATGATGCAGGTATGTTGGTTTCATCTTTAAACCGATGGTGCATGGTTTTTCAAGTCAAAACTATGGGTGCATAAAACTAGAATCTTTTATGAAAAAAACTCAAAAATCAACCGGCATCATGTAATGTAATGCTTAATGGTGATAGTATTATGTTGTTGGTTGAAGAAGGGATTGTTTTTCGTACATGGAGAAGGAAAAAGAAGAAAGAATACATATGGAGAAATAAATGTGGACATGTTGCCTGTTGCAGAATTCAAATTCGTGGATTGTCCATCTTGGTATCCATGAATGTGAGTCCAAAATATGATAAATCCTTTCTTTGTTTATATATCGAAGAAATTTCAAGTCTGTTATATCGCGGGAGTGAGCCGGTGTGTCAGTAAAATACTGAACTTTTTATTTTTGTATAGTCCGATTGCAACTACAACTAGTACTACTGAAATGGAACAAATGCTAAAAGGGCAGTATTTAAGTGGGAATATATGCAAAATTAATCATCCCCATGCATGTATAACACATTATGTTTTGTTTGTGGTGTTGATGGCCTTTGAATCTTTGATCGCAGGTGGCCTTCCCCATATGGAGCCCTTCCCAGTTTGTTCAGCTCTCTGGGGAATCAGGGCTCGACCGGGGCCCCGTCGTGGTCAAGCAAAGCCTATCCGGGCTGGTGAGCACTAATAAGCTCAATCGACAAAGATTCCAAGGGATAGGGAGGATAGGCACTGCATTGGCCAACAATGTTCTCATTTTTCAGAATTTCAGGGCCAGACAGGCATCAGGTGCCCCCTCCCCCCAACCTTTTTTAACTAGAGCTAGAGCTAGCTGTGCGTGTGTGAATTGCAGAATCGAAAACGTGCACATACTTTGCTCATGCTCATGCTCATGCTCATGCTCAAATACGAAATATATGCATTTATATGAATGATTCCAGGAGTGTGTGCTATCTAGCCACGTCGGTCATGTTTGAAATTTTCAACGAGATACTACTCTCTTTGTTCAGAAATACTACTTTACTCCAATCACATGAAGAATAATGTTATTCATCTTTCTCCAAAAGATCCTTTCAAATCATCATGACATGGCAGACTGATATGACGGTTGATGTAACAGCCGACATGACAAAATATTAAAAATTAAAATTAATATTAAAAAAAATTGGATGATTAAATTTTTTGATTAAAATTTTTCATGCCAGCTGTCATGTTAGATATTACATAATACTATTTAACATGTCATGTCAGCTGCCATATAAGGAAAGACTTTGGATGGATGAATAACATTATTTCATTTTCAACCAATTGATTTGGCAAAGCAAATAAGAGTCCATTTTTGTTTACCGATGTTCATCATTCTATTCAAGGTTTGTTGTAGTCTTTTTTTTTTTTTTTTTTTTTTTTTTAATTTTTAGGCTAAATTACAACTTGATGCCCTCAACTATCCAAAATGTTCAATTTCACACCCTCAACTTTGATAGGTGCTAACTTGATATCCTGAAAAAATAAAGGACCAAATTACCCTTCCATTTCTCTCTCGTCCCCTTTTTCTTCGAATGGGGGGGAAGCAGCAGCGGGCGTGCGCGAGCGGCGGGTAGGCGTGAGCGGACGCGGGAGGCGAGCTAACGAGGGTATTTGTCTTTTTATTTTTTTAAGTATCAACATGAATTTTTTTATATAGTTGAAGGAATCAAGATAGCACCTATCAAAGTTAAGGATGTCAAATTGAACATTTTGAATAATTGAGGGTATTAAGTTATAATTTAGCCTAATTTTTATTCAACTATAGCCACTTACACACTCAATACGGTAGGACCATCCATGGCAAGATGATCCTAACAAAACTACTACCTCGAAGGACATACAATTCAGCCCGGAAGGTCACATAATCTGACCTGTTGGTCCCATATCCGACCCGAAGTCGGCCCGAAAGCCCGCACACGTGCCTGGCTCGAACCTGCACTTGATCAGCCCGGTCCGCGTCCGCACTGCTGCATCAATTAATCTTTTACTGAAAATTAATTGCTTCTTCCGTGGCTTAAATCAACAAACTCCAGGATTGTTGTGGTCTGTTTACACCCAAATAAATTAATGGACGAAGTAACCTTCACCCGCCAGGCTTGGGCTGATTGGTCCGTAATATTATTTGATCAATCCGTACGATTCGAGCCACAAGGCCGAAACTTGGCTACACCCATAACGTCCCTAATAATATAGGAGAAGAAACGACTGATCAGTCAATAGGCAAACTTTTGCTATTTCTTGACACTTTATTCATTGGTAATAACGTCCCTAAAGGGTGCATTTTCGTATAAAGATCCCCCCCACCCAAAAGAATTTAGGGTAAACAAATTATTATTATGTTTGGTTTGAGTTAGAAATTTTATTTTCGATAATTTTAAATGTCCGAAAAATAATATTTTCATGAATTATGGACAACTGCTTCCCCAAAATATGTGGATATATTAATTTTTTATGGAAATAAATCAGATTTAGCTCAAGTTCCGAACGAGTCCGGATTTCAACCCATGAGTATATTAATCCTTTTTCTCATTTTTTTTTCATTTCTTTTATTTTTTTCTAGTTGGGCCAGATTCTAGCTGGAGTGAGTATGGATTAGATTCAGTTTAGATCATGTCATAAAAATGAATTTATAAACAAAACAATTATGATATCAATATGATTTGAACCATATTCTCTTGAATATAAGCTCAGTTTCACCAACAACACTATAAAAAGTCACAATAAAAAATGAAGTATTAAATATATTTAATCATCACTAAAAATCTTATATTTCTTTTTTATAAACTTTATACTCCCAAAAATATTTATATATTCAGAGTAAATTTTTTTGGCACTAATTCTAAAAAAAAAAAAAAAAAAATTTTCAGAAATATAATTTTTTTGGTTACATAGTGTTTTGCCTTTGGAGCTAACTGTTAAAAAGTTCTCTGCTGGCTATAAAGAACGCTTCTTGGTCCTTGTATAAGGATGTAGTTAAAAGTTATTTGCATTTGTAAATGTTGATGATGATAAGATACAATACAAATTTGTATCAACATTCGACTACTAAACCTGGGAAATTGCTTCTTACTGTATGTACTTATATCCTAGTGATTAATAAGGCTACATGACTAAATGGGATCTTTCATTAGTGCTATATATATATATATATATATATATATATATATATATATATATATATATAGGATTATGGTTCTCAACGGCCACAAAAGAGAGAATTTTTTCTTTTTCTCTTTTGCATCACCGCGATCAACATCTCTAAAGGAATAAATAAATCAAATTCAACTTTGTCATTAAGGGTCGTATCAAGTTGGAAGATCGAACCCCATAAAGAAACATTTGCTACAAGATCCATCAAACTAAGCAATGGATTCATGTACGCTTCCGCAATTAATTTATGAATCAATAGGTAAATATTCAACAATTAGTATCAGAGCACCTTTTTTGATTCATGAGTTCGAAGTTTCAAAATCCAATTGTGTTTCTGTTGTTTAGGAACCCTAGATTATTCAATCTAATTTAATTTAGAATTCCGATTGTTCTATCAATTTTTTATAATAAAAGTAACCATATGATTGGATGTTTGTATGTTCGGATGTATTCAGAAATTTAGGATTTTCTTTTTGTATGTTCGGATGTTTTTATTTTTTTACGGAAGATATCTTATTTAATTCAATTATTCCTAAAGCATCACATCCCTTTATATTGTTGGCGTGCCTCTGATGATACTTGTATGCCATTAACACCGAGGCTGGCATTCACCTAGGCGTATAAAGAAAACGACTCAGTAAACGGAAAGCATATTCTTTTAGTAGAAATTTTGCAAGGGACGAGCAATCATCATGCATACATGATGCATGATGTAATGGTGGTTGGTCTTCAATACAGATCATGCCACTCTCTCACAAACTGTGTGAAATCACATGAACGTACTTTTATGGATATGTCCTTTTATGAAATCACCCCTGTCCATAAAGAGGTTTATATATATTTGTGTTGGAAAAATTAATATATCATGTTACTGATGTTTCAAAGATTAGTGGGGATTTGTGTCCTCGTATGCTTATTGTGTTTTGCAATTTGTATACTTCTAAGCTTTAGCTATGTCCTTCATGAAGCAGACAAGGTGTTCATTTAGATATATATATATATATATTTTTCCTGCTCCAGAAGTATTGAGGATATTAATGTTGATTTATCAATTATCATGGGCACATTAACTTACTGTGACTGTTTAACGTATTTTAATATTAATGCAATTAAGAACTCACTTTTAAGTCATACAAAAGAGATTTACATGCTTATGATTATTTTATTTAAGTTATAATCTTGTAAATATGTATGTACATAAGGATTTAGTAAACATTGAAATTATTTGGTGCTTCTTTATGACTAGCAATAGTTGTCTAACATTCTAATTAGACACATTGAAACTAGATGTCGTTAAAGTGATCTATTTTGCGTAGATAGTCTAAGAGGGATGCCAGATGTTTGTGTGTGTACATTCATGCGAGTATTAGCCGGCCCAAAGGAATGTTAATACTTGGCCGAATTGCACACATACCAGTGGTGATAAATGTGTGACAATTGTAAAGTTTACATGTGAATAATAACCCGATCCAAAGATAGGCTTATTATTTGACATGAGTTGCCGAAAGCCAATTGATGGTGAAAGACACATCTATGTGAGTGACGACAAGTCGGTAGAAGTGAAAGCAATATGACATTTTAGGTTATTATTGGGAACTGATTATTATTGGATTTGATAGACATTTTTTTAATTATTATTGTACTTTTTTTAGACGAAATTTACTTTCAGTTTCTTTATTGAAAAAATCTAGTTATCATTGTTTATTTGGAAACACTAAAGTTTTATCTATTTTTAAATTCAAATATTGTTGGTAATGGTTTCCTTAATGTTTATGATAACCTATATTCGCTTCAAACTATTGTATCTTGTAAAGAAATTTTGCATGTGGAATCATGTGGTATTGTAATTTTTGGACGGGAACTGCAATTTTGAGGATATTGAGTTTGGGGGGAGAAATAAAGTCAGGGACATTGTCTTTGAGGAGGAATTGGTTTCGATTCCTACTATCACTTTTGACGATGTGCAAGTTTCTATACATGTCATCGATCAAGAAGTGAATCCAGAACCTCAACAAGACCCTTGCAAACAGAAAACTCCTGCAAACAAAAAACGATGCTTAGCGTTCATGTACAAGACATATACAAGCATGTATAAAAAAGGAACGGAGCTAGAGTGTGACAAACAACCTACCTATGTCAGAGGAGAAGACTCGAGCGACATCAATCATCTATAAGAACCAGAAGAAGAAGAAGAAAAGCTGAGCAGAGGTGGATGGTAGATTTCCTCTCCGCCCAGACGCTCTCCTATTTATAGGCCTCTTCACCCACACAGTCCTTGAAGAAATGGTCCAATTTCTAAAAAGATTTGATGACCTATTCCCCCGCTCTACTCGGAGTACAAAGCGTCATAATTCATCCGTTCGGTAGAAGCCACTCTCAAAAGAAAAGATAAAATAACGACAGTTCAGAATTAGTCTTATCCCCGGGAACTAGAATCCCGGGTCATCCTACAGGGTCTGCCTGACCCGTTCTCTCCCCAAGACAACACTCGCCCAATGCACAGTCTCCTCTGCCAAAGTCTCTTATAGGTTGTCTCCTCCGATCTGGATCGTCATTCGAGGCTGGCTATGCTTCAATTGTTCAAAGTATTTTTGAAGACATTTAGAAAAACTTTGAAAGGGGTTCTGTAGAAGCATAAAAAATCTTCCAAGTCTACATCATGTACTAGCGGAAAAGGAACTTCAAGAGGCCTCCGCGAAAAGCAGAAGCCCAAGAGACTCCAACGGAAGACCTAGTGCCCCAGCACCAGTAGAATGATGGAACGGGGGATCCCCAGGACCGCAGATTGATGTGCATATCGATCGATAAAATATTAATAGGTTTAAGACGTGATCTAACCCTTCAATGACGGAAACTAGGGTTCACGAATTATACCTGAAGTGATGAGAAGTAGATGGCGATTTTCAGAAACCTCGATCAGTCAGTGACCTCAAGATCTTCTGCCGTATTCCTTCCTCGGATTCGACGCCGTGTAGGCGACGATCTTTCAACATTTTTTTCTCCTTGGCTGACCCTCTTTCTCTTCTTACGTGAAAAATGAATTTCGAGAAAGCTGCTCACTTGGATACATATAACGGCCAGAGAATAGAGGATATAATATAGGATACGACATGGACCATGAGGAAAAATTAGGGTTAGGTCTCCAAACGGATCTAGGTATCCCATGTTCAGCCCAAACACACAACCTAGGCCCGTTCAAAATAGCTCGGTCCACTAAAGGGCTATTGTTGCACTACCTTCCTAATCCGAAATTATGTTTATGGGCTCCTTCTTATTATATGCATGTTCGTCTCCCCATGTTAAGATATCGAATGTCCGTCGATGAAATTAAGTTACTGACAACTATATTGATCGATATCTTTTATCCTTAAGTAGTACCACTCAACTTTATTTGTCATATAAGATATAATTCACTTGTAGGGTTTACATGACAATCCTTATGATCTCCTTAAGGGGATATCATCAACCCGATGTATCGGGACATTGATTTCTTTTATAATCAACAGCCCATCATACACACAATGTCATTACCCAATTCATAGAGGTTATTGACCATAATGAATCTCAATCTTTTATGAGTCAAAGTAATGCACACTGCATATAAATGTCTGTTATTATATCCAGATTAAGAGCACATGCATTCATAATAACAAAGGTGTTTATTCTCTTATGTAGTCAGTACAAAGAGAACAACCTCAAGTGGTCCTGTTAAATACACAAAAAGTGTACTAGTGTCAATCTATAGTCAAGATAGACTAATACCAGATTACACTATAACATTACCAATGTTTTGTCCAAATCCATCTAGGTTGTGAACTATTTATATATACCACAGGGAACTGATAATATGATCTTCTGTATGACACCACACACTATATTATCTACAATATAGAACACTTGCATTAACATTATAATAATTATAATATGCAAACATTTGTCCATATGATTCTCATTCAAAAATAAGAAAATATAGTTAATACAAAGTGATGCTTTTAGTATATAACCCTAACAATCTCCCACTTATACTCAAAGTTTTACTTTTTAATATACTGTTACAAATCTCACACTTATACTTAAAGCCATCCTGCTACGCATCTGACTCTCATTCCCTCAACATGACTATCAAAAGTCTTAGCTGATAAGCTCTTTGTAAAGGGATCATCTAGGTTGTCTGTTGCTACTATCTTGATCACAACAACTTCTCCTCTCTTTACGAATTTTTGTATCAGGTGGTACTTGCACTCAATGCGTTTACCTGTCTTATGGGCTCGTGGTTCCTTCGAGTTTGCAACTGCACCACTATTATCACAATAAAGTATAATAGTCTTAGGCAAACTAGGTACCACATCCAAGTCCAATAGGAAGTTTCTGAGCCAAACCGCTTCTTTGGCTGCCTTAGAGGCCGCTACATACTCGACTTTTATGGTGGAATCAACAATACATTTTTTTGATGCTCCTCCATACTATGGCTCCACCTCCTAAAGTAAATACATAACATGAGGTAGATTTTCTGGTATCCCTATCTGACTGAAAATCTGAGTTTGTATACCCCAAGGGCACTAAACTATATGCATGGTAAACCAACATATAATCTTTAGTCCTTTTCAGGTACTTCAAAATATTCTTTACTGCAGTCTAGTGATCTTGTCATGGGTTAGATTGATATCTGCTAACCATGCCAACGACAAAGCATATTTCTGGTCTCGTACATAACATTGCATACATTAAGATTTCTATTGTCGAAGCATAAGGAACCACTTTCATGTCCTCTATCTTTTTAGGTATCCTCGGACACTGCTCTTTTGATAGGGCAAATTCATACCTAAAAAGTACGAAACCTTTCTTAGAATTTTGCATGCTAAAACGAGTTAGTATAGTATCGATATAGGTAGCTTGGGATAATCCAAACATCATTTTTTTGCGATCTCGTAGAACTTTAATCCCAAGGATGTGACATACTTCTCGCAAGTCCTTCATATCAAACTGTTTGGATAACCCTACCCTTACATTAGATAACACATTCACATTGTTTCTAATGAGCAATATGTCATCCACGTAAAGTACTAGGAATACTACCACATTTCTGTTACATTTTTTTTATGCACATGATTCATCCGGACATTGATCAAATCTATAGAATTTTATCACTTGATCAAAACGGATGTTCCAAGATCTAGAAGCTTGCTTATGGACTTCTTGGGCTTACAAACAAGATGCTCTTGGCCCTTTTCAATGAACCCGTCGGGTTTCTTCATATAGATGTTTTTCTGAAGACTCCCATTAAGGAAAGCTGTCTTGACATCTATTTGCCAAATCTCATAATCGAGATGAGCTACAGTAGATAAAAGAATCCGGATAGACTTAAGCATGGCTACCGGAGAAAAGGTATCCTCCTAAGCAATACCTTCTTTCTGAGTAAAACCTTTCGCAACAAGCCGAGCTTTAAAGTTTTCAACCTTACCATCTTATCCTTTTTTTCTCTTATAGACCCACTTGCATCCAATGGAATTTACACCAGTGGGTGGTTTTACAAGCTCCCAAACCTGATTAGAATCCATAGATTCTATTTCAGATATCATTATTTTTTGCCAAGATTCTGTATCTTTATCTTGGATTGCTTCATTATAGGTGCAGGGATCATAATCTTGTTCCTCAGTGACGAAGTCTAATGACTCTTCCAAGAACATGAATCTGTCAGGTTGTACCACAACCCTCCCATTACGATGAGGGACTATAAATTATGGTGTAACATTTGTCACGTTGTGCAGTTACTTGTGGTTTCTCCTATTGTACTGTTGGTACTAAATATTTGGTGTCTCACCTCTCAGTTATTCTAGAACAACTCTACTTATGGGTTTATGGTTTATCACATTGTCTTCCTCTAAGAATCGGGCATTGGTGCTAAAAATATGTTACGCCCCAGTCCCAAAATACGTAGGACTAGGAATACGTAACACGCCAGCCGTATGTATACGAGCTCCAATATATGGAAACCATATACACACGTACGCTGTACATGAATATCCAATCCACAGTGGTAATATATGTCACAACAAGTCACACGCAGTTCTATATCTCATCCACAACATAAATAATAGAATAATGGAAATCAATAACTGAATATCGAAGAAGCAGTCTCAAATAGTAATCTCAAAGTGTGATAGTCGGATGGAAACAAATCCACTGCAAATCGACTATAATAAACTACTAAAGAGAGAAGAAAATAAACTCTAATATAAGAATAAATGTCTCGAAAAAGAATAGCAACTAGAATCTCTAAACAGCTGCAATGAATCACATATAATCAGAAGGTAAGATCGCCTCAGACTGATAGGTAGCGTTAGGTCCAGGTCAATACTCCTGCGGGTACTCCTGCGGGTACTCCTGCTCATCTATATCTGGAAAGGGACCAGGTCCTCAGAGGGACGTAACAAGATACAAAAAACACATGCCAATAAAGTACTGAAATATAAACATCCATTGGGGTCGCCTAACCATCTATGTGAATGCAATTAAGAACACCTTTCCCCACAAGTGAGCTATCTGGCTGGAAACTGGGATTTGGTATGGTTCTCTATTGGAGATCCAGGGGCCTACAAAGGCACGACGACTTTCGAACGCCGGAGGCCCGCCTGATAATAATATAATATATAGTGGTCATCACCGCCCGTATCTCCAGCGGAGAATCCGGCCGCACAATAGAAAAAGTGCAAGGGAGCTCAAATGCGGTACTTGTTGTTCTCCCCACCCAATGCTCTAAGCATGTCATGTCCATGACACGATAAACCTCTAATAACCGCCAGGTCTACTAGCATGCAATATTTCTATTGGCAGTTATCCCTATCCGTCGCACGACCTATACGTACCAGTGGCCAGCCGAGTACGCAAGTCCGTGTCCTACATGTGACTCACACTCGTGTAAGAATAGTGTCATGGCCAATGAAACATAAATGCCTCATAAAAATGGGGTAGTCTCATAAAGTAGGTGTAACGCCCCGTTCCGCTCAAGCGGACTGCCGTCTCAAACGGCGAAAGTGCAACTGTCCCGACCCGCTTTGCCTCGAAGGAGAAGCAAAGGATATCCAGACTTGTCCCTACAGGAATCCGGTTTAGGCTTTCAGAGGCTCGCTTGACGTATCGCTCTACCAAGGCGAATCATCGCTAAGGTGGGTGGCTACGGTGAACTTGTCTTTGCTTAGCCAGCACACATAAAATCTGGAATATTCATGCTAGTCGCTAGGTGAATCACCCCCTGCATGCTAATAAGAATCCAACGCACCTAGCTAAGGGAATAATCCCAACTTGTATTGCTTGCTAGAATATGGAAATTGAAACACTGCTTATGTTCAGACCCTCGCATGCTAAGTCCCTAACGATTTCATCTCTCGGCTTACCTTCGGGTCCGAGCAACGTGCCTGCTTATGTTCCTTAGAAACGCATGCTTGTCTGCTTGAATGTTGCCTTGTTTTCATCCAACTCCGGGAGACTACTAAGTAGTCGTTCCATGCATGTTTGACCCTGCAAGTATCCGGGACCGTTAGGTCATCAGGCAGCCCCGAACCAGGGGAATGCATCAAGACAAGTTAATCACTGTACATAATCATGATTCAAGCACCCCCTGTAATCGTGCACTACTGTACTACTGTTCTACTGTACCACTGTACCACTGTACCACTGTACTCCTGTTCTACAGTACTCGAGTATCTAGTGAAATTGGAAACTGACCCTGACCTGCATGTCGCGGACAACTCAAAAATGAGGCATAGTTCCACGGACGGTCTCCGGGGCACTGGGGCCGCTCCGATCCGGATGGAACTCCATTGTTTCAGCCAACTGTACTGGACGAGATAGTGTGCAGCGCCTACCGTTCTTTCGCTGCATACCATCCGCTCCATGGCTGAACTCTACTGTATAGTCTACTGTACTAAACGAGATGGCTTGTAGCACCACTGTACTTTCGTTGCAAACCATTCTCGTTTAAGACTAGTGTCCTTTATGGCTATGCCAGCGACTCATGTTCATATAGATAAGTCATCCTCGCTTAGCGGCTACCCGCGTGCGAGTCACTCCATCGCATCAAGAACAAATGAACACCTGAATGATCATGTTAAAACGACCCTCGTGTTTGCATATGCTATGCTCCAGAATGTTTATACTTGCCGTGCTTGAATTAATAATGTTTGCCTCAATGTTTGCCTTGGACAGGGAAGGAGATGGTAAGTTGGTAAGTCTCGCCGTGTTTCCTCAACATCGCACGGCGCACTGCCCGACACGTTAGGCTATTCAATATTTGCATAAAACTGATCCTAAGGCAACTAGAAAGACAACTTAATAGTTGTGCACAGAACCTGTATTACGTGTTTGGATTTGTCGAGCGGGCGAGTAGCTTCCCCACCAGTGCATTCAATGTACTGATAATCCACCAGTTTGTATGCAGGGTGCGGGAGAACCTCGTTCGGTACGGATGCCTCCAACGTGCGTGCTTAGGCGTGAAGATCACTCCGAAGCAACGGTGCATTCGGAACTGAAGCACATATACAAGACATAATGTTGTGAACATAGCCCGAACTCGCCTGAACATCGCCTGTACAATCATTCCACAATTGTAGCCACTTGGCACGATTTTATGTTTCAGAGAGAGAGAGGCTTGAGCGACTTGTAATCTCGGCTATACGCCGCCTGTAACACTTGCTTATATCAATAAAAGAGCTTGCCTTACTTCAACTTGTGTTTCAATGCTTCCGCTATATTTGTCAACTCAGAGAACTTGTTACCGATCGCCTATGCGTTCATGACTCTGCTGCACTCGGACAATCTGTACGACTCTGTGGCTTAGAACTCTTACCGCCAGCCAATGAATCACGGCCTTGCACGGGCACGGTTCACGCTCGTGCGGTATCACGTCCGGATGGGTCAAGCGATCGTTCCGCGGGAGCGCTGGCGAGGGTGATTCCCGCCTAGCGGGAACGGCCGATTAGCCTGCGGGAGATCGGGGCGTGACATGTTGGTATCAGAGCCTGGCTTCTACGCCTTTGGACTTCGATTCGATATCTCTGTTTCGAAAGCTCGTTCGTGGGTTATGTGCACGCTCTCTCTCAATGCCTCGATGGGATGTTCCAACAATAAGTCTAAATACTTTCAAAATACGTTTTGAATGATATGATTGCTTGTCTGGTTGTATGCTGCGAGTGGCCTTTGTGCCAACCTGTGCGAACCCTTGAGAGTATCGCTAGTAGCTTATCCGATTTTCACTAACTCTAAGTTTGGTTGAATGCATCTATTCGAGGGACGCCTTGAACTAGTGCACCATCCAAGACTTAAGAAAAGGTGGAACTCGAGTGCTGAGACTTCGCTATCACTGAGCTGGTTGACGTGTTCACGCTAGAGGGGCCCTTCGAAAGTGCGCACGATCCAGTCTAAGCGATATGCTGATTTCGACGCTTGTGCAAGTGAATATCCAAATGAAACAAGTGCAACGACTTGTCTAGGATTTGCCTCAACCCTAGATTACTGCTTGTCCTCAGTAAGTCTCGAGGACGAGACTTCTTCTGAGTTGGGTAGGATGTAACGCCCCATTCCGCTCAAGCGGACTGCCGTCTCAAACGGCGAAAGTGCAACTGTCCCGACCCGCTTTGCCTCGAAGGAGAAGCAAAGGATATCCAGACTTGTCCCTACAGGAATCTGGCTTAGGCTTTCAGAGGCTCGCTTGACGTATCGCTCTACCAAGGCGAATCATCGCTAAGGTGGGTGGCTACGGTGAACTTGTCTTTGCTTAGCCAGCACACATAAAATCTGGAATATTCATGCTAGTCGCTAGGTGAATCACCCCCTGCATGCTAATAAGAATCCAACGCACCCAGCTAAGGGAATAATCCCAACTTGTATTGCTTGCTAGAACATGGAAATTGAAACACTGCTTATGTTCAGACCCTCGCATGCTAAGTCCCTAACGATTTCATCTCTCGGCTTACCTTCGGGTCCGAGCAACGTGCCTGCTTATGTTCCTTAGAAACGCATGCTTGTCTGCTTGAATGTTGTCTTATTTTCATCCAACTCCGGGAGACTACTAAGTAGTCGTTCCATGCATGTTTGACCCTGCAAGTATCCGGGACCGTTAGGTCATCAGGCAGCCCCGAACCAGGGGAATGCATCAAGACAAGTTAATCACTGTACAGAATCATGATTCAAGCACCCTCTGTAATTGTGCACTACTGTACTACTGTTCTACTGTTCTACTGTACAACTGTACCACTGTACTCCTGTTCTACAGTATTCGAGTATCTAGTGAAATTGGAAACTGACCCTGACCTGCATGTCGCGGACAACTCGGAAACGAGGCATAGTTCCACGGACGGTCTCCGGGGCACTGGGGCCGCTCCGATCCGGATGGAACTCCATTGTTTCAGCCAACTGTACTGGACGAGATAGTGTGCAGCGCCTACCGTTCTTTCGCTGCATACCATCCGCTCCATGACTGAACTCTACTGTATAGTCTACTGTACTAAACGAGATGGCTTGTAGCACCACTGTACTTTCATTGCAAACCATTCTCGTTTAAGACTAGTGTCCTTTATTGCTATGCCAGCGACTCATGTTCATATAGATAAGTCATCCTCGTTTAGCGGCTACCCACGTGCGAGTCACTGCATCGCATCAAGAACAAATGAACACCTGAACGATCATGTTAAAACGACCCTCGTGTTTGCATATGCTATGCTCCAGAATGTTTATACTTGCCGTGCTTGAATTAATAATGTTTGCCTCAATGTTTGCCTTGGACAGGGAAGGAGATGGTAAGTTGGTAAGTCTCGCCGTGTTTCCTCAACATCGCACGGCGCACTGCCCGACACGTTAGGCTATTCAATATTTGCATGAAACTGATCCTAAGGCAACTAGAAAGACAACTTAATAGTTGTGCACAGAACCTGTATTACGTGTTTGGATTTGTCGAGCGGGCGAGTAGCTTCCCCACCAGTGCATTCAATGTACTGATAATCCACCAGTTTGTATGCAGGGTGCGGGAGAACCTCGTTCGGTGCGGACGCCTCCAACGTGCGTGCTTAGGCGTGAAGATCACTCCGAAGCAACGGTGCATTCGGAACTGAAGCACATATACAAGACATAATGTTGTGAACATAGCCCGAACTCGCCTGAACATCGCCTGTACAATCATTCCATAATTGTAGCCACTTGGCACGATTTTATGTTTCAGAGAGAGAGGCTTGAGCGACTTGTAATCTCGGCTATACGTCGCCTGTAACACTTGCTTATATCAATAAAAGAGCTTGCCTTACTTCAACTTGTGTTTCAATGCTTCCGCTATATTTGTCAACTCAGAGAACTTGTTACCGATCGCCTATGCGTTCATGACTCCGCTGCACTCGGACAATCTGTGCGACTCTGTGGCTTAGAACTCTTACCGCCAGCCAATGAATCACGGCCTTGCACGGGCGCGGTTCACGCTCGTGCGGCATCACGCCCGGATGGGTCAAGCGATCGTTCCGCGGGAGCGCTGGCGAGGGTGATTCCCGCCTAGCGGGAACGGCCGATTAGCCTGCGGGAGATTGGGGCGTGACAGTAGGTCCAATGCATATACATAAATAAAAACATAGTACGACGATACCGTCGTTGCACCCAAGTTTTCTTGGACGCGCAGTTTATATAGCAGTTAAAATAAATGAACTAAATAAACAGAAAATAAACATGCATGCCTCATATGGAATGTAAATACAGTACAATGGCAAGGTATACTTGCCTGGCAAGAAATCTGTAAAGTGTAAGCGCCCAAATGTCAAGGACACGGAACCTGAAACTAAGGACTCCGAACAAACGTCTCCGGATGCTGAAATAAACATCACCAACATTTCCGGAATGAGCAAAATAGCTAAAAAGCACATTCCTTTCGTCCAATTTGGACACAGGAGAAAAACGGTAATTTCGGGTAAAAGTGGGGTCCACGTGTGGCCCATTTTGTACCGAAAAGCGTGCCAAGGGTAATAGTCTCTAAATGGGGCAAACTATAAGTCAAACAACTCTAGATGTCAATACGAACCCAATGGTATATCCAAATGTGGATTCCGATGGGCCGAACACAATTTTGTCCAAAAAGTCAACTGTGGGCCCGCCAATTGGCGATTTGGTCAACCGTCTCAGAATTGCGTGAAAATTGGTCACAGGACCAGCGCGTTACCACGAGTCCAGTGGCGCAAGTTTCGTCGCAATCTGACAAGCGTGCACAAAATACGCGCGAGTTCTATAAAAGTTGCGACACGGGGTGTGTTTGTGGATACGGCCTGATTTCGGCGCGCACACGCATCCGAATCAGTTCTCACAAATTTTTACGTGTCTGGTTACGCTGCGTGCACCGTTCGGTACACTTGGTACACGGCGGGGCGGTCCCGTTTGGCGGGGCGCGCTCCGTTTCACAACTTTTAGAATTCTGAAAAAAGTGGGTTCCCGGAGTTTTGTGACGAATTTAATTCTGTCCACAGCAGCTAATAATCTATGGTTATTTAACAGAAAATAAACTAGGTCAAGTGTTCTACACATATAAAAAAGAATCACCGAATTCGGATCTCTGTGGTGGGAGATACGAACTCGGCAACATGGGTGGTCACCGCAGTTTTCTGCGATCCCATAATTCGGTCTGCTCGCGCCAACTTGGACGTTGTTTTCGCCTATAGGTACACGTTGTTCGAGGTTTGTTATTATACAAATATGGAAGAGGGTTAAGGGGTGAGTATACCGGTGAAGACGGAACGGTGTTTGGTTGAGCGAGTCGACGGAAAACAATTCCGGAGCGAAGGTGTCTCGTGTGGGAATCTGCAGTGCGCGAGGTCGGGGTCATCGGGATGGTTTGGATGGCCTGACGGGGTTCTCTGGCTGCGGTGGCGGCTCTAGATGAGAAGAGGGGGTCTGGAGATTTTAGGTTAGGGTTTTATAAAATAATATATATATATATATATATATATATATATATATATATATATATATATATATATATATATATATAGGGAGAGAGAAGGGATATGGAGGCGGGTCCGCGGGATGGTTTGGCGCTGGAGGGAACTTAAGGAGGGGCGCTGTGCTACGTGGGAAGGGATGGAATTGGTTTTGCTAGTTTGGCTGTGCCTTTAGTAATGGTAGTTGCTTTAGTAATAGTAGTTGGTAGTAGTTGCTTTAAGTAATAGTAGTTTTATTATTACTACTTTATTAATTATTATTATATTAGTAATTTCTTTTCTTTTCTTTTCTTTTCTTTTCCTTTCTTTTTAAATATATATATATATATATATATATACACATAAGAAAATTTATAGATTAGGATAATGCACATCGTTAGGCTAGCAACTGCTCAAGGGGTCTCCTACATGAAATAAATTTCGAAAAATTCCTGATGGTCTCATAAGTCCTCTAAGTGCCCGAACACCTAAAATAAAAATTATTAAAAATCTATTTCTCCTATTTAGCCCTAATTACTACAATTTAAATTAATAATTAATAAATAAAAATGGTATATACGATTTTTAGGAAGGAGATTTTACATTCTACCCAACTTGTAAAAATTTCGTCCTCGAAATTAAAATTAAGCCACGACAGAATGCAATGATGGTTTAAGATATAAATTAACAATGTAAATTCATACATTGGTCTGCGAATAGGTTCGGAAAACGCTTGTGCATGTCGTCCTCGCGCTCCCACGTTGATTCTCCTAGCGCGCCATGCCTCCATGCTACGCGAACCAAGGGAATAGACTGGTTCCTCAACACTTTCTCTCGACGATCAAGGATTCCCACGGGTTGCTCTTGGTATGACAAGCTCGGCACAATGGTGATCTCTGAATGGTCAAGAACATGACTGCTGTCTGCCACATATCGCCTGAGCTACGACACATGGAATACGTCATGTACTCCCTCCAGTGAAGGTGGTAGCGCAAGTCGATATGCCACATCTCCAACTCTCTCGAGCACGTCAAATGGTCCAATATACCTTGGACTCAACTTGCCGCGCCCTCCGAATCGGATGGCGCCTCTGGTCGGTGATATCCTCAAGAAGACGTGATCGCCCTCTTTGAACTCCAAGGGACGACGATGAAGGTCTGCCCACTGCTTCTGCCTGTCTTGCGCTGCTCGCAAGTGTCCCTGAATCTTCTTGACTGTCTCTACGGTGTTGACCACCAACTCGGGTCCCAGAATCTGACGTTCTCCCACGTTACTCCAACACACAGGAGACCTACATTTTCTTCCATACAATGCTTCAAACGGAGCCATCTGAATACTCGCTTGATAGCTATTGTTGTAAGAAAACTCTACAAGATGTAGGTGGTCCTCCCATGATCCTCCAAAGTCTAACATGCAAGCCCTCAACATATCCTCCAAGGTCTGAATAGTACGCTCCGACTGCCCATCTGTCTGCGGATGGTAAGATGTACTGAACTTCAGACGAGTACCAAGACTCTCTTGTATGCTCCTCCAAAAGTGCGATGTGAAGCGCGAATCTCTGTCCGATACAATGCTGACTGGTATGCCGTACAATCTTACGATCTGCCTCATATATAAGTCAGCTAAAGCATCAGTAGACTGACCCACTCTAAAAGGTATAAAATGGGCTGACTTGGTGAGTCGGTCCACTATTACCCACACTGCATCTCTTCCACTTGGACTCTTGGGAAAATCCGTGACGAAGTCCATAGTGATGTGCTCCTACTTCTACTATGGAATCGGAAGTGGTTGCAATAAGCCTGTTGTCCTCTGGTGCTCCGCCTTTACTTGCTGACATACCAGACATTTAGCTACAAAGCGAGCTATCTCTCTCTTCATCCCATGCCACCAAAAGTGCTGTCGTAAGTCGCGATACATCTTGGTGCCTCCAAGATGAATATAATAAATTGAACTATGCGCCTCTATCATCAGCTCCTGTCGAATCTCTCCATTTGGAACATAAAGACGATCATCACATCGTAATGTCCCATCCTCATGAATGCGCAATCCTGTCTGCTCTTCGGCCTCTGTCCTTTCCTTCAGTCTCCGGAATCTGGCGTCTGTAGGCAAAGCTGCCTTAATCTTCTCTACCAATGATGATTGTACTTGCAAGTTGGCTAGTGTCCCATCTGCTCCGGGTAGTATCACTTCAATTCCAAGCTCTTGCAAGTCCTCCAATAGTTCCCTCTGTGCTGTCAAGAAGTAAGCTGCTGGCTTCCGGCTTAACGCGTCTGCTACCACGTTAGCCTTGCCTGGATGATAATGTAGCTCTATCTCGAAATCTTTCATCAACTCGAGCCATCGACGTTGCCTCATATTTAACTCCTTCTGCGTGAAGACGTACTTGAGGCTTTTGTGGTCTATATAGATTTCCACTCGTTCCCCATATAAGTAATGTCTCCATAGCTTCAGAGCAAATACAACGGCTGCAAGTTCCAAGTCATGAGTTGGATAATTCTTCTCATGCACTCGTAACTGCCTAGATGCATATGCAATCACCTTGCCATGCTGCATCAATACGCATCCCAAGCCTTTCCCTGATGCGTCACTGTAGATCACATAACCTCCTGATCCTGACGGAATAGTCAATACTGGTGCTGTAGTCAGTCGTTTCTTCAACTCTTCAAAGGCGGCTTGACACTCGGCGGTCCATATAAATTCTTGGTCCTTACAAGTCAAACGAGTCATAGGTGCCGCTATCCTTGAGAAGTTTTCCACGAACCGTCGGTAATATCCCGCAAGTCCAAGGAAACTCCTCACCTCTGCTGCTGATTTAGGAACAGGCCATGTCTCAACTGCTGAGATCTTCTCTGGATCAACAGAAATACCATCTCCTGTAACAACATGTCCAAGAAATAAAACTCTGTCCAAGAAGAACTCATATTTGCTGAGTTTAGCATATAACTGCTCTCTCCTCAAAGTCTCTAGAACAATCCACAGATGCTCCTCGTGCTCCTCGTGGCTCTTCGAATAGACAAGTATATCATCTATGAAGACGACCACGAACTGGTCCAAGTACTGGTGGAAGACTCGATTCATCAAGTCCATGAAGATCGCTGGAGCATTGGTCAATCCAAATGGCATGACCAAAAACTCGTAGTGCCCATATCTTGTTCTGAATGCGGTCTTCGGAATGTCCTGCTTCCGTACCTTCACTTGGTGATATTCCGATCTCAAATCTATCTTCGAGAATACCTTAGCTCTACTGAGTTGATCAAACAGGTCATCAATGCGTGGCAATGGATATTTGTTCTTCACTGTCACTACATTCAAGGCCCTGTAGTCAATGCACATACGCACTGACCCATCCTTCTTGGGTACAAACAACACTGGTGCTCCCCAGGGTGATGCACTCGGTCGGATGAAACCTTTCTCCTCTAGCTCCTTTAACTGTGCCATCAGCTCGTCCATCTCCTTCTTCGCCAGTCTGTAAACATGCGATGATATAGGTGCTGCTCCGGGTGCTAGTTCAATTGAAAACTCTACGTCTCTGTCTGGGGGTAGTCCTGGCAAATCCTCTGGAAAGACGCCTTGAAATTCTGAAATAATAGGATGATAGACAACATCGTCCATTGCGAGCTGCATACCATCAAGGATTTCTGTGGATCCTCGGGCAAACTCAAGTTCAGGCTGGCCTGGTACCTTAAAAAGAATGCTTCTTCCAAAGCAATCGAAGAAAGCATGGTACTTGCTTAGCCAGTCCATTCCAAGCACAATATCAAAAGATGGCATAGGAAGGACTAATAGTTGGGCGTTCATCTCTCTGCCACGTATCACTATAGGGCCCGATCTACAAACTCGACTAACTGGTACAACTCCCCTCCGGTAAGAATTCTAACACAACTAGATAATGGTGTAGAAGCAATGTTGTGTTTGGCAATAAAACTAGATGATATGAATGAGTGGGTGGCTCCTGTATCAAATAATGTCACAGCAGGAAAAGTAAAAGCAAGGGTAATACCTGCTATGACATCCACCTCATGATCCATGTCATCTACCTCCAATGCAAAAGCTCGTCCGTTCCTCTGCGGCTGTCCATGTCCGGCCCTCATATACTGCTCCTCCTGGGTAGGTAGCGGTGGTCCTCTCTGAAATCCTCCTGCTGCCGGGGGTCGAGGTGCTCCCGGTCCAGTCATCTGCTGGGTTGGCTTCGGTGCTGGAAGCGCTAATCTCTGAGCTGGAGGTGGAAGTGTCTGCTGCATTGGGCAGTCTCTCGCCATGTGCTGTCCAGAGCCACATCTCATACACTGACCCAAGCGAGTCCGATAATCTCTCAAAATATGTTCGATTCTCCCACAGTAATTGTAGTAGGGCTTCCCCGGATTCTGGTACGGTGCTGCTCGGTGTTGCTGATGCTGCTGTGCCAAGGACGTCTGATAGGTCCTCCCTGTTGTGTCCTGGCTGGTCCCTGCTGTATCCTTGCTGATCCTTGTTGTGTCCTCAGCTGACCTCCCTTTCCTCTGCTAATGGTTTCCTGAAATCTGGCCTCTGTCAGTAGTTCAGCATAAGAGACTCGGGACTGCGAGCTTGTATAATGTTGTAGCTCCTGGGTCAGTCCTCGATGAAACCTCTTAGCCTTAGCCAAGTCATTTGGTATCAAAGCAGCGCCATATTTGCTGAGTCGACTAAACTCGGCATCATACTCGTCCACTGTTCGGTTCCCCTGCTCCAAGTGAAGAAACTGATCATACAAGGTGTCCCTGACAGTGTCCGGGAAGTACTTTCCCTCAAAGCACTCCAAGAACTCCTCCCACGTCTGGTAAGTACCCAACTGGCGCTCCATGGATTACCACCAGTGATGAGCATTACCCTCTAGAAGCGTCCGTACACCCGTCATCCATAGGTCCGTAGGTAACTGTCACGCCCCGATCTCCCGCAGGCAATCGGCCGTTCCCGCTAGGCGGGAATCACCCTCGCCAGCGCTCCCGCGGAACGATCGCTTAACCCATCCGGACGTGATGCCGCACGAGCGTGAACCGCGTCCGTGCAAGGCCGTGATTCATTGGCTGGCGATAAGAGTTCTAAGCCACAGAGTCGCACAGATTGTCCGAGTGCAGCGGAGTCATGAACGCATAGGCGATCGGTAACAAGTTCACTGAGTCGACAAATATAGCGGAAGCATTGAAACACAAGTTGAAGTAAAGCAAGCTCTTTATTGATATAAACACGTGTTACAGGCGGTGTATAGCCGAGATTACAAGTCGCTCAAGCCTCTCTCTCTCTGAAACAGTAAAAGCGTGCCAAGTGGCTACAATTGTGGAATGATTGTACAGGCAATGTTCAGGCGAGTTTGGGCTATGTTCACAATATTATGTCTTGTATATGTGCTTCTGTTCTGGACGCACCGTTGCTTTGGAGTGATCTCCACGCCTTAGCACGCACGTTGGAGGCATCCGCACCGAACGAGGTTCTCCCGCACCCTGCATACAAACTGGTGGATTATCAGTACAATGAATGCACTAGTGGGGAAGCTACTCGCCCGCTCGACAAATCCAAACACGTAATACAGGTTCCGTGCACCAACTATTAAGTTGTCTTTCTAGTTGCCTTAGGATCAGTTTCATGCAAACATTGAATTGCCTAACGTGTTGGGCAGTGCACCGTGCAACATGAGAGAAAACACGGCGAGACTTACCAACTTACCATTTTACCTTCCCTGTCCAAGGCAAACATTGTTAATTCATGCACGTGGCAAGTATAAACATTCAGGAGCATAGCATATGCAAACACGAGTATTTATTTCAAGATCGTTCAGGTGTTCAGTTTATTTGTTTCATGCGATACAGTATCTCGCACGCGGATAGCCGCTAAGCGAGGATGACTTGTTATCTTTTTATTCTCTACCGGCAAGCATGCAACAAGTTAAATACAAGGCGATCACTGGCGTATGCCATAATGGACGGTATAGTCTTTGACGAGAATGGTATGCAACGAAATACAAGGGGCGCTACAAACCATTCCGCCGAACAAGAGACTATATAGTCTTTGACGAGAATGGTGTGCAATGAAAGTACAAGAGGCGGCGCTGCATGCCATTCCGCCAAGAACAAGAGACTAAAACAATTGGTCTCGCCCGGACCGGGACGATGCCAGTGCCCCAGCATCGCCCGCTAGACCATCCCTGTGCACAAGTTGTCCGTGATCGAACGGCGTCTCGGGTAAGTTATCCATTTACATGATTGGGGCAACAAGCGTACAAGACAAGAGTACAAGACAAGAGGCAAGATGTTGAGGCAACAATAGTACAAGACAAGATGCATTGCCTGTTTTCCATTCTCTTAATCGTTTTGAACAATATCCTTTATAACAGGGTGTTGGCCTGGCTTATGTTACAAGCATTGAGTCGAGGCAACGTACAAGCAAACAAGCATGCGTTTCTAAGGAAACATAAGTAAACACGATTGCTCGGGCCCGAAGGTAAGCCGAGAGATGAAACCGTTAAGGACTTAGCATGCAAGGGTCTGAACATAAGCAGTATTTCATTTTCCATGTTCTAGCATAGCAATACAAGTTGGGATTATTCCCTTAGCTAGGTGCGTTGGATTTATTAGCATGCAGGGGGTTATTCACCTAGCGACTAGCATGAATATTCCAGATTTTATGTGTGCTGGCTAAGCAAAGACAAGTTCACCGTAGCCACCCACCTTAGCGATGATTCGCCTCGGTAGAGCGATACGTTAAGCGAGCCTCTGAAAGCCTAAGCCGGATTCCTGTAGGGACAAGTCTGGATATCTTTTGCTTCTCATTTGAGACAATGACGGGTCGGGACAGTTGCACTATTGCCGTTTGAAACGGCAGTCCGCTTGAGCGGAACGGGGTGTTACATCCTACCCAACTCAGAAAAAGTCTCGTCCTCGAGACTTACTGAGGACAAGCAGTAATCTAGGGTTGAGGCAATCCTAGACAAGTCGTTGTACTTGTTCATTTGGATATTCACTTGCACAAGCTTTGAAATCAGCATATCGCTTAGACTGGATCGTGCGCACTTTCGAAGTGCACTTCTAGCGTGAACACGTCAACCAGCTCAGTGATAGCGAAGTCTCAGCACTCGAATTTTACCTTTTCTTAAGTCTTGGATGGTGCACTAGTTCAAGGCGTCCCTCGAATAGATGCATTCAACCAAACTTAGAGTTAGTAAAAATTGGACACGCTACTAGCGATACTCTCAAGGGTTCGCACAGGTTGGCACAAAGGTCACTCGCAGCATACAACCAGATAAGCAATCATATCAATCAAAACGCATTTTGAAAGTATTTAGACTTATTGTTGGAACATCCCATCGAGGCATTGAGAGAGAGCGTGCACATAACCCACGAACGAGCTTTCGAAACAGAGATATCGAATCGAAGTCCAAAGGCGTAGAAGCCAGGCTCTGATACCAACATGTCACGCCCCGATCTCCCGCAGGCAATCGGCCGTTCCCGTTAGGCGGGAATCACCCTCGCCAGCGCTCCCGCGGAACGATCGCTTAACCCATCCGGAAGTGATGCCGCACGAGCCTGAACCGCGCCCGTGCAAGGCCGTGATTCATTGGCTGGCGGTAAGAGTTCTAAGCCACAGAGTCGCACAGATTGTCCGAGTGCAGCGGAGTCATGAACGCATAGGCGATCGGTAACAAGTTCACTGAGTCGACAAATATAGCGGAAGCATTGAAACACAAGTTGAAGTAAAGCAAGCTCTTTATTGATATAAACACGTGTTACAGGCGGCGTATAGCCGAGATTACAAGTCGCTCAAGCCTCTCTCTCTCTGAAACAGTAAAAGCGTGCCAAGTGGCTACAATTATGGAATGATTGTACAGGCGATGTTCAGGCGAGTTTAGGCTATGTTCACAACATTATGTCTTGTATATGTGCTTCTGTTCCGGACGCACCGTTGCTTCGGAGTGATCTCCACGCCTTAGCACGCACGTTGGAGGCATCCGCACCGAACGAGGTTCTCCCGCACCCTGCATACAAACTGGTGGATTATCAGTACAATGAATGCACTGGTGGGGAAGCTACTCGCCCGCTCGACAAATCCAAACACGTAATACAGGTTCCGTGCACCAACTATTAAGTTGTCTTTCTAGTTGCCTTAGGATCAGTTTCATGCAAACATTGAATTGCCTAACGTGTCGGGCAGTGCACCGTGCAACATGAGAGAAAACACGGCGAGACTTACCAACTTACCATTTTACCTTCCCTGTCCAAGGCAAACATTGTTAATTCATGCACGGGGCAAGTATAAACATTCAGGAGCATAACATATGCAAACACGAGTATTTATTTCAAGATCGTTCAGGTGTTCAGTTTATTTGTTTCATGCGATACAGTATCTCGCACGCAGATAGCCGCTAAGCGAGGATGACTTGTTATCTTTTTATTCTTTACCGACAAGCATGCAACAAGTTAAATACAAGGCGATCACTGGCGTATGCCATAATGGACGGTATAGTCTTTGACGAGAATGGTATGCAACGAAATACAAGGGGCGCTACAAACCATTCCGTCGAACAAGAGACTATATAGTCTTTGACGAGAATGGTGTGCAACGAAAGTACAAGAGGCGGCGCTGCATGCCATTCCGCCAAGAACAAGAGACTAAAACAATTGGTCTCGCCCAGACCGGGACGATGCCAGTGCCCCAGCATCGCCCGCTAGACCATCCCTGTGCACAAGTTGTCCGTGATCGAACGACGTCTCGGGTAAGTTATCCATTTACATGATTGGGGCAACAAGCGTACAAGACAAGAGTACAAGACAAGAGTACAAGACAAGAGTACAAGACAAGAGGCAAGCTGTTGAGGCAACAATAGTACAAGACAAGATGCATTGCCTGTTTTCCATTCTCTTAATCGTTCTGAACAATATCCTTTATAACAGGGTGTTGGCCTGGCTTATGTTACAAGCATTGAGTCGAGGCAACGTACAAGCAAACAAGCATGCGTTTCTAAGGAAACATAAGTAAACACGATTGCTCGGGCCCGAAGGTAAGCCGAGAGATGAAACCGTTAAGGACTTAGCATGCAAGGGTCTGAACATAAGCAGTATTTCATTTTCCATGTTCTAGCATAGCAATACAAGTTGGGATTATTCCCTTAGCTAGGTGCGTTGGATTTATTAGCATGCAGGGGGTTATTCACCTAGCGACTAGCATGAATATTCCAGATTTTATGTGTGCTGGCTAAGCAAAGACAAGTTCACCGTAGCCACCCACCTTAGCGATGATTCGCCTCGGTAGAGCGATACGTCAAGCGAGCCTCTGAAAGCCTAAGCCGGATTCCTGTAGGGACAAGTCTGGATATCTTTTGCTTCTCATTTGAGACAATGGCGGGTCGGGACAGTTGCACTATTGCCGTTTGAAACGGCAGTCCGCTTGAGCGGAACGGGGTGTTACAGTAACTGCGATGCCTCCAGTAGCTTCTACGTGTGAGTGATCCAGTTGGTTGTCTCCTCCGGGCTCTCAGTGCCCTTGTACTGCCTTGGGCCCATCTGAACAAAATCCTTTACTGATCCAACCCTAGCTCGAGGTACTGGAGCTAGTGCTTGGGCTGGTACAGTAGCCTGTGCAGCCATCCTCTCCAGTGCTGCCAAAAATTCTTGCCTCTGCTCGGCTGCCTGCTGCCTCTGTTCCTGTATCATCATCTGAAAGAATTGGAACATTTGCGCTTGGCCATCTTGCGGTACTGGGACAGGTGGAAGGTTCCCAATAGGTGAAGCGGGAAGATCAGATAGAACTGGAGTGTGAGTCTGTCCATCTGGCCCCGGAAGCCTAGGAATCGTTGGGGTCCCTCCTTGAGTCTGACTATTGCCTCCAGAAGTTGCGTCGCCATCGGCGGCAGTACATCCATTTTGCAAATCCATCTCTCTGCAGGTGATGTACGAAACGATTAGAAAAAGTACAGGAATCAAACATGATGCAAGTATTAAATAGGAAGGATGAGTTTCAGTCAAGCGTGGATGAGATCCTTATACTCTATTCCTATACGCAGGCTTGTTCGGTACAGTTACGTAATCGAGACAATATATTCTCGACCTGCATGGGCCACCACTAAAAACATGTCACGCCCCAGTCCCAAAATACGTAGGACTAGGAATACGTAACATGCCAGCCGTATGTATACGAGCTCCAATATATGGAAACCGTATACACACGTACGCTGTACATGAATATCCAATCCACAGTGGTAATATATGTCACAACAAGTCACACGCAGTTCTATATCTCGTCCACAGCACAAATAATAGAATAATGGAAATCAATAACTGAATATCGAAGAAGCAGTCTCAAATAGTAATCTCAAAGTGTGATAGTCGGATGGAAACAAATCCACTGCAAATTGACTATAATAAACTACTAAAGAGAGAAGAGAATAAACTCTAATATAAGAATAAATGTCTCGAAAAAGAATAGTAACTAGAATCTCTAAACAACTGCAATGAATCACATATAATCAGAAGGTAAGATCGCCTCAGACTGATAGGTAGCGTCAGGTCCAGGTCCATACTCCTGCGGGTACTCCTGCTCATCTATATCTGGAAAGGGACCAGGTCCTCAGAGGGACGTAACAAGATACAAAAAACACATGCCAATAAAGTACTGAAATATAAACATCCATTGGGGTCGCCTAACCATCTATGTGAATGCAATTAAGAACACCTTTCCCCACAAGTGAGCTATCTGGCTGAAAACTGGGATTTGGCATGGTTCTCTATTGGAGATCCAGGGGCCTACAAAGGCACGACGACTTTCGAACGCCGGAGGCCCGCCTGATAATAATATAATATATAGTGGTCATCACCGCCCGTATCTCCAGCGGAGAATCCGGCCGCACAATAGAAAAAGTGCAAAGGAGCTCAAATACGGTACTTGTTGTTCTCCCCACCCAATGCTCTAAGCATGTCATGTCCATGACACGATAAACCTCTAATAACCGCCAGGTCTACTAGCATGCAAAGTTTCTATTGGCAGTTATCTCTATCCGTCGCACGACCTATACGTACCAGTGGCCAGCCGAGTACGCACGTCCGTGTCCTACATGTGACTCACACTCGTGTAAGAATAGTGTCATGGCCAATGAAACATAAATGACTCATGAAAATGGGGTAGTCTCATAAAGTAGGTCCAATGCATATACATAAATAAAAACATAGTACGACGACACCGTCGTTGCACCCAAGTTTCCTTGGACGCGCAGTTTATATAGCAGTTAAAATAAATGAACTAAATAAACAGAAAATAAACATGCATGCCTCATATGGAATGTAAATACAGTACAATAGCAAGGTATACTTGCCTGGCAAGAAATCTGTAAAGTGTAAGCGCCCAAATGTCAAGGACACGGAACCTGGAACTAAGGACTCCGAACAAACGTCTCCGGATGCTGAAATAAACATCACCAACATTTCCGGAATGAGCAAAATAGCTAAAAAGTACATCCCTTTCGTCCAATTTGGACACAGGGGCAAAACGGTAATTTCGGAGAAAAGTGGGATCCACGTGTGGCCCACTTTGCACCGAAAAGCGTGCTGAGGGTAACAGTCTCTAAATGGAAAAAACTATAAGTCAAACAACTCTAGATGTCAATACGAACCCAACGGTATGTCCAAATGTGGATTCCGATGGGCCGAACACAATTTTGTCCAAAAAGTCAACTGTGTGCCCGCCAATTAGCGATTTGGTCAACCGTCTCAGAATTGCGTGAAAATTGGGTCACAGGACCAGCGCGTTACCACGAGTCCAGTGGCGTAAGTTTCGTAGCAATCTGACAAGCGTGCACAAAATACGTGCGAGTTCCACAAAAGTTGCGATACGGGGTGTGTCCGCGGATACGGCCTGATTTCGGCGCGCACACGCATCCGAATCAGTTCTCACAAATTTTTACTTGTCCGGTTATGCTGCGTGCACCGTTCGGTACACTTGGTACACGGCGGGGCGGTCCCGTTTGGCGGGGCGCGCTCCGTTTCACAACTTTTAGAATTCTGGAAAAAGTGGGTTCGCGGAGTTTTGTGACAAATTTAATTCTGTCCACAGCAGCTAATAATCTAGGATTATTTAACAGAAAATAAACTAGGTCAAGTGTTCTACACATATCAAAAAGAATCACCGAATTCGGATCTCTGTGGTGGGAGATACGAACTTGGCAACATGGGTGGTCACCGCAGTTTTCTGCGATCCCATAATTCGGTCTGCTCGCGCCAACTTTGACGCTGTTTTTGCCTATGGGTACACGTTGTTCGCGGTCTGCTATTATACAAATATGGAAGAGGGTTAAGGGGTGAGTATACCTGTGAAGACGGAACGACGTTTGGTTGAGCGAGTCGACGGAAAACAACTCCGGAGCGAAGGTGCCTCGTGTGGGAATCTGCAGTACGCGAGGTCGGGGTCGTCGGGATGGTTTGGATGGCCTGACGGGGTTCTCTGGCTGCGGTGGCGGCTCTAGATGATAGAGGGTGTATGGAGATTTTAGGTTATGGTTTTATAAAATAATATATATATATATATATATATATATATATATATATATATATATATATATATATATATATATATATATAGGGAGAGAGAAGGGATATGGAGGCGGGTCCGCGGGATGGTTTGGCGCTGGAGGGAACTTAAGGAGGGGCGCTGTGCTACGTGGGAAGGGATGGAATTGGTTTTGCTAGTTTGGCTGTGCCTTTAGTAATGGTAGTTGCTTTAGTAATAGTAGTTGGTAGTAGTTGCTTTAAGTAATAGTAGTTTTATTATTACTACTTTATTAATTATTATTATATTAGTAATTTCTTTTCTTTTCTTTTCCTTTCTTTTTAAATATATATATATATATATATACATATATATATTTGTATATATATATATATATATATATATAAGAAAATTTATAGATTAGGATAATGCACACCGTTAGGCTAGCAACTGCTCAAGGGGTCTCCTACATGAAATAAATTTCGAAAAATTCCTGATGGTCCCATAAGTCCTCTAAGTGCCCGAACACCTAAAATAAAAATTATTAAAAATCTATTTCTCCTATTTAGCCCTAATTACTATAATTTAAATTAATAATTAATAAATAAAAAGGGTATATACGATTTTTAGGAAGGGGGTTTTACATAATAACCTTTTGATCCTTAGGAATATAAAATAAATCTTCTTTCATTTCTCTTGGATAGCCTACAAATAAGCGTACTTTTGTACGAGATTCTAACTTATCTTTTTTCCATTCAGCACATGTGCTGGACTATCCCAAATTCGAATATGTTTCAGACTAGACTTACGCACGGTCCACAGCTCTGTGGGACTAATAGGTACTGACTTAGAAGGTACCAAGTTTAAAATATAAGCTGCAGTCTCTAAGACATACCTCCAAAACAAATCTGGTAAATCTGAATAATTCATCATTGATCTAACCATCTCCATAAGAGTCATATTCCTTCTTTCTGGTACACCATTTTGTTGGGGTGTTCCAGGTGCAGTCAATTAGGATGTAATACAACCTCTGATAAATAATTCCTAAATTCTCCAAAAAGGTACTCGCCACCACGATCTGAACGTAATGACTTGATACATTTTTCATGACATTTCTCCGTTTCAGTCTTGTACTCTTTGAATTTCTCAAAGCGCTCAGATTTACGGCACATCAAATAAATGTATAAATACCTTGAATAATCGTTAATGAATGTGACAAAATAATCAAAGCCACCTTTAGACTGGACAGTCACGGGCCCACACAAATCAGAATGAACCAATTCTAACACATCTTTGGCTCTATACCCCTTTGCCGTGAATGGCCTTTTGGTCATTTTACCTTCCAAGCAGGATTTGCAGATTGAAAGTGCCTCCACTTCAAATGAACTCAAAGGTCCATCTTTAACCAGTCTTTGAATCCTTCTTAGATTAATATGCCCCAACCGCAAGTGCAAAATATATGTTCGGTTCATACAAGAAGGTTCTTTTCTCTTATTTAAGTTAGAAGACGTTTTATTTATTTCCATAAGTTGTATTGTGGGTTAAATATGATTTAAGTTAGAAGACGGATCAAAGGCTCGTACAACACGAGCCTTTGATCTGAACAGCTCGACGACTTCAGACATTTTAAAAAGTAGCTTTGATTAGCCAAGCTTGTACAAATCATACACTTTTAATCGAAACGACACTGGCACTTAGAAGAATATGAGTGGTCTTGGAGATAGGAAATGTGTAAAGCTCTTTTGATTATAGAGAAGATAAAAGTGAAAGAGATGATAGGAATGGAAAATTCTTCTCTATTTATATATTCTTCTGAACCAGAGTTCGGACAGAACTCGAATGTTCAACGTTAAAAAATTTAAACGTTGGATCCATGAGAATAGATCTAGCACTATGAATTAGGAATAAGTTTTGGATAACCGAGTTCGGGCAGAATTCGGACAGAACTTGGACCAAGTTTGGTTTTCCAATTTCCAAAAAGTTTCTGGTCAATTTTGGCTCAGTTTGGTTTGGGTCTGAGTAGAATATTTGGGCTAGTATGAGTTCATGGTTAATTTAGGTTTAGGTAGGCATATTTTGAGTAGACTTTGGATAGGTATTCAACTAGTGCCAAAGTGCGACCTGACTAATATAAGTCCTAGACTCAATAAAAGAAAAATACATAATAAATATAGAAACAGTAAAACCAAATGAACAACAAAGAGGCAGTCTTCTGTTGAACTGTTCGTTGAGGGTGTAGGTACAGTCTTCTATTGTAAGTATCGATTCAGAGTTTTAAGTTAATTATCAAAATTAGGTTGACTAAGACTAGATGGGTCAACAATCTTCTCCATTTTGATAATTGACTAAAACTACGACTGATACTGTTTGTCGATTGATTTGGTGTAGCAATACATGCAATACGAGCAACGAGATGGCAAAAATATTATGAATCTGTGTTTCTCCCCCATTGTCACTTCATCAAAATGTAGTTAAATCATCGCAAAATAAACACGAAAAGTGAAATAGAAAGACAACACAAATAATATATCAAGATTGAAGCAAACATCAACCAATAACAAAGCAAACAGTAACTAGATTTTATTGTACTGAAAAGAAACTGAACTAATAAACTGAAGTCCGTAACCAAATACTACTCAATTGAAAATAAACCAAACTAATAAAGTAAACATAATGCAAATGTCAACTAAATTATAGCGTATCATCACTAACATAAAACTAAATCTAAGCATCATATCTCTGCATCGCTACTGATCATTATCATCAGAATAGTTGGGGTCAAAGCGAGCAACAGCTGGGTCGAAGTATCTCTGAGAATCTCTGTCATCGATGTGATCGCCAACAATAGATGGATCACGAACCATAAGAATGGGTCCGCTAGAGTGAAGAGCAAAACTGTAGCGCATGTCCATCAGAGAGTTGGACATAGCCTGGAACTGAAGTGTAGTGAGGAAATCCTGAGCGCGATAACGATCGTCTTCCAGTCTAAAGCGATCCTAGAGCATGGTATGAAGGGTCTGAAGTATAACATCTGGTGCATGTGGAGGAGGTGGAGCAATATCATGACCAAGTAATGGGTCAACGGGATGTGTAGGAGCAGGAACAGTAGGATCAAGTCTACGATGCTTATGAAGATAAGTGGGCTCAGCAAGATGGGGACAATCATCCATAGGAATCTCAAAGTACTCAAAGATGATGGACAAGTACATAGCGTATAGTTAGTTACGTGGTTTCTTGCGACATCGTTCCATGGATGCAATGATGGTCTTTGGTAGACTAAATTGCCTCCCTAAGTGTAAATGATATAAAGCAGACATCTCCAAGTATGTAAGTTCATCTGTGGATGATTGCTTAGTAAGTATGACAGAGAAAACCATATGATGCATATCATATAACCAATAATTCATGTGTTTTGGCTTAAGTTTGCCAGGAAGACGGAGATTGGATGAACACATAGAGTCCATGAACAAGTCAAGAGTCATATTTTTAGGAAATTAAAATTTGGTGATATTACATAGGGCTTCACCTTCATTTGGAATATGAAGTATCATGCCTAAATCATCATCATCAAATTCAATATTTATCCCACCGACTCGTAATCCTACAGTACCCTCTATGGCAGATAAATTATAATAAAACATACTGATTGCATTCAGATAAATACGATAACCAGAAGTAACAAGATTTTCTAATCCAAGTGTCTGAAAAGTCAATAATTATGTCAAAAATATAGTGAAGTTCAATGGACTTCCAAAACAAATAGCCCTATCATTGAAATCATCAAAGTACTCTATGGATTGTTCAATGGAACAAAAAATAAGGTCATCAAATACACCTTCATCAGACATAGATGGACTGAAAAAGGAATATACACTTTCTTCTTGAACATTGGAAGAAGAATCATCTCCAACTTTCCTTTTCTTCTTTGACAATTTTGGTGCCATTGTAAAAGAATAGAGAGAAAGTAGAAGATTATACCTGAAACAGACAAGGAGAGTAGTAGAGAACCTTGAAATAAAGTAGGATCCAAGATTTGGAGGATTGAAGAACTTGGAGTAGGGAGATCCTTAAGTTAGGGTTTTTAAAAAGTAGGGTTTTGAGGTTGAAGGAAATGGTCGGCTATTGTTCTGGTGTTTCTCTCAGATTTTGATGGTGTATATAGGTATACAAAAGAGTGGGGCCCACACAACTTGAATATGGAAACTCGAACAACCGATTTTGGCCCGAGTTCGCACAGAACTCTGTCCGAGTTCGGTTGGTCTGTTTTCAATAATTTATTTTCTATAATTCCCATTCTATGTATATATGATGCATATTTAACTTTTGTAAACCAAAAATTAGTATTTTTAGATTTAGAAAACAGATAATTACTCATATTATTAATTATTCTTTGTTCGAATAATGAAAGAGTATTCTGGGTTAGCTGTAGGGGCCGGATCCCAGCTAATAGTGGTCTGAAAACACTTAAATACCGTATCGCTTAAGGCTATTTACGCTTGTGTGATAGAATGGCCCTTTCGGCTTGTAATCAAAATAATTTATTTTCATATAACGAACATTGAATAAGAATAATATAGGTAAATTATATGATTTCGAAGTCCAAAATTTCTAATTCTCGACGTATAAAGTTAAAATGATCTTCAGCTAAGGGTTTTGTCAATATGTCAGCAAGTTGATATTCCGTGTCAACAAATTCTAAGCATATATTACCTAGTAATTGATGATCTCTTAGAAAATGATGTTATTTCTATGTGTTTAGTGCGTGAGTGATATATGGAATTCTTTGTCAAGTTAATGGTGCTAGTGTTATCATAATAAATAGAAATATTCTTATAATAAAGATTATAGTTTTCTAGGGTTTGTTTCATCCACAAAATCTGTACACAATAATGTTTTACTGCGATATACTCAGCTTTAGTAGTTGATAATGCGATAAAGTTTTGTTTCTTACTAAACCAGGAGACTAAAGCCTTTTCTAAGAAATAACAAGTACCACTGGTACTTTTTTGATCAACTTTGCATCCAACAAAATTAGCATCTTATAGAAGCATGGAAAATCTCTACCATGCACCAACGATAATCAAGAGCCATGCGCCGCAATGATCAAGACTCATGCGCCAAAGTGATCCAGAGCCCTGCGCCATCCATATCATTAGTAGTGTTCCCATATGCCAGCAGTGTCATGCGCCACTACTACCTAATGTTCCCATGTGCCATCAGTGACGTGCGCCACTAATACCCCAGTATTCCCATGTGCCAACAGTGCCATGCGCCACTACTACCACATTGATCTCCATGCGTCGGGCGGACGTATTCCCAAGGTGCAATCAAAATTGTCATATGACACATGTCACAAGTATTATGGGAATCGGCAATCCCATATCTCGAATCACCACGTGGCAGCCAATTACAACATACGCCACTATACGACAGCATGAAGATGCGCACGTGCATGCCTTCTCAAGGCTATAAATAGTAAGCGTCTCCCCACGAAAAAGATGAGAGAAGGAAGAGATATAAGAAGAGGATAAAAGCAAGGGACACTCGTTTAGTAGTATACTCCAGCTCCCTGAAGCCTCATCACCCTCCTTGATCCCGGATCGTCGACGAAGTAAAGGAGCCGCAGTAGTGTTCGATCTACACTGTCACACATGCCAGATTATTATTTTTATTGTGCTTAGACTCTACGTATTAGAGATTATTTTTTACTAATTGTCAATTCCCAATCAATAAAAAGTTCGTTCAACTTTATCCCGAGCGATGATTTAGCGATGTCGACAAAAATGGCGACTATGCTGGGGAAGAGCTTCTCTTCCAATGAGAAGCTGGTGACGCAATCCGACGTGACCAAGTTGGGATCGACTCAGAGGATGTTGGTCATTCGCTTCGACCAACAGGCATTCAAAGACATGCTGGACAAGCCGAGCTCTCCAATGAGGCCCGTACGACCTCGCAAGACTCGCAAGACCCGGGTCGCCAAAGCCCTGAGCCACGCCCGAGGTCGGTACGCAATGCATTACCATCCTCCGCCGCAGATGCACATGAGGTTGACGTATATCCCGCTAACAAGCTGAGCTCTCCAATGAGGACTGTACGACCTCACAAGATTTGGGTCGTCAAAGCTGCGGCGCCAAACCCCAAATCTGTCCCAGAAGCATTGCCAACCTCCACCACAGATGCACATAAGGTTGGCGCGCATCCCATCTCCATATCCAAAGTTGCTCTTGAGGAGAACGGTGCTAAGATATAAGAGACGTGCCCACAGCGTGACCCATGCAAGAGAAGACACGTTGTACCAGAACATAGGCGCATGAAGTCCTCTATAGGCAAAGTTGTCTTCAACAATAACTCATATGGTCCTGACCCGGATTCCCTATACTATGCGCCTAAGAGCTCTGGTTCAAGGAAACCCAAACCAACCCGAGCCATGCACGCTCGAGGGGCTGTGCAACCAGCTCTCCAAAAGCATGCGCCGCTGGTTGTCACGCACGCTGTTGATGGGAGACTATACATGGCTGACGCAGGTATTCATGCGCCGAAAGTGGATCAACCCTTAAAGCATTCCCAGACCCACTTGGACGTCGCAGTTGCACTTGAACCAAGTTGGGGAGCAAATACTGTGAGGACTGACCCATGTGTCCAGTTTGGCTGCACGCATAAAATGGGTCTGTCTCACATCAAGTCTTCCACTAATAATTTGGTTACAGTTTCTGTAGAATAACTGAGTCAGGGAGAAATCCTTCTACTTTCACATTCTTGCGCCAGGGTTGCCCGAGCACATGAAATGGGTGTAAAAGTGAAGCTTCCATTGTCTGATTTACGCAACATGATTAGTCACAAGAGTAAGACGAGAGAAGCAACCCTCGCACATGATGTGTCCCCTCGTAGATACACTTGTGCCAACATCATCATCAACCATTGCTGCACTAAAGCACCGGTTCCTCCAACCAGACGGTCGGTGTTCCAGCGATTGCAATCCGCGACACCGACCCGACGGTATCCCAGGAAACAACTGCATGACGAGGAGTTACCAGTCGCTTCATGTTGCTCAACATGGAGGTCTCCCTCTATGAATAAGATATCGAAGAAAATCTTACCTAACTTAAGGGTGTCAGTCAGCGCATCACGAAGCCATCAGCGTGGTGGTAAACAGGAACCTACTGTGGGGGTATTTTAGGGCACACGCACGAAGACAAGAACTGGGGTAGTCATGCCCTCCCAAATGAGGTTGTCATCGGAGCTGGGGGTAGAAATCCTCCGGTGTTCCATGTCAACCCATCATTCCGAGAAGACAGTGAATCTCCACGAACCGATGATAGCTTAACAGGTGGTAGTCAAACCTTCCAGGTTGAGTCTGCAATTGAGACTGGGGTAGCAATCCTTCAAATAATAAAATTGATGCAACAATGTCCACTCTCCCTGAGGACAACGAGACTCAGACATCTGAGACAAAAAGTGAGGCGTCTATCCTTTCGTCTACCTCATCCGACGTAATGTCGGTATACATGGCAGGAAATGAGAATGGTGTAGAGTCCAGTAACCAACAATGCCTTGATACACTCGAAACCACGGTGCAGACTCTGACCACCGCAATGCAGACTGTGACTCACACAATGTTCGAATTCAAAGAAAACTTAGTCGCGACACAGCTACGAACCCCAGGGCGAACAAACCTGGACCAGGGAGCTAACCATGAATCCGACATGCCTGATCCAACTCCTCATGTCACAAGCAGCCAGACCGCACCTCGATCCTCTTCTTCTCTTTTTCCAGGCGATATCCAGGAGACTCTTAGGGACTTGCGTGCCCGCGTTGATGGTCGAGATAATCAAGACAGGCTCCAAAAGCTTGGAATCCGACAACCCTATCCTCCCAAATGGGATAATGTGGTATACCCTCCCAAATATAAGTCACTATCTCTGATTTTATTTAATGGGAAGATATCATCCCGTTAATACATGGGATACTTCCATTCCATAATGGGCCATTTACCTCGGGATGACGCCTTACTCACCGACTTGTTTGTCGGAGCACTATCTGGGTTGCTTTCGAGTAGTTCTGTAGTCTCCCAAATAAATGCATTTCGTCCTTCGAGGACCTGGATTCCCTCTTCCACGCCCGATTCTATGAAGGAGGAATGGATATTACTATGTCCTCCCTAATGGACATCACCCAAAGGGATAGAGAACCGGCACGAGAATACATTGAATATTTCCGACAGGCGACACTGAAGTTGCCTCCGGGTATCCCCGAATCCATGCTGATGGACACATGTCGAAAGAACCTATTACCACCAGTGAGACTCTGGACGGCATCTGGCCCGTTCAGTGACTGGACGACATTTATCATAAGTGTCGCTGCTACAGAAAAGAGTGCGAAATATGCCTGTTTGTTGGGATTCCAAGCTCCCGGCATTGAAGATAAGGGAAAGCATTTTTTCACTACCAACAACAGTTGTGACAATAAAGGAAAACAAGCCATGACAGTCAATATTTTCAAAAGTCTGACCTCTTTCGCCACAGGGACGATGGAGTCATCGAAGCCGAAGTAGACTTATTCCTTTGACAACGATGATGTTATGAAAATCTTTGAAGTATTGATGAAGGGAAACAAGCTTCGGCTACCTGACGTCAAGTGCCTCGACGAAGCAGACAAGGTCGACAACCCCAAGTATTGCCACTACCATCGATATGTCCATCACTCCACATGAGATTGTTACATATTAAAAAGGCACATACAACGCTTAATAGACTCCAAAGCTCTTATTTTGGACTTCGAAGACAAGGCGATCACATCAAGCATGATGTCCCTCTAATTCGGTACATTCCTGATAACAGAGGCCCAAGACATTGTCGTCCCATACCTAGGACAACAATAGAGGCCGTTAACCTCCCTCCATCCCAAGCAGATGGGTTGGTTCCCCTTACTACTCCAAGAGACGAAGTCATGTAGGTTCACCCAGACCTCATCCCGGATATGACACAGCCAGCAGC
Source organism: Iris macrosiphon (assembly GCA_036927795.1). Classification (NCBI taxonomy): domain Eukaryota; kingdom Viridiplantae; phylum Streptophyta; class Magnoliopsida; order Asparagales; family Iridaceae; genus Iris; species Iris macrosiphon. The sequence continues at coordinate 21,111,047 of JAYESA010000016.1, forward strand.
ACCTCCTGCTTCCAAGTCCAAAGGAAAGAAGGTCAAGTCCTGTCACACGGTCTCTCCGTCAACAGATGAAGCTTTAGCAGGGGTAACTATGTCGGGAATAGCCTACCAGCACGACTATAATGCTCCCGACGACTGTATACCTCCAACTGTTACACCTCCTACAACTCCCGAAGACTCGGAAAAGGAAAATGAAACAATCTCACTCTTCACAGTCTTTCGCTTGGGACTCCAACATCAGCATCAGACACGTACTCAAGCAAACATTCACCATCAACATGGCATCAGCGGATCCAAAAGAGGACGATGAGTACCCGATCGAAATCTTTGAAGTAGAACCGTAGGCTCAAAAACTAGAATCTCTGTGGGAGTTACGATTCGAGCAACAGGAACCTCCTACTGAGGACGAGGTTATACAAGCTGATTTGGTTGACGACACTGCTCCTAAAACCATCTTTATTAGCAAAAAAACTCTCGACAGAAGAGCATAAATCCCTTGTCCAGCTGATAAGGGAATACATCATCATCTTTGCATGAAACTACGAAGATTTACCGAAATTGGATCCACAAATTACAATACATAAACTCAATATCCTGCCAAACGCCAATCCTGTAAAGCAACAACAACGACCATTCTACCCGAATGTTATGAACGTCATCGAAGCTGAAGTGAATAAGCTGATAGAAAGTAGCTTTATCCGCAAAGAACAACACCCAGATTGGGTAGCTAACATCGTCCACGTCATCAAAAAGAACAGTAAAATCTTAGTCTGCATCGACTTTCTTAATTTAAATATGGCTTGCCCAAAGGACAAATTTTCTCTCCCAATCACAGACGTGATGATCGACAACACTTATGACTTCAAGCATATGTCCTTCTTGAACAGGTTCTCAGGCTACAATAAAATCAAGATGTTTCCAGACGATAAGAAGCATACTTTATTTCAGACGCCAATAGGGGTGTACTGTTACACCGTGATGCCCTTCGATTTGAAGAAAGCAAGTGCGTCATACCAACGAGCTATGAGTACTATCTTTCGTGACCATCTGCGCAATATAGTGGAATGTTACCTTGATGACATCTCTGTCAAGAGCCATTTTCAAGATGATCATCTCCATGACCTGAAGAAGGTATTCGATCTAATGCGAGCCTACCAGCTAAAGATGAACCCCACCAAGTCATTCTTGGGAATCTCCAGCGGCTAGTTTTTGGGATTTATTATAAAAGGTATTCACATTGAACCTGAGAAGACTAAGGCTATCCAAGATATGCATTCTCCAAAGAACCTGCAAGAACTTCGTAGTCTGCAGGGAAAATTGGCATATATTAGGACATTCATAGACAATCTCTTCCGACGATGTCATCCCATTACTCAGCTCATGAAGAAGGGAGTCTCCTTCGCCTGGATGGAAGAGTTCCAACAAGTATTCAACGACATTAAGAAGTATCTCATGAACCTTTCGGTGTTGTTGGCCCAAATCATGGGGAAACCCTTCTTGCTCTATGTCCATGCAATGGATCATTCCCTCGAAGCTCTTCTTGCCCAAAATAGCAACAAAGTCTAAGATAAAGCTATCTACTATCTCAGAAGAACGATGATCGACACAGAATATAGGTACAATTCGATCGAGAAAGAGTGTCTTGCTCTAGTATTCGCTGTCCAAAAGATCTACCATTACTTGACAGGGCAAACCATCCATGTGATATCTCGAGTGAACTCCCTCAGAGTCCTCATGACCAAGCCCGGGGCACTCAACTCTCGCCTAGCCACATGGACAATCCTATTGTTACCCTACGACATGGTGTTTGTCTCGCAAAATGCTGTCAAGGGTCAAGTATTGGCCGACTTTCTAGCAGCTCATCCGGTGTTGGAGACTTCAGAGCTCTATGACGAAATCCTCGACGAGGTATTAGAGTCTAATACTGTTACGATAAGTGGATCAGTTTGGCGAATGTTCTTCGATGGTGCTTCCAGAACAGGGCCCAAAGGCGATATCGTCGCCGGAGTAGGGATAGTGCTGATCTCTCCCGATGACCTTGTCATCCATCGTGCATAATCTCTTACGGAGCCGTGTTCCAACAATGTGGCAGAGTACAACGCTCTCATTATTGGCTTTAGCTGCTAAACAACTAGAGGTTGATTACCTAAAGCCTATGGCGACTCCAAATTAATAGTCAGTCAAGTCTGTGGCGAGTACGAAGTCCGTCACAAGGACCTACTCCCTTACCACCAAGTGGCCGTCAACATGATTTTCACTTTCACAGAGTTCTTCATAGAAAATTTACCACGACTGCAAAATATTGAGGCTGATGCACTCACCGGCATCGTCGCTTCTTTAGCAACTCCAATCAAAACCCACATATTGATCACATTGGTGGGTCAAGAGCTGGTCTGCCTAAGGAACAACTTATGCTGGAGTCTAAGCCACTCTGTGGACGAAGATACCAATGTCAAAAATTGGAGACTCTCATTTATGGACTATGTTGTTTACGGAATCCTTCTGGACGACCCGAAAGAGGCTATTTTCGTTAGAAGATGTTCCCTCTGGTTCTACTATGATACAGCCACTAAGATGATGTGTCGTCATTCCTATAATGAACTCCTGCTGCGATGCCTATCAGACACCGAAGCAAAGCAAGTTCTCCGTGAAAATCACGACGGTGTTTGTGGTGCTCACCAACCTGGTCCTAAACTTTAAGACCGCCTCCGACGCATGGGCTATTATTGGCCAACGATGGTGGCGGATGCCGTCAATTATACGAAGAAGTACATGATATGTCAAATCCATGCCGACTTCATTCACCAACCCTCAGAGTTCCTACATCCGACTGTTGTGACTTGGCTATTCGAACCCTGGGGTTTGGACATCATAGAACTGATCAGTCCACCTTCGTCTAAGGGGCACCGGTTCATCCTGGATATCACATACTACCTCTAAATGGACGGAAGTCATTTTGCTCACTGAAGTGAAAACATCCAACGTGATCAATTTCCTTAAAAATTACGTCATTTACCGCTTCGGCTTGCCTCGCAGGATCTTTTATGACAACGGTCCACATTTTGTAAGCCACGCTTTCTTCCGATTTTGCGATAAAATCCGAATCCAAAATATAGCTACAACCGCATAAAATCCAACAACAAATGGATTAGCCGAAGTATTCAACAAGACCATAATCAACTACTCAAAAAGTTTGTTTCAAGGAACAAACGTCATTGGAATGGAAAGCTGGGAAAATGTCTATGGGCCTATCGTACAACGTTCTGAACTCCGACTGGCAGCACGTTGTTCTCCTTGGTCTACGAAAGCGAAGTTGTACTTCCTTTGGAGACCCAAATTTCTTCTCTCCGGGTGGCCCTTACCAACCAGCTAACCGCCGAAGACAACCATTGTCGACGTTTACAAGAGTTGGAGGCACTTGACGAAAAATATCTCTTGGCTCAACAGCGCATTGAGCTATATCAAGCACGACTCTCCGGGGCCTTCAACAAAAAGGTGAAGGAAAGGACATTTCAGGTCGGCGATCTTGTCCCAACCGTGAGAAGACCAATTATCATGACCCACAAGAAGGTGAGAAAATTCCAAGCCAAGTGGGAGGGTCCCTTGTAGTGGAGGCGGTCTACTCCAACGGCGGGTACAGGCTTGATAAGCTTAATGATGACTTGCTCATGGTGCTAATCAACGACAAGTTCCTAAAAAAATACTATGCCTAAGTTGGTAGTGACTTGCTAAACCAAAGTATCCCTACCATCGCAAATGATGTCCCCACCGAACTTTCTTAATGGAACTAATCTAACCTATTATGTTCATACTACCTTTGATATGGCTTGGTGTTATCGCCGTTATGATGTTATGCTACGTCCATATTACCTCTGGTATAACACTCACAACCACGATATCCATAGCAACAAAAAAAGTTCTAAACAGGAAAAAAGGCAAATTTTTTTATTGATATTCAAGATCATGAGTACATAGATGGAAGTCCATTATATTTTGGATTTTTATTGACATTCAATATTGCGAGTACATTGGAAAAGAATGAGACCCCTCTGGGTTGTTTCTGGTACCAATGTGTGTAAAGCCGGCAACTCAACGCATTCTGGGTCATCACTTCAGCAAACTTCTCAGTACAAGCCACAATATATGGAAAAGAATCCACATGGATGGATAGCAAGGGAGATTGCAACACAGAACCAAGTCTACAGACCCAACTTTGTCGTGTGAAAGGATGCGACTGAAAATCCTGGTTGGGATAACTAGCCCCACTGCTTCCACACAGATACGTCGCCAGGACCCGACCCGAGATTCAGCCATCACATCCTAGCTGCATACGGGGAATAACTATAGTGAGCTAGGTTGGAAGATCACAGAAAATTCTTCGGATAACGTGTCTATTCATCATGAACAACGATAACTATTATTTTCTTCCATGCTCTATCACTCAAGCAATCTAAGGAAGTCCCTACAAGACGAGCACGCAAAAAGTCATAATATTTGTAAGGAAAGACAAATATCAGGAGGCGTGCGTACACAAGATTAAGCGCCACTCGCAAACCATCCATCCATGCGCTGCCAAGTCATGTACATACGTGCATAACCACCACAATAGTCTCCCAGCGCATACCTTAGATGAGTTTCCGGAGACAGTGTCACCCATGCCATTGAAGGACAACTCTCGCCGTTGGCGCATCTTCATGTCGCAGCCCTTCGACAATGACCATATGCGTCAAACCAAAAAAAATGCCTGCGCATGAACTGATAATTTCTTGCCTATGCAAACAGATGGTGCTAAAGTGTCCTTGTGGCCCAAGAACAGGAAGCAAAAAAGTTTTGCTCCTTACCTCCATCGACGATAGCTGGATGATCGACCATCAGAGGGAGATGATAGACGAACTGCTCGACCGATCTTCCCGCACTCGGCTTCTGTAGGGACATTAGGTGGAGAAGAAAAGCACTATTCTTCCTCTTCCCTAGCCCTCTATTTATAGGCAAGAAAGCCATTAATGGCTTCTGAGTGGTTAGGCGTCCAAATCGAGGAATAAATCCGACAGCCTGTCAGCAGCTAAGTGACCTTCCCTGTGCCAAATGACTAGATGCGCCGAACAGAAGAATGCTTTACACATGTGATGAAGAAGCCCACGCACCTATCTCCTCCATGCTTCTGTTCAAAGTATTCCAAACTTAAATCTAATAAAATTTAAGTTTAGAAACTTTGAAGGGGGTCTTGTAGAAGCATAAAAAATCTCTACCATGCGCCAACCGTAATTAAAAGCATGTGCCGCAGTGATCAAGACTCTTGAGACAAAATGATCTAGAGCCCAACGCCATCTGCACATAAGTAGTGTTCTCATATGCCAACAGTGCCATGGGCCACTACTACCCTAGTATTCCCATGTTCCAACAATGACATGCGCCACTACTACCCAGTGTTCCCATGTGCTAGCAATATCATGCGTCACTACAACCCCGTTGATCTCCATGCGTCGGACAGACGTATTCCCAAGGTGAAATCAAAATTTTTATATGACATATGTCACGAGTATTATGGGCATCAACAACCCCAGATCTCGAATTACCATGTGGCAGCCTATTGTAATATACGCCACTATACGGCATCATTAAGATGCGCGCGTGCATGCATTCTCAAGGCTATAAATATTGGGTCTCCCACACAAAAAAAGGAGAGAATGAAGAGATAGGAGAAGAGGACAGAAGAAAGGGACACCCGTTGAGTCGTATACTCCAGCTCCCCGAAGCCTCGTCACCCTCATTGATCCTGGATCGTCAATGGAGTAAAGGAGCCAATGCAGTGCTCGATCTCTACCGTCACACTTTTTCAGATTCTTATTTTTATTGTACTTACGTATTAGAGATTCTTTTGTACTATTTGTCAATTCCTAATAATAAAAAGTTCGTTCAACTTTATCCCGTGCATTAATTTGGCGATGTCAACATATCTGAATACCCAATTAGGTCAAGAGATGTGGTTTTGTGATACTATAAGTGTAAAACCCCTATTTTAAAAAAAAAATTTGTATTTTTTTTTATTAATTAATAATTTAATTATGGTAAATATGTGCTAAATAGGAGAAATAGATTTTTATTAATTTTTATTTTAGGTGTTCGTGCACTTAGAGGATTCATGGGACCATTAAAAATTTTTCGGAATTTATTCAATGTAGGAGACCCCTTGAGCAGTTGCTAGCCTAATGGTGTGTATTATTCTAATCCATGATTTTTTCTTATAAGAATATATATAATATATATGTATACACAAATATATATATATATATGTATATATATATTAAGAAAAGAAAAGATTAAGTAAAAGAATTAAATAGAAGTAACTAATAATAATAATAATAATAATAATAATAATTAACTCCTACTGCTTAGTATACTTAAAGCAACTTAGGAATTTGCTATTTCCTTCAGCCACTTTAACAATCCACTACTGGGGCGTGACAATAAGCCTACCGAAGAAGTGCCTTTAAGGTATCGGAAGATACACTTAACTGCACACAAATATGATTCTTTGGGGTTACCTTGATATCTAGCACAAAGACAAATACTAAACATGATATCGGGGCGACTAACAGTTAAATATTATAAACTTCCAATCATACCTCGATACTTACGTTGGTAAACCGGTTTGCCACTTTCATCTAGGTCAAGCTTTGTTGATGTAGCCATTGGAGTGCCAATAGGTTTTACATTTTTGAGATCAAATTTCTTTGTCAATTCATTTGTGTACTTAGCTTGATTGATGAAGGTTCCCTGTGAACTCTGCTTAATTTGGTGTCCAAGGAAGAAGTTGAGTTTTCCCATCATGCTCATTTCGAATCCACTTTGCATACACTTAGTAAACTCTTTGCAAGGTAATTCATTAATAGACCCAAATATGATACCAACAACATATATTTGCACTAATAAGATTGTGTCATCTTGTGCTTTTATAAAAAGTGTCATGTCAACTTTTTTTTTGAAAAGCCATTTTCAGGTAAAAAAAACTGAGATAATCATACCAAGCACGTGGGGCTTGTTTGAGTCCATACAGAGCCTTACGTAACTTGAAAACGTGATTTGAAAATTTAAAATCTTCAAAATCAGGGGGTTGAGCTACGAAAACTTTTTCTTTTATGAAACCGTTTAGAAAAGCACTTTTAACATCCATTTGAAATAATTTAAAATTATAAAAATTTGCAAAATCATAAAGCATGCGAATAGACTCAAGTCTCGCAATAGGAGAATATATCTCGTCATAGTCAATGCCATCTTTCTGATTATAGCCTTTAGCTATGAGACGTGCTTTGTTACGTGTGACTTGTCCATCCTCATTAAGTTTATTTCAGAATATCCATTTGGTGCCAATTATTGAGGAGCCAATTATTGAGGAGCCATTAGGTCTAGAAACTAATTTCCAAACTTGGTTTCTCTCGAATTGGTTCAATTCCTCTCACATTGCCGAAATCCAAAACTCATTAGTAAAAGCTTCTAAAATATTTTTAGGTTCTATTTGAGAAATAAATGCTACATTTGTAATAATATCTCTAGTTGAAGAGCGAGTACTTACTTCTTTTGATATGTCACCTATTACCAAGTCTTTTGGATAATAAGCCATGAATCCCATCTTCTTTGGCAGACTTTTCAGATAGCTTGTACCGGTTTTAGTATCTTCAGGTGGTTTATTGGTTGTTACGTCGACATCTTCATCATCACTGTCACTAGGTATTTGACTGTTAAGATCATCAAAAGTAACGTTAATAGATTCCTCAACAATCATAAATTTCTTTTTAAAGATTCTATAACCTTTATTTTGGCAGCATATCCAAGAAGTATACCTTCATCAGCTTTTGAGTCAAATTTGCCTAAGTTATCCTTTGTGTTCAGAATGAAACATCTACATCCAAAAACTTTAAAATATGAAATATTAGGAGTTCTACCAAACCAAAGCTCATAGGGTGTCTTCTTCGATATAGGTTGAATTAGAATTCTATTCAATACATGGCACACTGCATTGACAACTTCTATCCAAAAAAATAGTTTGGAAGGCTAAACTGATTTAGCATGACTCTGGCGATATCACCGAGAGTTCTATTCTTTCGCTCCACAACATCATTTTTTTGGGGAGTTCTATGACAAAAAAATTCATGGGAATAACCATTGGAATCACAGAAAATTTTGAAATTAGCATTTTCGAATTCACCATCATGATCACTTCGGATACGAGTAATTATGAAGACTTTCGTTTTGAACCTTTTTTACAGAAAGAAACAAATTCAAAAAATGCATCACTTTTATTGGCAAGAAAATAAATCCAAGTATATCTAGAATAATCATCAACAATTACATATGCATATAGCTTCCCGCCAAGACTGGCGACTCGGCTAGGTCCAAATAAATCTATGTGCAGTAATTGAAGAGGTCTAGAGGTACTTACAACGTTATTAGATTTAAAAGAAGATGTGGTTGCTTTGTTCTTTTCACAGTCAGCACATACCATATCTTTCTTGAATGTTATGTCCGGCAAGCCTCTTACCAATTTCTTTGAGGATAATCTTGTGATTGTGTCCATGTTGGCAAGTCCTAGATGCATATGCCAAAGCCAACTCTCATCCTTGTAAGCATATGGCATCTTCCTACATTGTTAGTATCTTCTAGCATATAGAAAACATAAATATTATCCTCTATAGTTCCTTCAAAAATAATATTTTCAGATAATCTCTCATAGATAGAACATTTGTATTTCATAAAATTTATACCATAACCATGGTCAGCCAGATGATTGATGCTCAGTAGATTATGTTTTAATTCAGTTACTAGACAAACATCTTTTATTACAGGATAGGGAGGAGTGCCGATATTACCGTTACCTATAATATACCCTTTTAAGTTGTTACCGAAGGAGACATATCCTTCTTTCTTCATCGATAGAGTTGCAAATAGAGATGCATCACCAGTCATGTGTCGTGAGCAACCACTATCGAGGATATACTTGCTCTTAGCATGTGAGGGCTGGCCCACCTATAACACAAGTTGAAGATGTGACCTTTGGTACCCACTTCTTTTGGGATCCTAGAATGTTAGCTTTTGGTACCCATGCACATTTAATAAAGAAGACAACTTATCAACTTCAAGTTTATACATCTTTGTTTCTTTCTTAGCATGCTTATATTTATCTAGAACTTTCTTATGATCCTCAAGAAGGTCACTAAATCTATCTGAAAGTTCATCAAAAGTAAAATCTTCATATAGTAGGTTAGTCAATACCTGATTAAAAGCCATTAAGCAAATATTTGCAGCGTCACGAGATTCTTCTTCATCTTCGGAGTCGCTGGCTTCGCTTTCATGCCATATGCTCGTATTTGCATATTTTTGTGAAGAAGGGCTTTTGCATGGACGTTAAGAACGATTCCCTTTTTTAGCAGTTGGACATTCTTTCTTTATATGGTCGGTCTTCTTGCAGCCATAGCATGCTGGATCTTTATCGTTGTTGTCCTGATAATTCTTCTTCTTTCTGTTCTGAAACTTTAGAAATTTTCTGAAGTTTCCGACCACTAGTGCATGTTCCTCACCATCATAATCATAGTCTTCAGTTTCGTCGTTAGAGATTTTCCTGTGTTATGCTTTGAAATCTATTATCTTCTCCTTTGGTGCTGATTCTTCAAGTCCATGAGATCCCGCTCATGTGTCATCAGTTTTCCCATGAGGGTCTCAATTGACATCACTGTGAGGTCGTTTCCTTCTATGATTGTCGTTGCTTTTGGGTTCTAGTTCTTTGTAAGTCCTCTTAGCACCTTGTGAATCTTTTCATGATTACTGTAAATTTTTCCAAGATAAGCAAGAGGATTAATAATATCGAGGAAATATGTAAACATTTGTGTAATGATCTCATTTGGCTTTATTTTGAATGCCTCATATTCTTGAGTAAGTCTACTGATCTTTGATTCCTTCACATGTGAAGTTCCTTCATAAGTTACCTCAAGAAGTTTTCAGATCTCGTGTGAAGTAATGCAAGTAGATACTCTATTAAACTCAGTACTATCTAAGGCAAAAAATAAAGCATTTATAGCTCTAGCATCAAGACTGATTTTTTTTTTCTAGATCAGTGTATTTGTCGTAAGGCTTATCTACAAGAACACCATTTACAACAATTCTAACAGGCTTCTTGTAACCAAGGTTCAAAAACTCGGTATCCGTATCAGACAGTTTGTATGAGTATCTGTATAGACAGTATCAGCGGTATCAGATCGGAGTATCAAATTTTTTTGGTAACGGCTGTATCGACAATATTTAAATAATTATTAATAAAGTAGTAAAAATAATAGAAAAAATAATTTACATATTTATGTATTATTTAAGTGTTTTTATGTCTTTGTTTATTATAATTGAATAAATCAATAATCATCATTGTTGAATGGTTTACCAGCGATATATAAGTTTTCTTCCTTTACATATTTTTAGTTACAATCTTACTATGTCATTATATTCGTACTAATTGAATCTTGTATTGTTCTATAGATTTCGATTTTGACGAATTAAGACGCATAGAGGGAAGCACAAGAGATTAGAAGCAATGCAAATGGCATGATGAGATCATGAGACAAGAGTCATAAGACCCATAATTATATTTGTTGTTGACTTGAGATCTTTTTTTTTAATTTCTGTAAAAAATAAAGATTTAATTATATTCAGAAATTTAGTTTTATGCATAGTTATAAATTGTTACAATGTGATCCATGACACTAATTATTTTGTTTCATAATATACCAAAATAAAATTAGCTACAAAATTTACATGTTTAAATTTAAAAGCGCGACAAAAAATTACTTGGTCAAAAAATTTTATGGGACTCTGGCCTATCCCTTCATTTAAATTTCATGAATAATAATCTTTTTACAATAGGTACGAACTACATAAAGCATACAAAAACAAAAATGAATACAAATAAAAAAAATATAAATATTTGACTAAAATGATTCATAATTATCATAATCGTCCCGATATGATTCTTGGTTATGAGGGTAGTAGAGATTGATATCTGTATTATGAAAAAAAACTTGTCATGAGGCCATCAAATGTTGAATATTGTTCCGCCTCTAGAGTGATGTATGGATAAAAATACCATATATATATATATATATATATATATATATATATATATACACACACACACACACACACAATAATATTACATTTATCAAAAATATTACGTACAATAATAAAGTTAAATACAATAATAGATAGTATATATGTACAATAATAAATAGTTTATAAACTATAATAACATATAAAGTTAGATACAATAATAGATAGTATATATATACAATAATAAATAGTATAATAAATAGTATATATATAATTTGATACAATGTATATACAATAATATTTATTAACTTAGAGCTCAACCTTAAGCCCATAAAGCATTACATTTTTCATCGATAAAAACATGAACTAAAATTGAGCCCAAACAAGGGATAGTAAATAGAAATTTTTTTGGCACCATTATATTATCCTACAAATATTATAAAAACATTACAAACAATAATAACAAATATTACATACAATAATATTACACTTATAAAAATGTTACATACAATAATATTACACTTATAAAAGATGTTACATACAATAATTATAAACGTCACATTCAATAATATTTCACTTATAAAAAATATTACATACAATAATAAAAAGTCTTACATACAATAATAAAAAATGTTATATACGGATACATCGGTAAATACTGTAAACTTTGGTGTCAACTCCTCATTTGCCCTCTGTTTTCTTTTACCAGCTATTCTTTTATCTTGTCATTTACCCTCAGTATGCGACAATATATATTATTTTTTTTGCATTAAGGGGTACTTCATGAATAAATTTATCATGCTCGAATCAGCATTTATTTCCTCGAACGTATGACTTTTTAAAGTTATTAAGTTATCATGCAAATGTAGCACAAAAAATAATTAATACAGTTAAACATGTTAATAATATTTTTAATAACGGGGAAAGGAAAAAATCAAAGGGCATATTAGGATGCAGTCTAATAAATATGAGGACCATATATTCCCGTAAACATGTTAATAATATATATATATATATATATATATATATATATATATATATATATATATATATATATATATATATATATATATATATATATATATATATATATATATATATATATATATAATCATAGTGAACTAGGAGAAACTATAACACAGACACGCACACGATCACCTTAGTCCACTATCAGTGTTTTTAGTACATCATACATGTCAGATTTTCGGAGACAAATTCGATAAAATAACCACATAAACAAATATACATCCGTTATATACACGAAGTCTATTTTATCAAATATAGTGTTCCGATCTAAGTGCAAATCTCCATGTCCTCACCTAATATGCACAACTCTGTGTCAGGAACAAATATGAAATATATATATAAGATGAGGATAATAGCATTTATAATATATAGTAATCGATAGTGGTAATGTACTTGCCTCAATAAAATGTTATATCTCCTACATAAATCCACTTGACCAAACAAATTCATTGGAACAAGATTTACATATTTGAATTCAATTATTCATGTCTCTTTTTGCATAATTCGATGACTAAATTTATACGATTCTTCGTGTCTTTTACTTCTATTAGAACTCGTAATAATTCGTTTCAATAAAAGAATTCTTACAAGTTCTAATAAAGCAAAAGACATGAAAGAATCGCATAAATTCAGTAGTCAATTTATGCAAAAAGATGCATCAATAATTGTAGTCAAACATATTAATGTTGTCCTAATTAATTTGTCTGGTCAAGTTGATTTCTGTAGGAATTTTTATTACTGCCCCAATGTAAATCTTGAATATAACATTTTTCATTATTGTATATAACATTTTTCATAATTGAATTGAAAAAATACATACATGCAATTTCGTTATTGAATATATATATATATATATATATATATATATATATATATATATATATATATATATATATATATATATATATATATATATAACAAATAAATATGTTTAGAAGAAAGATACATATACAATAATAAATAAACTATATGTCTTAGTTGATATATATTAAATATTTGCTAATGTAAACAGAAAAAAAATTGTTGATAATTGGTTAGATGACAGATTGATAGGCGTAACATTTTTTCCCCATCCGACTTAGGTTCGAATCCAATATTTGCTGCTTTTTTTTCATTTTCTTTTTCCATAAATGGCTGGCCCCCTTAACCCTAAGCATAAATATCAAAGAGTGGAAAGAGAAAACACTCCTCTCCGCCGCTTCTCACCTCCGGAAGAACACAACGGGAGAGAAAACACTCTCATGTCCGCCTCCTTTTTCTTTTTCCCTCTCCGACTCTCCACCTCCCTTTCTTCCACGAGCACGACTTTGCATAAGCGGTGGAGAATGGTGTCGGCAGGGTGTTCTTCTTTGAGCACAGTGGGAGCGGCGGAGAAAGGCATCGATCTAGTTGAGGTATTTTTTATGATTTTTTGTCATATTTATAGAAATTTTAGTCTCCATTATTGATTACTAATTTTACTTTTTGTTTTTGATTCGACGTCGGATTTTGACACTGATTTGAGATTTCTTTGTTTGGACGTTGGATTCATTTTTTTGAGTTCTGGAATCTTCAAGTATCGGTCTGTATCGGTTGGTATCGACCGTTATCGGTCTGTATCGGTTATGTATCGGCCGCTACGAATCGATACAATGATTTTCGACTGTGTATCGGTCGATACCGATATTTTTTACGAGTATCGGAACCGACCCCCCCAAATTTGATCCGATATGGCCGATACGTATCGGTATCGGCTGATACTTTAAACCTTGCTTGTAACCATCCTCAATTATCGACCAAAGGTCAAAGTCTAGTGATCTGAGATAAAAATCCATACGTATTTTCCAGTAAGTATAGTTGGTTCCATTAGATAGAGTAGGCCTATTTATGGATTAGCCTTCACCAGTGAAAATAGATTTCGCAGTTTCCATATGTAATACTCTTAGGAATTAAAGCCTATAAAAGAGAACTTTGCTCTGATACCAAATGAAGGATCATTTGGCAACTTTAGAGGGGGGACGAATATAGTGTATGTGTGTATGCAGCAGAATATAATCAACAATTAAAAACTAAAGTAGTTACCAACTACAGATAATGCAGCAATATTTAAACAGTAAATAAGTATGGAAGTGCAAACGCAAACACCAAAATTTTATACTGGTTTTCCTCATGGAGGACTAGTCCAGTCCCGAGAACTCTTGCTTGGAATTTAACTTCATTATCAGTGAAAACACAAACTTTGATCTGAAGGGCTTGCGACTTCGTACAACACGAGCCTTTGATCCGAAGAGCTCGACGACTTCAGACACTTTGAGAAGTAGCTTTGATTAGCCAAGCTTTTACAACTCGTACACTTCTAATCGAAATTGTACTGGCACTTATAAAAATGGGAGTTGTCTTGGAGATATGGAAGGTTTAAAGCTCTTTTGAGTATAGAGAAGATAAAAGTGAATGAGATGATAGGAATGAAAAATTCTTCTCTATTTATAGACTTTTCTGAACCATAGTTCGGGCAGAACTCGAATGTTCAACATTCAAAAATTTAAACGTTGGAGCTATGAGAATATGTCTAGCACTTTGAATCAGGAATCGGTCTGGGATAACCGAGTTCGAGTAGAGTTCTGACAGAACTCGGACCGAGTTCGGTTTTTCCAATTTCCAGAAAGTTCCTGGTCAGATTTGGCTCAGTTTTGTTTGGGTCTGAGTGGAATATTTGGGCTAGTATGAGTTCAGGGTTAATTTAGGTTTATGTATGTAAACACCCTGTTTTTTAGAATAATTTTAAATATAATTTTCGGGATTTTTAGGAATTTTCTGGATGAAGAACCAAGGTAATTGTGAGTTAAATATTTTTAAATGTTGTTTATTAGTAATAAAATATTATGGAAATAATATTTTATGGTGTAAAATAGAAAACCGGATATGGGATATTTTTCGGTAAATTTATTCGACTCCGGAGACGCGTTTAAAGCCTTAAAAACTATTGGATTGATAAACCGAACCTAAACCCAAACTAAACCAAAACAACCCTGTTTAAACCAAACCAAACCCAGCTTATTGGGTCAGGTCGGGTCGGATCAGAGCCAAACCCGACTCGGACCCAAACCCGCATGGGAAACCCTAGCCGCCGGATTTTACTGTGTGCAGCCTATAAATTTCTGCCTCGACATCCGTGCCCAGCCCTCGGAAACCCTAGCCGCCGCGCCGTCATCTTCCTTTGACCCACCGCGTCGGAAACCCTAGGCCGCCGCCCCTCTCCTCGTGACTCCTCGCCTCGAGCAGCCAGTCGATGTCACGCCCCAGTCCAAAAATACGTAGGACCAGGAATACGTGACACGCCAGCTACGCATTCGACCAGACTCTGGTCTGACTCGAATACGTATAAGCTGTAATATAAAGGGCACTATCTAGATATTCCATAAATGTAAACCTCTATGTCTCAATCCACAATGTACATCAGTATACAAGAAAGAGCTATATGTGCTAAGGTCGGCCGCCCAATAACACACTAACTCGAATAGACTCGAGAAGAAGTATGAGTCTACAAAACTAGGCTACAACAGCAGATGAATAATCAATGTAAATAACTATAATGCCGGTAGATATAATGTGAGTACCTGGTACCATGCTCGCAAGATATGCCACTCCATCAGTATCTCCAAGTGCTCTGTAATCGTCTATGCTGCAAAACTGGCAGGGAACCAGGTCCTCAGAGGGACGTAACAAGGTACAGAAATATAGCAAGCCAAGTAAACAGAAAGTACAAGTGTACGACATGGTACTCTATCATAACCATCTAGTGTGACACAATTTAAAGACAACGTTCGACGCGTGGGCTTTCTAAAATAAAACCGTAGCTCCGGACACGGAAACACACGGCACGTACCGCAGCTCCGGGCAAAGAGTCACACGGGTGAAACAGCTACACTAGAAACAGGTATCACTAGAAACAGGTATCACTAGAAAATACTACATATATATAAGCGCGTGCAGAGTAGCCCAAACGTCTAGTAACTGTCTTCCCCTTCCCAAGCGGTCAACGATTGTGCGTTGAACCTGAACCTCTAACTACAGTCTCGACACACAGAAATAACTCAACAGACGCGACCCTAAGGTCGTCCCAGTCTCTGGTCATGATGTCAGTATCAGGATACAGGAATCTGGCACGATCACAGTGTATGAGTGTGTCCTGGGGTATCGATGTACTCAGGTACGTGCATCGAGGTGCTATGAAGCATCTAGTATTTATTCTAAGACGTTAAGTCGAATGTCAACACCCGGTTGCGATCCGGACGTGGAGTATCGAACGTCAACATAACTACGTGCACAATGTACATAATGGAACAATAAATATCTGTAAACTGAAATACAGGGTGGCAAGGTACACTTGCCTGCGTGCGGCTGCTGATGACGGGGATCGGGTACCGCGTCCAAGTCCTCAGGTCCCGCAGTACCTAGTGAAAGGATACAAACCAGAATCAATAATCTACTTAAGACAGACAGGTGTGCTACACACAACTACATCTAGACTCAGTCTCAATATTTAACTAATCATTTACCGTCCTCAATCTTGACTCTTGATCAGATAATATACCTATTCCAAAATAAATCACCTGTTCTCCTTTTGCAGGTATTTCATACCCTCAATCAATCTTCTATTCATCCGAAAAATATTGGATTTAATTATTTATCTTCAACCATGTATTTTATTCATAACCTCAATTTGGATTTAAACCCTAACTTTACCATTGATCCTAAACTCATTGTCTCTCCTCAATTTAATTCTCCATAATTAAATTAATAATTTCTATCATGAACCATACATCCCGATTATTTATTTAAATGTCAAAAACTCACTTTTCCTCGAATTCATAATTTAATTTTATTTGTTATATTTCATGTCGAAGACAATCTCTAATCCACAGTCCAACTTTATCAAATACGAGATACATGCTCACTATAAATATTTAAACTATGTCAAGCTCATTAAACCCATCCTCAAGTCATTTTAAATTTTCATATGCATTCACCTAAAATCTCATTTGAAATAACCAAAATATATCTTAACACATAGTGCAATGTAAACCTACACTAACCATTTATATATATTCAAGAATCCTTCTTTCAAATTGTAATTTATCCACATGTAATTTATTTATTATTTCCTTCACCCATGCATATATCCATGACCCATTATTCATGTTCAAAAATTACACTAAACTAATCCACACAATATACACTCTAACAATATATAAACATCCCCATAATTAACATCATTCCATAATTAAAACTTCCTATTTAACACAATTAATATTCTGGAATTTAATACATGAGAGGTGGAGGAATGAACCTCAATGAGGCTCGTCGGAGTTGATGGTGCTCGTGGTGGTCGTGGGGCTGGATGGTGGTGGTGGAGTGACTGGTTGGTGGTGGTGAAGTTGGATGGTGGTAGTGAAGAAGTAATGAAGGTGGTGATGTGGTGAAATGGTGAGGGGAGGGGCTGTGCACAGTGTCCACGGTGGGGGTGGGCTGTGCACTTGGCCGTGGGGGTATGGGAAGGGGCTGAGGTGGTGGTGGGAAGCCTAGTTTAGTTGTTGGTGAGGTGGTGAAGGAGTTGGTGAAGAAGGAGGGAAGAAGAAGAAGAAGAAGAAGAAGAAAAGAAAAGGAAATGGGAAAGGGGTCGGCCGAATGGGGAGAGGGAGGAGAGAGAGTGCGGGAGGGAGGGGGGTTTTCCAATGCTCCTAGAAATTAGGGCCGGCCTAGGGATAGGTGTGTGAGGGGGGAATTAAATAGGAGAGAGTGTGTGAATGTGTGGCTAGAAATGAATGGAATTATTTGAATGGATGGTTGAGATTCATTATGATGGATGAATGCTTCCAAGAGAGAGAGGGGGTGGGTTGTGACCGGTCCAAGAGGGGGGAAGACTTTCTTCATTGGCCCAAACCAATGAGAAAGTGAGACCTATTGCTACTTTTGCACATTAGCCCCTTAAGTTCGGGAACTTGTACAAACACATGAAATGACGCGAAAATTGTGCCGAAAATTGAGTTTATTAAATTGTATGACGAGGGGATAGTGTGGGTGAGGAACGGGTTTAATTAAATGGGCATTGGGATTAATTTAGGATTTAAATGGGATTTACCAAGTTGGTAATCCCGAATTAAATAGAAATAAGCGTCCCGCAAATTTAATTTAATTTGGGCCACTTGGGGTCAAAATCCGGAAATGGCGCAAAAGCCAAAAATGGTGGGGGCTTGGAGTCAGTCTTGGACCCTTTTGTTGGTCCGGCTCAACGGGTTAAGTTGGTATCCCAAAATTTAGAGTAACGACACAGGAGTCCGACACCGAATTAAATATGAATTTCGGATTCGAAAAATTGTGCAATTAATTTAGAGCACAACGGAATCTGACTTTTTGTGACGGAAAAGTCCAGTGCCTAATTTGGCGAGTTGAGTCGAGTGTACAATATTTGTACAGAATTTATGGGCTGAAAATGGGCTCCGAATAATTAGACAACGATAGTGCGCGCCAAGGATTTTAATTAATTAGATTAAATTTCCAGGTAATTATACTCTACTCTAAACCTCAATATTTTCTATAAAAATTTTTCTGGCCCACTCTAACTATCTACAGAATAAATTGAGGGGGTTTACATTCTTCCCAACTTAGAAAAATTTTGTCCCCGAAATTAAAAGTAAAGCACGATAATATCTAACAGAATTT
Source organism: Iris macrosiphon (assembly GCA_036927795.1). Classification (NCBI taxonomy): domain Eukaryota; kingdom Viridiplantae; phylum Streptophyta; class Magnoliopsida; order Asparagales; family Iridaceae; genus Iris; species Iris macrosiphon. Next base: position 21,129,860 of record JAYESA010000016.1, read on the forward strand.
AAAATAACTAGTAATTAAACTGCCGTACGCAAATTCGTACCTTGCTCCTCAAATAAGTACGGGAATCGCTGCCGAATAGAATCCTCGCGCTCCCAAGTAGACTCGCCTGGTGAATGGTGCTTCCATGCCACTCTGACCAGTCGAATCGTCTGTCCTCTCAAAGTCTTCTCGCTGCGATCGAGAATCTCGACTGGCTGCTCTACGTAAGACAGACTAGGCCCGACTGTAATCTCCGAATGATCAAGCACGTAGCTAGGGTCTGCGACATATCTCCTCAGCTGTGATACGTGAAATACGTCATGTACTCCCTCTAATGATGGAGGTAATGCAAGACGGTAAGCCACTTCGCCAACTCGTTTCAGAATGTCAAAAGGTCCGATATACCTCGGACTCAGCTTGCCTCTGCCTCTGAATCTGATGGTACCACGAGTGGACGATATCCTCAAAAATACGTGGTCACCCTCCTTGAACTCCAATGGCCTGCGGTGCGCATCTGCCCAGTGTTTCTGTCTGTCCTGTGCTGCGCGCAGGTGGCTCTGAATCTGCTTGACCTTCTCTACTGTCTGTGTCACCAATTCTGGACCAAGTATCTGACGCTCTCCCATGTCACTCCAACAAACTGGCGACCTACATTTCCTGCCGTACAGTGTCTCATAAGGTGCCATCTGTATGCTGGCCCGGTAACTGTTATTGTAGGAGAATTCCACCGAGTGCAGATGGTCCTCCCAAGATCCTCCAAAATCAATCATGCACGCTCGCAACATATCCTCTAATATCTGTATCGTGCGCTCTGACTGTCCGTCAGTCTGTGGATAATACGCAGTGCTGAACTTGAGACGAGTTCCTAGGCTCTCCTGCATACTCCGCCAGAAATGTGACATGAATCTGGAATCACGATCCGATATGATGCTGACAGGCACTACATATAATCGTACTATCTGTCTCATATACATGTCAGCTAGTATCTCTATGGATTGCCCAACTCTGAAGGGCAAGAAATGTGCAGACTTGGTGAGTCTGTCTACGACAACCCAAACTGCATCCTTCCCGCTTAGGGCTTCGCAGAAATCCTGTGACGAAGTCCATGGTAATGTGTTCCCACTTTCACTCGGGAATGGGGAGTGGCTGCAATAATCCTGCAGTCCTCTCATGTTCAACCTTGACTTGCTAACAAACTAAACACCTCGCCATAAACCTTGCAATTTCCCTCTTCATCCCATGCCACCAAAAATGCTGTCTCAAGTCTCGGTACATCTTCGTACCCCCAGGATGAATGGAATAAATCGAGCTATGAGCCTCGGTCATCAACTCTTGGCGTAGCTCGCCATTCGGAACATATAGGCGATCTTCGCACCTCAGCGTTCCGTCTTCCTGAATCCTGAGTCTTGTTTGCATGTTGGCCTTTGTCCTGTCTTGCTGTCGTCTAAATCCCGTATCTGTAGGCAAGGCCGCCTTGATCCTCTCAATAAATGTGGACTGAATCCTCGAGACTGTCCATAAAATCCATCCATGCCTGGCATTACGATCTCTATTCCATGCTCCTGGAGATCCTCTAGCAACTGTCGCTGCGTTGTCAAATAGTATGCCATGGGCTTCCTGCTTAAGGCATCTGCTACGACATTCGCCTTGCCAGGGTGGTACTGTAACTCAATGTCATAATCTGTCATCAACTCTAGCCAACGTCTCTGCCTCATGTTGAGCTCCTTCTGCGTGTAGACGTACTTCAGGCTTTTATGATCTGTATAAATCTCAACACGCTCACCATAAAGGTAATGTCTCCATAGCTTTAGTGCAAATATTACCGCAGCTAGCTCCAAGTCGTGCGTTGGATAGTTCTTCTCATGAACTCTTAACTGTCTCGATGCGTAGGCTATCACCTTGCCGTGTTGCATCAGTACACATCCCAATCCGCTCCCTGACGCATCACTGTACACTACAAATCCTTCTGATCCGGAAGGTAGTATCAAAATCGGTGCTGATGTCAGACGCTTCTTCAGCTCATCGAAAGGCGTCTGACACTCGTCGGTCCAGATAAACTCTTCGCCTTTTCGTGTCAGTCGCGTCATAGGCGCAGCTATCCTCGAAAAGTTTTCCATGAACCTCCGGTAATATCCGACAAGTCCGAGGAAACTCCTAACCTCCGTAACTGATGTAGGGGTAGGCCAGGTCTCTACTGCAGCTATCTTCTCCGGATCTACTGATAGTCCATCTCCGGTGATTATGTGTCCCATGACTCTTGGAACATACCAATATGCCATCGATAATTATCACCACGATCTTATCTAAGTACTGGTGGAAAATATTGTTCCTCAAACTCATAAATACTGCTGGCACGTTGGTTAAAACAACATGACTAGAAACTCACAGTGTCCATACTTCGTCCGAAGAGCCGTCTTCGGAATGTCCTCTCTCTGTACCTTGATCTGGTGATATCTGGATCTGAGATCGATCTTCAAAATATATATGTGCCACTTAGCTGATTCAAATAAATCTTCGATGTACGACAAGGGTACTTGCTCTTTATTGCTACGACATTTAATGCCCTGTAATCGTTATGCAACGTAATATCCCGTCCTTCTTTGGTACAATAAGGTAGTTGCTCCCCATGGAAAAATACTAGCCCGACTGAAACCCTTGTCTAAGAGATCCTCTACTATGGATCTTCGACTCAACCCACTATATCGGTGCTAGTCTGAAGACGAGAGAATAACTGGCTCGGCTCTGGGAGTCAACTCTTTAACATACTCCATCTCTCTGTCAGGTGGCAGGCCTAAAAGATCCTCTGGAAACACATCCTCGAACTCTGCTATAAAGTGAGGGTACATCGGTTCACCTTCAGCAATGTGTGTCGCTAGGGTGGGTTGGACACCATGCTCTCGGGCTCCCCGAAGAAACTTAAACTCTGGGTGATCTGGGGGTCTAAAGATGACACAACCACGATGGCAATCTAGCGTTGCGTGGTATTGGCTCAACCAATCCATGCCTAGGACAATGTCATCGTCTAGACTTAACCTCAAAATAAATTCTCCCGTTCTGTTTACCACAATAATCCTCCAAAAAAAAAAATTCCTTCTTGCCTAATGTATAATTTCTCTTCTCCTCAAGGTCTTCCCAAAAATTTTATTCTTCGAATTTCTCCTTTTCATTATTTATCTCTCCAAGTCAAAATTACAATTATAATAATGTTGTCAACAATCATACTTAATATTCTCATACTAAAATTTCCATCATTTTATTTCCATGTGAGAGCTTGAAATTTTATCTCCTCTAGTCCATAATATCATTCCTGGTATTGCTATCATATACAACCACTAGTTTCCATCATTAGGCTATGCATTCACATAAATCATTCTAGGTCATGTTCAACAATCCTTCTAGCTCTCAGTACTTCTAAGATCACTGTTACCTCCAGCACGGGTAGGGTACCACTGTGTCCAACTCTCTTGCCAATCTTCCACACTAGTTCTAGAATCCAAAGAACCCATCAATCTATCCTGACAAGGTAATAATTTCCTCAAGGAAAGGTTTACGAATTCTGTCTTCTGTCGTCTGGTCTTCGATCTTCTTCTGGAGGGAAGTCATCAGTCACAAGCATTCGTCTCCCCGAACAATAGGGGACGAGAAACAAGGATAACGATATTTGACGAAGATTAAACGAATGCAAAGTGGAAGTCCAAGGGCGGTAATCACATACAAAGAGTTTTAAATCGATTATGGATTGAGATCCTATTCAACAATCATAATATCTTTTCCTAATTTGCAGGCTCGCTTGGCACAGTCAGGTGACCAAGACGATTTAAATCGGACCTGCATGGGCCACCACAAAAATATGTCACGCCCCAGTCCAAAAATACGTAGGACCAGGAATACGTGACACGCCAGCTACGCATTCGACCAGACTCTGGTCTGACTCGAATACGTATAAGCTGTAATATAAAGGGCACTATCTAGATATTCCATAAATATAAACCTTTATGTCTCAATCCATAATGTACATCAGTATACAAGAAAGAGCTATATGTGCTAAGGTCGGCCGCCCAATAACACACTAACTCGAATAGACTCGAGAAGAAGTATGAGTCTACAAAACTAGGCTACAACAGCAGATGAATAATCAATGTAAATAACTATAATACCGGTAGATATAATATGAGTACCTGGTACCATGCTCGCAAGATATGCCACTCCATCAGTATCTCCAAGTGCTCTGTAATCGTCTATGCTGCAAAACTGGCAGGGAACCAGGTCCTCAGAGGGACGTAACAAGGTACAGAAATATAGCAAGCCAAGTAAACAGAAAGTACAAGTGCACGACAGGGTACTTTATCATAACCATCTAGTGTGACACAATTTAAAGACAACGTTCGACGCGTGGGCTTTCTAAAATAAAACCGTAGCTCCGGACACGGAAACACACGGCACGTACCGCAGCTCCGGGCAAAGAGTCACACGGGTAAAACAGCTACACTAGAAACAGGTATCACTAGAAACAGGTATCACTAGAAAATACTACATATATATAAGCGCGTGCAGAGTAGTCCAAACGTCTAGTAACTGTCTTCCCCTTCCCAAGCGGTCAACGATTGTGCGTTGAACCTGAACCTCTAACTACAGTCTCGACACACAGAAATAACTCAACAGACGCGACCCTAAGGTCGTCCCAGTCTCTGGTCATGATGTCAGTATCAGGATACAGGAATCTGGCACGATCACAGTGTATGAGTGTGTCCTGGGGTATCGATGTACTCAGGTACGTGCATCGAGGTGCTATGAAGCATCTAGTATTTATTCTAAGATGTTAAGTCGAACGTCAACACCCGGTTGCTATCCGGACGTGGAGTATCGAACGTCAACATAACTACGTGCACAATGTACATAATGGAACAATAAATATCTGTAAACTGAAATACAGGGTGGCAAGGTACACTTGCCTGCGTGCGGCTGCTGATGACGGGGATCGGGTACCGCGTCCAAGTCCTCAGGTCCCGCAGTACCTAGTGAAAGGATACAAACCAGAATCAATAATCTACTTAAGACAGACATGTGTGCTACACACAGCTACATCTAGACTCAGTCTTAATATTTAACTAATCATTTACCGTCCTCAATCTTGACTCTTGATCAGATAATATACCTATTCCAAAATAAATCACCTGTTCTCCTTTTGCAGGTATTTCATACCCTCAATCAATCTTCTATTCATCCGAAAAATACTGGATTTAATTATTTATCTTCAACCATGTATTTTATTCATAACCTCAATTTGGATTTAAACCCTAACTTTACCATTGATCCTAAACTCATTGTCTCTCCTCAATTTAATTCTCCATAATTAAATTAATAATTTCTATCATGAACCATACATCCCGATTATTTATTTAAATGTCAAAAACTCACTTTTCCTCGAATTCATAATTTAATTTTATTTGTTATATTTCATGTCGAAGACAATCTCTAATCCACAGTCCAACTTTATCAAATACGAGATACATGCTCACTATAAATATTTAAACTATGTCAAGCTCATTAAACCCATCCTCAAGTCATTTTAAATTTTCATATGCATTCACCTAAAATCTCATTTGAAATAACCAAAGTATATCTTAACACATAGTGCAATGTAAACCTACACTAACCATTTATATATATTCAAGAATCCTTCTTTCAAATTGTAATTTATCCACATGTAATTTATTTATTATTTCCTTCACCCATGCATATATCCATGACCCATTATTCATGTTCAAAAATTACACTAAACTAATCCACACAATATACACTCTAACAATATATAAACATCCCCATAATTAACATCATTCCATAATTAAAACTTCCTATTTAACACAATTAATATTCTGGAATTTAATACATGAGAGGTGGAGGAATGAACCTCAATGAGGCTCGTCGGAGTTGATGGTGCTCGTGGTGGTCGTGGGGCTGGATGGTGGTGGTGGAGTGACTGGTTGGTGGTGGTGAAGTTGGATGGTGGTGGTGAAGAAGTAATGAAGGTGGTGATGTGGTGAAATGGTGAGGGGAGGGGCTGTGCACAGTGTCCACGGTGGGGGTGGGCTGTGCACGTGGTCGTGGGGGTGAGGGAAGGGGCTGAGGTGGTGGTGGGAAGCCTAGTTTAGTTGCTGGTGAGGTGGTGAAGGAGTTGGTGAAGAAGGAGGGAAGAAGAAGAAGAAGAAAAGAAAAGGAAATGGGAAAGGGGTCGGCCGAATGGGGAGAGGGAGGAGAGAGAGTGAGGGAGGGGGGTTTTCTAATGCTCCTAGAAATTAGGGCCGGCCTAGGGATAGGTGTGTGAGGGGGGAATTAAATAGGAGAGAGTGTGTGAATGTGTGGCTAGAAATGAATGGAATTATTTGAATGGATGGTTGAGATTCATTATGATGGATGAATGCTTCCAAGAGAGAGAGGGGGTGGGTTGTGACCGGTCCAAGAGGGGGGAAGGCTTTCTTCATTTGCCCAAACCAATGAGAAAGTGACACCTATTGCTACTTTTGCACATTAGCCCCTTAAGTTCGGGAACTTGTACAAACACATAAAATAACGCGAAAATTGTGCCGAAAATTGAGTTTATTAAATTGTATGACGAGGGGGTAGTGTGGGTGAGGAACGGGTTTAATTAAATGGGCATTGGGATTAATTTAGGATTTAAATGGGATTTACCAAGTTGGTAATCCCGAATTAAATAGAAATAAGCGTCCCGCAAATTTAATTTAATTTGTGCCACTTGGGGTCAAAATTCGGAAATGGCGCAAAAGCCAAAAATGGTGGGGGCTTGGAGTCAGTCTTGGACCCTTTTGTTGGTCCGGCTCAACGGGTTAAGTTGGTATCCCAAAATTTAGAGTAACGACCCAGGAGTCCGACACGGAATTAAATATGAATTTCGGATTCGAAAAATTGTGCAATTAATTTAGAGCACAACGGTATCTGACTTTTTGTGACGGAAAAGTCCAGTGCCTAATTTGGCGAGTTGAGTCGAGTGTACAATATTTGTACGGAATTTATGGGCTGAAAATGGGCTCCGAATAATTAGACAACGATAGTGCGCGCCAAGGATTTTAATTAATTAGATTAAATTTCCAGGTAATTATACTCTACTCTAAACCTCAATATTTTCTAAAAAAATTTTCCTGGCCCACTCTAACTATCTACAGAATAAATTGAGGAGGTTTACAGTCGACCCCCGTCGACTCTCTATCCTCCACTCGGCCGCCCCACGGTCATCACCGCCTCCGCCCGGTTTCCCCTCGTCGACCCCTGACTCCCCAGGCCGCCGCAGCACTGATTTGAACCCTAACGCCGCCGGTACCCGCCGCTCGCCTCCACAATCCCGGCTCGGCTCCGCCACAGCGGACGACCATGTTCTCCCCAGCGACGACGACTCCACCCGGCTCCCCTAGCCCGTCGAGCTCGCACCCCCTCCGCTCAGACCGATGCTCAGACCGACGCTCAGGCCGACGAGCAACCCCGCTGCCCTCGATCCCTCGACGGTAGTTTTCCCCCTTTGCTCGACGTCGACCCCTTTCGCTGAGTCCAGCGCGACGCCGACCCGCCGGCCTGTGGTTCCCCGACTCCACGGGACAGCCACCCGAGCGCCGCCCTCTGCCCTAGCCCCGGACGCGGCCAACCCAGGACGCAGCAGCGCCCCCGTGACCGGACACAGCAACTCGTACGGACACGAAGTTGACCCTCGGACACGTAGAATTCAGCATTCATGGAGCCCTGTTCAGGTACCGTTTTCTCTTACCTCGTAACTCCGTTTTAGTTTTCATCAGTTGCTACGCGTAGACTGTATAACCCTCTCGGTGCCCGTACAACTCGTTCGGTGCATCGCGTCCTGTGGTGATCGCACACCGTGATCCTAAAACAGGAAAAACAATGCCATGTTTTACCCCAGAACTGAGTACGCCCCGCCAAACGGGATGACTTGGTCGCATGGTCTTTACCAAAATGTGTGCGATATTGATACGGACGTGTGGGATTTCGCAGAAGTCGATTCGGATGTGCGTGCACACCGGAATCAACGCGTATCCGCCGACAACGTCCCGTATCCGTCCTTTCTAGAACATGCTGTAACTTTGTGTACACACGTCAGATCGAAACGAAACTTATGCCATCGGACTTGTAGCAATACGCTGGTCCTGTGACCCAAGTTTGGTCCAATTCTGAGAACGTTGACAAAATCGCGTATCGTGGGCCCCACAGGCTCCACTTGACGGGCGATTTTGTGATCGGCTCATCGGAATCCAATTTTGGAAGTTCCGTTGGGTTCGTATCATCGTTCCTGACTTGTAGACACTGAGTTTGATAAATTTGGAGACCTTTGACCCTGACCCGCTTTTCGGTGCAAAGTGGCCCACCTGTGGACCCCGCTTTGGCCCGGAAATATCATTTTTGCCCCTGTGTCCAAATTGGACGTAAGGACAGGCATTTCTAGCTATTTGACATCTTCTGAGATGGTTGGTGATGTTTATTACAGCTTTTGGAGGAGTACCTACAGGATCTACTGATACAGGGACGACTGTTGGTATTCGGACACCAGGCAAGTGTACCTTGCCAAACTCTGCAGTATTGTTACATATTTTTCTTGCTTCATTATATTGATGTGCATGCTTAACCTAGGACCGTGTGACGTACTTAGCGTCCGATTATCAGTCGGGTGCCAACACCTTACGCGGCGTTGTATATTGTCATCTAGAGATGGACATTCGTGACACTTTATATTCTCGTACTTGTCTTACCGAGTACACTATGACCAAGGACACTTGACACTATTCATGAGACAGGATCTTCCTGAGATATTCATGGTGATTCTGTATAGGATACAGGACTTACAGAGATACTATATTCTTAGATACATTATGACTTGTTGCATTAGCTATGATCGTGCGTGACATGTACATGAGACGTTATGGACATGAGACGTGTGTTTACATTGGGTGGGGAGAGACACACAGGCTATAGGCTGATCATATATATACACTCCTATTATTGTGAGGCACAAGGCTCTGAACCCCGAGCTTGGCCCATTACTCATTATTACTGCTGCTACCGGCTCCCCGACACAGAGCTTGTAGTGGCTTCAACCTGAGTTCTAGTGCTGCTCTCATCTTGCATATCACTTAGCTGGTTATTTAGTACTCCCTTATTGTTCCATCTATTGCTGGAGACACCCACAGGCTACAGGTTGATTATGTTATGCCGGCTACTCAGTCTCCCGCTGAGCTAGACCACCTCATGATATCACTGCTACCGGCTCCCCTACACAGAGCTTGTAGTTGTTTCAACCTGAGTACTATTGATGTTCTCTCTTGCATTTCACACAGATGATTACATACTTACCCTATTATTCTCATTATTTGCTGCACTGCTTATATTTTGGCTTGTATATTTTCTTGTACCTTGCTATGTCCCCTGAGGACCTGGATATGGATTATGTTCCCAGGATTTGAGGACGAGATCTATCCCGAGGTATACGGGACCGCAGCAGGAGCTGATCTAGGAGCTGTACCGCCATTCGAGGACGAGGTATTAGCCGAAGACTTCTCCTGAGCATCCATGTTCATGCTCAGTATCTATTTATTTATTTCAGTCATTTATTTTCTGGTCTATTGAACCATTGTATCAGGTATTTATCGGGTTATTCCCCGAAGCACTTTTCTGAGACTAGCTGATGATTTATATTCCTTATTTATTCTGTGGATCATATTTTATATCTTGTGTGGATGAGATTAGTTATGCCTGATTGTCGTAGACTTTATTTTACAGCTTAAGTATGCCCGGATGGATCCATTAAATTGGGTTTGTCCATCGGTGCGTACTGCTGGCCATTATCACGCATCCGGTCCCACAGTATTTTGGAACTGGGACGTGACATAGTTTTTGTGTGGCCCATACAGGTCTACGATTAAATTGTTCGGTTTCAACTTAGGGACTGAACCAGCCTGCCCTATGGATAGGATAAAGTATAGGATCTCATCCATTACTTAAACCATTATTGAACTCTATATCGAACTCGAAATTGTTACTTGATTTGCATCATGTTTGATTCCTTTGAGCGTTCTTACAGTTTATCTTTTGGTTGCAGAGTAATGGATCCCAGGAACGGAGACGAGATTCCTTTGGATACGCCACACGACGCTGTGGTTACTTATATAGACGGAGTGACACCAGGGAACGGAAGACAAGCATCGCAGAGCGATCAAACCGGACAGCCTAATCCAAGGTTCCAGAGAGATGACATCCCACCTCCACCACAGTTCACTCCCCAGATACCAGTTTTTCCGCCAGGATAAGCCATGGAGGGGCAACAGATGTTCCAGATGATGTATGCTATGATGCAAGCCCAACAGCAGATTCAGCAAGAGGCCCATCGGCAGGAGGCCGAGTATCTGAGAAACAGCCTGGTATCCGCATTGGAGCAGGCAAATCCACCAGCAAGGCGATCATCGACGGGATCTATCACCGATTTTCGTCAGCTCAAGCCTCGTACGTTCTCTGGTAAAGAGGGGCCAACAGAAGTTCATGAATGGCTCACAAACATTCAGCATCAGTTGGAAGCCGCTGAACTTCCGAGAGAGAAGTGGATGACTGCAGTCAGAATGCAGTTAACTGAAAATGCACATCACTGTGGTTAGCTGAAGAGAGGAGGCTCAGACAGGACTGAGTCACTTGGGAAGAGTTCTTCAGACTCTTTCGAGAGATGTATATTCCAGCAGTAGCACGGTCGGAGCTCAGAGACAAGTTCAACCGCCTTATCCAAGGCAATATGACAGTGGAAGAATATAACACAGAATTTATTCGCCTAAGTCGCTTTGCCCCAACCTTGATCTCGACAGAGGAAGAGAAAGCTGAGAATTTCTTTGACGGGTTGAAGTTCGAGCTCCAGAGATTGATTGGATCGGTCGTACCTACATCTTATACCGACGTTCTCGCATCAGCACGACGCATGGAGCGCGTCACTAGAAGGGAGTCGAACCTGAAGGGGCCTATCACCTCAACACCATCCAGGACAGCACATGGGGATTCTGCAAAACGGTCCCAGAGGAGTATGCCAGAGAGGACAGCACACAGGGCCATATCTCTCCCTACTTGTCACCACTGAGGCAAGATAGGTCATATTGAGAGAGAATGCAGACGTAAGTTGGGACTCTGCCTGGCTTGCGGGTCCAACCAGCATCAGACCAGAGACTGCACCGAGCACAGAGAGGGAGCACCGAGACTAGCTTTACCTGCACCACGACCAGCTTATCCAGCAGTAGGAGCACAGCAGACGAGAGTTGGAGGAGTCAGCCCACCAGCCCCGGGAGGAAATCAGCAGAGACCTCCCCTAGCACCGCAGGCAGCTCTATTTCAGCAGACTCAGCAGCAGAGAGGCCAAGCTCAGGGACGAGGACAGGCATTCACATTGGCCATTGAAGAGAAAGCTACTACAGGCGAAGTCATCGCAGGTACTATTTTAGTAGCTTCATTACCAGCTGTAGCATTATTTAATTCTGGAGCATCGCATTCATTTATAGCAGCTAGCTTTGTAGCCACCCATAGAGTAGCTACCGTACCCCTTCCGAAGATGAAAAGAATTCTTACGGGAGGTGGAATTATTCCGGTTAGTGACATCTGTAGATCATGTTCTGTAGTAGTCTGTGGAAGAGAGATGCGCGCTCAATTTCTAATCTTTTCTATGCCGGATTATGATATTGTACTTGGTATGGACTGGTTAAGTCAGTACCATGCGACTCTTGATTGCCGACTTGGACATTCAGAATTTGAGTTTCTTCGAGGAGCAATAGAGCAAGGAGTTCAGCCTACTCTTAGGGTACTATCTGTGGAAGGGGAGACAGGTTACCCAAGAGTCATATCAGAGTTTGTGAATGTATTTCCTGATGATCTTCCAGGTTTACCGCCTGATCGGGAAATAGAATTCACAATAGACTTAACTCCAGGAGCAGAGCCTATCACTTCATCAGTATATCGGCTAGCACCTAAGGAGTTAGTGGAGTTGAAGGAACAGGTTGATGATCTTCTGGAGAAGGGTTTCATTCGGCCCAGTGTTTCACCTTGGGGAGCACCCATATTATTTGTGCCCAAGAAGGATGGAACAGTACGATTATGCATTGACTACAGGGCACTAAATGCTGTGACCATCAAGAACAGGTATCCCTTACCACGCATTGATGATCTATTCGATCAATTGAGTGGGGCAAGGGTATTCTCGAAGATTGACCTTAGATCCGGCTACCATCAGATCAAAGTAAGGAAAGAGAACATCCCGAAGACAGCTTTCAGGACCAAGTATGAACATTATGAGTTCTTGGTGATGCCGTTTGGTTTAACCAACCCGCCAGCAGTGTTTATGAGTTTAATGAACATAGTCTTTCATCAGTTCTTAGATAAATTTGTGGTTGTGTTCATTGATGACATTCTAATATATTCCAAGAGCCACGAAGAGCACGAGGAGCATCTCAGAATCGTGTTAGAGACCTTGAGACTGGAGAAGATATATGCCAAACTCAGTAAGTGTGAGTTTTGTATGGACAAAGTGCCTTTCTTGGGACATATTATTTCAGGAGAAGGACTTTCAGTTGATCCAGAGAAAGTGGCGACCATAGAGACTTGGCCTACACCCACATCAGTTGTAGAAGTGAGAAGTTTTCTCGGACTCGCGGGATATTACCGAAGGTTTATAGAAAATTTGTCAAGGATTGCAGAACCGATGACGAAGCTGACACGTAAAGACCAGGAGTTTATATGGACAGAAGACTGCCAGAAGGCTTTTGAAGAATTGAAGAAAAGATTAACGACAGCACCAGTCTTGACTCTTCCTTCAGGGTCAGGAGGTTTTGTTGTTTACAGTGATGCATCAGGCAGTGGATTAGGATGTGTTTTGATGCAACATGGCAAAGTCATTGCTTATGCATCGAGACAGTTGAAAGTCCACGAGAAGAATTACCCAACACATGATCTGGAGCTAGCAGCAGTTATATTTGCACTGAAGATTTGGAGACACTATCTTTATAGGGAAAAGGTAGAAATCTTTACAGATCACAAGAGTCTGAAGTATGTATATACTCAGAAGGAGCTCAACATGAGGCAAAGACGTTGGCTTGAATTGATGGTAGATTTTGATATAGATCTGCAGTATCATCCGGGAAAGGCGAATGTCGTAGCAGATGCACTCAGCAGGAAGCCTACGGCTTATTTCTTGACGATGCAGCCCGAGTTATTGAGAGATCTACAGGAGATTCAGATAGAGGTTGTTTTACCAGGACAAAATGGCTTGCTGGCTAATCTTGAAGTTAAGTCATCACTCGTGGAGAAGATTAAAGAGGCATTGCCCACCGATGCTAGATTCCGAAGACTCAAAGAGAGGACAGAAACAGGCATACAAACAGGACTTCGCATACACGAAGACGGGACATTGAGGTTTGGAAATCGCCTGTATGTTCCAAATGGAGAATTGAGACAGGAGTTAATGACTGAAGCACATAGCTCTATGTACTCTGTTTACCCAGGAGGAACCAAGATGTACCGAGACTTGAGACAGTATTACTGGTGGCATGGAATGAAAAGGGAGATCGCAAGATTTATGGCTAAATGTTTAGTCTGTCAGCAAGTAAAGGCCGAGCATCAGAGGACTGCAGGTATGTTACAGCCACTTCCTATACCAGAATGGAAGTGGGAGCATATCACGATGGATTTTGTCACAGGATTTCCGAGGAGCCCCAGCGGAAGAGATGCAGTATGGGTTATTGTGGATCGACTCACTAAATTGGCACACTTCTTGCCATTTAGAGTTGGACAGTCCACAGAGGTACTAGCCGACATGTATATGCGACAAATTATCAGATTACATGGAGTGCCGGTTAGTATTGTATCGGATCGAGATTCGAGATTTATATCTCATTTCTGGAGAAGCATGCAAGAGAGTCTGGGCACCAGACTCAAATTCAGTACAGCTTACCAACCGCAGACAGATGGCCAATCGGAGTGCACCATTCAGATATTGGAGGATATGTTGCGATCATGTATGCTAGACTTTGGAGGATCTTGGGAAGATCATTTACACTTAGTGGAGTTCTCCTACAATAACAGTTATCAGGCCAGCATTCAGATGGCACCATTCGAAGCTTTATACGGAAGGAAGTACAGATCGCCTATATGTTGGAGTGACGTTGGTGAACGTCAACTACTGGGTCCAGAATTGGTAACGCAGACAGTGGAGAAGGTAAAACAGATCTAGAATCATCTTCGAGCAGCTCAAGACAGACAGAAGCATTGGGCAGATACGCACAGACGTCCCCTAGAGTTCAAAGAAGGAGAGCACGTGTTCTTGAGGATTTTGCCCACTCGTGGTACTATTAGATTCGGGAGCAGAGGCAAGTTGAGCCCAAGGTATATTGGGCCATTTGATATTCTAGAGCGCATTGGTGAGGTGTCTTATCGTCTTGCATTACCCCCATCCTTAGAGGGAGTACATGACGTATTCTATGTCTCACAGCTGAGAAGGTACGTGACCGACCCAAGTCACGTAGTCGATCATTCAGAGATCGCAGTGGGCCCAAGCTTGAGATATGAAGAACAACCAGTTGGCATCCTCGACGTCAGTGAAAAGACATTGCGGAGACAGACAATCAAACTGGTTCATATAGCATGGAAACATCATTCTCCTAGCGAATCGACTTGGGAACGAGAAGATAGTATGCGCCAGCGTTATCCTCACTTGTTCGAGAATGCAGTTGTAAACTAAGCAACCTTGTATTTTATAGTTCTTTCTTTAGTAGCTTATTCTTTGATTGCGAGGACGCAATCCTCTTAGGGGGGTAGATTGTAAATACCCTATTTTTCAGAATAATTTTAAATATAATTTCCTGAATTTTTCGTCATTTTCTGGATGAAGAACCAAGGTAATTATGAGTTAAAGATTTTTAAATACTATTTATTGGTGATAAAATATTATGGAAATAATATTTTATGGTGTAAAATAGAAAACCGGACATGGGGTATTTTTCGGTGAATTTATTGGACTCCGGAGACGCGTTTAAAGCCTTAAAAACTATTGGATTGATAAACCGAACCTAAACCCAAATTAAACCAAAACAACCCTGTTTAAACCAAACCAAACCCAGCTTATTGGGTCGGGTCGGGTCAGATCCGAGCCAAACCCGACCCGGACCCAAACCCGCATGGGAAACCCTAGCCGCAGGATTTTACTGTGCACAGCCTATAAATTTCTGCCTCGACATCCGTGCCCAGCCCTCGAAAACCCTAGCCGCCGCACCGTCATCTTCCTTCGACCCACCGCGTCGGAAACCCTAGGCCGTCGCCCCCTCTCCTCGTGACTCCTTGCCTCGAGCAGCCAGTCGACCCCCGTCGACTCTCCATCCTCCGCTTGACCGCCCCACGGTCATCACCGCCTCCGCCCGGTTTCCCCTCGTCGACCCCTGACTCCCCAGGCCGCCACAGCACTGATCTGAACCCTAATGTCGCCCGTACCCGCCGCTCGCCTCCACAATCCCGGCTTGGCTCCGCCATAGCAGACGACCCTGTTCTCCCCACCGACGACGACTCCACCCGGCTCCCCTAGCCTATCGAGCTCGCACCCCCTCCGCTCAGACCGACGCTTAGGCCGACGAGCAACCCCGCTGCCCTCGATCCCTCGACGGTAGTTTTCCCCCTTTGCTCGACGTCGACCCCTTCCACCGAGTCCAGCGCGACGCCGACCCGCAGGCCTGTGGTTCTCCGACTCCATGGGACAGCAACCCGAGCGCCGCCCTCTGCCCTAGCCCCGGACGTGGCCAACCCAGGACGCAGCAGCGCCCCCGTGACCGGACACAGCAACTCGCACGGACACGAAGTTGACCCTCGGACACGTGGAATTCAGCGTTCACGGAGCCCTGTTCAGGTACCATTTCCTCTCACCTCATAACTCCGTTTTAGTTTCCGTCAGTTGCTACACGTAGACTGTATAACCCTCTCGATGCCCGTATAACTCGTTCGGTGCATCGCGTCCTGTGGTGATCGCACACCGCGATCCAAAAACAGGAAAAACAATGCCCTGTTTTACCCCGGAACTGAGTACGCCCCGCCAAACGGGACGACTTGGTCGCACGCGGTCTTTACCAAAATGTGCGCGACATTGATACGGACGTGTGGGATTTCGCAGAAGTCAATTCGGATGTGCGTGCACACCGAAATCAACGCGTATACGTCGACAACGTCCCGTATCCGTCCTTTCTGGAACATGCTGTAACTTTATGTACATACGTCGGATCGAAACAAAACTTGTGCCATCGGACTTGTAGCAATACGCTGGTCCTGTGACCTAAGTTTGGTCCGATTCTGAGAACGTTGACAAAATCGCGTATCGTGGGCCCCATAGGCTCCACTTGACGGGCGGTTTTGTGATCGGCTCATCGAAATCCAATTCTGGAAGTTCCGTTGGATTCGTATCATCGTTCCTGACTTGTAGACACTGAGTTTGATGAATTTGGAGACCTTTGACCCTGACCCACTTTTCGGTGCAAAGTGGCCCACTTGTGGACCCCGTTTTGGCCCGAAAATGTCATTTTTGCCCCTGTGTCCAAATTGGATGTAAGGACAGGCATTTCTAGCTATTTGATATCTTCTGAGACAGTTGGTGATGTTTATTACAGCTTTTGGAGGAGTACCTACAGGATCTACTGATACAGGGACGACTGTTGGTATTCGGACACCAGGCAAGTGTACCTTGCCAAACTCTACAGTATTGTTACATATTTTTCTTGCTTCATTATATTGATGTGCATGCTTAACCTAGGACCGTGTGACGTACTTAGCTTCCAATTATCAGTCGGGTGCCAACACCGTACGCGGCGTTGTATCTTGTCATCTAGAGATGGACATTCGTGACACTTTATATTCTCGTACTTGTCTTACCGAGTACACTATGACCAAGGACACTTGACACTATTCATGAGACATGATCTTCTTGAGATATTCATGGTGATTTTGTATAGGATACAGGACTTACAGAGATACTATATTCTTAGATACATTATGACTTGTTGCATTAGCTATGATCGTGCGTGACATGTACATGAGATGTTATGGACATGAGACGTGTGTTTACATTGGGTGGGGAGAGACACACAGGCTACAGGCTGATTATATATATACACTCCTATTATTGTGAGGCACAAGGCTCTGAAGCCCGAGCTTGGCCCATTACTCATTATTACTGCTGCTACCGGCTCCCCGACACAGAGCTTGTAGTGGCTTCAACCTGAGTTCTAGTGCTGCTCTCATCTTACATATCACTTAGCTGGTTATTTAGTACTCCCTTATTGTTCCATCTATTACTGGAGACACCCACAGGCTACAGGTTGATTATGTTATGCCGGCTACTCAGTCTCCCGCTGAGCTAGACCACCTCATGATATCACTGCTACCCGGCTCCCCTACACAGAGCTTGTAGTTGTTTCAACCTGAGTACTATTGATGTTCTCTCTTGTATTTCACACAGATGATTACATACTTACCCTATTATTCTCATTATTTGCTGCACTGCTTATATTTTGTCTTGTATATTTTCTTGTACCTTGCTATGTCCCCTGAGGACTTGGATATGGATTATGTCCCCAGGATTTGAGGACGAGATCTATCCCGAGGTATACGGGACCGCAGCAGGAGCTGATCCAGGAGCTGTACCGCCATTCGAGGATGAGGTGTTAGCCGAAGACTTCTCCTGAGCATCCATGTTCATGCTCAGTATCTATTTATTTATTTCAGTCATTTATTTTCTGGTCTATTGAACCATTGTATCAGGTATTTATCGGGTTGTTCCCCGAAGCACTTTTCTGAGACTAGCTGATGATTTACATTCCTTATTTATTCTGTGGATCATATTTTATATCTTGTGTGGATGAGATTAGTTGTGCCTGATTGTCGTAGACTTGATTTTATAGCTTAAGTATGCCCTGATGGATCCATTAAATTGGGTTTGTTCATCGGTGCGTACTGCTGGCCATTATCACGCGTCCGGTCCCACGATATTTTGGGACTGGGGCGTGACAATGTAGGTTTATTTTGAGTGGACTTTGGATAGTTATTCAACTAGTGCCAATGTGTGATCCGACTCACATCTCCTAGGATCAATAAAAGAAAAATACATAATAAATATATAAACAATAAAACCAAATGAACAACAAAGAGACAGTCTTTTGTTTAACTGAATGATGAGATTGCAGGTGCAATCTTTGTTGCAAGTATCGATTCAGAGTTTTAAGTTAATTATCAAAATTATGTTGACTAAGACTAGATGGGTTAACAATCAAGACTGGACCTAACATACCCCCTCTCCAATATGATGAGTGGGTATTGACCCCATGACTCCTCAACTAGACTCCATGCCTGTCGTCCCACGACAAAGTTTTTGCTCCCCCTTGCTACGGATCTCCGATCCCCTGAGCTACTTTGCATCTTCCTTCTTCTCCAGCTCCTCGACCATCACGTCGACGTTAGTTGTCATGCGTAGCACCTAATACACCAATGGGATCCTGTCGATATCAATGACACGGCCAAGTCTTTATCTGTTCTTGACGATCAGCCTCACTATAAGTCTTGGCTGTCTGTCCCCGACTTCTGTCTTCCTACATAACGTACTACCATTCTGACGAGCTTCTTCAACCTTGGCTGGTCCAACCAAGCGGACGATGCGATTATTCTGAGATTCAGACTCATGAACCTTCCCACCATTGTGTCCGATATTATAGCTCCTCCGTACATATGCATCCTCGAGCAGAACATCATGTACTGTATACGCTGTCGATGACCCATAACTCTTCCAGAACTGTGCAAATGGAGATGCACCCAACTCTGATTGATTTTGATGCACACCTTGATCTCCTCCCTGGTTTCGAACTACTGAAACCAATGTCGCTCCGTAAATCTTTGGCAAACCATCAGTCACCAAAACCAAATCCTAGAAATAACCCCAACCTGCAGACCGACCAATTGTCATGGGACCGACAGACTGACCCTCAATCTTTGACTCATCATCATTCTTCGCTTTGTCTCGATGAACCTATTCCTCCGTATCCCTCAAAGCATCTCATAGACCCTCCTCAACAAGTTCTCGACAATCCATCTAATTCCTATCGAACAACCCTCAAGCCTCCATCCGTTGTTTGTGGCCTATCTGTACAACTCAGCTGCTTGAGAAAAGCACAAACATTTTCATGCCAACTGTTGGGAACCCTTTGTAGGCATCCAATATTTGTTCCTAAACTCACTGCGACAGCCATCATCCGCCAGCCTGTTAGCCATTGATTGTATCATATTTTTGAATATAGCAAATCGATTAAGTTTAGCTTTTAAATATCACTAACCATTCATGAAATCACTATTGCATGTATACTCTTCTTCCACCGTTAGTGATATATGCTTATTGTTTTACATATTAGTGATATGAGCTTCTATTAAAGCCATCTTAAATAGAACCGAGTTGCCATAATCAAAAGGGGAAGATTGTGTCACTACCACATTCCAGAATAGGGGTATTTTCGTCTTTTCATCTATTTAATTTAATGTGTTAATATATTGCATGATATATTTTATATATGTATATATTATTTATAGTATTCATTAATGCATGAGTTAGTAGATTAGACCTAGAAGTCCACTAGATGAACCCCTGACCGAAATATAGGATTATGGATTTAGTTTGTATTATTTCGGGATTAATTATTGAGGTTGTAATTTATTATTATGATTTTATTTAATTATTGTGCCTTACTGTTGCTTCAATATTGGGAGCGCTACACTAGCTTTTGTCTTCCAACAAATTTCATATCCTTGTCTAGACGTGCCCGTCTTCCATTATGAACTTTGTGTAACTCATAAATATGCTTTCTTGTGCTTCATTTTAGTCGCACAATATTCGTCACGGACGTTTATTTTTAATTCTAAATAAATCCAACATTGTATCTTTGTGCGTTCCAATCGAAATTGGAGACACAATCTTGACCCATTTTGTACAACCCAAATTATGATAATATTTTATTATGAGTTCTCTACGTCCATGACACTTGTGTCCCAACTAATTTTAATTCCATGTACTTCCAATTAATTTTAGAACACCATTTACATTAATTTTAATTAAATTGATGTAAGGACCCAACTTGACCCAAAACTAGATCCAACACCAGACAAAACCCCCATTCACACCCTCAAGACTCATACTAAACACCACACACCCTTTTTAGCCAATACATCACACGAAACATGGTATTTTCCCTCATTCAATCCAAAACCCACTTTTTGTGCAATTTTTCAATTATTGGGGACTTATTTACAAAAATGCAATGATGTGGCACCATCCTATTGGTTAAGCACATAAAGAAATCAACCACCTCCTCCCTTTGACTGTTCAACTCTCTCTTCTCTTTTTTGTGTATTTCTCCATGTTGAATCTAGGCCACTCATTCAAATGGAGCCATCCTCACCACACACACCATTATATATATATATATATATATATATATATATATATATATATATATATATATATATATATATATATATATATATACTAACCCCTCTCCCAATGCAAATCCCATCTCAAGGTATACAGCCGGCCCTAATCCCTAGGAGGTCAACATCAACCTCTCCTCCCTTATGCAAAAACCACCATCTCCATTATTTAAACATCACCTCCACCTACATCAACCCCACACCCGAACCCTAAACCATTTCTCCTGTTCATCCCTCATCCCCTCCTTACTCCGGCCACCTTCCTCAGCCAGCCACCCTCATCTCCTCCGTCTGAAGCCGACCGGAGCAGCTCTCAGCCGATCCCCTCCTTCTCTTCCGTCGGATGGCCACGAACCAGACTTCACACCAACCCGGCCCGACCTCCTCTACCCCGGTGATCACCCGCAGTCGCCTGAGCCTACCACCGTTCCCGTCAACACCACCACTCCCCGCCGGAGACGACGAGCAGCCACCCCGACCTCCCCGGTCCCACTAGCAGCCTCCTTCTCCACCTGTTCACGCCTTCACCCGTCCACCGCTGGACTGAACGACAGCCGGACCTCCTCCTCTTTCCCTTCGCCTGAGCCCGGAGCACCGCCTACACCCCGTCTCATTTTCCTCGACCCGCTGAACTTTCCAACCCGCAGCCATCTTCCCCCTCATCGATATTACCTCCAGCAGCGGCTAACACTACCGTCTTACCATCCTCGCCGGAGCCGATCCCCGCTGCACCCACTCGACCTCGTCATCACAGCCAAGTTCTCCACCAAGCAGCAGCCCGTCCATCCCGACGTCCTCCTCTTCCCTGTTCTTCTCCCCGTCCATCTCCTCCATCCCGTCGAGCCGTCCCTCTCGCAGCACTGAGCCAACGTGCAGCCAGGTTCAGTGCAAGTGCGCCGTGTTAGCACAACTCTGCCCCGTGTGAGCCACGCAAGGGTCACTGTTGGCGACGTTTGTCTCCAACTCTAATAACTCTGGCGAGCCTGCCACTTCGTTCCTCACCTGTCGATCCACCTACGTTACCCCATTCTCTTGGCAATCGTATTTTCTTCCGGCGCTATCGCGGTTGTGCGCAGGTCAGCACAAGTGCACTGTGCATCACCTTAATTGCCTCGCCGAGCTCACCGATGACGAGCGTCAACAGACTTATAGTGCATCCTCCACTGGCCCTCAACTCCTCTAAGGCATTTTCATCACCATCATCATCACCTTCATCGTCGTCATCGTCATCATTGTCAACCCCGTGCGTGTCCACCAAGGTTCGTTCATGCCCTCCTTCATGATTTTATGTGTACGTATGTGTGAATAGTGTAGGATTTAGTATCGTGTCATGACAGGTTCAGTTAGTTGTCATTAGACCAGTATCGGAGAACCCAATGACTCGTATGCGTATACATACGCGTATGCGTATAGTATTCAAGTTAGTATATATATATATATACATATATATATATATATATATATTATGTAGGAATTAATTGCTAAGTACTAATTATGACTGCAATGTGTATATATACTATATGACCCTAGTATAATTACGGATACCCCGTATTTATATTGACCTATGACCCTAAGGGATTGTGAGTAGACTGCCTTATGTACACTGACGTACTGGCGAGACATGTGTTAGTTTAACCGTCTGATTATGCACCGCATTTGCAGACATGACACTTGTGCAGTTAGACGCACACTTGGCCCTGTTAGTTGACCAGTGTCATACCTAGCGTAGCCCCTGAGTTCAGAGTATTTATGATTGTGTGTATGTTAGCGTATCGACTGATTCTACATTACTATTATATGATGTCCATAGGACTGTTGGAGACAAGACTTCATAAACAAAATATTGGTATTACCAGCAGAGGACCACAGACGAGTACATTCTCTGACAGTTTTCATTATGTTGATTATCTCTATAATTCTAGTTGTATAGCGTACATAATTCTGACACTGTGTATACATGAGTTGGCATCATCGAGACCGTCACGAGGAGTCGTGATTGGCATCCATCCTGCTAGCTGGGGGACGGGGAAACATTAGTAGATTATGTGATCATACCCAACTTTACATGAATCATAGCTCACCCATACCTCACATCGGTGCAGCCTGACCATTACATGCCTTATAGCCTGTTATATGTGATTAGCCTGACTATTACTCGCATCATAGCTATCCGGATGGTTAGCCTGACCTTACATGAATCATAACTAATCATATGTAACAAGTCTGATCAGTTCCAAGACGATTACATGATATGCTGATGTTTTACACACTTAGCTAGATAGTCTATACATGTATCTCTAGTTTATTGATCTAGCATTTCCCTATGCTCCAGTTATTGTTCTAGCGTTCACTTATATTCCAGTTCATTGTTCTAGCATGTACTTGTATTCTTGTTCATTGCTAGTAGTACCATTGATGATGACATATGCTCCAGTATTTCTATTTCTAGTATATTCATGCTCGCCAATATTTCTTATTTCTAGCAATTATATCCATCTTGTATTTCTTTATACTGTATTATAGTTTTTGTCAATATACATGGAACTGCTATTAGAGATGTACTTCGTTCTATCCTGACTGAAAATATTTTTCTAGACTGCGACTTAGAGGACTTGTTTCCGGCATACTTGGATGTTATTGATTGCAGGTTAGATTATTTTATTGTTTAGACTTGTCTTGTATTTTATATATTTTTCTTGAGATCTTATCGTGCTCTAGTTTCTGTGATTGAGTATTCCATATTATATTATGATATCTGTGTCTCCTTATGGAGTTGGATATTCGTGAGAGATTGTTTAGATAGTATTGTGACCTAGACAGCGTTCTACCGCTGATGCTGCGGCGTAGGCTGGACGTACCCACGTACTCGTACCCCAAATTTCGGGTGCAGGTTGTGACACATTTTAGTGGTAGCCCATGCAGGTGAGGCTTCGCAAGTAGTGCGATATCGTGGTAGTGCGACGTCTTAGTTGTACTACTGCGTGCCTGCGATAGAATATAGGACATAGGATACTAGGATGAGAGAGGACACTCAATCACAAATTTTTGAGAGATTCCTGGGATGACCCTTGAGAATCTCATTATAATATCCAATTCAAATTCTTTCCCTTGTTTCCATCCGCTCTCACTTGTTGTTATTGAATTTGATTCTTGTTGATCAGTTATTAAATTTAATTTTTGGTGTCGTTGTTGAGTTTGATTTTATATCGAGATAAACTTTACGGCTTAAAATTTATGGTATCATCTGATGATATATGTTGATGAGGACAGTGAGAAAGGTGAAACGTCTACTTTGGTTATGGAGCCTAGAGTTTATCGCAGCCACATTAGCTGTCATAGCGGAAACGTAGGAACCTGACCTCGGATGTACATATCTTAGTTATGAATTTAGAGTTCTCGCAGCCATACCGGTTGGCGTGGTGAGGATTCTAGATGACATGATTATAGAGTTGCATACCTGTGTTATGGAACTTATCGTTTATCGCAGCTATGCTTACTGGCGTGGCGAGGATTCTGAGTGTCATGATTTCGGACAGACGTGTATGATTATCAGGTTGTATCTTAAATTGGTTCTTAAAGTATCATCTCAATACTTATCCACTTCTGTTATTCTAGGACTTTGTTCCAATCATTTTCTTTGCTAGCAGTAGAGATACCTTCAGTCCTTAGTTCAGTTCCTTTTTGAGCTTTATTTCTTTAAGGATCCTTGTTAGTTTGATAATTGTGACTTGCAATTAGGTCTGTATCTTGTATCAGTGTTGACTGCGTATGGCTTGTGAGTTTGTAAGTGTTTCTTGGTTGGACATGTGAGCAATAGGCATTAATCTAGAGATAACCCGTAGTGTAGTACGTGTAGCAATAGTTCTATAATAGGTATCATTATAGTTATTATTGGTACTATAGGTAGAAGGAGGAGTAAAGAGTATCAGTGATGGTTCTAAGAGTAAGTATCATAGTCAGCATGCCAGTCCTGGATAGTCATAAATTCATGTAGTTGGGTGATCCATGTAAACAATTAAGTATCGAGAAAATTGTATTAAAAATTAATGGAGCATGATATTCAATTTGATGATTGATTACTTTGGTGTGTCAAGAGTAAAGAAATGTATATGCATAAAGGGTATTAATGGGTGTGCCATGGGTAGAGAAATATCAAGATTGATCATGAAAGGTATGAAGTGTATCACGGATTAGAGTATCAGCCTGTAAAAGGTTAAAGGGAGATACTTATATATCAATAGAGATATGGAACCATATGTTTGCCTTTAAGAGTGAAGTGAAGCATGTGTATTATAGAAGTTAATAACTAGTGCAAGTGATCGTGAGTTCTAGTGAGCGTGATGAGGTGATCTAATGATGAAGTTAGTGTTACTATACCAAGAGTGCTAGTATTTCTATATCGAGGATTAGTCGAGCAAGGTGCTAATAATAGTAAGTACCTCGTGTGATGATAATTAGATTGGTGTATCAGTTAATATGATATAAAATTATTGGGAGTAATAGTACAAGTAATCCGGGAAGTGCAAATTTCAGTACACAGTTGAGGGTTGTAGACAATTGGTGTATTTGTGTGTACCTTGAGTGTTAGAGACTGTGAGTATTTATATGTAAACTTAGATAGATGTTGTCACGCCCCAGTCCCAAAATATATGGGACTAGGACACGTAAGCATGTCAGCCGCATGGATATGGCAACTCTAATATATGGAAACCAAAATCCATACGTACGTTGTAATATGAATATTAAATCCACAAGTGGTATAAAATGTATCACAAGTCATAGGGTACCATCTAAGTCTCATCTACAGAAAATTAATATATAAATATATAACCAGTATCTATGAAACTAGATCTCAATATAAGTATCTAAGGATGATAGTTGGATGGAAACAAATCCACTACCAACTCGAATGAAAAAGTACAATACAATAAATACAATATAGGAATACCAGCTAACAATCATGGGGCTCGAAGAGAAGACATCCTCGAAACATATGTAACCATCCGAATCTGCGCTCCTGCAAATACTCAAGAACAGATACACTTGGAAGGGGACCAGGTCCTCAGAGGGACGTAACAAGATACAGAAATCAAGCCAATTTGAATACAGTAAACATGCATAATAGGTAGAAAATATGTAAGTACGCTGTACAAGACAATCTATATGAATGCAAATGAGGACAACCCTTCGACGTATGGGCAAGGGTAGGCTACTCGATCTACCTCACAACTCACACACACGTCAGTGGACATCAGAAATCGACATACCGTGGGGGTAGCGGCCAACGAGACTCCAGAAATCGATATACCGTGGGGGTAGCGACCAGCGCGACACACACCCGTAGTACGAGCTATATACTACGGTTTACCAGAGTGGTTAAAAGCCCATACGCCTAATGATTGTCCTCTCATGATACTAAGTGTCAAGTGTGTGTCAACATATCTAATATATAGTAATGACTGAAAGGAACTACACATACAATAAATAAACAGAGATGCAATAATTATACAGAATATACTAAGCATGCAAAATACTGTAAGCAATTTGGCAAGGTATCTTGCCTGGTAAGAAAGCTGCAAGGTGTACTGTCCAGAAGTCAAGAACACAAGATCAGAAGCTATGGCCGCAGAACAAATGTCTCCGGATGCTGAAATAGATATCACCAACATTCCCAGAATAAGTAAAATAGCTAAAAAATACTTTCCTTTCGTCCAATTTGGACACAGGAGCAAAACGGTAATTTTGGGTAAAAGTGGAGTCTACGTGTGGCCTACTTTGCACCAAAAAATATGCCAAGAGTAACAGTCTCTAAATGGGACAAATTATATGTCAAATAAACTCTAAATGTCAATACGAACCCAACGGTATATCCAAATGTGTATTCCGATGAGCCGAACATAATTTCGTCCAAAAAGTTAACTGTGGGGCCCGCCAATTGGCGACTTGGTCAACTGTCTCAAAATTACGTGAAAATGGGTCACAGGACCAGCGCGTTACCACGAGTCCAGTGGCACAAGTTTTGTCATAATCTGACGAGCGTGCACAAAATGTGTACGACTTTCGCAAAAGTTGTGACATGGGATGTGTTCGCGGATACGGGCTGATTCCGGCGCGCACACAGGTCCGAATTAGTCTCCGCAAATTTTTACGTGTATGGTTATGCTGCGCGCACCGTTCGATACACTTGGTACACGGCAGGACGGTCCCGTTTGGCGGGGCGCGCTCCGTTTCACAACTTTTGAAAATCTGGAAAAAGTAGGTTCGCAGGATTTTCCAACGAATTTAATTCTGTCTACAGCAATTAATAATCTAGGGCTATTTAACAGAAATTAAACTAGGTCAAGTGGTCTACGCATACCAAAAAGAATCATCAAATTTGGATCTCTGTGGTGGGAGATACGAACTCGAAAACATGGGTGGTCACCGTAGTTTTCTGCGATCCCAGAATTTGTTCTATTTTCGCCAACTTTGGCGCTATTTTTGCCTATGGTTACGCATTGTTCGAGGTCTACTATCACACAGATATGGAAGAGGGTTAAGGGGTGATCATACTGGTGAAGATGGGGTGGCGTTTGGTTGAGCGAGTCAACGGAAAACAACTCCGGAACACAGGTACCTCGCTGCAGAATCTGCAGTGCGTGGGGTCGCAGTCGTCGGGATTGGTTTGGACGGCCTGACGGGGTTCTCCGGCTGCGGTGGCGGCGCTCTCTAGGTCTAGATGGGAAGAGGAAGGGTTTGGATGATTATAGGGTTAGGATTTTATTGAAACAAATATATATATATATATATATATATATATATATATATATATATATATATATATATATGAAAGAGAGAAGGAGGGGGTTGGGTTAATAAGCCGCGGGCTAAAAGGTCTTGGCTTTGCTGTGGGATAGCAAAAGGCTGGCTCACGTTGAGCGGGTTGCTTGCTGCATAAAAGGGGTGGGCGGTTGGCTGCTTGCTAAGGGGATGGTTGGAGTAGTATAGTAGTGGTTTGTTTTGTAATGGTTGTTATTAATTATTATTATAATATATATTTTTCTTTTATTTTTCTTTTTCTTTTCCTTTTATAAATTCTTTTTAAAATATATATGTATATATATTTTTATATATACGTATATACTCATAGGAAAAATCCAGAATTATACTAATACATACTGTTAAGCTAGCAACTGCTCAAGGGGTCTCCTACATGAAATAAATTCCGAAAAATTTCTAACGGTCCCATAAATCCCCTAAGTGCACCAACACCTAAAATAAAAATTAATAAAAATCTATTTCTCCTAATTAGCCACTAATTACTACCATTTAATTAATAATTAATAATTAAAAAGGGTATATACGATTTTTTTATTTAGGAATAGGGGTTTTACAGATGTGGATTTAAATTATAATTTGAAGATTGGAAATTGATTTCAATTTTTAAGAATATTAAGGAGTTAAGATTTTATGTTATTAAAGTTTTTTTTGAGGATTCAAATTCAATTCAATAAACATAGTCAAAGCTATACAGATTTTGGAAGTGATTAAAAATTTTATTTCAATATTTAAATATTTGACTTTTGAGGAAAGTATATGTGTCACGCCCCAGTCCCAAAATACCGTGGGACTAGACACGTGGCAATGGCCAGCAGTACGCACCGATGGACCAACTCAATATAATGGATCCATCAGGGCATACTTAAGCTGTAAAATAAGTCTACGACAATCATGGCACAACTAATCTCATCCACACAAGATATAAAATATGATCCACAGAATAAATAAGGAATGTAAATCATCAGCAAGTCTCACAAAGTACTTCGGGGAACAACCCGATAAATATCTAGTACAATGGTTCAACAGACCAGAAAGTAAATGACTGAAATAAATAATAAAAACTGAGCATGAACATGGATGCTCAAGAGAAATCTTCAGCTAAGACCTTGTCCTCGGATGGTGGTACAGCTCCTGGATCAGCTCCTGCTCCGGTCCCGTAAACCTCGGGATAAACCTCGTCTGCAAAATCTAGGGACAAAATCCAGATCCAGGTCCTCAGGGGACATAGCAAGGTACAAGAAAGCTCATGCCAATAAATAAATAAGCAGTGCAGCAAATAAATAACTAAATAAAACAATGGGGTAAATATATAACCATCTAAGTGAAATGCAAGTGAGAGCAGCACGAATACTCAGGCTGAGACCACTACAAGCTCTGTGTCTGGGAGCCGGTAGCAGCAATAACTATGTGTTTACTATGTGTTTACTATGTTTTATATATATATAATCAGCCTGTAGCCTGTGTGTCTCTCCCCACCCAATGTAACCACGCATATCATGTCCATAACGTCTCATGTCCATGTCAAGCGGGATCATAGCTAAATGCAACAAGTCATAAAGTATATAGAATATAAAATCTATGTCAAGTCCTGTATCCTATACAGAATCACCACGAATATCTCGGGAAAATCCTGTCTCATGAATAGTGTCAAGTGTCCTGGGTCATAGGGTACTTGATGAGACAAGTACGAGAATATAAAGTGTCACGAATGTCCATCTCTAGATGACCGTACCCAACACTGCTTACAGTGTCGGCACCCGACTGATAATCGAACGCTAAGTACGTCACACGGCCCTAGGTTGAGCATGCACATCATTATATATAAAGCAAGGAAAATAAATAACTAAGCTGCAGAGTTTGGCAAGGTACACTTGCCTGATGTTTGAATATCAACTGTCGTCCTGGTATCGGTGGATCCGGTAGGTACTACTCCGAAAGCTGTAATAAATATCACCAAAAGTCTCAGAAGATGTCAAATAGCTGGAAATGCCTGTCCTTACGTCCAATTTGGACACAGGGGCAAAAGGTCAATTCTGGGCCAAAGCGGGTTCCATAGGTGGGCCCACTTTGCACCGATGAGCGTGCCGAGGGTAACAGTCTCTAAATGGGACAAACTATGGGTCAAACAACTCTAAATGTCAATACGAACCCAACGGTATGTCCAAATGTAGATTCCGATGGGCCGAACAGAATTTGGTCCAAAAAGTCAATTGTGGGGTCCGCCAATTGGCGATCTGGTCAACCGTCTCAGAAATGCGTGAAAATTGGGTCACAGGACCAGCGCGTTACCACGAGTCCAGTGGCATAAGTTTTGTCACAATCTGACAAGCGTGCATAAAATACTCGCGAGTTCCACAAAAGTGGCGACACAAAATGTGTCCGCGGATACGGCCTGATTCCGGTGCGCACACGCGTCCGAATCAGTCTCCACGAATTTTCACGTGTCTGATT
Organism: Iris macrosiphon; assembly: GCA_036927795.1. Lineage (NCBI taxonomy): Eukaryota > Viridiplantae > Streptophyta > Magnoliopsida > Asparagales > Iridaceae > Iris > Iris macrosiphon. Next base: position 21,159,644 of record JAYESA010000016.1, read on the forward strand.
ATGCTTTGTGCACCATTTTGTACACTTGGCACAAGGCGGGGCGGTCCCGTTTGGTGGGGCGCGCTCCGATCTCCAACTTTTAGAAAACCGGAAAAAGTGGGTGCGCGCAGTTTTGTGACGAATATAATTCTGTCCACAGCGACTAATAGCACAAAGTTATTATACAGAAAATAAACTAGGTCATGTAATCTACAGGTATCAAAAAGAATCATCGAATTCGGATCTCTGTGGTGGGAGATACGAACTCGACAATATGGGCGGTCATCGCAAGTTTCTGCGATTTCAGAATTCTGTCTGCTCGCGCTGACTTGGGCGCTGTTTTTCACCTAGGGGCACACATTTTCCGAGGTTGACTATAAAATAAATACTGGAGAGGGTTGAGGGAAGATCATACCTATGAAAACGGAACAACGTTTGGATGAGCGAGTCAACAGAAAAATACGCCGGAGCGAAGGTGCCTCGAGTGGGAAACTGCAGTTCGCGATGTCGGCGTCGACGGGGTGGTTGGATGGCTTGGCGGGGCTTCTCTGGATGTGGTGACGGCTCTAGATGGGAAGAGAAGGTCTGGAAATTAGGTTAGTGTTTTTGGGATGCTATTATATATATATATATATATTATATTAAGAGAGAGGGGGAAGTTGGAGGCGGGTTTGGACGGGTCGCGGGTTATCCGCGTGAAGCAAAGGCTGAAGAGAAGTTGCTGAAGAGCTAAGTTACTTAGGAGCGGTCATACTATGCAGCAAGTGCTGAAGGGATAATAGAACGCTAAGTTTGCTGCAAGGAATTTGCAAGGCTAAAGGAATAGTTGCTTATTATTATTAATATTATTATTATATTATTATACTTATTACTTTAATTAATAATTCTTTTCCTTTCTTCTCTTTATATATATATACATATATATATATTTGTATATACATATATATATATATATATATATATACTCATAAGAAAATTTATAGAATAGGGTATTGCACATCGTTAGGCTAGCAACTGCTCAAGGGGTCTCCTACATGGAATAAATTCCGAAAAATTTCTGATGGTCCCACAAGTCCTCTAAGTGCCCGAACACCTAACATAAAAATTATTAAAAATCTATTTCTTCTATTTGGACCTAATTACTATAATTTAATTAATAATTAATAAATAAAAATGTATATACGATTTTCTAGGAAGGGGGTTTTATATTCTACCCAACTTATAAAAATTTCGTCCTCGAAATTAAAATTAAGCCACGATAGAATGCAATGATGGTATAAGATTTGCATTGTTTAAAATGCAAGGTTAGGTTTAAAGGGGTGGACGATGTTGCACGTCGCACATCCTGAAAAAAAAATCATGGAAAAATCCATATGAGCGAAAAATAGGTTTCTTCATGTGTCATGTCCAATGGTGTGGACACATAAATGCTCCTTTAGAAGTGGTTTGAGTCCAATATATTCCTATTTTCACTTATAAAATTTTGTATGCCTCAACTCTTTAAATTCCATTCACATCCTCATTATTTCAAATAGGTCCTCCAACCAAAATTTTAATCCTTAATTCAATTCACCAAATTAAAAAATAATTTAAATGCAGTCCACCAATATTCGAGTCTGAAATTCTATATTTATCCTCTAAATTCAAATTGGTGATTCTACCTTCATTGTTCAAAAACTTAACTCATGCACTTAAAGTATAAATATTGGGTCCTCAATATCAATTCATTGATCCTCATCATCTTAGTCATCCTTCTAAATTTTTCAAAATTACAATGGCTTGAACCTCTCCCAATCTAATCTTACTCGATCACAATCTAAAAGAAATTCCTCCCGAGTTGACAATGCACTACTACCCAACTTAGAATTTATCCACCTATCACCTAAGGCTATATACCTTAAGGAAATATCCCTTAATTTATTTACTCATGTCGTTCAATCCTCGAAACTTCAACGCCGATCATATCACATATGATATGTCCTTAATTACGAAAGGATAATCCTCGAGTATGTGATCGGCCTACGGGGTATATCTAGTACTCTCTGTGTATCAAACTTTATACCCAGCACGAGGTTTCGTCTTTCTGAAATAAGGGAAGGCGAAGATCAATAATAAAGAGTTCAAGGGCAGCGTAATAGAATAGAAGTATTGGGATCAAGGCGTTTAAAGAATTCAATTGGAAATTGTCAAAGCAGTTATGGATTGAAATCCTATTTTGGTAATCCTTTATTTGCCTGCTCGTATTAGTACAGTTATGTAATCGATACGAGATATCAGACATGTCTAGGGCAAGTATAATTGTCTACTAATCACTACATATCTCAATCCACGTAAAGTAGCGTTACCAAGGGCGAATCGAGCGCACTAAGGTTAGCTAGACCTTCATACACTGATTCTGAAATGTATTATTGTGGGCGCCCACTAATACATATGTCATGAACAAGCTTGATAAAGAATAAGCTTGCAAAAACTAGGCTATAATAGCAGCATAATTCGAGGTAGCACAGAAAATATAACGCTGGATTATGATGAGAGAAGTTACAAATAATTCAAGTTGCAAAACAAAACAACATAAGCAACAATAGCAAAAGATTCTACAATCTCTACAGTTATCATATTAATTCCTTGTCTAAGTCAATGGTCGACAAAGTAGGGGTGTGAGCCTCTATGTTCTATAGTTTAAATAAATACTATCATCTTATGTTAACATACAATTAATGTCATTCAGTTACACTTCATCAATGGATCACAAGGGCTATGTGATACTAGGTGGTGAGGTATACTACCCAATTTAAAATAATTAACTACTATTGTATTGTCTTAAGGATACCGTAAAAGCTCCTATTAAGGTCTATGAGAATAGGTCTTGGTACTTGTTAGGGTATCCTCTTATATTACATAGGTCATGGTCATCTTACCTCTTAGTCATAGTGCTTATAGAACAAGTGTTAATAGTAAGGATAGAAGAGTTACTGGCCGTTTAAGGGAAAAGGGATCTCGCTTGTATCGAGGTGAGGGTACAAATTACACGATTTAAAACTAAGGGTTAATCATTGGTCACAATCTACAAAATAACTTAAACTTATCAAGTTCTAACTACCAAGCATAAAGATTTCACACTCAAGGCTACAACTATAAGCCTAGCAAACTATGAGCCCTTAACAAAGAATAAATTTACTTGGCCTACTATCCGAAGTGTCAGATGGCACGAGTTGAAAGATGAAGAGAAGAAACGTAATTAGCGGTCGCAAAATAGCGAGCGCTATGGTCGCAGGGAAACAATCTATAAAATAAAGATAGAGGGCTCTAGATGGCATCATGGTTCTCTAAGGGGTGGCATGCTAGTTGCCATATTCGGGATATGATCAAGGGTGAAGTGTTGATTACATTCCTCTAGGCTTCCTAGGTACTGTCTACTAATAACAAGACAATGATATAAGTTTTATAGTTCCAATATCATCTAACTATGAAGGTTAGGCTCAGTCCTAATGTTAAGTTTTGGTTTTCTATGGGTTCCTCAATGCTAGGGGCAAACATTATGGTAACCTTCTAACTAATTCTAGTAGTGTCTATACTACTCTCAAGTCTTCTTAATACATCAAGGGTAATGGTATGCCAATCTAAAGATAAGGAATTCTAGGTTCACTAGACATTCTAAACTTAGAGGTGTGTCTATATCTCGTTGTATTCTAAATAGGTGCTACTCTAATTATCATCTATCAACAGGAACTTCTATATTCTAGGAAAAGGCTATACTTAAAGAACTATTAGGGGAGTACAGGAATCAAGCAGGATGCAATTGTTCAAAATAGAACATATAGGAGGAAGATGAATCATAGTTAATTGTGGATGAGATCCTATATTCTAGTCCTAGGTGCAGGCTGGTCCGGTCCCTAAGTTGAAACCGAACTATTTAGTCGTAGACCTGCATGGGCCACCACAAAAACCATGTCACGCCCCAGTCCCAAAATACCGTGGGACTAGACACGTGGCAATGGCCAGCAGTACGCACCGATGGACCAACTCAATATAATGGATCCATCAGGGCATACTTAAGCTGTAAAACAAGTCTACGACAATCATGGCACAACTAATCTCATCCACACAAGATATAAAATATGATCCACAGAATAAATAAGGAATATAAATCATCAGCAAGTCTCACAAAGTACTTCGGAGAACAACCCGATAAATATCTAGTACAATGGTTCAACAGACCAGAAAGTAAATGACTGAAATAAATAATAAAAACTGAGCATGAACATGGATGCTCAAGAGAAATCTTCAGCTAAGACCTTGTCCTCGGATGCTGGTACAGCTCCTGGATAAGCTCCTGCTCCGGTCCCGTAAACCTCGGGATAAACCTCGTCTGCAAAATCTGGGAACAAAATCCGGATCCAGGTCCTCAGGGGACATAGCAAGGTACAAGAAAGCTCATGCCAATAAATAAATAAGCAGTGCAGCAAATAAATAACTAAATAAAACAATGGGGTAAATATGTAACCATCTAAGTGAAATGCAAGTGAGAGCAGCACGAATACTCAGGCTGAGACCACTACAAGCTCTGTGTCTGGGAGCCGGTAGCAGCAATAACTATGTGTTTACTATGTGTTTACTATGTTTTATATATATATAATCAGCCTGTAGCCTGTGTGTCTCTCCTCACCCAATGTAACCACGCATATCATGTCCATAACGTCTCAAGTCCATGTCAAGCGGGATCATAGCTAAATGCAACAAGTCATAAAGTATATAGAATATAAAATCTATGTCAAGTCCTGTATCCTATACAGAATCACCACGAATATCTCGGGAAAATCCTATCTCATGAATAGTATCAAGTGTCCTGGGTCATAGGGTACTTGATGAGACAAGTACGAGAATATAAAGTGTCACGAATGTCCATCTCTAGATGACCGTACCCAACACTGCTTACAGTGTCGGCACCCGACTGATAATCGAACGCTAAGTACGTCACACGGCCCTAGGTTGAGCATGCACATCACTATATATAAAGCAAGAAAAATAAATAACTAAGCTGCAGAGTTTGGCAAGGTACACTTGCCTGATGTTTGAATATCAACTATCGTCCTGGTATCGGTGGATCCGGTAGGTACTACTCCGAAAGCTGTAATAAATATCACCAACAGTCTCAGAAGATGTCAAATAGCTGGAAATGCCTGTCCTTACGTCCAATTTGGACACAGGGGCAAAAGGTCAATTCCGGGCCAAAGCGGGTTCCATAGGTGGGCCCACTTTGCACCGAAGAGCGTGCCGAGGGTAACAGTCTCTAAATGGGACAAACTATGGGTCAAACAACTCTAAATGTCAATACGAACCCAACGGTATGTCCAAATATGGATTCCGATGGGCCGAACAGAATTTGGTCCAAAAAGTCAATTGTGGGGCCCGCCAATTGACGATCTGGTCAACCGTCTCAGAAATGCGTGAAAATTGGGTCACAGGACCAGCGCGTTACCACGAGTCCAGTGGCGCAAGTTTCGTCACAATCTGACAAGCATGCACAAAATACTCGTGAGTTCCACAAAAGTGGCGACACGAAATGTGTCCGTGGATACGGCCTGATTCCGGCGTGCACACGCGTCCGAATCAGTCTTCACAAATTTTCACGTGTCCGATTATGCTGTGTGCACCATTCTTTACACTTGGCACCCGGTGGGGCGGTCCCGTTTGGCGGGTCGCGCTCCGATCTCCAACTTTTGGAAAACCGGAAAAAGTGGGTGCGCGCAGTTTTGTGACGAATATAATTCTGTCCACAGCGACTAATAGCACAAAGTTATTATACAGAAAATAAACTAGGTCATGTAATCTACAGGTATCAAAAAGAATCATCAAATTCGGATCTCTGTGGTGGGAGATACGAACTCGACAATATGGGCGGTCATCGCAAGTTTCTGTGATTTCAGAATTCTGTCTGCTCGCGCTGACTTGGGCGCTATTTTTCACCTAGGGGCACACGTTTTCCGAGGTTGACTATAAAACAAATACTGGAGAGGGTTGAGGGAAGATCATACCTATGAAAACGGAACAACGTTTGGATGAGCGAGTCAACGGGAAAATACGTCGGAGCGAAGGTGCCTCGAGTGGGAAACTGCAGTTCGCGATATCGGCGTCGACGGGGTGGTTGGATGGCTTGGCGGGGCTTCTCTGGATGTGGTGACGGCTCTAGATGGGAAGAGAAGGTTTGGAAATTAGGTTAGGGTTTTTGGGATGCTATTATATATATATATATTATATTAAGAGAGAGGGGGAAGTTGGAGGCGGGTTTGGACGGGTCGCGGGTTATCCGCGTGAAGCAAAGGCTGAAGAGAAGTTGCTGAAGAGCTAAGTTACTTAGGAGCGGTCATACTATGCAGCAAGTGCTGAAGGGATAATAGAACGCTAAGTTTGCTGCAAGGAATTTGCAAGGCTAAAGGAATAGTTGCTTATTATTATTAATATTATTATTATATTATTATACTTAGTTACTTTAATTAATAATTCTTTTCCTTTCTTCTCTTTATATATATATACATATATATATATTTGTATATACATATATATATATATATATATATATATACTCATAAGAAAATTTATAGAATAGGGTATTGCACATCGTTAGGCTAGCAACTGCTCAAGGGGTCTCCTACATGGAATAAATTCTGAAAAATTTCTGATAGTCCCACAAGTCCTCTAAGTGCCCGAACACCTAACATAAAAATTATTAAAAATCTATTTCTTCTATTTGGACCTAATTACTATAATTTAATTAATAATTAATAAATAAAAATGTATATACGATTTTCTAGGAAGGGGGTTTTACAATATGCATTTTATTTTAAATTGTTCGAGAAGTTAAATGTTGAGAATTTTATTTTGAGGATAAAATTTTATAGTGGGTAAGAAATGTATAACAGTATATGAGTGGATGAAGTGCATATGTAAGGATCTGTTGGCTTGAGCATGCTTGAGATGGCACTACAAATTGACTTAGGTGTCCATCTAGAGTTGTATTATAGAGAGTAGTACTTAGTATGTTGTGTTGCACTTGGCGTGCACTTGAGTGATAAGAACAACTAGTATAAACAATTACAGTTGGTAAGAGAGTTAGCAATGGGTGTGCTTGTAGTAGAAACAGTGGTACCAAAGGATAGGGACATCAAATTTGGATGCATCATTTAACCTATGGTTGTGTTAGCAGGTTATGTTATGTTCTTTCCTTCTGTTCATTTTCTGCCTGTTTTATTGATTGATTGATTTCTTAGTACCGTAGCCTGTATCAGTGATCTTCTTGCTAGAATGTAGTTAGTAGTACACCCGACAGAGACTGAAATACCATAACAAAACAGACCATAGACCATACATTTTTTTTTCTAGATTGCATGTTGTATGACTTTAGGTAGAATTTTCTTAGACCTTGATTGTTGGGGGTTTGACCGTAGTGAAGATTAATGAAGAGGTTATGACTTGACAAAGAGAGACCAGGTGCCTTAAATTTCGAGGATATATATTAATTTAAATAAAGAGTTGAGAATTTAATATGACAGAATTGGCGATTTTGTTAAATCATTAATTTATATGGAGATTAAGATATGATTGAATTTGTCATTAAATTTTGAGGAATTTAAGAAGATTATCATTATATTTATTTGACTGCAAGGTATAAATTTAAAATTTATATTCTGAATGTTGTATTTAAAGATTTCGTAAATATTACATTGTTTGAGTATTGTGAAGAAAAAGAATCGAGGAATAAGATCACTAATGGATTAGTGTTTGAATTCAAATTTTTGGGATGAGGATTTAAATTTTATAAATACGCATCGATTGGACTTAAATTAGAAGAGTAAGACGATTAATGTATTAGTGTTTAAAATTCAAACTTTTCGGATGAGATTTTTTTTTTTTTTATAAATATGCATTGATTGGATTTCAATTAGAGGATTGAATATTAAATTTTCGTATTTAAGTTTTAAAATTTTGGAGGAGATTGTGATAAGAATGGAATTTTATTTTAATTTCGAGAATTTTTAGGAATATGATATTTATAGAATTTTGAAAAATTTGTGAAATTACAATATGGATTTACTTCATGATTATATGGTTTGTGGAATTTAAATTTTGATGGTAAAAACAAAAGATTTTAAATTTCGAGGACGGAATTTTTCTAAGGAGGGTAGACTTTTCACTACCACATTCCAGAATAGGGGTATTTTCGTCTTTTCATCTATTTAATTTAATGTGTTAATATATTGCATGATATATTATATATATGTATATATTATTTATAGTGTTCATTAATGCATGAGTTAGTAGATTAGACCTAGAAGTCCACTAGATGAACCCCTGACTGAAATATAGGATTATGGATTTAGTTTGTATTATTTTTGGATTAATTATTGAGTTTGTAATTTATTATTATGATTCTATTTAATTATTGTGACTTACCGTTGCTTCGATATTGGAAGCGCTACACTAGCTTTTGCCTTCCAACAAATTTTACGTCCTTGTCCTAGACGTGCCCGTCTTCCATTCTGACCTGTGTAACTCATAAATATGCTTTCTTGTGCTTCATTTTAGTCGCACAATATTTGTCGCGGATGTTTATTTTTAATTTTAAATAAATCTAAATTTGTATCTTTGTGCGTTCCAATTAAAATTGGAGACACAATCTCGACCCGTTTTGTACAACCTAAATTATGACAATATTCTATTCTGAGTTCTCTACGTCCATGACACTTGTATCCCACCTAATTTTAATCCCATATACTTCCAATTAATTTTAGAACACCATTTACATTAATTTTAATTAAATTGATGTAAGGACCCAACTTGACCCAAAACTAGACCCAACACCAAACTAAACCCCCATTCACACCCTCAAGACTCATACTAAACACCACACACCCTTTTTAGCCAATACATCACACCAAACATGGTGTTTTCCCTCATTCAATCCAAAATCCACTTTCTGTGCAATTTTTTAATTGTTGGAGACTTATTTGCAAAAATACAATGATGCGTCACCATCCTATTGGTCAAGCACATGAAAAAATCAACCACCTCCTCCCTTTGACCGTTCAACTCTCTCTCCTCTTTTTGTTTGTGTATTTCTCCATGTAGAATCTAGGCCACTCATTCAAATGGAGCCATCCTCACCACACACACCATTATATATATATATATATATATATATATATATATATATATATATATATATATATATATATATATATATATATATATATACTAACCCCTCTTCCAATGCAAACCCTATCCCAAGGTGTACAGCCGGCCCTAATCCCTAGGAGATCAACATCAATCTCTCCTCCCTCATGCAAAAACCACCATCTCCACTATTTAAACATCACCTTCACCTACATCAACCCCACACCCGAACCCTAAACCATTTCTCCTGTTCATCCCTCATCCCCTCCTAACCCCGGCCACCTTCCTCAGCTAGCCACCCTCATCTCCTCCGTCTGAAGCCGACCGGAGCAGCTCTCAGCCGATCCCCTCCTTCTCCTCTGTCGGATGGCCACAAACCCGACTTCACACCAACCCGGCCCGACCACTTCTTCCCTGGTGATCACCCGCAGTTGCCTGAGCTCGCCACCGTTCCCGTCAACACCACCACTCCCCGCCGGAGTCGACGAGCAACCACCCCGACTTCCCCGGTCCCAGTAGCAGCCTCCCTTTCCACCTGATCAAGCCTTCACCCGTCCACCGTCGGACTGAACGACAATCAGACCTCCTCCTCTTTCCCTCCGCCTGAGCCCGGAGCACCGCCTATACCCCGTCTCCTTTCCCTCGACCCGCTGAACTTCCTAACCCGCAGCCATCTTCCCCCTCATCGACATTACCTCAGTAGCGACTAACACCACCGCCTTACCATCCTTGCCGGAGCCAATCCCCGCTGCACCCACTCGACCTCGCCATCACAACCAAGTTCTCCACCAAGCAGCAGCATGTCCATCCCGACGTCCTCCTCTTCCCTGTTCTTCTTCCCGTCCATCTACTCCATCCCGTCGAGCCATCCCCCTTGCAGCACTGAGCCGACGTGCAGCGCAGGTTCAGTGTAAGTGCACCATGTTAGCACAGCTCCGCCCAGTGTGAGCCACGCAGGGGTCGCTATTGGTGATGTTTGTCTCCAACTCTGAAGACTCTAGCGAGCCTGCCACTTCGTTCCTCGCCCGTCGATCCACCTACGTCACCCCGTTCTTTTGGCAATCATATTTTCTTCCAGCGCCATAGCGGTTGTGCGCAGGTCAGCGCAAGTGCACTGTGCATCGCCTTAACTGCCTGGCCGAGCTCACCGATGACGAGCGTCGACAGACTTATAGTGCATCCTCCACCGGCCCTCAACTCCTCTAAGGCATTTTCATCACCATCATCATCACCTTCATCGTCGTCATCGTCATCATTGTCAACCCCGTGTGTGCCCGCCAAGGTTCGTTCCTGCCCTCCTTCATGATTTTATGTGTATGTATATGTGAATAGTGTAGGGTTTAGTATCGTGTCATGACAGGTTCAGTTAGTTGTCATCAGACCCGTATCGGAGAACCCAATGACTCGTATGCGTATACATACGCATATACGTATAATATTCAATTTAGTATATATATATATATATATATATATATATATATATATATATATATATTATGTAGGAATTAATTGCTAAGTACTAATTATGACTGCAATGTGTATATATACTATATGACCCTAGTATAATTACGGATACCCCGTATTTACATTGACCTGTGACCCTGAGTGATTGTGAGTAGACTGCCTTATGTACACTGACGTACTGGCGAGACATGTGTTAGTTTGACTGTCTGATTATGCACCGCATTTGCAGACATGACACTCGTGCAGTTAGATGCACACTTGGCCCTGTTAGTTGACCAGTGTCATACCTAGCATAGCCCCTGAGTTCAGAGTATTTATGATTGTGTGTATGTTAGCGTATCAACTGATTCTATATTACTATTATATGATGTCTATAGGACTGTTGGATTATTCAGACAAGACTTCGAAAATAGGATATTGGTATTACCAGCAGAGGACCACAGACGAGTACATTCTCTGACAGTTTTCATTATATTGATTATCTCTATAATTCTAGTTGTATAGCATACATAATTCTGACACTATGTATACATGAGTTGGCATTATCGAGACCGTCACGAGGAGTCAAGATTGGGATCCATCGTGCTAGCTGGGGGATGGGGAAACATTAGTAGATTATGTGATCATACCCAACTTTACATGAATCATAGTTCACCCATACCTCACGTCGGTGCTGCCTGACCATTACATGCCTCATAGCCTGTTATATGTGATTAGCCTGACTATTACTCGCATCATAGCTATCCAGATGGTTAGCCTGACCTTACATGAATCATAGCTAATCATATGTAACAAGCCTGATCAGTCCCAAGCCGATCACATGATATGCTGATATTTCATACACTTAGCTAGATAGTATATACATGTATCTCTAGTTTATTGATCTAGCATTTTCCTATACTCTAGTTATTGTTCTAGCGTTCACTTATATTCCAGTTCATTGTTCTAGCATGCACTTGTATTCTTGTTCATTGCTAGTTGTACCATTGATGATGACATATGCTCCAGTATTTCTATTTCCAGTATATTTATGCTCGCCAGTATTTCTTATTTCTAGCAGTTATATCCATCTTGTATTTCTTTACACTGTATTATAGTTTTTGTCAATATACATGGAACTGCTGTTAGAGATGTACTTTCTTCCATCCTGACTGGAAATATTTTTTCAGACTGCGACTTAGAGGACTTGTTTTCGGCATACTTGGAGACTTGGATGTCATTGATTGCAGGTTAGATTATTTTGTTGTTTAGACTTGTCTTGTATTTCATATATTTTCCTTGAGATCTTATCGTGCTCTAGTTTCTATGATTGAGTATTCCATATTATATTATGATATCTGTGTCTCCTTATGGATTTGGATATTCGTAAGAGATTGTTTAGATAGTATTGTGACCTAGACAGCGTTCTACCGCCGATGTTGCAGCGTAGGCTGGACGTACCCACGTACTCGTGCCCCAAATTCCGTGTGCGGGTCGTGACAGATTGTTAGCACAATGATCTAACTATTTTTTTGAATATGGTTAATCTATTCTATTTAACATTATGACATCACTAATATGCATGCTATCACTACTTTGAATACTTAAACTTAGCACAGTCCAAATATGCATTAAATGTCATTATACTTGCTCTTAGATATATTGCTTTGTTTACCTAACTTGTATCTACAAAAAAAATAATAAGCAAGAACAAATATGGACATATGCAATGAAAAAATCATGATGGACCAAAGACGATGTCATCCAACAAGATTTTTCTGAACCGCCTACGACATCTCCGGAGCCACGCACTCGGGGGTTCCGCTGTCCGGTCAGCAGACGAGGGTCGAGGGGGTAGCTCCCTCCCGTGGGGGTTTGGGGGCGAAGCCCTCGAAAGGTATTCAGATTTCACAATCTAGGTATCTCAGGACGATTGTCGTCAAGGGAAAAAGTCATCATCTATCAAGGGAAGAAGCCAAGCTATGTCTTCATCATTTTCAGACTATGGAGAAGCCTGAACATACCATAATCTGTCTAGAATTTGTAATAAGTCTTAGAAATTATTATAAACACAAGTAATGGATGACAAAATCGAATGCTAGAATAGAAAATAACCCAAGATCATTTTTGGCTGAGAATTGGCATATCGACGGTATACTGGAGTATACCGACAATATACCGATTTTATATAAATGTTGCTCTCTGTCGTTTGGACCGTCATACCGAAGGTATACTGGTCTATACCGACGGTATACCGGATCATCACAGTTGGCAATCCAACGGTCGAATTCTCTGCATTAAATGATCCCAACGGTCATATTTATAGCCATTGCTACTGCAGACCGGTATACGTACCAACGGTATACTGTAGTATACCGACGGTATACCGTTCGCAGGCTGAAAGTTGTATTTTTGCTCTTTCTTTGTGTTGGCCTATATAAAGCCTTGAACCCCTCCTTTCAAGGTTGATCCTTTTGAGCCTAAAATTTCTAATCTACCAAAGGCCATCCACAAACACTCCACCAAAGCTTTTATTTGCCTATCCACAAATTGTGTTAGAGTGTTCTTGAGTTGTAAAAGTTAGATCTTTATATTTGTTGTAAGAAGATCAAAACCATATTTTAAGAGGTTGAAGTGTACAAGCCTTCAGATGAAAGCTTGTGTGAAGTTAGAGAGCCTTCGGATCAAATCTCTTGTGTAAGAAGTCAATGGGCCTTCGGATCAAAGCTCGTGGTGTTGCTAATAGTGGATTCAAGCCGGACAAGAGTTTTCGGGACTGGAGTGCCTCGAGGAGGATACCAGGATACATCGGTGTCAGTATTCTTATTGCTTTACTTTTTGCACACTTAATTTTTAAATTATCTACTATTAATTATTTTTGCTTAATTTATTAGCTTGACCCTATTCACCCCCTCTAGGGTTCCTACAATTGGTATCAGAGCAAGGACTCTATTTTTTTGGCTTAACATTCTTAGAGTAGATCCTTATTATCAATGGCATAATATTCCTCATCCGATAAAGAGGGTTCTATTTCTAGTAGCATAGACAATTATGTTTCTTCTAAATACAAGAAATGCTCTAAGTGGAAAGCTATGGCTAATCAATCCTTAGAGATTCTTGATGACCTTCATTCTACAAATGAAGAACTTTCGGAAAAGTTTGTTCATTTAGAAGAAGCAAATGAGTTTTTTTTAAAATGATAATAATAATTTATTATCTAGACTTGATTCTCAAAACTCACCTTGCATTTCTTTAAAGAGTTTAAATGATACTTTAATTTTAAAAATTAAAACTCTCTCCTCATCAATAGAAGACTTTAAGAAACAAACTCATGAGTTATCTCAATTGCATGATTCTTCTATTGATGCTTTAAAGAAACAAAATAATATTTTTATCTCTAGAATTGCTTTATTTGAAGAAGAGAATAATGTTTTAAATGCTAAATTTAATTCTCTTACTTGTATGCATGATGATTTGTTGTTAGAACATGATATTCTTAAAACCAAATCTTCTCATGCTCATACTAAAGATATTCATCATTCTAGTATGTCACATGATCACAACCATGTTCATTCCGATACATGTGCACACAATAGCAGTAGGTGCTTCTATTGCTCTCGCATTGGACACATGAGTTTTACTTGTCCTATTCGTAGAAGTTTTACTACCAATGCTAGAGTAAATATTATATGGGTTCCCAAAGTTACCAAATGTGGATCCAAATTTATTTGGATACCAAAGTCTTCGCCTCATGTTGTAGGTGGAGCTTCTTGTGCCAGGACATAGCTCCGTGGAGCGTATTGGTGATTGCAAAGTTACAATGGTCATCTTCCAAGCAATTGCACCAACACAAATGTGGCCACTAGAGCCACTTTGGTAACATACTAACCGATTCTTCCTAAATTGTCTATATTTAAAGAATCTAGCATGTTTCTTTTTTTGTCTTGCTACTAGCTCTCATTGATTTCTTTTAGTTGCTTATTATATAAATCAATGTGAGATATATGATACTAGCATATTTTGTGTATTTCTCTTATAATCACTTTTATCTTACACGACTAGTTGCTTAACTTAAATTGATTAGTTCACACTATGTAATCTATCACTCATTTTCTATTAGTGTGACACATATATATATATATATATGCATGTTATAATTTCTTACTCCTTATTCATAAAGCTGCATATTACTTTATTCCAAAGGATCTTAAGACTTTGAATTGAGTAAATTCTTTTGCCTATTCGTCTTTATATCATTGAGAGCGTTACTCCTCACCGATTTATTTTTAAATATTATATTTAATATAATCAGTTTTTGTGAATATCTGCGTTTAGCACTAGTCTTTTTTTACTTGAAAAGTATATACATATACTTTTATTTAACTTTGTGCTTGCATAATATATTCACTATTGATTCTTGTGCTTCTTTTTGACAAATCTCTTGTGAATCAATTATGTTGTGCCTAATAAAGCTTATTTATACATGTTTGATTTTGTGATTGTATTTTAACTTTCATTAAGGATACATGGCTATATAATTAATCTCTTAAATTCATATGATGTTCATGTATTTCTTATATTGTTATATATTTTTGTGTGAATACCTTTATATAGGCATATGGGTTAAGTTCAAGTTTTACTTTGATTTGAAGAGTATTCTATACTTGTATCTTTAAACTTGTGCTTATCTCATATTTTAGCTATTGATTCTTTTGACAAAATTGTGCATATTTCTTTGAATCAATTAGCTTCTTCCTTAAAGTCGTTTTCTTGATTTTATCTTCTTGGCTTCTTGGTTGACAATGTGTATACATGTTTTTATTTGTTTGAATCTTTTCATGTATGCCTATATATATATATATATATATATATATATATATATATATATATATACATTGATGATTCCTTGATTTTGAGTTTTCAAATTGATCTATCTTTGAAATTGGGTTGTTAAGATAAAATAGTTATTATTGTCTTCCTCATGATTATATATGGATGTTTATTTAAGAATCACATATACTTGTACTTTAACTTGTGTATCTTTCTTTTACCTCAGTTATTAGTGCACTCTTTAAAAACCTTATTTCTATTGTGCACTATGAAATTTTTTTTTTTAAATATTTTTGCTTTCTCTAGCATCTAGCTTTCTCGATCTTGATGATCTTTCTTTATTCATTCCTTGGATTTTATGCTTGGTTTATAGTTATTGTTTCCAATGATGTTGTAGCACATAAGGATACATATAATTGATACATCAAATATCTTATGCCTATTTCTATTATATGTTTGAGCACTTGTTTTGAGATCTATCCAATTCTAGAGAATATACTTATTTTTTTATGGTAATAATATTTTGTATTCTCTAGATCGATCTATAATTTATTGTCCTGGATTGTTCTCAATACTTGGTAAAAGATTTGTATTATTGTTATCTTCTTGTAAATATTTTAGCCTTTATTTTGATAAGAGCATTTTTCTATATGTTGTGTTAATTCTTGCTCTTATCCTTGCTTAGTGAAGAGTCTATAAATCATTTTGATCTTTCAAAATGTATGACCTTATTGGATACTCTAAGCTTAAGCAAGTATCATGTGTATTAGTGACTAAAGTTTTAATGAGCACATTTATCTTGTTAATGGTTTATGTCATTAATCCTAATTGGTTAGATAGCTTGCTCTGTTATAATAAAGTGTTAAGCTATATAATCTTAGTTCACTTTTACTCATCTAGCTATTTGTTTTTCATTCCAATCTATATATGTTATGCTAGTTTATAAAAATAAGTTTTGTGAATTATCTTGATATAATTTATTTTCTACATTAGATAGATATATTTATTCTATAATATTAGTTTGACAAATCCTTGATTTAATCTTGTTTGAATATTGAAGTTTGTGATTCTTTATTTTAATCTCCTTCCATATGAGTCATTAGTAAGCATCTCTTGAATTCTCTCACTTTTGAGTCGTAATTTTATCATATCATTATTTCCATCTCATGTTGTTTATATTTGTAATATTTCAAATGAGATTGACTCTTTTTCATTTTTTTTCTTGATTTGTGAGTTTTTATTATAGTATGGACTTGAAATTTATATTGTAGTTTAGTGATAATTTTTTTAGGATCATACATGTTTCATTTGTCTCTCTTGGAAAATGATCCTAATGATTGGATAGTTCATGATTATCTAACTATGCAAGCTTCATGTCAACTATTTTGCTCTACCTTGACTATTCATGGATTACCATATATGAGCCTTTGCTATTTGAACTTAATTGATTTTTAACTTACTATTAGCAATGTTTGGTCCTTACCGTTGATTGCTTTATATATGTGGTAAAGCCCATTAGGTCCATGTAAAGTAATCAATTGATTGATTCTTTGCTTAATTAGTTAATCATGGACATAATTTTTTTTTTGTATTTTTGAGCTATATTGTGACTTTCATCATGTTTTGTTTATTTCATTGATTATACCTTTAGCTTCATGATGAATTTTTTTCTCAAAAGATAATATATATTGACCTAAATTATTTCTTTATGAGTTTATCCTACTTAGATCAATGTTTCTTATCTTTTGATTTATATGCTTTATTGGATATTTTTTTTATGTTGCTCATCTTTAAGTGCCTTTTACATTGTTCTCTCTTTTTTAAAGATGATAGTTTTCATTTTTGTGACGATTCTTTTGCCTTATATGCATTGAGTAAGGGGGAGAAAATCTATAGTTAATATATCCCCTAGATCTTTTATTTATCTATTATTATGCTATAAGTTCTTTGGAACTAGATACACATATTCTTAGGGGGAGCAAATTAATTGGTTCAATTCATTTACATCATCTAATATGTGGTTTAACTAGTTCATCATGAACTCATATTGCTTCTTGTTAATATCATTTTAATTGTGTTCATGATATGTGAAGGGTTTATGAGAGTGTATTCTATTGTCTTAATTATCTTGTTTCTCTCTCATTTGTGGGTTAATAGATAGAATCTTCCTAAAATAACATGTTTATCTTTATTGATAATTCTATTAAGCTTTCATTGCCTTGGCTTTCCTTGTATGCTAAATTGTTTTGGCTTTCTTTGCTTGGACTTACCCAAAATTCATGATTATCTAGATTTGTCATACTTTGAGGGGGAGCATTCAAGTCGACTGAATCTCTCTTTCTTAAGTATTTTTCTCCTTTACCTTCATGTTTATCTAAAAGTTATTTGTATAGTATGTTATGGTAATTGAGTTCAAATGCATGAACTTGGGTAAATGAATAGATCTTGCAAATAGGAAGATTCATGTATATCTACTTGATTTTTTTTCAATGGTTATATTCCTTGTATGACATTGATCGACTAATTTGTATGGACAAATTGTGAATCATATTTGTTTCTTTGATTATTGCTAAAAGCTCTTATTATATCTTCCATCATTCTATAATGATATATATTATATTTGCAAATATCTAATCTTTATGGCTTTTATTTGAAATTCATTCTTTCCAAACTAGAGTAATATTTCATATCGTATCATGTTTTGGATTTATTCCTTGGATTTCTAGTTGGTAAACCTATTATTGCATTATTCTCATCTTTACACATTGATATTACCAACTACCTTGTGTTTTGACAACAAAATTTCAATTGGTATTATACATTAATTGTGTATTTTTTAAAACTTGCCTTTACACACTTCTCCTATTGCTTTCATAACTGATCTTGATCATGATTGTCTATGCGTTCCTCATGCTCTGATTTATTTACTTGAGATTGAATTTCTTGCATCTACTAGTAGGGGGAGCTCATTTTTGATCATGTCAATGGGGGAGAAGTAAGTTTAAGTATGTTCTATTATGTTTAAAAAGGGGCAGAAGTAGTTTAAGTAATATATTTTTAGTGATGTATGCTTATATCGTTTACATATTAGTGATATATACTTCTATTGTATCTATCTTAAACTTAACTGATTTGTCATAATAAAAAAGGGGGAGATTGTTAGCCCATTGATTGTATCATATTTTTGAATATGATAAATTGATTAAGTTTAGCTTTTAAATATCACCAACCATTCATGAAATCACTATTGCATGTATACTCTTCGTCCACCTTTAGTGATATATGCTTATTGTTTTACATATTAGTGATATGAGCTTCTATTAATGCCATCTTAAATAGAACCGAGTTGCCATAATAAAAAAAGGGGAGATTGTTAGCACAATGATCGAACCGTGGGGGTTCGGGGGCGAAGTCCCCGAAAGGTATTCAGATTTCATAATCTGGGTATCTCAGGACAAGTGTCGTCAAGGAAAACAACCATCATCTATCAAGGGAAGAAGCCAAGCTATCCCATCATCCTTTCCAGACTCTGAAGAAGTCTGCACCTGCCATAGTCTGTCTAGAGTCTGTAATAAGTCTTAGAAATTATTGTAAATACAACTAATGGATGGCAAAATCGAAATCTAGGGTTGAAAATAACCCAGGATCATTTTTGGCTGAAAACCGGTGTATCGACGGTATACTGGAGTATACCGACGGTATATCGATTTTATGTAAATATTGCTCTCTGTCTTTTGGACCGGCATATCGACGGTATACTGGTCTATACCGACGGTATATCGGTTCATCACAGTTGGCAATCCAACGGTCGAATTCTATGCATTAAATGATCTCAACGGTCATATTTATAGCCATTGCTACTGCAGACCGGTATACCCACGGTATACTGTAGTATATCGACGGTATACCGTTCGCAGGCTGAAAGTTATATTTTTTCTTTCTTTGTTTTGGCCTATATAAAATCTTGAACCCCTTCTTTCAAGTTTGATCCTTTTGAGCCTACAATTTCTAATCTACCAAATGCCATCCAAACACACTCCACCAAAGCTTTCATTTGCTTATCCACAAATTAGTTTGAGTGTTCTTGAGTTGTAAAAGTTAGATCTTTATATTTGTTGTAAGAAGATCAAAACCATCTTGTAAGAGGTTGAAGTGTACAAGCCTTCGGATCAAAGCTTGTGTGAAGTTAGAGAGCCTTTGGATCAAAGCTCGCGGTGTAACTATTTTGCTAATAGTGGATTCAAGACGGACAAGAGTTTTCGGGACTGGAGTGTCACGCCCCGATTTCGGCTAATCGATAATCGTCCCAGGGGGCGTGATGCCGTGCACGCGTAGGGCGCGCGTGCACGAGGCCTTAGGCATAAGGATATTCTTTAGATCAATGCAACAGAGTAGACAAATAAGATAACACAGGGTTGAGGCATAGAAAAGTTTCTCTTTTATTTATAATGAACATCTTGTTACATTGCTTGACTCAAAAGTATAAAATGCCCCACGGGCTTACAAACTTGGACGCAAAATGAGATAGCCGATCCATACATTATGTCCCTTTATATAGATTCAAAAACACAAAACTCCTTGGGTGCGGGTAAGCACCATCGCCTTAGCGTTATTTCCGCAACGGAGAGAGAGGGGAAGGCTTCTAGCTTGAGCCTCCAAAAGTCTTGGCCACGAACCGCCAAGGATCCCAAAAGTTCGGAGAGAACTTCAGCTCCTCGCCGCGTTGCCTTGCGCCGGGGAACCTGCTACAACGAGGGTCAGTACTTCGAAAAGTACTGGTGAAGGCTAGCTGCTCAACTTTACCAAGCTCTTTAGATGAGTTTTAAATGAACATGCAACATTTATGTGTTTATGTGACTTTCTATTCTTGCCTAGATCAGATTTCATTTAGCAGGTATGCAAGAACAAAATAACATAACTCCACATGCCACCGTTCGGTGACTTTACCTGTACCGTCTGAACCACCTGTACAACTTACCATAGCCTTCCCTGTCACGAAGACATAGTTAGTCTGCACAGTTTAAATATACACAACATCTTTCTTTGTTGTTTAGGAGCCATCATGGGTTTAGTCTGGGCTGGCGGCGACGCTTGCAGCACGGGTAGCTAGCCCCGCTACAATTCCCCGCTCCCACGACTAAGAAAGTAGATTCCGCCCGGGTCGAAACGGCCCGGTGCCCCGGTAACCGTTCGCAGGAACCTGGATCCCTTGTGCACAAGAATTCCCATGACCATTTCTATGAACCGAACTTCATAGATTTACTTACCAGCGATTTAAAGAACATCATGTACGAAACTGCTTTACTGTACTATCACAATCAACCAACAGTTATATGAAATAACATGCAGCAGTTTATAGAAGAACACCTTGAACTTATAAAAGAGCACTTTGAACTATCAATAAATACCAACCCATTCAACACCCAACGAACATGCATGCAGAAATGAATTTATGCAAGGTTTTGTATGACAAGCAATGGGTGTTCCAAGCCTACTTCTTATCTTATCTTGTTATCCAACTTATTACTTAAGTGGTGTCGTTTGATTGAATGCACAACTGAGTCAATTTTATTACGAACGGAGCCCTTGGAAAGAATGTGCTTATCGAAATAGAGCCACTCACAAGTTTGTTGAATAGGAAGGAGAAGTAGAGATCTCTAAGACTCCGCTCGCGCGTTGTCTACACGATCACCTGCACGCACCAACGGATGATCAATACCTCCTGCTTCGGTCTCCAAGGCTCGATACGAAATGCGAAATCCTAAGAACGAAAGCAATGAAATCCATCGAAACCGTTCAAGAAAATGCAAGCCCTAAAACCAACAAGTACGCAACCAAGCGGCAATCGAAAACGGGCAAGGAAAACCAACACAACGGAAAGGCCTCTCTCTACTCTGCCGCCGAGTCCTTCCTTGAGGCACGATCCATTGATTATGGGACCTGATTTCGAAGAAACCAATCCATAACGAGGAAAGGATCTTGATTCAATCTGTCCCGATCGAACGGTACCAAGCATATCTTAGCCGCGCTCTCCGAATAGGGGGAACGGGACGAACGGGGCGTTGAATCTTACTTGCTAGTTGCGTAGTCGACTTGGGTCAGTTGAATCTGCAAGCGGACTTGTCGTACGCGGAGGAGGAGTGCCTCGAGGAGGATACCAGGATACATCGGGTGTCAGTATTCTTATTTCTTTACTTCTTGCACACTTAATTTTTAAATTGTCTATTATTAATCATTTGTGGTTGATTTATTAGCTTGACCCTATTTCACCCCCCCCATCTAGGGTTCCTATACAGCCTCCCGACCGAAACCAAGTTGTAGCACAAACTCAGTACATATCGCACACCCTTGAGAACAACCTTCTCACCAAGCTCCTTTGTCAAATGCACATCACCGATGTCTATAACTGCAGCCATCCCCTTGTTGCCCATCATCACACGTCCAAACCTACTGCTTCGGTATAACGTGAAGACCCTCCTATATGGAATGGCATGATACGATGCCCCATGTCCATGACCCAATCGTCATCATAAAACATGCTACAAGGTTCCTCTGCGTCGGTTATTGCGATGATGATCTCCCATAACTGTGAGATCCTCCTGATCATCCTTGTCTTTGGTCTTCTCAGATTTGAGCTTCACATAGTTCCTCTTGATATGACCCTTTTTGCCAAAGTGATAGCAGCCCTCCTTGCGGTCCACAGTCGCAAGATTCAGAGAACTCTCCCATGTCATCGCATGTGACTTGGGTCTTCCATTCCAGTATGAAGAAACCAGACCGGACTCCTGCGATGATTCAACTTGCTTACGTCGGACCTCCTCAATCAACAAACTATTTTTGACTACCCCCATCGTGACAACTTCATTAGGCGCGGTGTTGCTCATCGATACCACCAATGTCTCCCAGCTTTCCGGCAGAGAACTTAAAAACATAAGGGCTTGAAACTCATCATCAATCACCATCTTTATCGTAGATAGTTGATTGATGATAGCATAAACCTCGTTCAGATGTTGTGCCACCGGAGCACCCTTCGTGTACTTCGAGTTGACGGGTTGGCGAATAAGAAACGCCTTGTTGTCAGCCGTCTTTCTTTCGTACAGCGAGTGTAGCTTCTTCCATAATGCTTTTGTCGAACTCTCCATGAACACGTATTGAAACACCGAATCGGCCAGCCATTGACGGATGAATCCAACGGCCTTCCGATCCAATCGTTTCCAGTCTTCAGCAGCTTTACCCAATGGCTTGGCGATGTCGCCTCCAATGGACCATGCAAATCCTTGCACCAAAGTAGATCCTCCATCATTAGCTTCCAAATCGTCCAGTTCCCCCTGTTAGGGTGATCATACGTGTTCATCTGTCCCGTAGACATGGTTTCACCTTCCCTCTTGCGAACCTGAGAGCTACGATACCAGTTGTTGAGATCAGAAGCGCCAATACACGCTCTGATACCAGTTGTTGAAAATCAGACACCAGAGCCAGAAGTCTGATACCAGACATTGGGATCGGATACGCCTTACAAGCGTTCTGACACCGTGTCTGAAACTAACTGTAGCGAAAACATAGGCCAACTAACATGAGATAACCAACCATCGTCTAACGAATACCGAGCACAGATAAAGACAATGTATATGGCGGTGACTACGTCACGTAAACAAATCACAATCTATATAGCTCAGGTAAAATGACAAGATTGACAAAAATCAATGTTGAACCCTCTGCACTAATATGTTCAACTCCCTCACCATACTAAAAAAGAAAAGACAGAGATTACAATGAAATCACCTACCCTACCCGTAGCGATCTTCCTGAACGAAGACGACGACTCCTTGATCAGATCCCCTCTTCTTTCTGTCGTAGATGACGAGCCATAAGAACAAAGTATGGACTTTCTCTTAGATCTCCTGTGGACAAGCACCATGAATCTCCACTTTGTGCTCTCCTATTTGTGCCTCCACCCTCAACCCATATATATATAGTTGAAAAACCCTAATTTAGGTCATAGAAAACCCTAAACTATGAATCACATTACCTAAAATAGTCACCATCAATTATGGACGTCCAAATCTGGTCAAATTAAATATTTGATATATATTTGTAAATCTGATCAAATCAAATATTTAATGTAGATTTCCAAATCGCATCAAATTAAATCTTTGACCATATTTGGGCTTCAAAATTTGCTGTTACCAAATTCAGACCGGACCCAACAAACATTAATTCACCAATGTTTTCTTGAAAAATGAAATTATCATGAAGTCAATTTTCCTGAGACTTTCGGGGACAACTCGTTATCTTCAGTAGCAACATTTTTCATTAGGTAACTAGGCTGATTATAGAATAACTTACTATAAATTAAGCAGCTTTGATTGAAGACATTGATCCTTCCTTCTTCTAAAGGGAAGACAAAATAGAAACAAATTGGCCTGTCATTAACTCAACGTTTTGCTACAGACGTACACTTCTGAAACATGGCCCTGAAATCTTTCTTCACCGCAAGGATCTAATTTATGAGATAAAACTAACTAAGAATAAGACCTAAACTCGATCATTAATAGCCACATCTTCCTTAATCTTACATACTTTACACCCAAGTAAAAAGAGGAAGGAAGAAGCAATCTTAGGTATACTTAAATATAGAGGGAAAGAGAGATTTTATTTGCTGCTGACTTGGCTGGCTAATGAATTGTCGACTATAAGAAGCTTCTCTGGATGGTAAGGCCCCATTTCACTATGAACAATGCGACTTTGCCATTGCAATCGATCAGCCTCACTCTTTACCTTTACCACGATATCCACATGGTCCCGGATTATGACAACCCCTTCAGGTCGCACGATTCTATCCATTTCAAGGAGGATATCAGCAATGCCACACCTGCACGACAAGAGAATGATGGCAGCTTGTAAATGTTTTATCAATCTTTCAACATGTGCTACACCATACACCTGCCCTATTCAGAAGTAGATGAGATTTGAAGCATGGAAACTAATAGGATTGATGTCAGTGTATTTAAAATACTTGGAAGCCTCTCTTTTTCTTTCCCTCGGAAATAATCCTTAGGTGTAAATTCAATTGAAATGTAATGTAATACATTATAATAATGACATAGTTTACTTACTTTTCTATGTATAAGCTGAATATCCCATGGGCATGGATGAGATCATAGGTGCGAGGATAAGTGGAAAACGCTTCACACCTACAAATAAGCAGCTCTTAATAAATTAAATTCATGATCATGATTATGTTCCTAAATGAAGCGACATGAGAACAATAGAAAAGACGCGATCCTCACGAATCTTTTTAACACATTATCAAAACTACAATAACACTATACCTACTAACCAATTCAGCAATTTTGAAAAACCTGGACTAAATCAGAATATAACAGGAGTGAAGTACATAATGTACAATATTTCATTTATAATTCAACACAAGAATAGCAGATGGATAAAATTCCAAAGATGTCAGTTAATTCAAAACACACCAGCCACATGCCAAAAGCAAGAGGCAAGGTTCACCTGCCAAGCTTGTAAATGTCTTTTATTTAAAACAGTACTTGTAGTTTTCATCTTCTAATTTGTCAGAATATTAAAAACTACTCTTAAAACTAATTCACCTTTCATCTTTAGTAATAACAGCAATAATTTCCGCCAATATGCTGTAAAGTGAAAGCCTGTTAGTTGGTGAGGAATGATTTATTACCAGTCCATGTAGGTTCCAAGAAGACCACGCTCATATATAATGCCGAGAGTATTGTTTGCTGTGCCCACAGGGACAACATTCATAACCCAAACTGGATATTTGGACATGGCAGCAGCAAAACCTCCCAAGCCAGCATGCATGTCCATAACATTTCTATATTTACCCCCTTGGCCCAAACTGATGTAAATACCATAGTGGGACACTCTTTTACTCCATATTCGATCGTCCTGATTAAAAGTTTCAGCAGTTAGCCCCTCCATGCTCCCACTAATTATTCGTGGTGGTACATCATTTAGTCTCTTAGGCCACTTCGCAAGAGTGCCTCCAGCAGTATCCTCAATAGCTCGGACCTTTGGAAGATGGGTTATGCAGTTTTCCATCTTCACATACCTGTCATGCATGTATCAAATCATTAACGAGCTAACTAACATCATATGGTATAAATATAATTAGTAATTGATTTTAAAAAAAATTGGTCGCTCAGCTTCATGACAAAGTTTTACATTCCATTTCAAGAAAGGATTACATCTCAACAATTATTTTCCAGCTCAAACTGAGCATGCAGAAGTCTTTATACAGAGTAGAATACATATATTCTAATAAGATATCAACGTACCTTGTCAAAAGCTGCCTGCAATACAATTGAGAATTAAGAGATGGGTGCATGATGCAATAGCAGATTTGTTTGTTGCATGCAGTATACTAGGTATCATGTTCAAATTAAATTACTAGTGATTCCAGGCCACCAAACTCAAACCCCACACCCTCCCTCACCCGTCCCCGCCCAGCAATCCCCCCTCTTCCCTCTCACGGCACTACTGAGTAAAGTCTTATAAACCATAAGCCCATCTATATTGTGAACCACAACAGGTTATAGGTTGGAGAGAAAGGAAAGTGATCTGTCAATATAACGCAATTGCCAGAAGTATTTCAGTTGGGCAGATTAGCCAAAATGTAATTGGTCCAGCATTCGCTCTTACACAAAATATCAAACAAGGAGCTCAGATAGTTGCAGTTTACATATTTAGATAAGCGATCAAATAATATACAGAAATATGAAATGTTAAGATAAAATAGAAAATATAACTGCTCACCAGGCAGCATCTGGATCTGCTCCTTCACAGAAGGGTGGAGATTTCATAATCTTCACTTTCTTTTCACAGTGATCATGATTGGTGGGTTTTCTCCATACTGCAAATATTCCCTTCTCCGCTACCTTTTTCCAACAAAGTCTTTTAGCAACATCTTCTATACCAATCTGCTCAGCTTCTAAATCCTGGGTTGTCCTCTGCCAACCCTTGTACATGTTTTTCCAATTGATGGGTGGCCCAGACAAAACCCAATAGCCACCAGGTCGAAGAACTCGATCGATTTCCATAAGAAAAAGCCCACCTAGGACAGTTACAAAAAGCAGTGAAATGCATGTTATATGAATATCCTTTTTTTTTTTTTGCATTCTTTAGTGTGAGAGGGTTGGCATCAATTTTATCAAAGAGATCCATAAGCATGCATATCTGGACCCTGGCTCAGGTGATCTGGGTTAGGGACAAGGTTGTAAAAGTCGCTAGGTGGGAATCGGGCGGGCACTGGGTGCCAAGCGCTTAGTCCCGCCTAGGCGCCGCCTAATTCTAGGTGGTTCACAAAAAAACGGTCCAAGAAAATATTGTTGAAATTGACCATATATCCCAATAACCTGGTTGTCGGGAGTCGGGTGGGCATTAGGCAGGTACCAAGCAGCTAACGCTCAAGCGCCGACTAATCCCGATTTTTAGAACAGTGGTCAGGGATCTACCTGGTATTCTCAAAAAATAATAAGCATGCTTATATGGTTTCACATGTCATCCATCTCTATCATAAAGTAACTGTTGAATATAAAATATAACCCTTAGAGCAACGCAGGTTTAACTTCTATTACCCACATTTTAAGCGAATTTTACAAATAATTATACCACAACATGAATCTAGCCCTCAACCCATAAAATGGACCATCGGTGTGCAGGGACATGTTTAATAGAAATATATAGCCCTCATCCATGTTGAGCGGAAGCCATATAATCACAAACAGAAACATCGAAAGATAGAAAAAGAGAAATTGATAAATCAAGAAAATAAAGCACACGAAAAATTTAATGGGGTCCACCTTAAGTGAGCTACATCCACTGAGAAAGTCTATGGAGATAATTCTACTATTCAAAAGAGAAGAGATTACACAAGCAATGGAGGCAAACCCAACCTCAAATATGCTCACCAACTCTCCTTACCCAAACAATTAAAAGAACGCTAACAAAAAATACGCTGATTCTGAAGACTCTCCTAAGCTGTCATAGTGGCCTTGAAGGCGAACCTCTTCACTTGAAGGAAGCAACTATGATGAGATAGCCCTATCTATCTTTCTCAAGGGCGGATCCATACTAGGGGGCTAAATTTGTTGGTTTTTATTGTACAAGTTTGTTTGTTTGAGTATTTATGTAGTTTTTCTCTTTATAGTTTTAATAACTAAGTTGTTCCGAGTAGTATTTTTTCCTTGAGAGGTCTTGAATTCAATTCCTTCTAGCCACATATTAGTTATTTTTGAACTTTTTAAAATCAAAGTTGTTATGTGTTAATTTGAGTTTAGTCCCACATCGGGTAGACTAATAGGGAGAGGGGTTAGCCTCTCCTTTATAATATACTCCACTCTCCTCTTAATGAATTAATCTACCATTCACATTCTACATGGTATCAGAGCCATAGTAACTCATACACCTCTCTCTCTCCCCACAAAAAAATAAAATAAAATCTCTACCCCAAACCCTAGCCGCCAACCCCACCCCACCTTCAGCCCCCCCCCCCCCCCCCCCGCCTCTCTGCCACCAGACCTAAACCTCAGCTGCCGTCCTTCCTTTCTGTCTGAACCATAATTTTCCAAAAAAAAAATGTCATATATCGAAGCTAGAGGGTAGACAATAATTTGTTTGCACAACCTATGTTCTCAGATAACGACTTCAAGAGCGTATATCGAAGCCAAATGATAGACAATGATTTATTTGCACAAACTCTGTTCCTAGATTATGACTCCAGGAGTTAACAAAGAGTAGACAAATTGCTTGTTTACGTGGATCTTTGTTTCCGTTCTACCCCGATATCCACATTAGGATCTACACAGAGAGTGACATGGATTACCTATGTGACCTGGCTTGTGTGATCCCCATACGATCTCTACTTTTAATGCGCGTGCCGGTTCTGGCCACGTTGATAGCACATCAGTAAAGTTGATGTGATTATTGGGGTTGAAAAGATCCAACGACAATCGAATCAAGTGCAGGATGACTAACACTGATGCAACTAGCAGTGCTACTACTAGCGGTGTCGGGAACGCATTGGCAGGACCAACGGGCACTGGCACGACGATTTCTTCAATTCGACTCGTCAATTGGCGGTTGGACGGACCAGATGACTACTCAACATGGTGGAAGAAGGTTAAGAAAATACTTCGGGGAATGCGGTTGTTCAAGCATCTGACTGACAACTCTCCGGAGACGACTGATCCCACATTTGAGCAGTGGAAGACAGATGATAGTGACTGTTTACACAGTTAATGAACTCAATGGAACCATCGGTGGAGGACATGGTTCAGAACACGGATACGGTAAAAGAGTTATGGAAGGTCATATCGACAGCCTTTGATGGAAACGCGAATTGTCTCGTATCTACGACTCGGTCGTCGGCGTCTACCGGGCAGAATATGACGACAAGTCTCATAAGGATCACTTCCGGACCTTTAAGTCTATGGTCGATGAAGTTGACCATGTATTGCCTCTGACGACGGATATCAATGAAACAAGGGCTCAACGGGAGCAGCTTCATGTCATGGCATATCTTGCCTCTCCGTCCTGATGTAGACTCAGCTCGCTCTCAGATCATTGCTGGAGCTGAGATTCCATCTCTAATGGAAGCTCATTTTCGTGTCCTGCGGACAGCAAAGGTCGTCGAGACCTCTCCAAGTGATGTTGCCGCTGATCGATCTGCTCTGGGAGCCGCTCGTACTGGATTTCGTGGTGGTCGTTGTGGCGACGTGGTGGCCGAAATGTTGGCCGTGATGGTGGGCGAGGCATTGGCGGTCGTGATGGAGGTCGACTGCGCACCTGCTTCAACTGTGGTCTACAGGGTCATTTTCAGTGGCAGTGTACTAAAACTCCCGCCGCCAATGTCATCTCAGATATTCCTGATCTTGGTGGCCGATTCGTACAAATGACTAATGAAGCATATGCAGACTTTGTTGAGTTTTAAGCTCAACGTCGAGGTGAAGCTTCTACTTCTGGGTCCACCGCAGGGTACTCAGCGGCATGTGTGATACAGTCGAAGCAGTGGGTCCTTAATTCTGATGCGTCTGCTTACTTGACAGGCGACGAAGGTATGATAAAAAATTATATACCGGTTGGTCGTATGTCTAATATTACATGTGCCAACGGTGGTTCGCTGACAGTCCGTGGAAAAGGATTTGCCTGTCGTTCTTCGGGAATGTCACTACATTATGTATTAAATACACCTGGAAACCCATTCAGTTTACTCTCAATTATTCGGATTACTCGTGATATGCATTGCTCGATAACATTCTTTTCTGATGGTTGTGTTTTTTAGGACCTAAAAACTGGAAAGACTATCGGTAAGGGGCATATGGCTGGAGGCTTGTACCTGTTTGACAAACCTTCCTCTGTTGTCTGTACTGGTGTAAACTTGATCCTTTTGAGTTACACTGCCGGTTAGGACATCCTTCTGTCCAAGCACTCCAGAAAATGTATCCATCTTTGGATGCTTCATGTTCTTTTCATTGTGAGTCCGGTAGTTTGGCTAAGCATCACCGAGTTTCCTATCTGGTCAGTCAAAATAAAGTTGCTTCTGCTCGTTTCGAGTTGGTGCATTCCGATATATGGGGACCTTGTCCGGTTGAATCTGTGATGGGATTCACGTACTTTATTACCTTTGTTGATGACTACTCGCATGTCACTTTTGTTTATCTCATGAAAAATTGCTCCGAATTATTTAACATTTGGTGTAATTTTTATGCGGAAATCAAAACACAATTTGGTGTTCCGATTAAATGCGTTTCCAGTGACAATAGTCGTGAGTATATGTCTCGTGAGTTTGTTTCATATCTGTCTCGAAATGGCATCATCCACCAAACTTCATGTCCTTACACACCACAACAGAATGGTGTGGCTGAACGCAAGAATCGTCACCTCTTAGAAACAACGCATGCTCTTATGTTCCAAGCACGTACTCCAAAAAGATTTTGATCGGATGCCGTTCTCAAGATTTGCTATCTAATTAATCGCATGTCGTCGTCTGTTCTCAATGGCGATACTTCCTTCTCTCAGTTATATCCCAAACGATAGTCGTTTCCTTTCTCTCTCCGAATCTTTGGTTACTTGTGTTATGTTAAGGATACCCGACGAACTCTTTCTAAACTGGATCCAAAGGCTATCCAATGTATTTTTCTTGGGTATCCTAAGGATCAGAAAGGGTATCGAATTTTTTTTCCAGTCATGAAGCGGTATTTTTTCTCTCGGAATGTTATCTTTGTTGAAACTGAGTTTCCTCACTTCCACAAACTACTGATCCGGCTCCACAAGTTTACCCCGAAGAAGATTTTTTGTTGTTTCCTGTTCAAACACAACAGCCTCCCGTAAGGGTGCCCTCCCCTACCGAGCGAGTCTCCCGGTTCGATGGTCCACACACACCGGCTCCGTCGATAGTGTTTGTGGATACAACGCCTTCATCCTCCTCTAGCTCCACTGATTTGTTTCCGCCTGATCCGCCAGCTCGACCTCATTGTACATGTCATGATCATCTATTATACGTTCACAATTACAAAGGAGTTGCGAGCCACACACAATCATTGGTGGCGACTATTGATGGGATTCAGATTCCCAATTCTGCAAAGGGTCTTAAACATCCTGGCTGACGTGCTGCTATGGAAGAGAAAATGAAAGCACTTCCGGAGAACCATACATGGAACTTGGTTGATTTACCTCATGGTAAGAAGGTAGTGGGTTGCAAATGGATGTTGAATATTAAGATAAAATCAGATGGCACTCTTAATCGCCTAAAGGCTCGTCTGGTGGCAAAAGGTTATTCTCAGACCTATATTAAGAATTATTTTGAGACATTCTTCCAGTTGCTCGAATGACCTTTGTGCGCATCATCTTGGTCTTAGTTGTTCGTTATGACTGGCCGTTGTTACAACTGGATATCAAGAATGCATTTTTTCATGAAGATCTTGACGAAGTATATGTGGTGCAACCTCCCGGGTTTGTTGCAAGGGAGGGTAAAGTGCGTCATCTGCGGAATGCCCTTTATTGTCTCAAACAATCACCTCGTGCATGGTTTGATCTTTTCACAAATGTGGTTACTCAGTTTGGCATATGACAATCAAAGAAGGATTATTCAGTATTTTACCGTCAGACATTAGTTGGGAGGATACTACCCGGTGTCTATATGGACGATATTGTGATCACAGGAGACAACAATCAGGGCATTGCAGAACTAAAAAAGTTTCTAAGAGAAATTTTATACCAAGGATTTGGGATCGTTGAGCTATTTTTTAGGTGTAGAAGTCACACGGGATAAGCGGGACATTGTAATGTCTCAGAGAAAATATGTGCTTGACATCCTAAATGATGCAGGAATGATGCAAGCTAAGGGAGCAACCTTGCACATGGACCCAGGGATAGTTACTTTCCGACGAGGGGACACTGATGACCGATCCGAATCAATATCGTCGAGTAGTTGGGAAACTCAACTACTTGGCCGTTATGACTAGTCCAGACATTTCTTTTGCCGTCAGTGTTGCAAGTAGATTCATGTCTTCACTACGAGTTCCACATTGGGAGGCAGTTATCAGAATTCTGTGCTATCTAGTTCAGAGTCTAGAAAAAGAAATTCGGATGGAGAATAAGGGACATACTTATGTTGAGTGTTTTACTGATGCTGACTGGGTGTGTAACACCCCGTTCCGCTCAAGCGGACTGCCGACTCAATCGGCAATAGTGCAACTGTCCCGACCTGCTTTGCCTCGATCAAGAAGCAAATGATATCCAGACTTGTCCCTACAGGAATCCGGCTTGGACTTTCAGAGGCTCGCTCAGACGTATCGCTCTACCGAGGCGAATCATCGCTAAGGTGGGTGGCTACGGTGAACTTGTCTTTGCTTAGCCAGCACACATAAAACCTGGAATCATATATGCTAGTCGCTAGGTGAATCACCCCCTGCATGCTAATAAATCCAACGCACCTAGCTAAGGGAATAATCCCAACTCATATTGCTTGCTAGAACATGGAAATGAAATACTGCTTATACTCAGACCCTCGCATGCTAATTCCCTTAACGGTTTCAACTCTCGGCTTACCTTCGGGTCCGAGCAACGTGCCTGTTCATGTTCCTTAGAAACGCATGCTTGTCTGCTTGAATGTTACCGTGTTTTCATCCAAACCCCGGGAGACTACTACGTAGTCGTTCCGTGCCTGAATGAACCCGCAAGTATTCGGGACCATTAGGTCACCAAGGCAGTTCCCGATCCAGGGGACTGTATCATGCCAAGTAAAAGAATCATGTTCCTGTGGCAAGACTCATTCAGGTATTTGGATCTCCCTGCAAGTCTCCCTCGTGTGCGGGCTTACAGCAGCCCAGGAGACTGTGCATATCCAATAGCTAAATGAATCTCGTGTGCTCGTGTGTAAATTAACAATCGTGTTCGATCATGGACAACTTGTGCACAAGGATATAAGTTCTACGGACGGTGCTGGGGCACTGGCACCGATCCGATCCGGGCAGACTTCGTGTTTATAGTCAATCGTGTGCGGACTGGGTAACTTGCAACGCATCGTGTTTTATGAGCTCCTCGTGTTTTCTCGTTGCATGTTATTCACGTCCTTGACTAGTCCATTATGGCATCAGCCAGTGATCATCGTGTGTATATGCTTGCAATGCCTCGTGTGATTATCGTGTGAATATGGCTTGCAATGCATCGTGTGTTTATCGTGTGTATTTAACCTGTTGCGTGCTTGCCTGTGAAACAAAAGATAACAAGTCATCCTCGCTTAGCGACTATCCGCGTGCGAGTCATTGCATAGCATCAATGAATAACTTAACACCTGAACGATCATGTTATAAGAACCCTCCTGTTTGCATATGCTATGCCTCCTGAATGTTTATGCTTGCCGTGCTTGAATTAATCATGTTTGCCTTGGACAGGGAAGGAGAAATGGTAAGTTGGTAAGTCTCGCCGTGTTTCCTCAAACATCGCACGGCGCACTGCCCGACACGTTAAGCTATTCAATGTTTGCATGAAACTGATCCTAAGGCAACTAGAAAGACAACTTAATAGTTGTGCACGGAACCTGTATTACGTGTTTGGATTTGTCGAGCGGGCGAGTAGCTTCCCCACCAGTGCATTCAATGTACTGATAATCCACCAGTTTGATATGCAGGGTGCGGGAGAACCTCGTTCGGTGCGGACGCCTCCTTCGTACGTGCTAAGGCCAGGAGTTCCCTCTGAAGCCTTGCAACGGTGCGTCCGGGACTGAAGCACATATACAAGACATAAGTTGTGAACATCGCCTGACCATCGCCTGTATATTCATTCCACAGTTGTAGCCACTTGGCACGCTTTTACTGTTTCAGAGAGAGAGGCTTGAGCGACTTGTAATCTCGGCTATATGCCGCCTGTAATACTTGTTCATATCAATAAAGAGATTACTTTACTTTGTTTCAATGCTTCCGCTATATTGTCGACTCAGTGAACCTGTTACCGATCGCCTATGCGTTCATGACTCCGCTGCACTCGGACAATCTGTGCGACTCTGTGGCTTAGAACTCTTGCCGCCAGCCAATGAACCATGGCCTTGCACGGGCGTGGATCACGCTCGTGCGGCATCACGCCCGGATGGGTTAAGCGATCGTTCCGCGGGAGCGCTGGCGAGGGTGATTCCCGCCTAGCGGGAACGGCCGATTTGCCTGCGGGAGATCGGGGCGTGACAGGGTGCCAGTCTTATGGATAGAAAGTCTACATCTGGCTACTCAATCTTCATTGGCGAAAACTTGATATCATGGAAGAGCAAGAAGCAGAGTGTGATCGCACGATCAAGCTCGAAAGCGAAATATCGGACAATTGCTCATGGCACAGCAGAGGTGCTATATCTGCAGCATCTTCTATAGGAACTGGGAGAAGAAGCAGGATATAAAGCAACAGATATGTGATGTGATAACCAGTCTGCTGTTCATATTGCTACTAACCATGTATTTCATGAAAGGACAGCACATTGAAATAGACATTCACTTTGTCCGCTATGAGTATCAGAAAGGGATGATAAAGTTTCACCATGTGAGGACCGGCGATCAGATAGCTGATATATTTACAAAATCTCTTCTAGGTCCTCGGGTTCAATTTCTCTGTAACAAGCTGGACATGATTCACATCTATGCTCCAGCTTGAGGGAGGGTGTTGAGTTATGTGTTAAGTTTAGTTGAGTCCCACATCGGGTAGACTAATAGAGAGAGGGGTTAGCCTCTCCTATATAATGTACACCCCTCTACTCTTAATGAATTAATCTATCATTCACATTCTACAAAAGTAATTTTGCCCCCGCATTTTTATTTTTAAGTTGAGGTAGTTTTGCAAACCCCACCCCACCCCCCCCCCCCCCCACCCCACCCCATTTTTTTTGGGTCCGTCCTTGATCTTGTTTATATGCCTATATAATTTATCTGCCATAAAAATATCAATATTATTTTGGCAGGAAGATCTCGTACGCAAGTGACCTACTTTACAAAGTCCTCGTAAAACATATATAATAATACCAATATGGATAGGGATGAGAATAAATAGTTGGTTAGTTGAATTCCTTATTAGCTACCACCGGAAATAACAATGAATAGTCAGTTGGATGTGAAATTTTGTTTTCCAAGTTTGTTAAATACAACAATCTCCGCCTTAACTCAAACTCCACCTCTCTTTTTCTAAGTTCCAAAATCTTCCACTACCACCTTTTCCAATGCGGCCACTAAAACAATTACCATTCATGAATATTGACCAAGGACAACTTGAACTTGTCTGAAGTAACAGCTTCATCATACATGTTTGTTGGACTTCTTTTGGTATCTATTTCTTAAGAATAACTGCACTTCAGCTATCACAAATCACAAGAGTAACCTCCTACTCAACTCCTAAATCTCCAAGCAAATTCTTCAGCCATAATGCTTCCTTAGTTGCCATGAACTCGGCCTTCACATTCGACAAAGTTTTAGTAGATTGTACCGATAACCTCCAACTCAAATAACCTCCAACTAATGTAAAAACAACTTGGAGTCGATCTTCATTTGTCCAATTCTCCAAAAAAAGTATACTTAATATAACCTGCCATAATGCTATGTGTCACTGCCTCCTATGAATAACAAACCAAAGCCTGAAGTGTCCTTAAAGTATCTGAGAATCCACTTTACTTATTGTCAGTTTCTTTCCTACATTTTCCATGTACTTGCTAACAACATTGATTGCATGAGAGAGATCTGGTCAAGTGCAAACCATCACATACAATGCTCTATATTGGCATGTATACGGTACTCGAGACATGTAGTCACACTATGTATCTTTTCTCGGTGATAACAATGTGACAAGTTTAAAGTGTATTGCAAGAGGAGTAGGCACTGGTTTTGTGTTCTCTGTACGGGCGAGAATCTTCTCAATATATATAGACAACCATAAATTTCTCCTTTTCTCTCTTTGAAGATCTCCAAGCCAGGAACTCCTTCCATATTCCCAATTCTTTTATCTCATGTAGTCACACTATGTATCTTTTCTCGGTGATAACAATGTGACAAGTTTAAAGTGTATTGCAAGAGGAGTAGGCACTGGTTTTGTGTTCTCTGTACCGAGTCGGGCAAGAATCTTCTCAATATATCTCAACAACCATAAATTTCTCCTTCTCTCTTTGAAGATCTCCAAGCCAAGAACTCCTTCCATATTCCCAATTCTTTTATCTCAATATCCTTGCTGAGGTGAAGATTCAAATTTTTTGACCTTTGATATCTTCTTTGCAACAACTAGTATGCCGTCAATATATTACAACAGATAAATCAATGAACCACCTGCAACTGCTCCGTAGTAAACACAATAAGCATACTTGCTTTTTGTGAATCCATGTTGAATAATAAAAGTATCAAATATGTTGTACTACTATCTACGAGACTACTTCAAATTGTACAACAATTAGTTCATCTTGCATGCATGATTTTCTTGCATTCAAGAACGAAACCTTCTAGTTGGTGTATACATATATCTTCCTTAAAATCCCCATGCAAGAATGCTATATCAACGTCAAGTTTCTCCAAGTCAAAAGTTATGCAACACTATTAATGCTAGCAATGTATATATCGAAGTATGCTTCACCACTAGTTAAAGATCTCATTGTAATCCACATGATGCCGCGCGAAACCTCATACTACAAAATGTGCACGATATCTATCTCTACCTAGAAGAGCCATCTTTTTTCTTAGACACAACTCAAACTTGGAAAACAAATTTCCAAATCCGATTAGGATTATCAACCAAACGACTATCCATTGTTATCCATACTGATAGCTAATAAGGATTCCAACTAACCAACTATTCATTGTTATCCTTATTAGTATTATTATATATGTTCCTACTAGAACTTTATAAAGTAGGTCCATTTGCAATGAAAACTATTATTAAGAGAGATTAGAGGGGGATAGCAACAACACACACACACACACACACACACACACACACACATATATATATATATATATATATATATATATATATCAGGTTCCAGGAGCAGATAGAACTAGCGCAAAAGGCGAAGTGTTTGTGGCTGCGGGATGACGACAGATGCTTGAAGTATTTTTACGACGTCGTGAGAGCACGTCAGCATCATAACCATATCAGCAAGCTTATTAATGGCGACGGAAAAGAGATGGCGGCCCCGAAGGACATCCAAGCAGAGGCAGTGAGGTATTACTCAGACTTGTACAATCAACATAATTATTTAACCATATTTTCTGAGTTTGTCTGTCAGATCATGCTTATTATGGGCTTTAACAGCAGATAGGTGGCCAGGTTCGGGAGTGTATCACAACCCCGACTTTCTCTGTGCTCATCAGGAAACTGTCGCATGAATTCATTGGAAGCAACAAGAGGTTGAGGCAGGGTGACCCGATGTCGCCTTATTTGTTTACGCTGGTAATGGAATATGTTTCCTGTCTCATAGAGCTACGGTGCTCAGGAAGCAGATTATTCCGCTTCACAGGAGGGTGACACCAGATGTGTCGCATCTGATCTATGCATCTGATCTACTGGTTTTCTTGAAACCAACAAGGGGGTATGACTCAGCTTGCTTCTATCATGGAGATGTTCGATTTATACTCGGGGCTGCACATGAATCAGGACATGAGCAAGGCTTATTTTATTAAGCACTGTCAGAATAAGGAATAACTTGCATCACTTTTGGGTGTGGAGCGGGGTAAGCTTCCAGTCAGATACTTGGAAATCCCACAATCAGTCAACTATGCCAGAGATATGGACTATCAGAGCCTAGTTGAGTAAACACAGAGACGAGTAGATGGGTGGCATGCCCAAAACCTATCTTTTGGAGGACGGATTGAGCTAGTTCGCACAGTCATCACGGTGATTGCCCGCTTTTGTTTACAGGCTATATTGCTTCCGATTTCTAAGATTAATAGGATCGAAAAAATTTGTGCCAACTTTGTTTGGAGAGGGGTAGGATGGGACACCCTCTGTTGACCGCATAAAGGAGGAGTAGGTCTGCAGCCTTTACGACTACTCCGTGATATTGTTGGGCTGAAACTTACTTGGAAGTTTCTTTCGAGAGACTCACTATGGACAGCTTGGATGGAGAACATCTACTTGGGGGGGGAGGACAATTTTTGGAGTAGGTCTTCAAACAATAATGATTGTTGTTTTCAAAAGTATTATTTTATACCGCTCTCAATTGAAGCAGTTGATCTCGAGAGTCTTCAAAAAATGGAGAGATCACAGACCTATGGTTTGACCCATGGATTGCACACCAAAGTTTGGTAGAGCGAGGAGGGTCTATGGCGTGCCGAGGGAATGGGAGGGAACGGGTGTCATTCTGAGGAATGAAATCTGGCGTCCGAAGTTACATGACGGCACGCGACAATTCAGTGAGCTCATTCGGGCGATGAGGGTAGACACATCGCTTCAGACTGATGCATGAATTTAGTATAATACTGGGGCGGATCGGTTCACATATAGAGCCGTAGCTGATGCTATCAGAGTCGTACACCCGGAGATGGAGTTGGCGGATATGGTGTGGGCCAAAGGTATTGCTCGTAAAATTCAGTTGTCTTTACAAATTGAGCCTGAGAAGATTACTCACACTTGATAGGTTGCGGAGATTTGAACTGCAGCTGGAGGCCCAGGGATATATATTGTGCTGGCAGGAGGTTGAATCCATGACACACATTCTTTCAATGTCCGATGGCGCGAGATATTTGGGTAGCCCAACATGGTAGGTTGGATTTATCCAATAGGGGGATCCATGACTGGAGAGCAATCGTCGAGAATATCATAAGAGAGAAGAAGAAGAGGAGATTTGCTTTTACAAAATGAGGTCTGGATCAGATTTGCTGCAGCGGTCCGACATGTCTTTCAAGGTCGTGACCACAACTTTTAAAAAATTTCGAAATATTTTGCTTAGTATTTTAGTAATTCTTTGGGGTTAAAGAGTTGGTGAATTTTGTGAGTATTGGAGGATGGGATTGCCTCTATAGTTTGTATAATTTCTTCTCTTTTGGATAATAGAAATTTATCGATTGTCTTTGCCATGGATGTAACCAGGTTAGGGTGACTCAAATTAAATTTCTCTTGTGCTTTATTTTTCCGTTTTATCGATTTCTCTATTTTATTGGTGTTTCGGCTTGCAATTATTTGGCTTCCGCACAACAATCATAACCAACACTCATGAGTCTTGGTGCAAGTGGTAGGAATTTAACAGTAACATTGAGAAGTTTGTAAAGATGCAATGTTAAACTTCTAGAGATTAGTAATTTATTGCTATTATACTTACAATGTATAGACAATTTCCAGTATAATCCGGTTGGATTTGAAAGCTTTTGCTTTTGTTAATGAACATACACTAGCATATTTCAATAAATAGAAGTATGAACAAGTTCCCTGTTCAGGAAAATTTGAGATGGTTTTTACTTCAGAATGTTATTGATCAACTTGAGAGATTTATTGAACAACTTTGACCACCAAAGAAACTGATGTCATCTAGTAAAACCAAAGGCACCTTGGAACATCAGAAAACCATTTCGGTCTATCAAAAACAAAATGGCACAATCCTCAAACCTAGAGCTTTTAAAAAACAGAAAATAAGGTAATATAGTAAATGAGACAAATATGTGAATTATTTGTACCAATGAATCAAGTCATCAACGTGATTTTTCATGAACCTAAATCAACATGATAGTTTTACCATGTCCAGCCTATATAGCAAAGGACCTAGGCTATTGATCACCCTGGAAAAATGAGCAAATTGTAGCATCTACTATAAAGCACAAGGGCAGATAATTCTATTAAGTCCAGAGATATGAAGGGAAAAAAAAACTAGTAAAAATAGTTAGATAAAAGAAATCTGCTTGTTATCCCTAAGAATCAAAATGAATTTTTTCGGAAGACACTGAATCATTTTAAAAGAACCAGGAGTTTAAAGCATTTACCATGACCAGCCCACTTTATGAGACATCGAGCACAATGACCCATATCAAAGGACCTCGATGGATATGGCAGCTTGAAGGTACCGAGGACTCCCAACATAGCAGGCAGTCCACGTTCAAGGGCAAACTGTACTTGAGCTTCATGTGTGTCTCTTGGCGCAACTGACATCGTCAAAAC
This sequence comes from Iris macrosiphon, assembly GCA_036927795.1. Lineage (NCBI taxonomy): Eukaryota > Viridiplantae > Streptophyta > Magnoliopsida > Asparagales > Iridaceae > Iris > Iris macrosiphon. Next base: position 21,199,706 of record JAYESA010000016.1, read on the forward strand.
TTTATAGTCCAGAAGCTGATCACCAAAGCTTGCAACCTGTAGAGGTGGATCCGCATTGGAATTAAATATACAGTCAGATGACAGCAATAGGAAAAATAACAGGAATCAGATACAACAAAAATTCTTATGAGACGCGAAAGGGAATGTACTGAGCGTAAATATTTACGCATGAATCATGATGAGAAATGGAGGGGCTCGATAGAAGCAATATTGTATCACTCAAACTCATGTGTCCATGCATGTCATTATTTTTACATAAATGGAATACGAAAAGGAATTGGTTAGACAGATGTAGATTTGATAACTATAATAAGAAAAGATCTCTGGGAGGAACTCTCTTAGTATTACTTTCTACATCAGCATGCAACAAAATCATTTAAAATTAATGTAACTATCCTGTCTTACTGGAAATGGTACAAACGCCTTAATATGAGGGAACCAAATTCTACTTGCATAAAAGCGCATACATGTCATTAATGAAGTCCCAAACTTCCTTTTAAGTCAAAAAGCGAGTTTGTATGTCTGGTTTACATATAATTTATGAATATTGAACCTGTTGATATGGTATGTTGGGTGTCATATTTAAGTATAGTATAAGCACATGGGAATATCCTGAGGACATATTTGGGATGCCAAAATATGTCACAGGATATTCCATTATGAGATTATTGTCATAATGATTGAGATCATTGTATTAATGATTGTAAGGCTATATAATGCCAATGAGACAATCAATAAAATCATCAACTAATTTCAACATGGTATCAGAGCCAAGTTTCCACAAACCCTAACCGTCACCAAGCTTCCACAAACCCACAGGAGGATTTCCTACATCTCCTCCACCGAACTCTTCCACGCCCCCCCTCCCCTTATTCCCTTCTCCGCCCTTCGCAGGCCGCCCTTCGCTGTTGCTGCCCCGTCCCGCTACTGCTGCGGCTACTACTGCTGCTGCGACTGCTGCTGCTGCTGCGACGGCGGCTGTGACATGCGTGCTGCCGCCTCCTCCGCACCAGCACGAGACAGCGCCTAATAGGGATGCCTAGATCTGAAAAAAGGGGGGACATGTTCGGATCTAGGAGTGGACGACGAGGACGAGCGTAAGTCGTGGAGCGGACGTGACGTGATTGAATAGACGACGCATCGATGGAGGAGATCATCAAGAAGCTAGATTCTGCAGAGGTGGCGACGTTGATGAAGTTGTTGACGATGTCGGCTGGTGAGAACACGACACGAACGTCGCCGGAGTTGAAGCTTCCCTCCATCGATATAAAATTAGATGGACCAGCCACCTATCTGACTTGGTCACGGCGGGTGAGAAGAACCCTCGCAGGAAAAAACATGAAGGGGTTCCTGACGGGCGAGACGACAGAGCCGGACGAGGGCTCGACATGACGCGATGAGTGGAAGTCCACTCATATGGTGATCTACATCTGGCTTCTCAACTCCTTAGTCCAGTCTATTGCCGCCACAGTAGACGGTATTGAGATGGTGAAAGATGTGTGGGATATGATGGTGTAGGGAACAACTTACGGGTCTTCCAGATAAAGGGGGAGATTGATGACACCGTACAGGGAGAGAAGACGGTGCAGGAGTACGCCACGGAGTTGGAGCGTCTGTGGTTGGATTATGATCACTCCTCAGATCGGGCGAGCTGCGGGGACCCTAAGTGTAAGGAGAGACAGGTGTGTCTGCAGGAGAGGACGATGAAGTTCCTCAAAGGGCTGACTGCAGCTTTCGCACAGAGGACGGCCCTACTTTTAGCCCAACCAAAGATCCCTAGCCTTGAGGAGGCTATCTCAGCCATGATCCAGGAGGAGACACGCATCAGGCTGCAAGCCGGCACAGGTGGTCCCCCCGAAGCAAAGTCAGCACTAGCGTTCACCAGCTCAGGTAACACAGGATCTAAGGGAGAGCCTTGACAGCATAACCGGCAGTGCTACAACTGTGGGAAGATGGGTCATCATCGGTATGCTTGTACCAAACCACCTAGGGAGGGAGATTCAGGTGGTGGACGAGGACTGAGGATACCTTGATACTCCATCATCGGAGGATGGGACATTCTTCCTTTGATACTCTAAGTAAGTTGTATCCAGAGATTTATGCAAAAACAAATAAAGAGAAATTAGTATGTGATGCGTGTGAGTTAAGAAAACTTACTAAGAGCTCATATGTTGGCACGGGTCATAGGAGCACTTTTGCTTTTGAGGTAGTACATTCTGATGTTTGGGGTCCATGTGCTACTAACACTATGAATGGTTATAAGTACTTTGTTTCTTTCATTGAGTGTGCCTCTCGTGTTACCTGGTTATATTTGATGAAAAATAAGAATGATGTACCTGCTTGTTTTCGGGATTTCCATAAGCATGTCCAGACTCAGTACAAAGCAGTTGTGAAGGTACTGAGGTCTGATAATGGAACGGAGTATACCAACAGGACGCTTGTAGAATACTTGTCAGCACACGGAATACAGCATCAGAACACCTGTGCATACACACCAGCACAAAATGGAGTTGCAGAAAGAAAAAACAGACACCTTCTGGAGGTCGCAAGAAGTATGATGATCGACATGAATGTCCCACAGAGTCTGTGGGGGCATGCAATGTTGACAGCAGCTCAACTCATCAACAGGATGCCCTCGAAGGTCCTCGGATGGAAGTCCCCATGTGAGGTATTGCAAGGCAATAATAGTGGGATACTCCCACTGAAGGTGTTTGGGTGTGTGTGTTTTGTGAAGGACAACATGCCATCAGTTGGGAAACTTGACCCTAGAGCGGTCAAATGCATCTTCGTAGGCTACTCGGCGACCCAGAAGGGGTATGTGTGCTGGAGTCCAGTAGAGAAGAAGAAGTTTGTCAGTATGGATGTCCACTTTCGGGAGCATGAGCCATACTACCACCAGGACGGAACCTCACACAACACGCCTAATACTGCCAGTATTAGGCGAGAGGGGGAGATGGATAACTTGGTGGTAACAGATTTAGAAGTTTGGCATGGAGGCACGAAGAAGGGACAAGAAGGTGAAGGTGTTAGGCCTACGGCTCAGGGAGAGTTACTTACCTACAGCAGGAGAGAGAAGCAAACTGCAGGACCAGTACCGACAGTGCCAGTGCCAAGTCCCTTGCCTGCGTTCGTCCCAACTCCTGAGGCACCGACACCAACCCCCCTTCAGGTGATACCCCCTCCTTCACAAGATATCATTCCTCCTACTTCTACTCCTCCCACACCACTATCTGTACGGAGGACCACTCGCAGCAATGCAGGAAATCCTCCAAACAGATATGGTTGGGATATTGCTCAGTTTGTTTCTTATGACCATATCCCTTCTTCTCATGGAGCATTTATAGCATCTTTGGATAGTATTACTGTACCTAACAATTGGCAGGTTGCCAAGAACGATCCAAAGTGGAAAGCGGCAATGCACGAGGAGTTGGGAGCTCTGGAGAAGAACCACACTTGGGAGCTTGTGAGACTGCCAGAGGGGAAGAGAGCAGTTGGATGTAAGTGGGTCTTTACCGTGAAGCAGAACCCAGATGGACAGGTTGAGCGCTACAAAGCTCGACTAGTAGCCAAAGGATACAGTCAGACGTACGGCATCGACTATGACGAGACCTTTGCACCAGTTGCAAAGATGAGCACTGTCAGGACTCTGATTTCTCTGGCAGCGAATGGTGGATGGAAGCTACACCAACTGGATGTGAAGAATGCGTTTCTTCATGGAGATCTAGTGGAGGTGTACATGGAGATACCAACAGGATTTGGCACCAATCAGACAGTAGGCAAGGTCTGCAGGTTGAAGAAGTCCCTCTATGGACTGAAGCAGTCTCCTCAAGCGTGGTTTGACAGATTCAGAAGGGCGATGATAGGGATGGGATATCAGCAGATCAATGATGATCATACTGTGTTCTTCCGTCGGAGTGGAGGCCACATCACCATGCTTGCGGTGTATGTGGACGATATGATTATCACAGGAGATGATGAGCAGGAGATCGCCCAACTCAAAGGAAAGCTTGGCAAGGAATTTGAGGTGAAGGATCTCGGCCTTCTTCGGTACTTCCTTGGGATTGAGATTGCTCGAGAAGCAGAGGGGATTGTTCTCTCTCAAAGGAAGTATGCACTGGACCTTCTCACAGAAACTGGGATGTTGGGGGTGCAAACCTGCAGCGACACCAATAGATCAGAGGTTCAAGATTGATGCTGAGGCTGGAGAACCAGTTAATCGGGACAGACACCAGAGACTGGTTGGCAAGTTGATCTATTTGAGCCACACACGTCCTGATATCTGCTTTGCAGTAAGTGTGGTGAGCCGCTACATGCATGACCCACGGAATGGTCATATGGATGCAGTGTACCAGATTCTGAGGTACTTGAAAGGTGCTCCCGGGAAGGGACTAATATTCAGGAAGAACAATCACGTGAGCCTCGAGGGCTACTGTGATTCTGACTGGGCTAGTTGTGCTGATGACAGGAGGTCTACCTCGGGATATTGCATATTTGTAGGAGGTAACTTGGTTTCCTGGAGGAGTAAGAAGCAGTCTGTGGTGGCCAGATCGACAGCTGAAGCAGAGTACAGAGCTATGGCCTTGGGAGTTGCAGAGCTGCTATGGTTGAAGAATATGCTGGTGGAGCTGAAGCTGGATCAAGGAGCCAAGATGAAGCTGTGGTGTGACAATCAGTCAGCTATTAGTATCGCCAACAATCCAGTACAGCATGACAGGACCAAACACATCGAGATTGATAGATTCTTCATCAAAGAGAAGCTGGATAGTGGATTACTGGAGCTTGGCCATGTTCCAACCAGGGATCAAGTAGCAGATGGACTAACGAAGGGACTCGCCTCAGTGAGCATGATTAGAGGATATGACAAGATGGCTTAGTGAATATCTTTCACCCATCTTGAGGGGGAGTGTTGATATAGTATGTTGGGTGTCATATTTAAGTATAGTATAAGCACATGGGAATATCCTGAGGACATATTTGGGATGCCAGAATATGTCATAGGATATTCCATTATGAGATTATTGTCATAATGATTGAGATCATTGTATTAATGACTGTAATGCTATATAATGCCAATGAGACGATCAATAAAATCATCAACTAATTTCAACAGAACCTACTGAGGTGGCTTGCCCATACAAGTAAGAGCCATATATTGTAGAAGTAACCTTTAGCTGCTTCGAAGTGAATATTGTTAGAATAGTTAGTGTTGTTACTATGGTGTGTACATACTTAGTATCTCGTTGTCCTCCTTTAGTCCCACATAAGGTAAGAACTAAAGAGGAACAGCCTCTTGTATAATATGTACTCACTACACATCAATGTGACCTCAATATGGTGATCCCACTGGGTCGAGCCTTATTCTCAACATGGTATCATAGCACTAGCTCTCTACCTACCAATGAAAGAAATCTCTACCATGCTATCCCACCACCACCACCACCATTACTCTAACCTAACCCTAAACCTAGCCATGACTACCCTAACCCTAGCCACCAACATGGCCACCATCTCTGATCAGCCACTGCTACCCTAAACCTAACCCTAGTCCGAGCAAAAACCTTTGCTCGATGACTCCTATGGACCTCTATCGCTCCTCTGGGCAGTCTATCTCGCTTGATGTGTAAGAGTTGATCTTCACAGTTCTTTTTGGCTTCTAGTTTCTTGAGAGGTGATCTCTATCCTAGTTCACTATATCTAGTAATATTACTTGTATATGGTAGTCTCCACATTTTATATGTTGTGATCTATATTTCTTCTTCTATTACAATATATTTCTTGATGACAGTCCTTTATTACCTCTATGGCCTACCCATTTTGTAAACCTCCTCGACCAGATTTCAGCATTTTTAGGATTAATTTTAACAATTTAGGATTATGGCAATATTTTAATTTATTTTGCTTACATATCCTATTGACTTGTGCACCTGTCCATCACCGAATTATTTGGATCTTTACCTTGACTGTTATCCCCGAACAAACTTAACATACCTCTCCTAGACATGCCAGCCTATTATTCTGCACTTTGTGCAACTCCCAGATACTCTGTTTTGAGCCTCGTTCGAGACGCACAAATATCGTTACAAACGTACGTATTTAAATTCCCAGACCTGTACCCACCTCTGTACCAATAGAGATTAGAGGCCCAACATGCACCTGTTTTGTCCAAACAAAAATACGTTAATATCCTACACTGAGTATACTACATTTAGTATATTGACACCGTGCTGAAATTATGACCCTACCTGCCTCTAAATAATTAGTAAACACCGTGCGCAGTATTTATTAATTAATAAATACGTGACCCGTATCACCCAGAAACCAGGCCCAGTCCCTGCCCAGACTCACCCCCACCCCCTCAGGACCCTTACACAGCTTTTTTCTTCAATTCTGTGAATTTTAGAATTTTCAGGAATCGGATGTTTTTTCCAGACAATTTCGTAATTGCACAATTTCCCAAAATAGGACCTTTACGCAATTTATGAAACTACAGGGACTTTTCTGCAAATTACAGTGCGAGGTGTCACCCCCTCATTGGCCGGTGAACATGCACCGTTCATTCCAAAAGGGGTCCAGATTCAATGTATTTGCATAAAGAAAATATCCTACATGTGAAATTACCAAATTACCTTTAAGTTATTTTCTATAAAAGAAAAGAAAATAAAAATCCAAATCCTAAACCCTAGCCTAGCCGCAGCCGGCAACCCCCCCCCCCCCCCGCCGGAGGCACTCCGAAGCTGCCTCCCCCCCCCCCCCCCGCGGCAAGCTCTCCCCCCCACCCCCCCCGCGGCGAGCTCCCCCCCCCCCCCCGTAGCAAGTCTCCTCCCGACCTTCCCTCTCTCCTCAGCCTCCCTCTTCTCCGGCGGAGCACCCCGCTCCGACCCCGACCCCCTGTGCACAGCCACCCCCTCTACCTCCTCCGCCCTTCCACTCCTCCTCCCCAGTCGGTTACCCCCCCGACCTCCGCCTCCCCTACGGCGCGGCAACTCCCCCTCAAGCCGACCCACAGCCCGCCACCGCCACCCTTCCCGATCTCCTCCTCCTCCTCTTCTCCTTTCCCCCCGAGCCCCTTTCCCCGACCCCGACCCCCTCGACCTCCACCTCCTCGGCCACTCCCCGTCCGGCCAGCGCCCAGCCGCCCTCCGCCTGACAACTCCCCAGCTCCACCCGACCTCCTCCCTGACTTCCTCCCCCACGATCCCGAGCGGCACCTCAAAACACCATGTCCACCACCCATCACCACCACATGTCCTCCTCCGGCGACGTCCTGAGCCACCGCGGCGAAGCCTCGGCGATCCTCCGCTAGACTCTGACCGGACACAGTGACCAGGACACAACACAGCAGCCCGGACACAGCCCGGACACGATCAGCATCGTGTCGCATCTCTTCCCGGACACGGGAAATTCATTCCACGGAGCCCTGTTCAGGTAACCCGTTCTATCTCCTCGTAGTTCCGTTTTTAATTCCGTCAGTTGTGACACGTAGGCTACGTAACCCTCTCGGTGCCCGTGCAACCCGCTCGGTGCATCGCATCCTGTGGCGATCGCAAACCGCGATCCAAATACAGGAAAAACAACGACCCGATTCACACCGGAACTGAGTACGCCCCGCCAAACGGGACGACTTGGTCGCACGCGGTCTTTACCAAAACGTGCGCGCCGTTGATACGGACGTGCGGTATTTCGCAGAAGTTGATTTGGATGTGCGTGCACACCGGAATCAACGCGTATCCGTCGACAACGTCCCGTATCCGCCTGTTCTGGAACACGCTGTAACTTTGTGTACACACGTCGGATCGAAACGAAACTTGCGCCATCGGACTCGTAGCAATACGCTGGTCCTGTGATCCAAGTTTGGTTCGATTCTGAGAACGTTGACAAAATTCCGTATCGTGGGCCCCACCGGCTCCACTTGACAGGCAATTTTGTGATCGACATCTCGGAATCCAGTTCTAGACATTCCGTTGGATTCGTATCGACGTTCTGGACTTGTTGACACTAAGTTTGGCAAATTTGGAGACCTTTGACCCTGACACGTTTTTCGGTGCAAAGTACTTGACCGAAAACTGTCATTTTTGCCCCTGTGTCCAAATTGGACTTAAGGACAGGCATTTCTAGCTATTTGATATTTTCTGAGACTGTTAGTGATGTTTATTTCAGCATCCGGAGACATTTATTCTGAGGCCATAGTTTCTGACTTTTGGCATTTGACATCTGGACGTTATATTTGCAGCTCTCTTGCCAGGCAAGTATACCTTGTCTTGTTGTACTGTTTAAATTCAGTTATTGTTAGTTACATGTTTATCTATTTTTATATAAATGTGCGCGTCCGAGAAAACTCGGGTGCAGTCAACGAAGGCGTTGACGTTAGGACTTGTGTCTGACCTATTGTCTAGTCGACCCACCTAAAGTTGTGGAGTTATTGATATGACTCCCCAGGCCTTGACACGTATCATTACACGTCACAGAGTGAGTTCATGTAGGGACGCGTGCCTCATACTCGACTGACCATCGGTATGAGCAACACGTGTAACGGTATTTAGCTTAGTTGATTATTTTATTGAGACTTGCATCATAGTAGGAGGTGTCCACGTCGTTTTCACGACTTGTACATCTATATTGGGCGGAAAAGATACTAGTAGACGTATGGGACACCCCCTACTTGAGTCTTTTATCCTTCGTACCATGCTCCTCATGGTCGATTGCAGAGCTACCCGTGTGTCCGGGGGCATATGACATATATACTAGCCGGTCATGACGATTGGTAAATTACGTCAGCATATGTCAAGCTTACACATTCTCATGCGTACTACCAGGTCTTTAAATTGCATTCACTTAGATGGTTAGCACATCCCATTTATTTATTCAGTATTTACATACATGGCATGTTGTTTTTCTGTATCTTGTTATGTCCCTCTGAGGACCTGGTCCCCTTCCAGGTGTAGATGTTCATGAGTATTCGCAGGAGCACAGATCCGGACATGTTACGTATATTCCGAGGAGGTCTTCTCTTCGAGTCTCGTGATTGTCAGATGTTGTTCTTATATGGTGTGTATCTGGTTTATTTTATATTCTATTTCGGCAGTGGATTTGTTTCCATCCGACTGTCATTCCTTAGATACTATTTATTGAGATCTAGTTACATGGTTATTTGGTTATTCATGTATATGTGATTTCTGTGGATGAGATTTAGATATTACCCTGTGACTTGTGATAGTTTTACCACTTATGAATTATTGTTCATTATACAGCGTACGCTCGTATATATGGTTTCCATATATTGGAGTTGCCATATATACAGGCGGCTGGCATGTTTACGTGTCCTAGTCCTACGTATTTTGGGACTGGGGCGTGACATGTTTTTAGTGGTGGCCCATGCAGGTCAGAGCATATTGTCTCGGTTACGTTACTGTACCGAGCAAGCCTGCACCTAGGATTAGAATATAGGATCTCATCCATAATTGACTATGACTTATCTTCCTTCCAGTCTGTCCTACTTACAAAATTGCATTCTGCTTGATTCATGTGCTTCCCTGATAATTCCTCGAGTATAGCCCCTGCTAGAATATAGAAATCCCTGTTGATAGGATGATAATTAGAGTAGTATTCCTATTAAGAACACCACTAGGGCTTTGACATATCATTAAGTTCAGACTACTTAATGAACCATAGTCTTCCTTACTACCTAATAAACCCTAGCATCACTACCTATAGATTAACTTACCATCATCCCTTGACGTATTTATGTATTACTTGAGAGTAGTATAAATACTACTAGGATTATTTAGAGAATTGACCATAGTGTTGACCCTAGTCTTGAGAAACCAATAGAAATCCAAGGTTGAATACTAGGACTGAAACCCCATCCAATGTTTGGATAAACCATGTTTTACGCCAGAGACCATTTACCCTTGTTGGCATAAAAGCCAAACGACTGCCTAGTTGGCGTAAAAGCCAAATGACGTTCTTGATTGGCGTAAAAACCAAATTATGCAGGAGATTGTCTCCTTTACGCCGCAGTTATGACAACCGCTACCCACGATCCCTTAGTCTTCCTTATCCTGCGTCATGCAAGCCACGTAGGTAACTACCCTGCGTAAACTTGATGATTCTAGAATAATAGATAACCAACGTAGAGTAACCTGATTAGGCGTAGAATATACTGATAGGATGTGAGCGTATTTATTACAGCTTTAGCTTTCCCCAGCCATGACCAAATCTTGTGCATTAAAGGCAGAGATACGCCTCGAGCCCTGTGCAAAATGAAACAGCTTTTGACAGGACATCTGATTTTGTCTCACCTCGAGCGTAAAAATGACTTGTATCCAATAAAGTCACTAAACGACAACCTGGAACTCCGTGCAAAATCATCATCACAAACCGTCCACTCGATCGTAGTGCAAGTACTTTTGTCAGATGTCAGGATTCACTAATTTGACTGACAAACTCATGAGTTTCTCGTACAACTTTACACTGCAACGTATACCAGACTTTACGCAGGAGATATTTACGCGCAGATTTCTACGCACAGATTTTTTACGCGGACAGCTCTAAAGCTCTACCTTACGCTTCTCTGTTTTACGCGGATAGCTCTGAAGCCATGTGTTACGCCAAATTATATTCTCTGTTTTACGCAGACAACCTCGAACCCCTACTTTACGCAGACTTTCTTGAAATCTCTGTTTTAGGCAGACAACCTATAGTGTTTATTAAGATTGTAGAACTTAGAGGCCATACCTCTTTTGGGTCAACTAGCGACTTAGACAAGAAGTTAGAATAACAACTGTAGAGATTGTAGAGTCTTGTCTTTTGTTGAATGTGAATTGTTTTGTAATTTCTCATATCATAATCTAGCGTACTTATATTTACTATACTACCTTGACTTATACTGCTATTATAGCCTAGTTTTGCAAGCTTATTCTTTATCAAGCTTGTTCATAATATATGTATTATTGGAGTACTACACTAATACATTTCAGAATCAGTGTATTACGGTCTGATCAACCATAGTGCACTTGGTTCGCCCTTCACTTAACTACTTTACGTGGATTGAGATATATAGTGATTAGTAGACGGATGTACTTGTCCTCTAGATATGTTTGAGCATATCGTATCAGCTACATAACTGTGCTAATACGAATATGTGAATAGGGATTACCAGAATAGGATTTCAATCCACAACTGTCTTGACAATTCCCATTAGAATTCTTTAAACGCCTTGAATCCCCACACTTCTAATCTATTACTTCCCCCTTGAACTCTTGATTATTGTTTTCCGCCTTCCCTTATTTCGGAAAGACGAAACTTCGTGTTTAGTATAAGCACGAAAATGTGTACTTTTTCTGTAGCCATTTCTGTTTGTTTCTTGGATAATTACCAAACCCTATTATTAGATTAGATTGCAGTATATAAACTGTGCTACCCTTAGAATGACCTACGCTACCTACCTACGTTTTGTTGCGTTCCTGATACATGCATCACTATGACAGCATGAAATTTTTATTTTTGCCTCGTAACTTGGGTCAAGTTCAGAACTCAAGTATTACGATAAAGAATGTATCATTTCGCTGTCAGAGGTCTAATTGGATTTCACCTGAATGAGCAATTGACTGACTCCTGAATGAATAGCAGCACCTATGACTAGGTTGACTTGTAAGGATCCAGAATTCCTATGGACCGACTCACCAAGTCAGCACATTTCTTACCTTTAGAGTTGGCCAGTCTGCAGAAGCTTTAGCTAACTTATATATGAGACAAATCGTAAGATTGCACGGCATACCAGTCAGCATTGTACCAGACAAGGATTCGCGTGACCAGAGTTGGTGGTCAACACCGTAGAGACAGTTAAGTAAATACAAGGACACTGGCAAGCAGTGCAAGACAGACAGAAGCAGTGGACAAACCGTCATCATCGTCCCTTGGAATTCAAAGAGGACGATCATGTCATCTTGAGGATATCACCTACTAGAGGCACCATTCGATTCGGAGGACGTAGCAAGGTTAAGTCCAAGGTATGTTGGACCATTGACGTGCTGGAAAGAGTAGGAGTAGTGGTATATCAACTTGCGCTACCACCTTCACTTGAGAGAATACTTGATGTATTCCACGTGTCGCCACTTAGGCGATATGTGACAGACAGCAGTCATGTTCTCAACCATTCGGAGATCACCATTAGGCCGAACTTGTCGTATCAAGAGCAACCCGTGGGAATATTTGATCATCGAGAAAAGGTATTGAGGAATCAGTCCATTCCCTTGGTCCGCGTGGCATGGAAGCATGACGCGCCAGGAGAATCTACTTGGAAGCGTGTGGACGACATGCGTAAACGTTTTTCGAACCTATTCGTAAACCAAGATATAAATTACTTTGTTAAATTATACCTTATGCCGTCTTTGACTTCTACCGTGGCTTAGTTTTAATTTCGAGAACGAAATTCTTATAAGTTGGGTAGATTGTAAACCCCCTCGACCAGATTTCAGCATTTTTAGGATTAATTTTAACAATTTAGGATTATGGCAATATTTTAATTTATTTTGCTTACATATCCTATTGACTTGTGCACCTGTCCATCACCGAATTATTTGGATCTTTACCTTGTCTGTTATCCCCGAACAAACTTCACATACCTCTCCTAGACATGCCAGCCTATTATTCTGCACTTTGTGCAACTCCCAGATACTCTGTTTTGAGCCTCGTTCGAGACGCACAAATATCGTTACAAACGTACGTATTTAAATTCCCAGACCTGTACCCACCTCTGTACCAATAGAGATTAGAGGCCCAACATGCACCTGTTTTGCCCAAACAAAAATACGTTAATATGCTACACTGAGTATACTACATTTAGTATATTGACACCGTGCTGAAATTATGACCCTACCTGCCTCTAAATAATTAGTAAACACCGTGCGCAGTATTTATTAATTAATAAATACGTGACCCGTATCACCCAGAAACCAGGCCCAGTCCCTGCCTAGACTCACCCCCACCCCCTCAGGACCCTCACACAGCTTTTCCCTCCAATTCTGTGAATTTTAGAATTTTCAGGAATCGGGTGTTTTTCCCAGACAATTTCGTAATTGCACAATTTCCCAAAATAGGACATTTACGCAATTTATGAAACTACAGTGACTTTTTTGCAAATTACAGTGCGAGATGTCACCCCCTCATTGGCCGGTGAACATGCATCGTTCATTCCAAAAGGGGTCCAGATTCAATGTATTTGCATAAAGAAAATATCCTATATGTGAAATTACCAAATTATCTTTAAGTTATTTTCTATAAAAGAAAATAAAATAAAAATCCAAATCCTAAATCCTAGCCCAGCCGCAGCCGGCAACCCCCCCCCCCCCCCCCCCCCGCCGGAGCCACTCCGCAGCTGCCCCCCACCCCCCCGCGGCAAGCACTCCCCCCCTCCCCCCCCCCCGCGACGAGCTTCCCCCCCCCCCGCAGCAAGTCTCCTTCCCCCCCCCCCCCCGCTGGCCCCGACCTTCCCTCTCTCCTCAGCCTCCCTCTTCTCCGGCGGAGCACCCCGCTCCGACCCCGACCCCCTGTGCACAGCCACCCCCTCTACCTCCTCCGCCCTTCCACTCCTCCTCCCCCGTCGGTTACCCCCCCCCCGACCTACGCCTCCCCCACGGCGCGGCAACTCCCCCTCCAGCCGACCCACAGCCCCCCACCGCCACCCTTCCCGATCTCCTCCTCTTCTCCTTCCCCCCCCCCCCCCGAGCCCCTTTCCCCGACCCCGACCCCCTTGACCTCCACCTCCTCGGCCACTCCCCGTCCGGCCAGCGCCCAGCCGCCCTCCGCTTGACAACTCCCCAGCTCCACCCGACCTCCTCCCTGACTTCCTCCCCCACGATCCCGAGCGGCACCTCAAAACACCATGTCCACCACCCATCACCACCACATGTCCTCCTCCGGCGACGTCCTGAGCCACCGCGGCGAAGCCTCGGCGATCCTCCGCTGGACTCTGACCGAACACAGTGACCAGGACACAGCACAGCAGCCCGGACACAGCCCGGACACGATCAGCATCGTGTCGCATCTCTTCCCGGACACGAAAAATTCATTCCACGGAGCCCTGTTCAGGTAACCCGTTCTATCTCCTCGTAGTTCCGTTTTTAATTCCGTCAGTTGTGACACGTAGGCTATGTAACCCTCTCGGTGCCCATGCAACCCGCTCGGTGCATCGCATCCTGTGGCGATCGTAAACCGCGATCCAAATACAGGAAAAACAACGACCCGATTCACACCGGAACTGAGTACGCCCCGCCAAACGGGACGACTTGGTCGCACGCGGTCTTTACAAAAACGTGTGCGCCGTTGATACGGACGTGCGGGATTTCGCAGAAGTTGATTTGGATGTGCGTGCACACCGGAATCAACGCGTATCCGCCGACAACGTCCCGTATCCGCCTGTTCTGGAACATGCTGTACCTTTGTGTACACACGTCGGATCGAAACGAAACTTGTGCCATCGGACTCGTAGCAATACGCTGGTCCTGTGATCCAAGTTTGGTTCGATTCTGAGAACGTTGATAAAAATCCCATATCGTGGGCCCCATCGGCTCCACTTGACGGACGATTTTGTGATCGGCACCTCGGAATCCAGTTCTGGACATTCCGTTGGATTCGTATCGACGTTCTGGACTTGTTGACACTAAGTTTGGCAAATTTGGAGACCTTTGACCCTGACACGTTTTTCGGTGCAAAGTGGCCCACATGTGGACCCCGCTTTGACCGAAAACTGTCATTTTTGTCCCTGTGTCCAAATTGGACTTAAGGACAGGCGTTTCTAGCTATTTGATATTTTCTGAGACTGTTAGTGATGTTTATTTCAGCATCCGGAGACATTTATTCTGAGGCCATAGTTTCTAACTTTTGGCATTTGACATCTGGACGTTATATTTGCAGCTCTCTTGCCAGGCAAGTATACCTTGTCTTGTTGTACTGTTTAAATTCAGTTATTGTTAGTTACATGTTTATCTATTTTTATATAAATGTGCGCGTCCGAGAAAACTCGGGTGCAGTCAACGAAGGCGTTGACGTTAGGACTTGTGTCTGACCTATTGTCTAGTCGACCCACCTAAAGTTGTGGAGTTATTAATATGACTCCCCAGGCCTTGACACGTATCATTACACGTCACAGAGTGAGTTCATGTAGGGACGCGTGCCTCATACTCGACTGGCCATCGGTATGAGCAACACGTGTAACGGTATTTAGCTTAGTTGATTATTTTATTGAGACTTGCATCATAGTATGAGGTGTCCACGTCGTTTTCACGACTTGTACATCTATATTGGGCGGGGAAGATACTAGTAGACATATGGGACACCCCCTCCTTGAGTCTTTTATCCTTCGTACCATGCTCCTCATGGTCGATTGCAGAGCTACCCGTGTGTCCGGGGGCATATGACACATATACTAGCCGGTCATGACGATTGGTAAATTACGTCAGCATATGTCAAGCTTACACATTCCCATGCATACTACCAGGTCTTTAAATTGCATTCACTTAGATGGTTAGCACATCCCATTTATTTATTCAGTATTTACATACATGGCATGTTGTTTTTCTGTATCTTGTTATGTCCCTCTGAAGACCTGGTCCCCTTCCAGGTGTAGATCTTCATGAGTATTCGCAGGAGCGCAGATCCGGACATGTTACGTATATTCCGAGTAGGTCTTCTCTTCGAGTCTCGTGATTGTCAGATGCTGTTCTTATATGGTGTGTATCTGGTTTATTTTATATTCTATTTCGGCAGTGGATTTGTTTCCATCCGACTGTCATTCCTTAGATACTATTTATTGAGATCTAGTTACATGGTTATTTGGTTATTCATGTATATGTGATTTCTGTGGATGAGATTTAGATATTACCCTGTGACTTGTGATAGTTTTACCACTTATGAATTATTGTTCATTATACAGCGTACGCTCGTATATATGGTTTCCATATATTGGAGTTGCCATATATACAGGCGGCTGGCATGTTTACGTGTCCTATTCCTACGTATTTTGGGACTGGGACGTGACACATTTATATCGATTGCAACAACATTATCCTACTACAACGACCTTGTTTTCTTTCTTTGGGTCTTCTACAACCAATAACATCAAGAATCTTTTCGACACCGTCAAGCTAAATAGTACCAACTACTTGCTCTGGTCTCAGCCTTTCGGCTCTCCGTCGGCTTCCAAAGCAAGTTTTACATCATTGATGTAGCGCCCCGTTCTCCCGATGCGGAGAGCGCGGCTAAGAAACACAAGACGGTATCGTTCGATCGGGATAGATTGAATTAAGAACTCGTCCTCGTTATGGATTTGTTTCTTCGGAATCGATTCCCATATTCGGTGGACTGCGCCCCAAGGATCGGCTTAGCGGCAGAGTCAGGAGGGACCTCTCCGCTGCTATCTTTTATTGCCTCGGTTTTCGATGTCGCTTGTTGCTTTCGTGCTTTGAGTTGGTTTTGGGATTTGCTTGTTTTCCTTGAACGGTTTCGATGGTTTTCATTGTTTTCGTTCATTGACTTGCACTTCTATTCCGAGAATGGAAAGAGAGGAAGAAGTATTAATCGAGCTGTTCGTGTGCAGGTGAACGAGCAGTAGGCGGCTTGCGAGCGGAGTCGTGAAGCGCCTCTTTCCTTCTTCTTTCCAAAATCTAAGTGAGTGGCTACCAACCTGATTAGCTAGCCCTGCTTCCAAGCTTCACTCCTTCGCCCCGATCAAACGATACCAAGTAATAATAAAAGAAACCAAGATAAAAGAGAATATACTTGGTTATTACTGCTTGTCAATCAAACTCGTGAACGGTTACTTACTTGCATGCTTGTTCGTTCGGAATGTTCATCATATGCATAAATTGTAGTTAGAATATAACTTCTTCTATAAATTGTGCTATTTACGAATCATATCGTGTATGCGCATAACTGTTCCTAGAGGCTATGCAAAAGAAACATGCATTACTCGTGTTGCCTCAACTGCGTGAAATGATAACTTAACTAAACATCGTGTGTTCGATCATGGACAACTTGTGCACAAGGATATAAGTTCTGCGGACGGTCGCTGGGGCACTGGCACCGATCCGATCCGGGCAGACTTCGTGTTTATAGTCAATCGTGTGCGGACGGGATAACTTGCAACGCATCGTGTTTTCTGAGCTCCTCGTGTTTTCCCGTTGCATGCTATCCTTGTCCTTGACTAGTCCATTATGGCATCAAGCCAGTGATCCTCGTGTGTATATGCTTGCAACGCCTCGTGTGTTTATCGTGTGAATATGGCTTGCAATGCATCGTGTGTTCAACGTGTATATTTAAACCTGTTGCATACTAACTTGTGTCTTCGTGGCAGGGAAGGCATGGTAAGTATTGTGCAGGTAATTCAGACGGTCAGGTAAAATCCACATAACGGTGGCACGTTCATTTCAGTAAATTCTATATGCTGCTTACTTGTAAATGAACTAAGGCAAGATAGAAACCCACAAATATGCATGCTTCACTAAACAACGTGTTGATTGGTATAGTCAGGCTAGCTCGCCTTCACCAGCATGTTTCGATATGCTGACCCTCGTTGAAACAGGTTCTCCGCACCAAGGCGAACCGAGCGAGGAGCCGAAGTCGTCTTCCAGATCCAGTCCAGGTGTTGGCGCATCTTCACCGCGCCTCGAAGCCTTTTGAAGCCAGAAGCTGCAACTCTTCATACACAAATGCAGCTCCGTGGCAAAGCCGTCCTCCAGCCTGGAGGTCTTTATCGTTTTGAGTTTATAAAAGGATGTAATGTACAGGACTGCTATCTCATTTTAAGTCAACCCTTTTGTAAGCCGTTCGGCATATTAGCTGACTCGTTCAGGAGTTTGTAATAGATGTTCATTATCAATAAAGAGAACTTTTCTATGTTTCAAATCTGTGTTTCAATTTATCTGCGTACTCTGAATATGTGCTTGCTATGCAAATCATTAAAGCCTTGTGCCGGCGCAACTCCAGGCCCGCACGGCGGTCACGATTCGGGGGACGCCTCAAGTGATTCTACGGAATTGGGTCGTGACAATTGATCGACGACCGACTCACAAGACTGATGCTACGAAATTTGCTTAGTGGCATGCCATTTATGGTCTCTAGTAGAGTGCTCACATCTTGTTTGAGAAATTTGGAAAAGTGCTGACATGACTTTAATTTCGGCATAACAATGCAGATCATTCAGTCTTTGTTGCAAATACCAAGTATGGATCATCTTGATGGTCTAAATAGATGACATCTTTCTATCTGACAATGATGTTATGGACATCATAAGACCAAGAAATATCTCCATAGATACTTTGTTATCAAAGACTTGGGACAACCTCACTATTTCCTAGGCATTGAGGTTATTCACAGGAACAACAAACAATGAGTTGCTCTGAGAGAAAATATGCCAAACTTGCTCAAAGACCAGGTCACTTGGTGCTAAACCGGTTGACACTCTTATGGAACAGAATCCTAACTTGTGGGCGGGACAATGATGATGATGTTAAAGATAAGTATAGAAGTGTAGCGAAAGCTAATTTACATAACCTTAACTACACCTGACATTTTCTTTGTTGTGGGTCTAGTTAGTCGATTCATGGAGAGCCCCAAATGGTGTTTTTCACTGTTAAATCCTGCATTGAGATCCTAAACCCTAGAATCACAATAATAGACTGGTGGGAGTATCTCTGGTACCCTGGCTACTGCATGAAGATGACATGTAGCATGTACAAGGCATTCAAAGGCAGACTTGTGACTAAAGAGAGGCTAGCTAGATATGGAGTGATCAATGAGACTCACTGTGAGTCATACAGACAAGAGGAGGAAACAGTAGAACATAAGTACTTCAACTGTTCATACTCCAGGCAATTATGGGAGCATATCAGGGATAGGGCATGACTGCAAAGGAAAAAAATTCATACATACTGCAAGATGAACACAACTATTAAACAGAATTACTAGACCAACAAGAGGGAATACATTGCTGCAAGGATAGCTATAACCACTACAGTATAGTAACTTGTGGCAGGAAAGAAATAGAAGGGTGTTCCAACAAAAAGGGACAACACTTCACAGCTTAACTAGAAGGATACTACATGATGCTAAGAAATTGATGGAAGGAAATACAAGCAGTGCAAACTGCAAAGGCCATGGGGATTGTATAAACACAATGTACTTTGTTTCTCATTTCCCACATTTATACAAACATTTATATAATTTATACAACGTATTTATGTTTGAAAACTAAGAAAGTATAATTTTACAACAAAAGTACCCAAGTTGTATTTTAAAATGAAAGGTCATGTCCAATGAGTTGCACTAGGAAAATACCCACAGTACCAAAGAAGTGCCCAAATATTAAAAGTGGAAATAAAATAAATTAGAATTTAGGTACGTATTTGGTATGTAGCTAGTAGTTCCAAGGAGTACCAGGTAAGGGTACACCTTCCTAGATGGAGTACCCGGGCTACATAGGAAAAGGTCTTCTGTATCGGAGTTGGACACTTCAAAACCGTAAAATAGAATAATTAAGAATACAATAATATATAATAAAATATTTAATTATTTTTAGAATATGACATTCGTATTAATTTTCCTATGCGCTATTGAGTATTTGTGAAACAAATCAACAAAAATTAATATAATTATTAAAATAGTATATATTCAAACTATACTCTAGATTTTTAGATAATAATCTTGAAAATAGTACAAAAATACTATTGATGTAGATAAGAAATATATAAGTATCTTCCAAATAATAATTTATATTTATTCAAAACAATATATTTGATAGAAAAATTATTTAATAGAAATCAAGTAATTTGGATTTGCAGACTACAGGTTTTGAAATCAAATAAAAAAGAGTCCTAAAAGAGAACATAAATTGTAATGTAGCCGTTTTGTACGAGCTTTAGAGTGTATCCAGTCGGTTAATGTTTTAATGTTTCCAAGCTTTCACGGTAGGAGGCTTTGCAATTTCTTAAAAATAAAAAGGTTTCCACATAGGGTCCTAAAATCAAATAAAAAAGAGTCCTAAAAGAGAACATAAATTGTAATGTAGCCGTTTTGTACGAGCTTTAGAGTGTATCCAGTTGGTTAATGTTTTAATCTGGGATGGCTAGTTGCAGGTCATAAAGCAGGACCAGGGAATTGAAACAAATTATAAAAAGAATTGGGTACTTTAACCAATGTTAAAACGTCATATGGAGCTCCTCCAACTTTTGAGAAGTTGCACGGAGGTAAAAATAAAAAAAGAATTACACATTGGTCCAACTTGGTTTGCTCACACTCGATAACTTAGTATATTCACATTTAACAGGATCTCATATAAACTATAAAGTTAGTTCAGATCCTTAGTATATTTTATAGCATAATGAGCATCGAGATTCATTCACATAGATACTTGTCATGTTTGCAATTATTTTTGCTCAAATTTGACAATCTTAAGCTGATACCCATAGTAGTATTGGCTAAAGTTGAATCGAGGGTGTAAGGATAGTGATTTGTTGAAAGGGCCACATTGAAGTTCTCACTCCTACCTATCGAATGTTAGTCCAATGATTAATTTAAATATTTTGATTATATTTAATTGATTAATTTTCTTGTTATGAAACCACTAATGGTCATGTAATCACTATATTGTTAATACTTAAAGATGGCATAGTCCTAGTGTGCACTATTCTTATCATCATTGCTACTATGTATATTGCTTTGTTCGCCTAACATTTATTTTGCAGAAAAGTAATTTGGATATTTTGAAGCACGATTAATCATGGACTTGTGCAAATGAAAAAATCATGATAGGCCAAAGATGCTATTAAACAATGATTTCTTCGAACCCCCATGAAATCTCCGGGTCGTTAACACGGTTTCGAGGGTACCGCTAACAGGTCAGCGGACGGAGGTCGAGGGGGTAGCGCCTCTAGTGGGGTTTGGGGATGAAGCCCCTATAAGATAATCAGTTTTTCAGATCTAGTTTGTCTCGCATAATTGCCATCAGGATAAACTACCACCAGCCAAACTATTTGAAGAATCATGTACTCAAGTCCAGTGTAATCATTCATTTATATTTTATAAGGTGGCTCTAAAAGAGATTGTAACTCAATAGGTTATGGAAAATGAAAACTACAAAAAACATAATTGAATTTGAGCCAAAAATCAAACTGGCAGTATACCGTCGGTATACTGCCAACATACTCTTATTCCCAGTTTTGGCCAAATTTATTCTCGAGAATTCCTGTGTAGTTAGGCAATATACTATTCTGTGTTGGTGGTATACTGTCGGTATACCAGCATTAGGTATACTGTTATATACCCAAATTGTTTCAAATCAGTTTCCAGAGAGTTCAGAGAACCCAAATATTGTTCATCAGTATACTTACAGTATCGGTATAACGCTGCCTTGAAAATTTCTCCACAAATACTGCAACAGTTATATTCCAACAGTCAGAAATATAGCCATTATTGTTGCAGCAATATACCGACACTATACTGCTGCAACAATAACAGCTATATTTTAAGCAGTGCTTTCATGTGCTATTTTAAGCACTTGAAGTCCTTTCTTTCATAACTTCTTTGAGTCTAAAATTTTTGGACCATACACTTGAAAACAACATACTCCAAACCTCTCTACATTCAAGAGCTTTCACTTGCCAATATCTATTTGAGATAGAGAGTTGTAAATTGTGATATTCAAATTGTTGCAAAAAGATCATCATCTTTTGTGTAAGAAGTTGAAGTCCGCAAGCCTTCGATTCAAAGCTTGTGCAGAAGTCGGTGAATCATTCGAATGAAAGCTCGTGTGCACGAAGTTGGCAAGGTATTCAGATCAAAGATTACAAGTGTAACTATTTTCATAATAGTGGATTAAAGTTGGAGAGAGTTTTGGGACTGAAGTGTCATAGAGGATATCTTGATACATCTGGTGTTTGTGTTGTTGTCTTATTTCTAGCACTGATTCTAAATTGTCTTAGCTTCCTTAATTGTGCTTATTTTTTAGTTACACCCTATCCCCTCCCAACCATCCCCCCCCCCCCCCCCCAAATCCCCTATAGGGTTCTTTCATCAACTTCAGTCCATCATAAAGTTAACAGTATCGACTTTGGACCTTTATATAAGTATCGCTTTTGAAGTTTTGGGGTATTCCGTGTATTAAATCGACCGGTAATGGTAATTTCAGCAGTTTCAACGGTTTTAGTCTATGTTTTACTTTTACCAATATTTTGAATCATTGGTCCATGGGTGTAGGGAGACCACCTACACGGATAAGGCTAAACTGATATAAGAAGAGATGTACTGAATCTCTTCCTCTTCCCTTCACCAGAAAGTTGTCATCAACGGTTGTTCATATGAACAAGTTCTCTTGTTACTTATATCGACATATTAGGCCATCTCATACATATTGCTCTATCAATTTGAAAAGAATTTGTTGATATGGTATGTTGGGTGTCATATTTAAGTATAGTATAAGCACATGGGAATATTCTGAGGACATATTTGGGATGCCATAATATGTCACAGGATATTCCATTATGAGATTATTGTCATAATGATTGAGATCATTGTATTAATGACTGTAAGGCTATATAATGCCAATGAGACAATCAATAAAATCATCAACTAATTTCAACATGGTATCAGAGCCAAGTTTCCACAAACCCTAGCCGTCACCAAGCTTCCACAAACCCACAGGAGGATTTCCTAGATCTCCTCCACCGAACTCTTCCACGCCCCCCTTCTTCCCTTCTCCGCCCTTCGCAGGCTGCCCTTCGCTGTTGCTGCCCCGTCCCGCTACTGCTGCGGCTACTACTGCTGATGCGGCTGCTGCGACTGCTGCTGCTGCGACGACGGCTGTGACATGCGTGCTGCCGCCTCCTCCGCACCAGCACGAGACAGCGCCTAATAGGGATGCCTAGATCTGAAAAAAGGGGGGACATGTTCGGATCTAGGAGCGGACGACGAGGACGAACGTGAGTCGTGGAGCGGACGTGATTGGATAGACGACGCATCGATGGAGGAGATCATCAAGAAGCTAGATTCTGCAGAGGTGGCGACATTGATAAAGTTGTTGACGATGTCGGCTGGTGAGAACACGACACGAACGTCGCCGGAGTTGAAGCTTCCCTCCATCGATCTGAAATTAGATGGACCAGCCACCTATCTGAGTTGGTCACGGCGGGTGAGAAGAACCCTCGCAGGAAAAAACATGGAGGGGTTCCTGACGGACGAGACGACAGAGCCGGACGAGGGCTCGACAGGACGCGATGAGTAGAAGTCCACTCATATGGTGATCTACATCTGGCTTCTCAACTCCTTAGTCCAGTCTATTGCCGCCACAGTAGACGGTATTGAGATGGTGAAAGATGTGTGGGAGAAGTTGAGAAGGACCTATGATGGTGTGGGGAACAACTTACGGGTCTTCCAGATAAAGGGGGAGATTGATGACACCGTACAGGGAGAGAAGACGGTGTAGGAGTATGCCACGGAGTTGGAGCGTCTGTGGTTGGATTATGATCACTCCTCAGATCGGACGAGCTGCGGGGACCCTAACTGTAAGGAAAGACAAGTGTGTCTGCAGGAGAGGACGACGAAGTTCCTCAAAGGGCTGACTGCAGCTTTCGCACAGAGGACGGCCCTACTTCTAGCTCAACCAAAGATCCCTAGCCTTGAGGAGGCTATCTCAGCCATGATCCAAGAGGAGACACGCATCAGGCTGCAAGCCGGGACAGGTGGTCCCCCCGAAGCAAAGTCAGCACTAGCGATCACCAGCTCAGGAAACACAGGATCTAAGGGAGAGCCTTGGCAGCATAACCGGCAGTGCTACAACTGTGGGGAGATGGGTCATCATCGGTATGCTTGTACCAAACCACCTAGGGAGAGATTCAGGTGGTGGACGAGGACCGTTCGGCGGACGAGGATATAATAGAGGACGTGGTCGTGGTCGTGGTCGAGGGGGTAGACGAGGCGGCCGAGGAGGTTATCGGGCGAACCTCCTGATATCATAAGGGAACGGAGAAGCTGATGGCACCTTTACTGTGGAGGACCAGGCACTGGGAGACATGAGGAGTAGAACAGAGGAGGCGTCCACCTCATTCTTCGTTAGGGACAACGCTGCCATGTATGCCCATCCATCAGAAGGTACTGACGAATCACTTGCCCTTGCGTCTATCTCTTCCCTTAAATCATCAGACTGGATTATCGACTCGGGAGCATCTCGGCACGTGACGGAAAATGCTAGTGAGTTTTCTTCCTACACTCACCTAGCATCAGCAGACAGCATTCAGACAGCTGATGGCACTTTCCAGCCAGTGGTCGGTAAGGGTACTGTTAATTGTACAGGTTCAGTAAGATTATCCAATGTTTTACATGCTCCATCCTTTCCAGTCAGTCTCTTGTCCATTAGTTCTATAATCCTCCAACTTAAATGCATTGTTTCTTTTGATATTCCTATGGTGACCTTCCAGGAGAAAGGGACAGGACGAAGACTTGGGACTGGCACTTGGCATGAGGGACTGTGGTACCTAGATCGAGAAGGACTGGACTCAACATTGGTATCTATGGCAGAGAAGGCTGGCATAGAAGGACTGCAGCAGAGGACTGAGGATACCTTGATACTCCATCATCGGAGGATGGGACATTCTTCCTTTGATACTCTAAGTAAGTTGTATCCAGAGATTTATGCAAAAACAAATAAAGAGAAATTAGTATGTGATGCGTGCGAGTTAGGAAAACTTACTAGGAGCTCATATGTTGGTACGGGTTATAGGAGCACTTTTGCTTTTGAGGTAGTACATTCTGATATCTGGGGTCCATGTGCTACTAACACTATGAATGGTTATAAGTACTTTGTTTCTTTCATTGAGTGTGCCTCTCGTGTTACCTGGTTATATTTGATGAAAAATAAGAATAATGTACCTGCTTGTTTTCGGGATTTCCATAAGCATGTCCAGACTCAGTACAAAGCAGTTGTGAAGGTACTGAGGTCTGACAATGGAACGGAGTATACCAAGAGGATGCTTGCAGAATACTTGTCAGCATACGGAATACAGCATCAGACCACCTGTGCATACACACCAGCACAAAATGGAGTTGCAGAAAGAAAAAACAGACACCTTCTGGAGGTCGCAAGAAGTATGATGATCGACATGAATGTCCCACAGAGTCTGTGGGGGCATGCAATGTTGACAGCAGCTCAACTCATCAACAGGATGCCCTCGAAGGTCCTCGGATGGAAGTCCCCATGTGAGGTATTGCAAGGCAATAATAGTGGGATACTCCCACTGAAGGTGTTTGGGTGTGTGTGTTTTGTGAAGGACAACATGCCATCAGTTGGGAAACTTGACCCTAGAGCGGTCAAATGCATCTTCGTAGGCTACTCGGCGACCCAGAAGGGGTATGTGTGCTGGAGTCCAGTAGAGAAGAAGTTTGTCAGTATGGATGTCCACTTTCGGGAACATGAGCCATACTACCACCAGGACGGAACTTCACACAACACGCCTAATACTGCCAGTATTAGGCGAGAGGGGGAGATGGAGAACTTGGTGGTAACCGATTTAGAAGTTTGGCATGGAGGCACGGAGAAGGGACAAGAAGGTAAAGGTGTTAGGCCTACGGCTCAGGGAGAGTTACTTACCTACAGTAGGAGAGAGAAGCAAACTGCAGGACCAGTACCGACAGTGCCAGTGCCAAGTCCCTTGCCTGCGTTCGTCCCAACTCCTGAGGCACCGACACCAACCCCCCTTCAGGTGATACCCCCTCCTTCACAAGATATCATTCCTCCTACTTCTACTCCTCCCACACCACTATCTGTACGGAGGACCACTCACAGCAATACAGGAAATCCTCCAAACATATATGGTTGGGATATTGCTCAGTTTATTTCTTATGACCATATCCCTTCTTCTCATGGAGCATTTATAGCATCTTTGGATAGTATTACTGTACCTAACAATTGGCAGGTTGCCAAGAACGATCCAAAGTGGAAAGCGGCAATGCACGAGGAGTTGGGAGCTCTGGAGAAGAACCACACTTGGGAGCTTGTGAGATTGCCAGAGGGGAAGAGAGCAGTTGGATGCAAGTGGGTCTTTACCGTGAAGCAGAACCCAGATGGACAGGTTGAGCGCTACAAAGCTCGACTAGTAGCCAAAGGATACAGTCAGACGTACGGCATCGACTATGACGAGACCTTTGCACCAGTTGCAAAGATGAGCACTGTCAGGACTCTGATTTCTCTGGCAGCGAATGGTGGATGGAAGCTACACCAACTGGATGTGAAGAATATGTTTCTTCATGGAGATCTAGTGGAGGAGGTGTACATGGAGATACCACCAAGATTTGGCACTAATCAGACAGTAGGCAAGGTCTGCAGGTTGAAGAAGTCCCTCTATGGACTGAAGCAGTCTCCTCGAGCGTGGTTTGACAAATTCAGAAGGGCGATGATAGGGATGGGATATCAGCAGATCAATGCTGATCATACTGTGTTCTTCCGTCGGAGTAGAGGCCACATCACCATGCTTGCGGTGTATGTGGACGATATGATTATCACAGGAGATGATGAGCAGAAGATCGCCCAACTCAAAGGAAAGCTTGGCAAGGAATTCGAGGTGAAGGATCTCGGCCTTCTTCGGTACTTCCTTGGGATTGAGATTGCTCGAGAAGCAGAGAGGATTGTTCTCTCTCAAATGAAGTATGGACTGGACCTTCTCACAGAAACTGGGATGTTGGGGTGCAAACCTGCAACGACATCAATAGATCAGAGGTTCAAGATTGATGCTGAGGCTGGAGAACCAGTTGATCGGGACAAATACCAGAGAATGGTTGGCAAGTTGATCTATTTGAGCCACACACGTCCTGATATCTGCTTTGCAGTAAGTGTGGTGAGCCGCTACATGCATGACCCACGGAAGGGTCATATGGATGCAGTGTACCAGATTCTGAGGTACTTGAAAGGTGCTCCCGAGAAGGGACTAATATTCAAGAAGAACAATCACGTGAGCATCGAGGGCTACTGTGATTCTGACTGGGCTAGTTGTGCTGATAACAGGAGGTCTACCTCGGGATATTGCATATTTGTAGTAGGTAACTTGGTCTCCTGGAGGAGTAAGAAGCAGTCTGTGGTGGCCAGATCGACAGCTGAAGCAGAGTACAGAGCTATGGCCTTGGGAGTTGCAGAGCTGCTATGGTTGAAGAATATGCTGGTGGAGATGGAGGAGATCATCAAGAAGCTAGATTCTGCAGAGGTGGCGACGTTGATGAATATGCTGGTGGAGCTGAAGCTGGATCAAGGAGCCAAAATGAAGCTGTGGTGTGACAATCAGTCAGCTATTAGTATCGCCAACAATCCAGTACAGCATGACAGGACCAAACACATCGAGATTGATAGATTCTTCATCAAAGAGAAGCTAGATAGTGGATTACTGGAGCTTGGCCATGTTCCAACCAGGGATCAAGTAGCAGATGGACTAACCAAGGGACTCGCCTCAGTGAGCATGATTAGAGGATGTGACAAGATGGGCTTAGTGAATATCTTTCACCCATCTTGAGGGGGAGTGTTGATATGGTATGTTGGGTGTCAAATTTAAGTATAGTATAAGTACATGGGAATATCCTGAGGACATATTTGGGATGCCAGAATATGTCACAGGATATTCCATTATGAGATTATTGTCATAATGATTGAGATCATTGTATTAATGACTGTAAGGCTATATAATGCCAATGAGACAATCAATAAAATCATCAACTAATTTCAACAGAATTGATAGTATGCTTTGGAACCAAGTGTGAAACCTAGGAGCGAAGGTGTCTGGATTACCAAGCCACAGATGGAAAACAAATTGAGAAGGTATGTGGGGTTGCTCATAGAATCAGAGTTCGACTGGCAAAGAAGATACTACAGAAACCTAATTTCAACCAAGGTCCGCAATATCGGTTTTGGCATAGGTTTCGGACCTTCTTATGACTCAGTTTCGGGGCCTTCCACTGGGTTTCTATTCGTCGATTTTGGTACTTTCCGTGTTTATTTTGGTTTCAAACAAAACTTAACCTTGTTTTCAACATTCGGGTATCAGATGTGAGATAACTAACTCAACCCACAAACTTTGGGATTAGAGAATGTCTAAGGTTATGCAGAGCTGTGTAGTATTTTGGTATAACAGACTTCTGGTAAGAGGGTACAAGGTAATGACATTCTCCAGAGCTATATTTTAGCAACTTAAGTCTTAAGGAATCGTCCATAGATAATTGAACTATCGTGCGCCTTGTAAATGAGATGAAGTGTTCGGAAATGGTTGAAGTAGTTGAATAGGAGGATCGCTGTGACTATAGCCCTTGGTAAATTTGCCAAAGAAGAAAATGATTTATTTGATATTATGGATGATTGGTTACGGAGGGATTGTTTCGTTTTTGTGGGCTGGTCCGGCCTATTGCTTTTTCCTTGTGCTTATTTCGCTTTAGGGGGTTGGTTCACAGGTACCACTTTTGTAACTTCATGGTATACCCATGGATTGGCCAGTTTTCTCTAAGGTAAATTTTAAGGACTTTAGTGTAAGCCTAAGAGACACATTGATCTGTCAGGGAAATATTCACCATAAAGCTGCAAGAGATTATATTTTAGAATTGGTTGCAGAATGTATTAAGTGAGATGGACTGTAGATATAGACAAATCTCAAATTTTCTAAGTAGCAACTACCTACCTATCCACAAAGTGAAACCAAATGAACTGCTTCAAAGTGAAAATTGTATTAAAATTAAAGAACCCAATTCTTACTCACTTACTTCCAACATCAACAACATTATCATTCAACCAAATTGACTTGTGCTAAAGTTTAGAATATGTATGTTCCATCTTGAATTAAGAGCTTAATGGAGAAAAGGATTCAATAGTCAACCCCAAATTTGGTACAAGGCTTTGTTTAAGTTATATCTTGAATTAAGAAGAAACACTGCCTATTTGTGAAACAAACCAGCAAATAAATCAAGAATCAAAGAAAGACCAAATAAGTAGAAATAAACAATCTTAAACTGAACTCCAAGAAAAACAATGAAGACAACATTCTTAGAGCATTATTGTCCCTTAACTAAATATAAGCTCAATGAGAAACATACTAAACAGAAACCAATAATTTTTCATAAATCCTTACCAGAAAGATTTAACTTGTTTGTTGAAACTTTGCTTCCGCTAACCCCAAAAAGGAAACCAGCATAAAAGACAATAGGCAGGGCCCAATATCATAACAGTTCCGACCTTCTAGATTAAACCCAATTAAATGTATACTAACACAATATTTTTTCCATTAAGAATATAAAACATTCACCTCCCTTATGTATAAAAATATAACAACATCATAGTTTCCGCTAAGCACATCAAAATTTCACCTCTTTTACATAAGATAGTCAAAGTTCTATCATTATAAGGTCATCTTTGACCTAACAAATAATTTAGAATGAGCAAGCACTATCAAAATCATTTCTTGATTCCGTATGCAATTGTTAAGAACAATGTTCACAGTATCAATATCAGACTAAGTTTAAAATACTTCTTATGAGTATCGGTATTGCGGAAGATCATTGTTTCGGAGTTCTTGATTTTGGAAAGACAAAATAAAGGGTGTCATAGTGCCACGAGGCTCCTACTTACGCAGGACAGGGTCAGAGGAGGGTCAAGATGTACGCAAGTTTACCCCCATATATATCTAAAGATGTCTCAGTTCCAAATAATAATCTAAAATATTTAAAAACTAGAAAAAGATCCAATAAAATTTAGGAATATTTTATGTATTATTTCTTAGTATTGTTAGTTTTAAATGGAATAATATTCACATTGTTGAATCTT
The DNA here is from genome assembly GCA_036927795.1 of Iris macrosiphon. NCBI lineage: Eukaryota > Viridiplantae > Streptophyta > Magnoliopsida > Asparagales > Iridaceae > Iris > Iris macrosiphon. Next base: position 21,229,539 of record JAYESA010000016.1, read on the forward strand.
TCAACTATAAATGATGATATTTTATTTACTTGCTTTTAGACAATATACCCGCAATAGCTAGTTTTGAATGGACTAATTTGATATGGATGAATGTTGCAACATCAGTTACATCACAAGTGGTAATGATTAGAGTGTATATATAATAAATAACACAATGAACCATGTTGGTCTATGAGATGTTGATTTTTCCATACTTCTCATTTTCTTTTAAATTTATTTTGGTTACTTGACCATCAAAGCGAGTCCCAAATATGGGTGTCAACTGGTATCGGTGGAAATCAATATTGGATCAGGACATGCCAAAATGATATAATATGACTAATACTACAAACCTTGGTTAAAGGATAGTATGATTGTATAGTTTAATTTTATGAACTTTAGTTGTCTTAGTCTATTGTTTTCTTTAGTCCTGCATCGGCCATAATAGATTGCCTCCTATATAACTTTTATATATTAAGCAAGGTTCGCAGTATCGGAATCGGTATCGGGACATTCCTATGAGTATCGGGATCAACAGTATCGACGGTTTCGGATCGAAATGTCAGATATTTCGTTATCGGAAAACAAATAATCATTAATAAATTAACATTTTAGAATATATATATATATATATATATATATATATATATATTAGATTTAGGCATAATTTAAGTATTTACAGTGTTGTTTCTTAATAGTTTTGAAATTGAATGAAATAGTAGTCACCCTTGCCGATTGGTTTACATGCGATACATAAGTTTGTTTCTTTTACATGCTTTTACAACCTTACTATTCTTTTACACCCTTGCTTATTGGTCTTTTTTGTTCAATTTTTTTTGCCGAATTGAGTCAATTGACTGAAAAAGAGATCTCCCTCCCCTAACACCAAGTCTTTACCAAATCCACCATGACCAGCATCAAGTTCCTCTCTCCTCACCCTTCTGCCTCGATCTCTTAGCAACCAAACCCCACTACATCACAAAAACTCCAAAACCAATCAAATCTGCCTCCAAACTTCCATCAGATTTCAATTCAATTGTTCGATTTCTTTTTTCCAAACTCAAATTGTTTATATTCTTTCTTTGGTTATAGATATCCCTTTAGAGATGAGTGGAAAAAAATTTTTATCAAAAAGAAGAAAATTAGTTGTCTTTTCTTCTCTTTCCCACTCCTCTAGCTCCACCACCCCTATCCAACTATTCATCTCCTCCCTCCTCTCTTTCCTACTTCTCTAGCTCCACCACCCCCATCTAACTATCATATCCTCCCTCCTACCATCTTCTTCTCCAACCGTTGCGACTCCATAGGTTCGAATTCTAATAAGACTGCAGCTTCTATAAGTCCCATCGACCTATGACAACCGACCAACAACCCTTCGTGGTCGTCGTCACACCCCGTGGACACCTTGATTCTTTATCTAGCACATTATAACCCCTCTTGGTATTCTCGACTTTATCAACACTCTAAATCCAACTGACCTTAGATTTTCATCGTATATTGTCTTTGTTGGACTCCGTCATGGATGGCAATTGTTACCTACTCTATGACTTCACAAGAATTGTTAGACCATTGTCCTCACCTTAATCTGCAATTTCCTTGGACCATCCCAATGGTGATTGAGCACACATGCAATGGCGAGCGTGCCTACAAAAAACTTTTCCCGCTTTCTAAAGTAGTATGGAGTCTACATCAAAGGCCCCACTGCAGACACCATCGTTGAAGTGATCGTCTCTATCACCTCGAGCCACCATCGATGTCTCCATCCCCTCGAGCCACCATCGACCCTCATATGTTACTTCAAACCAGTATTATGGCCGATGACTCTCCTTCGCCAACATGTCATTTATTGCGCACCAAACCAACAAACAAACACTCGCTTCGGCCACATCCTGCAATCGAAGGCTCCTGATCTCCTGTATCGATCAACTTTCACTACTGGAGCAGTCCAACCAGACCTTCGCCTACTTCTGCATCGCAATCAAGCTCACCCTACTCAACGACATCATGACTCCTTCAAGCTCGCCCTCCACTTCCACTTGGCCATCACCCAAGGTTTTAAACGGCAGTAGACGGGTGTGCGGCAGAAAGAGGATGCCTACTGCCTAGACCGTCTAGACGGTTGATACATTTTGGACATTTTTTACTATTTTACCACAGTTTTTTTGCATTATATACATATTTTAAGGATGTTTCATGCATAACTATATTGTAGAACAAAGATTTATTACGTTTTAGTCTTGTAAAAGTGAATCATAGGCTCATAATGTTTGCAAAATCGTTTGGCCAAAACATCTTATCTTGTTAGGTATTACTCCCCCTAGGCGCCCGCCTACGCCGCCAAAGTTCCGTTGGCTGTCCACTCCACCGCCTACCGAAAAGCGGTACGGAAAGAGACCGCCTACCGCCTAGGCACCGCCTAGACGGTCGAGACGGCCGCCATTTAGAACACTGCCATCACCGTTCCCAAGCTCTTGCAATTGTATGTACATCCCAACGACCTTTTTGTATCACTCATCAAATTTCATACATATTTTAGAAATTAGAAACCAAAATGAATAGATTAAAACTTATGAAATTAGGTAATTTAGTAGATTGTGTATTAATCGAGGATACCTAAACAACATTCCTATACCTTTTAGTTTGTTAACTAAACAAAGTAGAGCTTGGAAACACTACATTAAACCTTAGAACTCTATTAAATGACTATATATAATTTTGGGTTTTTAGTTTTAGGATCTCGTATAATATTAGAAATTTGCATTTAGGTCTCCATATTGTCGAGAAGAGGGTTTGGATCTCGTCCTAACGGTTGATTTTGGATGACCGTCCAAAATGGAGACCCAAACTCAAATTTTGAATATTATACAAGACCCTAAACTAAACAAAAATATGTGAGAGTAATTTTGTTTTGCAGGGATTATTTGACTCTAATTATCTAGTTTTGTCATGACCAATCAAGAATGAGACTTGTGATATTATTGTTTGCTTCTATCCTGATCTCAGCAGCCACACAACTTTCGAGTACTCTTGAGTTGTAAGCATTCAACAACTCAACCGGGACAAGATACATCGGACGATACATGATGCCCATGAAGTCGTCTCCATCGAAACTGCCGCCAAGAGGGTTATGTGGTTGTTAAGAGATCAGGATAGAAGAAAATAACATTGTGCAAGTATCATTCTCGATTGATCGTGACAAAATTAAATAACACAAGTCACACAACTCCCACCATACAAAACTAAATAAACCTCACATATTTTTGTTTAGTTTTAGGGTCTCGTATAATATTTAAATTCTGAGTTTAGGTCTCCGTTTAAACGGTATGCCAAGTCCACTGTTAGGACGAGTCCCAAACCCTATTTTGGACAATATGGATACCTAAACTCAAATTTCTAATATTATACGAGACCCTAAAACTAAATAAACCTATAATTTTTCAAGATTTATTGTATATTTTTAGGAATTTTCTGATAATTAAAACATGAAAACCATTAAATACACTTTTAACTTTCTAAGATGTAGGAATAACATTTGAAATCCGTATCATAGAATTCCTTCAAACTTAGACATAGATTCCTAATAATCTATAGTATTTTCCAGAATTTTTAGGAATTTTTCTTGATTGGTTTGGTATTTTTAAAAGACCTAAAAAAATTATATTTAATAACCTATGAAACGTAATTAATAAATCATTTGAAACCATAATCTAATTTAGTTTCCAACGGCAAGTAAGACGTGTTAAGGTCCAATCCGAATATGATATGCAAATAAACTTACTAGTCTATTGATCTAATAGTTGATTAGATCGAATGTAGGATCAAACCCGTTAAATTGAATCCGACCCAACCCGTCTTTTAAGTAACCTAATCATGTTAGTTCCTTTCACTCCATATTAAATTGTGGCCATTAGATAACATTGACTCTCTAACAAGCGCATCCTAACCCAAACCCAAAACCTAACCGTGTTCTCGACTAAACCTGAGCCCTTAATTCTATTTTTTGTGTCGCGCTGAAACTGCGACATGTCCTCCCAGTGTTCAGCTTCCAATAACCACCTTAGACCTCTAAATTCAATGCAACCACCACCATTTGACTAGTCTCGCCTTCCTCTACCATCTGCAACTCATTACCCTCAACCACAACTTTCTGCAGCTAGCACGAGACCTGACAATTACTATTAGCCCAGACAATACCTACTAAAACTGCCACCTTCCTATAAATGCCCCTACCAATCACCACGTCCAAACTACGATCAATCTCCATTGTTGTGTTTGTAACATGATTATATTCCACTATTAAGAGTTTCGCATGATCACAATAACGTTTGATATACGAATTCGAGCTATGCTTGATCTTGTGTTCGTACCATATAGGAGTCGTAACTTGCAATCCGCTTGTCGTCTTCACGAATAGTTGAATCCTTTGAACTCACGACAATGAGATCTACAACTTGGATTCCTGGATCTAAGTTTCGTGATAATTATTTTGGGATGTCAATGTCGTCTCGATTTGTGTCGCCATCCCAACTCCGAAGCTTTGCGCTAACGATTCTAGACCTCTATTAAATTGTTTCAAGATTAGAATAATTTATATTAAACTCTATAACTTGAATTGGTAAGTAATTAAACTACTTCGTCAATAAGTAACCAAGATTACTTTGTCAACAAAAAACATATATTACTTCGTCAACAAGTAACCCTAAGGAGGCGTTTGGTACATGAATTTTTTTTATTCTAGGACAAATTTATGGTGGAAAACATATTCTCATGTTTCGTTTAGGTTAAAAGAATATATTTCTGGAAATTACGAATACCTGGATAAATAATTTACCAGCAAAACATACAAATCTTATCCCTTAAGAATATGTGGGTATATTTTTTTGCCCGGACAAAAAAAAAAAAATTATCGTTTTTCTTAGATTTTTTTTCAATTTTTGTTATTGTTCATTTTTTTTATTTTTGGTTTTTTTTGGTTCTTTTTGTTTATTTTTATTTTTATTTTTATTTTTTCTTTCTTTTTGGGTTATTTTTTTTTTTGGTTTTTTCCTTTTTTATTTTTATTTTTTATCCTTTTTATTTGTTTTCTGGAAATATCTATATACTCACCAAACATGGGAATATAATTTTCTAGGGAATTTAATTACATGGAAATTAATTTTCGGGAATATAGAATTCTCGGCTATATAGTATACAACATAACAAACGCCCCCTAAAAGTGATACTATATTACTTAGTCGACAACAAAACCCTAAATTCAAAATCAACTTAGTCAAGAAGTACCAAGTTTGTTATTTTTGTTACGGATCGTAAACTTACAGGAATTGTATGGGATCAATGTGATTGCTTGTGGACTGCGTAGAAGTGGATAGTTCGTAGTAGACCTTGATCTCGGATTCTTATTTGTTCAGTCTCGATCGACATGTAAGTACAATATCCAACGACTCTAGTTACAATTTTTCTTATATTTGTCATGCGATCCATGTTTAGTTAGTATTATCATGTTAGCCCTATTATTATTGTTAGCTTTCATCTTCTTACATGATTTTATACGTACGTGCAAGGAGATTCGAAGGTTTCTATATTGATTTCATTAATGTGTTCCAGTATTGATATTCTTGATCTAGTAGTGAGTAAAGGTAGGGCTGTAAAACGATTCAAACAGCTCGCATTCGGCTCGGTCCAAGCTCGGACCAAAGCTCGTTTGTGGGCTGGTCGGTACCAAGCTCGATCGATTTTTTTTTTGTTCAAAGGAGTGTTTGAACTGAGTTCGACCATAGGTTGTTTCACTTGATCTTGCTCGCGAATGGACTCGAGCTGCTCGGTTTCTCGTATTAGGGCTTCCTCTGGTATATGTTATGTTATTGTTTTCTAAAGTTATTTGTATTTAACCCCCCCCCTCCCCAATTGCTAATTATTTATCTACTATCCCCAATTCCTTCATATCTGTTAATTGTAATTGTAGTTACCCCCGACCCCTCCTAAAATGCCTATTTTTTAAGAATTGGGAGGGTAGTACTAATTAAAGTTAAAATTGGGGGTAGTGGAGATATGATTAGCAATTGGGAGAGTAAATACAAAAAACTCTATTTTTTATGGATGGAAATAAATTGTCTTAGAAATTTCATTCTTTTTTTAGTTCTTTTTCTGATGATAAATATATGATGTAATGAACATTAAGTAATTCAACAAAATGTCTTTAAGACTTGAGAGGAACAGTGTGATGGTTTATACAGCAGGTTTAATAGGGATTTGTCTCGTCTTGACTCGGGCGCGATTGGTGTCGTCCGAGCTCTCGAGCTAAATCGAGTCGAGCTCGATCCTTTCAAGTCTCTAACCGAATAGAGTTCAAACACCATTTTTGAGCTCGACCTTAAGCTCGGTATCAAACTCATTTGATAGTTTAGTCAAACCGAGTCCAAACACTCTTTGTTTGAGCTAGTTCGTTCGATTTTCAGACCTAAGTATAGACATGAGTGAAACAGTCACTAAGCACGTGGACTACGGCTAGTTGTGGCCTCGTGATTATGTGATCTTCATTATCCTACTCATCTAATTGCATAATGGCAATGCGCTCACATATTGTCGTTGTTTAGCCCAGTCTGTCTACATGTTGAAAGGTGTTCCCAAAAACACATTATGAGCACTTAGTTTTTCTTATATTGTTATCTATGATACAAAATTCCATGTTATTGTCTAGTTTGATATGTTGTTCATATTGTTCACATTGTTCATTCTTTAACATGTATATACAATTTACCTATTCAAGTTTTAGTTTGTATTTGTGCTTTGCTCTGTCCTAACTGGACAAACTATAAAGTTTTAGATGATAAACACAATGTCGAGTCTTATGGTCCGTTGGCGCTATGGATGGATCATCTTTAGTGATTGATAATCACACCGAAGGCTCTTAGTTGCTAGGACTGCATGTCTTTTCTCTCGGCATGTTTCTCATTTTTTTTCCTTTAGCTAGTCTTTTATTTATAGCGGGTGTTCCCGAGTATTAGACCTTTTACTTCATTCGATACCCTTAGTTATTGTTGGTTATAGTATGATGACATTGGATTTCTTTATATCAGAACTATGTAAGTTACATTCTTATCTTTATTCCTTCATGTTCTTGTTTATTCATATATATTTTGTGGATGTGTATAGTTGTACAAATTGACTCTGGTGAATGATCATGATAATTGACGAAATTGTTATAGAAAGAGAAGTAAATGTACTTGGTACTCTTAGTAGGAGTTTCCTAATATGTATACAATGGGCGTAATCAGTTACTTGTACTTAATTATGTGGGCGCAAATCGTGACACATTTACCCCCCAACAATTCCTTCTCCAACCATATTAACACTTTGCATCGACTCTCCTACTATGACCCACCAACTCCTACATATCTGAGACTACCTCTTCCATAACCGACCAGACCTAATTATTCTCGTCATAACTTTTACGACATGTCTATAATGAGTTCAACACAATGCACATCCTAGACATGGTGCTTGCTACAACGATGACATAGCTCCACCTACGATCAAAGCTCCCCCCAACAACCACACTACAATAACGATAGAGCTCCACCTGCGATCCTCCAACGACCAAGTATTGGGCAGAGACTTGACGCCGAGGGTCGACTACAAGATCTCCGTAGTCGTTTGTTGTCTACAACTCCCCTACACCTGCCGAAACCACAAAGTCCTCGACAATATTGCCTTATTCCTGACTCCATTTATGTTAATATCGTCTAGTTTGCCCAAGAGTTTATCATGCAATTGTTGTCGCCTACAATTCTACACTCCACACCAGGGGTATTATTTCTCCATAGCCCATGCTCCCGTAGAACCCTCGAACTACCCCAAGGGGATTGTTTCTCCAGAGTCTACGCGACCATGGCACCCTTAGGCCAATCCCAAGGAGGACTATTTCATCAAAGCCTACATTTTCAAGGCACCCACCGGCCATCCCGAGGTACATTTGTTCACCAAAGCCCAAGCTTCTATGGCACCCTCGACGACTTCTAGTGGGAGAATGTTTCTCCAAAATCATGTTCCCTTGGCACCTCGGGACATTCCTAGGTGATTGTTTCACTAAAGTCCACACTACCATAGCACCCTTGGGCCATCATGGGAGATTGTTTCCCATGAGCCCATTCCCTTGCGATACCCTCAAGCCATCCGAGGGGACTGTTTCACTTGAGTTCACCCTCCCAATGCCCCACTTTTTTGCATAAAGAACTCCCGATGGTAGAAAAATCGTGGGTTTAATGGGGGTGGGAGGAGGAGGGGGATTCTAATTTATCTTTATGCTATCTAGTTGTCTTAGTGTCTCCTCTTCTTTAGTCTCTTGAGTAGAGTACTTAGCCTTTTATGTAACTCTTTCTTATACATAGTTGGACTCGAGCCTAAGGAACGCAATCTCCACATTTCCAAAATGTAGTCTCTAGCAACAATGAGCTAAACATAAATTCAAATTTATGTAACTAAAGCCCACGGCGAATGTAAGAAGAGTCTTTGTTTTTTATTCCTAAATCAAACCTTTACTTCTTTCTCAATATATCAAGGTTTGACAACTTCTATTAAAAACATTTTCTTCCATATAAAAATCTAAGCAGTCAAAAACGGTTATATATCGGTTATATAACCGATATATAATGGTATCGGTCCTTGACCGATATTTTTTTGCAGAAATATCGGTAAAATATCGGAACCGATATTATCGGCCGATATGGCCAATATTGTTCGAAATATCGGTTTACAAAAAAATCGATTTCTCACGGTTTTGGTTTTGGTTTTGCTACAGAAAAACCGATATTGAATGATATGACATTCTGGTTTTGCTGCAAAAAATCGATATTGAATGATATGACATTCACATCAATGGAGAATGAAGATTACTTCTGCCATCAAAATCTCCATGCATCAAACTTATTCAGAGATGTAGTCCCTCAAGTAATCTCTTTTATCTTGGATCTCTTGGATTTCTCGACGATATGTATACTTTCTGCATATTTTATAATAGAAAACTATTAAATGTATTGTTCATATATAAAAATTGTGCTAAAAATGCAAACTTATATTTACACTTATAAAATCGATATATCGGTGATATATCTATAACTCTACTGGACCTTTATCATGAAAAAACCGTTATTAACTGCATAGATAAATATTGTGTAGTTCTATATTATTTGGACCTTTTGTGAATAATTGCACTATATTTATGAAATTATAACATGATAATTGCATGATTTGATAGGCAAGTTAGCATATATATGATTGAGGCTGAGTTTTAAATTTGGCAAAATTTTATAAATTTTCAACTGATTACCACCTTCTTTCAGAAAGTTCCAGGCAATTTTGGGCCAAATTTGAAGAATTTTTAGTGTACCGGCCAATTTAACTAGTATTGAAGTAACAGACCCAAATCTTACCAAATTTTTTATAATATTAACCCAACACCATAAGTATAGGTTGATATATGCTTTAGGCATGGTTCTATATTGTTGTTGCTTTCAAAATGTAGAAGAATAAGCGTTCAACTTAGATGAAATAATAATAGCTACACTAAATTTGTATGCTATAAAATTTGGATGAAATCCAGTATGATTCAAAAGTATTCTATCTTTCTTTGTCCAAAAGGGGGACAACAAACTGAGTGAGGTCCACGATTTTTTTTTAAGAATGAGTCATGTCTTTTTAGTTTTTATGTTTTTTTTTTAGTACAATTCCTTTTTGGTAGTATCATTTTCCGCAGGGAATAATGAGAAGAATTATAAAATGGATTGCTAATCATGCCTAGATCTCGAATAAATGGAAACTTTACAGTTCTCCATGCTTTCGAACATTGCTTCAAAAAAGAACTAGCTACTAAAAAACTAAGAAGTAGGCAACAACGGTTACCAAACAATTCCTATAGTTTTTCTAAAAAAAGTAGCACAAGCAAGCAGGCAAAGTAAGCAATGCCAACACCCCTTATTGGGCAAGATTATTTGCTTTGACCAATATCCAATACTATTGGCTAGTGTTCCCGTTCTAAATGGACTTGTCGTTTTGTTCGGCATCTTAGCCAAAACGGCAAATGGATTCGTATGGTTCCGGACGTCTAACATTTCCACTATACAAAAATGGCCGAAAAGGCAAACGCCAAATGCTCACGAGAGCATTATTTGGCATTTGCCATTTGAAATGGAAACCAAACTAGCCCTATATGGGTTATATATGATATCGGTCGATTTCTTGAAACTTTGCTACCTAAAAACTAGTGATGTTCCTAAGCAAAATTGTGTATCGAACAGGAAGGGTACGCATATACCAAAAACATAAGGAAAATACCAGATTGGTACAGTTAGGGAGCTCGGCGGGACATCTCCCTAACACCGACAGAAATCAAAGACAATAAACAGAGATTGGACGAAGAAAAGTGGCTCACCCCGCATCCGATATCGAGGACGGTGCGGACCTCCCCGGAGCGAATGGGCACGAGCCGCTCGAGCTCCTTGACGTACTGCTTGACCCCGTTGGGGAAGCTGGTCCCCCCGCCGGGGAAGACTAGCCACTCCCCCTCCTCCCTGACCCAGTTCTGGTCCTTCTTGGCCTCCGCCAGGTGCTTGAAGGGCACGTTGCTGAACCAGGCCCTGGTCCTGCTGTCGGGCCAGGGCACGTGGGGCCGGTAGCCGTCGGGGCGGGGAACGCGGCACCGGGGCTTTTCGCTCGGGGCGGGGCAGTGGCGCTCGCGGTGGGCGAAGTTGCGGGTGGAGAAGAAGCGCTCGCGGTTGGGGTCCTGGCAGGGGGCGTAGTCGGTGAAGTTGCGGGGGCAGAGGGGGATGGGGGGCAAAGGGGAGGGAATGGGGGGTAGGCTGGAGGATGCCGTGTGGATGGGTAGGAACCTTAGGGGTATTTCTAGTGTGCTGCCGCTGCTGCTTCTGGTGGTGGTAGTTGTAGTGGTAGGGGGTGGTGAGTTTGGGAGTGTGCATAGCCCCCATTTGAGGAATGTGTTTTGGGGTGGGGATGGGATGTTGGGGAGGGAGTTGGAGTAGATTCCTAGGAAGTAGGAGAGGAGGCAGAGGAGGGAGGTCACGAAGAGGATGGCCAGGGTCCTCCTGTTGGGGTTGGGGAGCAGCAGGTTCGATCTACACCACCACATGGCTATGGCGGCTGCTGCTGCTGCTGCTGCTGAGGAGGAGAGGGAGAAGGAGAGAGACTTTGTTGTGATTGGTGATTTTTAAGATCTATGATTATTGTTGGGAAAACCAAGTATATGACCGGCTTCTTGATGGGGGATAATACTAGGAAAGTTGTGTTTTTGATAGGTTGAATTTTTCTGTTTCGGTGTAGTTAGCTTCTAGCAGTTTTCAAGTATTATCCAGGTGCTGACGGTGCTGTTAAAGTTGACACTGTGAATGTGACTACTAAGTTGGGTGTTTGGTCTTTCGGACTTGGACCTGCTATGGCCAAAAACCATTGTTTGTGGTCGACTTCTTTTAGGGTCCGTTGCCCATGCTAAAGGTAGTGATTAAGAGTTTTTTTCTTTCTTTCTTAATTATCAGTTACGAGAGGTTCCGAGGGGTTCGATTTGGAATAGTTTTAAGTAATAATTTTTAAACTAGTCTGACTTATACTTGGTAACTAATTAACGAATGGTTCTAAAAAAAATTTAAGCGTATAAAATTACTTATATGTCTATATATAAATAAAAACAGATGTAGTTAAGTTCATATTACTAAGAATAATAGTTTGTATTTAAGTTACCAGCATTAAATGAAAATCAAAACGATATGACAATCATTCACTACCACCACAAATGAAATTTTAGGAAAAATAAAATCTCAAATGGAACTGCTACCCTGCGCTCGGGAACTACCACTCAGTCCACACCTCAATCGGGAGGTAAAAGTCTATATTTGATCAAAATAATAGAAACTATGAATAGAAACATTTGAATGAAACGTAGTTTGAAAAAAATAGAAGAAAAACACATATGAGAAATAAAAAAAATGGGAAGGTATTAGTAGTTATAATTATATATTTATGGTGTGGATATAAATGGAATAAAATATAAAATAGTTCAAAATCTATCGATTTTGAGTGTTTATAAAGACACATAAAATTATATTACACCAATTTTTTAGAATTTTTTAACCGACCAAAATCAGTGCATCAAAAAAAATTAGTAAGCATGAATTTTTATAAACGGTCAGTTAAAAAATATCCCAAAATCGATAAAAACACATTTATCAAGCAGACCTTTAGAAACTAATAAACTTTTTGATTTTTCGAAATCCAAAAGAACTAATATTTAAATAAAAAATATTTTTGTCCGCTAAGAAAAAGAAAGAAAGAAACATAAAGTTGATGATTATAGTATATTATGGTAATAATAAAAACCATTGGACTTAAAAGTGGTTAAAATTTTAAAAAAATCATTAATTGTTTATAGGAAGTTTTATCAGTTTCCATATATTTGAATCAAAAATAGAATCCTTTTTGGTAGATCATACTAATTTTTTAACTTGTTTTTTAAGTACAAAAAAGATCAACATAATTGAAAATAGTCAAGGTTTTCACACTTTCAAAAAAAAAAAAAATTTAATTATTTGTCATTAGATCCACGGGTGTGCACTTAACGGCTTGAAATCGAAATTCGAGCCAAATCGGACCGAAATAGGAATTCGATTTTTTTTTTCTATTGTCGATTTTAAGTTCATAAATTTTGGTTTTTGGTAGATTTTCAAATTTGGGTGTTGGTTATCAACCCGAACCGAAAACCAAACTCTTTATGGAAATTACATGTGTAACCCCCCCTCCCCCATATATATATAATATATATATATATATATATATATATATTACTAATGACGCCTAGGGTTCGTTCAAACCTAGGGTTTCGGGCGATCTTAGGGAATTCGAGCGACGATCGCGAAGAGGATCTTGATGGCGAGCACGAGAAATCGCGGGAGGTGAGAGAAGAGGCCGGGGGTTGGTCTACAGTCACTCGGCGAAGTAGAAGTGGCGCTCAGGGCAAGCGAGCAAAAAGTGGTGGGCGGGTATACAATATAGCCTCTTGGAAAGAGGGGGAGGGGAGAAGGATGCAAGGTCGTGGCTTTCCCAACATGAGGGCATTTGATCAAACTAGACGAGGTGGGGAGAGGGAGACACATAGAGGTGGCGGATCTGAGAAATACCCCAACATGGCACATGGAGTGGTGGGAGAAAGAAGTGTACCCGGGCGACAGGGTACTGCTCCGCATTGGAGGGTACGTAGGGAGGTATTTGCAAGTCCAAGGGGCGACGAAAGAAGGATTGGGACATGTCCGACTGGGTCGTACAACCCAAACTAGGGCAAGAAGAGATAACCTGGGAAGCCTGCATGAAGGACAACAAACAGGTCCTACCCTTACTCCCAAGGGGGACGAGGTACAACTGTAAGGGGGGCGGTCAATCTTGGGAAGACATATGCAGGCCTCCAGCGGAGGCAAGCAGCACCAAATGGCAATACGTAAAGCCGCGCATATTGGAAGGAAATAGGAGGGTCGCGGAGTTCACGAAAGAGGACCTAGCGGAGGCAGTTCCATATTGTAGCAACACCCCAGTTGCGTATGTTCTGGGGGATAGACTATTTTACGGACAATTTCGAGCATATGCCAATCGAGTGTGGCGTTCGCGCGGAAGCATGGAGATTATTTCCCGGATGAACGGATTCTTTTTTATCAGATTTGGATTGAAGGAAGATGTGGACCGTATACTAAATGGAGGCCCTTGGACGTTTGATGGGAGGCTGGTGATTATAAATGAATGACAGAGCAAGGCTCGCTGCGAGAGAGATTTATTGCACATCGTTCCAGTGTGGATCAGGTTCCCTAATCTCCCTACCCCTTACTAGACCGAGCCAATGATTATGAAATTGGCAAGACTTGTAGGGATACCTATCAAACCAGATGAGGCTACGGCTAAAACGGCGAGGATCACTTACGCTCGGGCCTTCGTGGAGATAGAAGCGTCAAAAGTCCTATCGAGACTGGTGGAGTTTGCATTACCTTCGGGTGAAGTCTATACTCAGGAAATTGAATATGAATGGGTTCCTCTAGTGTGTAAACAATGCTCTTGTTTTGGGCATGTGAGTTGTGAATGCCCGGTTGCCAAAGCTAGTGTGGATAAAGGTAACTCGGGGGGAGAGTCTTACGCAAGAGGATGCTCAGGAAGGTGGAGGGCCTGTGGCTGATCACATGATGGGGCTAAATAGATCAGAGGCTCGGGACCACATAATTGATTAAGCTTTGATCGTAGTAAATCCAATAAGGAACAATGGTGAAGGGGATGCGAGGTTGGAGTTCAATAAAGGGACGCAGGCTGGTTCTGGGCGGCATAAGGTGTCACTACCACATTTCCAGATAAGGGCATTTGTGTAATTTCACTATTTTGATAATTATGAATTTAATTAATCTGCTGAGTTTTATAAACTATTTATATATTGTTAGTGATATTTGTTTTAGGTCAAACCCTAGAATTCATTAGGACAACCCTAATGAGTAAACCCTAATTAGAAGACCCAGTTCCAGTGAAACCCTAGAATTCAAATTTAGGGTGGAACCTCAAACCTTGGACTGACTAAACCTTAGTCAGTTAAGTTCCTATTGACCTAACCTGGGGGTTAAACCTAGGCTATGCATTAGAAACCCTAACTGGGCCTTAATATAAAAAGGAACCCTCTCATTCTTCATGTAGAAAGAAGAAACCCTAGCCTCCATAAGAGGAAGTCATCAGGTTTATGCATAGGGAGTATACATAGTCAGGTATGTGTGTGCTCATGCACCAATGTGGTGTTGAAGTTACTGTATTCTGCAGACCTAGCACTTGAGTGCACATGTTTTTGGAGAGGGGAAATTTGGTTATGTGAAGTGATGAGGGGAGTTATGTGAATGTTAAGGAAGCTATGAGGAGAGGTGCTCGACTTAGAGAGTGGCACTAATATAGGGACCATATCAGTGAGATATCTGCAGTCCACATGTGTGGTTCACTACAGGATTGAAGTATCAGTAGGTATCATTAGATAGTATATGTATCTATAATTCAGTATGTGTTTTAGAACTGTGTGAGTAGATATGTGTGTGTCAGTGTAGGAGAAACAGGGCATTTCAGTTTCTAGGATTGTAGGTACCTAACTAACATGGATACTTAGAGCTAAGATAAGGATAGTATTAAGTCTGGATTAGTTGAGGTAAGTGAGAGTATCAGTTCTAGTATGGTGTTCTCAGGTTGTTCCTTGCCAAGAATGACAATGTACAAGTCCTAGTGCTAACTGCAGATTTGTGCACTGTCAATGCAGTTGTAAGGACTTATGTATAGGTATAGTGAAGGCTCAAGGTTGGGGGAGAATGTTCTCAGTTATAGTCTTAACTGCAATAGACTAATAGTGCACCAACACCCTATAAATTATTTGAACAGATTTCTATGTGTGTGTCAGTTCAAAATCAGTGTGTGTGTGCAGGTGTGTAGTGTGTGTGTGTCAACTGTGAGTGTAATATAAGTGTGTATCAGGACACTGTGTCAGTGTGTATAGCAGTGTATCAGTGACTGTGTGGGTGCCAGTGAATGCACCAGTGTGTAAGTGCATGTGTAAGTCTGAATATTAGAACCAAGTGGCCTGTGTATTGTGCTTGTTTATGTGTATGTGTGTCTTAATAGGTAGAGTTGAGTATAGGTATTAAAGTATAAAAAACTAAGAAAATATTAGATGTATATGTATATGTATATATATTGTATCACTTAGCATTAGCTAAGTTAGACTTGTAATCACCCTAGAAACTAGATCTTGAACCCAGATTGAGGTGTTATGAGTACACCCTAGTGTTTATAACTGGGGATGACACAATTAGCTAGTGTTAGACTAGTTTTGACCAGTAGGCTTTAGAATTGACCTAGAGGCCTCGTGTTTAATTAGTTAAACATGTTTATTCTTTTATTTCAATATTCATTATTTTGACATTGATTTTCCATAAATAGGTCATTGTGATCCCACTTTGGACATCGATCCTCACCCTTTGCTCAGGACCACAGGCGAGTACATTCTCTGACAGTTTTCATTGTTGATTACTTCTATAAATTGTAGTGTATTACATACTTGATTCCGACACTATGGATACACGGGTTAGCACCCTAGATCCCCATCATGAGGAGTCGTGATTGGAATCCATCGTGCTAGCTGGGGGATGGGGAATTATTAGTAGATTATGTGATCATATCCAAATCCTTTACATGCATCATAACTCACCCCACTTCTCACGTTGGGTGCGGCCTGACCATCTTACATGCATCATAGCTGTTATATATGATTAACCTGACCACTACATGCATCATAGCTAACCATATGGTTAGCCTGACCTACAAGAATCATAGTTAATCATATATAACCAGCCTGATCAAGTCCCAAGCCGATCACATAATAAGCTAATATTTCAAACACTTAGCTAGATGTCTATTTTATTCAGATTCACCTGTTCCAGCATTCACTACTTATTGTCTAGCATTCACTATTTATTGTTCATTGCTAGATGCTCTATTGTCTATTTCCATTTTTTCTCCAGTATTTACATTTCCAGCATTTATTTCCATCTTGTATTTCTTACACTGTTTATAGATTTTGTCAATTTAATAAAACTGCTGTTAGTGCTTGTGCTTCGCTCCAATCCTGACTGTATAACATTTTTCAGAGGACCTGGAGGATCTTTGCCCCACTCATTATGGCCCAGGATTAGAGGGAGATTTCACCCCGGAAATCCCAGAGGAGTTGCCTAGCCTAGAGGAGAACGTACCTGGCTGCTCTTAGACTACTTTTTCTGCATTATTGTTTTAGACTGAGACTGAGTTGTATTTATTATTTGTGACTTTGTGAGGTCATTTAGACCCAGGTTTTGAGTTAGATTTATTGTGGATGTTTTTATTAGAACTCTTTTATATTTCCATCGTGCCATTATTTCTTATAGCTTGTGATTGGGTATATCATAGAACTGTGGATTATTATCTTTGTCCTCCGTGCGGAGTTGAGACTATTGACAGGATATATTATATGTTGAGACCTAGACAGCGTTCTACCGCCGATGCTGCGTAGGCTGGACGTACCCACGACTCATGCCCAAATTCCGGGTGCGGGTCGTGACACATTTTTAGTGGTGGCCCATGCAGGTCAGTAGTCTAGTCCTAGATTCGCATTAGAGCAATATCGTAGTGGTGCTCGCTTAGAGTAGTACTACGAGCCTGTTTTAGGAAATAGGAATTAGGCCAAAGTTATGCTCAATCACAATTAGGGAATTCTGAATTCTTATGATACTACTCTTACTGATTTTTCCTTTAGAAATTTTCTGTCCTTCCTTGATGATATCGTATCTATTGCCTTAATTTAATCTTTCGATCTGTCTTCAGGATGCCGCCGAGAAGGTCCCAGAGACTTGGAGCAGCAGATTCAGAGAGGTCTGCCACCTCTCGCCCTGCCGGACAGACATCCGCAGCACCTCCTACATCTCCAGTACATGTGGGAGTGTTTGCAGCATTCAGGGGTCCTCTACCACCTGTTCAGAGGGTCCCCACAGCTACGACGGCACCACCACCTCCACCACCACCAGTTCAATATCCAGGAGGTGTGCCCGTCGATGGGGCACAGATGTTCGCTTTGATTCAGGGCTGGTCGATGCTCAGAGGACGTCGGCAGAGGCCTAGAGAGTGCAGGCTGAGGCACATCAGGCCCAGACAGAGATGATGAGGGTGAACATGGAGAATGCTCACCAAGTGGCTCTCCAGGCTGTGGAGAGAGTCACTCAGCAGCAGCGTCCTGATCAGCACCACCAGAGGCCGGGCACCATTGTGGATTTCAAGAGGATGATGCCTCGGGAGTTCAAGGGGACAGAAGGGATACTCTACGCCGATGATTGGCTAGAGGACATTGAGAGGAACTTGCGCTTGGCGCAGCTTCCGGAGGCTCTTCAGATCGAGGCCGCCGGCAGCCAGATGTTCGACATCGCCTTGACGTGGTTTCACACGGAGCCGAGACTCTTGCGCAGGGGACTCACTTGGAAGGATTTTAAGGAGCTCTTCAAGGAGAAGTTCTTTCCTGATGTTGCCCTGGGAGCTTTGGAGAGTTAGTTCCATGACTTAGCCCAGGGGAGCTCGTCCGTCGATGAGTATGCCGCAGAGTTTTCCCGCCTGAGCCGCTTTGCGCCATCGATGATTAGCGATCCGGGGGACAGGGCCCAGAAATTCAGAAAGGGGCTGACAAGGGAGATCAAGTCTCGCACGTCGGGACGTCGCACAGCTACCTACGAGGGCATATTGATGGATGCCCAAGTAGTCGAGGACGACTTGGGCCTCAGGCCCAAGAGGGGACGCGATGGTTCCGGAGGAGCAAACAGTAGTGCGGGACCGGGCAAGCGTCCACACTTTCAGCAGCAACAGCAGAGACCCTTTCAGCAGCAGCATCAGGCACCAGCCCGAGGACAGGTACAGCAGCAGCAACAGAGACAGAACCAGCCCGCCATCCAGTGTGCGTACTGCGGGAAGATGGGACATACTAGAGATATCTGCAGGAAGAGATTGGGCTCATGTCTATCCTGTGGATCGACGATACACCAGCTGAAGGATTGTCCTACCTTTCGTCCAGGTCAGGGTGGAGCAGCCGCCCAGAGAGGATCAGACAGGGTGCTACCGCACCAGGAGGCCAACAACAGAGGGGACCACTTCCACCGCAACATCAGAAGTTTGCCCAGCATCAGCAGCAGAGAGGTGCACCCCAGGGGCGAGCATACGCCATGGCAGTCGAGGAGATCGAGCCAGCAGGAGATTTGATCACAGGTTCGGTTCTTCTCGATTGTATTCCCGCATTTACCTTATTCGACTCTGGCACTTCCCATAGTTTTGTGTCTGTATCTTATGCACTTCGACATCATTTAGACACAGAACCATTAGCTAGGACTTGCAAGATCATGACTGGTGGAGGTATTATCCTAGTCCGTGATCACTGCAAGGACCGGAGAGTGTCAGTAGGAGGCCGAGAGTTGAGCGTGAGCTTACTCGTCATGCCACTTCCGGGGTATGATATTATACTCGAAATGGACTGGTTGAGTAGGCATCATGCTACTATAGACTGTTATAGAGGCAGAGTATTATTTAGACCTCCAGGAGAGCCGGAGTTTGAGGTCGTCAGAGTAGCAGCGGAACGGAGCAGGAGCATATTTTGCGGAGCCAGGGCAGAAGAAGAGGAGTTGCCACATCCTCTGATAGCGGAGTTCCTGGATGTATTTCCAGAAGAGTTGCCAGGTTTGCCGCCAGACAGAGATGTTGAATTCTCTATAGACTTGGTTCCAGGAGCGGAGCCCATTTCACAACATGTCTATAGAGTCAACAACAGCGAGCTGGCAGAACTGAAGAAGCAAGTTGAGGAGCTGCAGGACAAAGGCTTCATCAAATCCAGTTCATCACCATGGGGAGCTCCGGTATTGTTCGTACCGAAGAAGGACGGCACGGTGCGTATGTGCATTGATTATAGAGCTTTGAACAATATCACTATCAAGAACAAGTACCCGCTACCGAGGATAGATGATCTTTTCGATCAGTTGAGCGGGGCGAGGGTGTTTTCAAAGATAGATTTGAGATCAGGCTATCACCAGGTGAAGGTGAAGAGGGAAGACACGCCGAAGATAGCTTTTCGGACCAGATACGGCCAGTTTGAGTTCATGGTGATGCTATTTGGTTTAACCAATGCACCGGCAGTATTCATGAACCTGATGAACAAGGTGTTCCACCAGTACCTTGACAAGTTCGTGGTGGTGTTCATCGACGATATTCTCGTGTATTCCAAGACTCCGGAGGAGCATGAAGAGCACCTGAGGTTGGTCTTAGAGACTCTCAGGAGGGAGAAGCTGTACGGGAAACTCTCTAAATGTGAATTCTTCCTCGACAAGGTCGAATTTCTTGGGCATGTGGTATCGGGTGACGGAATCTCGGTTAACCCGCAAAAGATCGAGGCAGTGGAGTCGTGGGCTACCCCCAGTTCGGTAGCTGAGATCAGGAGTTTTCTCAGGCTAGCAGGATACTACAGGAGGTTTGTACAAGACTTCTCCAGGATTACAGCGCCAATGACCAGACTGACTAGGAAGGATGTGGATTTTGTCTGGACGGAGGAGTGCCAGGCTGCATTTGATGAGCTGAAGAAGAGGTTGACAACAGCTCCAGTTTTGACGTTGCCAGCAGGGACAGGTGGTTTTACCATATACAGTGATGCTTCAGGGAAGGGTCTGGGATGTGTTCTTCAGCAGCACGGGAAGGTAATTGCCTATGCTTCCAGGCAGTTACGCCCTCATGAAAAGAACTACCCCACCCATGATTTGTAGTTGGCAGCAGTTATCTTCGCCCTAAAACTGTGGAAACATTACCTGTACGGAGAGCGTGTGGAAATCTTCACAGACCACAAGAGCTTGAAGTATGTATTCACACAGAAGGAGCTGAACATGAGACAGAGGAGGTGGTTAGAGTTGATGAAGGACTTTGACATCTCATTGTAGTACCATCCAGGGAAGGCCAACGTAGTCGCCGATGCCTTGAGCAGGTATCCGATGGCTATGTACTTGACGACTGATAGACATTTGTTGGCGGATTTGGAGAGTTTAGAGATTGAGGTATTAGTTCCCGGTACTGAGATTCAGATGTGGGGATTGCAGATACAGTCCGAGCTGATGGACAGGATCAGAGCGACACAGTATGATGATGAGGCCTTGAGGAGTATCAGAGCACATGTTCAGGCAGGATTGTCGGACGACTTTACTATCGCAGAGGATGGCTCCTTACGACACGGCACGAGGATGTGTGTGCCGAGCGGGGAGCTGCGGGAGAAGGTTTTGCAGGATGCACACCGCTCTCAGTACTCGATGCATCCCGGTGCCAACAAGATGTATCGAGACTTGAGAGAGCACGTATGGTGGTATGAAATAAAGCGCGAGGTAGCACGCTTCGTATCTCGGTGTCTAGTGTGCCAGCAGGTAAAGGCGGACCGGCAGAGGCCAGATGGTTTGCTTCAATCTTTACCGATTCCAGAATGGAAATAGGAGCACGTGACCATGGATTTTGTTTCAGGGCTTCCACGTTCTCCAGGAGGGAAGGACGCAATTTGGGTCATCGTAGACAGGTTGACCAAATCAGCCTATTTCTTACCTTTCAAGGTGGACACGTCAACAGAGAGGCTAGCAGAGATGTACGTACGTCAGATCGTTAGGCTTCATGGAGTTCCTGTGAGCATCGTCTCAGATCGGGATAGCCGTTTCACTTCCCACTTTTGGAGGAGTCTGCAGGCTAGCTTGGGCACTCAGCTCAAGTTCAGTACTGCATATCACCCCCAGACAGATGGGCAGTCTGAACAGACTATTCAGACTCTCGAGGATATGCTACGCACTTGTGTTCTAGATCTCGGAGGTTCTTGGGAGGATCATCTGCACCTGGTAGAGTTTGCTTACAACAACAGCTATCAGGCCAGCATCGAGATGTCACCATTTGAGGCTCTTTATGGAAGGAGGTGTCGTACACCGTTATCTTGGGACGACGTTGGAGAGAGAGCCTTGCTAGGACCAGAAATGGTCGTGGATGCAGCAGAAAAGGTGAAACTCATCAGAGACAGACTGCGAGTGGCGCAGGATAGACAGCGGCATTGGGCCGACAGCCACCGTAGACCCCTTGAGTTTCAGGTATAGATTGTTATTTTTTTCTGGTTTGTGTTGTTTGTTTAGACTGCGTGTTGAGACTGTTTTGTTTTAGGTTGGCGATCTAGTATTCCTACGGATTTCTCCGACGCGTGGCACGATTCATTTTGGTAGAAGCGGGAAGCTTAGCCCACGCTACATCGGACCCTTTGGTTTTCTTGCGAGGGTAGGTGCAGTGGCATATAGACTGGACTTGCCGCCTGCATTAGAGGGAGTGCATGATGTGTTCCACGTATCGCAGCTGAGACGGTACGTGGCAGACCCTAGTCACGTACTTGACCACTCGGAGATTGAGGTTGGTCCGACGCTCAGCTACCCTGAGCAGCCCGTAGAGATCTTGGACCGCAGAGAGAAGGTGTTGCGGAACCAAACTATTCCTTTGGTTCGTGTTGCATGGAGACATCACTCTCCAGGGGAGTCGACCTGGGAGAGAGAGGACGAAATGCGCGAGCAATACCCGTACCTCTTCTAGACTTGAGGTATTACCTTTTCTGACTTATTCCTGTTCTGTTCAGTCCAAATTTCGAGGACGAAATTTCTTTTAGGAGGGTAGACTTGTCACTACCACATTTCCAGATAAGGGCATTTATGTAATTTCACTATTTTGATAATTATGAATTTAATTAATCTACTGAGTTTTATAAACTATTTATATATTGTTAGTGATATTTGTTTTAGGTCAAACCCTAGAATTCATTAGGACAACCCTAATGAGTAAACCCTAATTAGAAGACCCAGTTCCAGTGAAACCCTAGAATTCAAATTTTAGGGTGGAACCTCAAACCTTGGACTAACTAAACCTTAGTTAGTTAAGTTCCTATTGACCTAACCTGGGGGTTAAACCTAGGCTATGCATTAGAAACCCTAACTGGGCCTTAATATAAAAAGGAACCCTCTCATTCTTCATGTAGAAAGAAGAAACCCTAGCCTCCATAAGAGGAAGTCATCTCCCCACTCCAGAATTCGAAATCTAGCCCTAGGGATCCCATTCTCCTCCTCCAAAGCAAGGAAAGCAAGGAACGTGGGTCAAGAAGCCTTGGAGAAGAAGAACCTCCATTGAAGAAGCCGTCTCTATAGGTAAAATCCAATTTTAATTTATTTTATTCTGTTTTTTTTGTTGTTGTGGCCATTAGGAAACCTACCTTGTGGTATGGATCTCGATTTTGTAGATCCTACAGGAAGACCTAGGAAATTCTAGGGTTTTGGGTGATCTACATTGGATTTCCCCTAATTTCATGAACCCTAACCCTAGGGGTTTGCATATAGACAGATTTCATTCTCAATGTATGGTTTAGATCTCGGTTCTTAGGGTTGGATTGGGAATTTATGGGTTTGTATGTATATTTGTTTTTCTGCACTGCATGTGTTCGATGAAATGTTCATTTAGGGTTCACCCATCTAAGGTAGTCGAATTTATGCATGTCTTGGTCTATAGATCTATATATATATATATATATATATGCAATTGCCTGTGTTCTAGCTATTTGTTGGTTTTCCTGTGCTTAGAGGTGAGTTCTGAGCAGTCGAGTTTGGGAAAGTTCTGAGCACAGTGTGTTTGAGAATTTCCTGTGCAGTCGGGCATTTTGCTTGGGTGTGTGGCTGTGTATTCCTGTGTGTAGAGTTAGGACCTGTGTTGAACAGTAGGTAATTTCGTATCAAGTGTATCAGTAGGACTTTGTATTTGGCTGTGATGCATCAGACTATGTATCTGTGTGTGAATGCTGTATTTCAGGGTGAGCATACCGATGTGAGTTTCAGTTTCTGTTGTGGGTGTTTGGGAACTTACTGTGCAGATTTCTGTGGGTATCCTAATATCTGAGTTTGTATCTGTGAGTTATGTGTGTAGGTGTGAAGGCTGAGTGAGGTATTCTGAGGATGTGCAGGGTGTATGTGTGCACTGAGTTTTGTGTATCAGGTTTATGCATAGGGAGTATACATAGTCAGGTATGTGTGTGCTCATGCACCAATGTGGTGTTGAAGTTACTGTGTTCTGCAGACCTAGCACTTGAGTGCACAGGTTTTTGGAGAGGGGAAATTTGGTTATGTGAAGTGATGAGGGGAGTTGTGTGAATGTTAAGGAAGCTGTGAGGAGAGGTGCTCGACTTAGAGAGTGGCACTAATATAGGGACCATATTAGTGAGATATCTGCAGTCCACATGTGTGGTTCACTACAGGATTGAAGTATCAGTAGGTATCATTAGATAGTATATGTATCTATAATTCAGTATGTGTTTTAGAACTGTGTGAGTAGATATATGTGTGTCAGTGTAGGAGAAACAGGGCATTTCAGTTTCTAGGATTGTAGGTACCTAACTAACATGGATACTTAGAGCTAAGATAAGGATAGTATTAAGTCTGGATTAGTTGAGGTAAGTGAGAGTATCAGTTCTAGTATGGTGTTCTCAGGTTGTTCCTTGCCAAGAATGACAATATACAAGTCCTAGTGCTAACTGCAGATTTGTGCACTGTCAATGCAGTTGTAAGGACTTATGTATAGGTATAGTGAAGGCTCAAGGTTGGGGGAGAATGTTCTCAGTTACAGTCTTAACTGCAATAGACTAATAATGCACCAACACCCTGTAAATTATTTGAACAGATTTCTATATGTGTGTCAGTTCAAAATCAGTGTGTGTGTGCAGGTGTGTAGTGTGTGTGTGTCAACTGTGAGTGTAATATAAGTGTGTATCAGGACACTGTGTCAGTGTGTATAGCAGTGTATCAGTGACTGTGTGGGTGCCAGTGAATGCACCAGTGTGTAAGTGCATGTGTAAGTCTGAATATTAGAACCAAGTGGCCTGTGTATTGTGCTTGTTTATGTGTATGTGTGTCTTAATAGGTAAAGTTGAGTATAGGTATTAAAGTATAAAAAACTAAGAAAATATTAGATGTATATGTATATGTATATATATTGTATCACTTAGCATTAGCTAAGTTAGACTTGTAATCACCCTAGAAACTAGATCTTGAACCCAGATTGAGGTGTTATGAGTACACCCTAGTGTTTATAACTGGGGATGACACAATTAGCTAGTGTTAGACTAGTTTTGACCAGTAGGCTTTAGAATTGACCTAGAGGCCTCGTGTTTAATTAGTTAAACATGTTTATTCTTTTATTTCAATATTCATTATTTTGACATTGATTTTCCATAAATAGGTCATTGTGATCCCACTTTGGACATCGATCCTCACCCTTTGCTCAGGACCACAGGCGAGTACATTCTCTGACAGTTTTCATTGTTGATTACTTCTATAAATTGTAGTATATTACATACTTGATTCCGACACTATGGATACACGGGTTAGCACCCTAGATCCCCATCATGAGGAGTCATGATTGGAATCCATCGTGCTAGCTGGGGGATGGGGAATTATTAGTAGATTATGTGATCATATCCAAATCCTTTACATGCATCATAGCTCACCCCACTTCTCACGTTGGGTGCGGCCTGACCATCTTACATGCATCATAGCTGTTATATATGATTAACCTGACCACTACATGCATCATAGCTAACCATATGGTTAGCTTGACCTACAAGAATCATAGTTAATCATATATAACCAGCCTGATCAAGTCCCAAGCCGATCACATAATAAGCTAATATTTCAAACACTTAGCTAGATGTCTATTTTATTCAGATTCACCTGTTCCAGCATTCACTACTTATTGTCTAGCATTCACTATTTATTGTTCATTGCTAGATGCTCTATTGCCTATTTCCATTTTTTCTCCAGTATTTACATTTCCAGCATTTATTTCCATCTTGTATTTCTTACACTGTTTATAGATTTTGTCAATTTAATAAAACTGCTGTTAGTGCTTGTGCTTCACTCCAATCCTGACTGGATAACATTTTTCAGAGGACCTGGAGGATCTTTGCCCCACTCATTATGGCCCAAGATTAGAGGAAGATTTCACCCCGGAAATCCCAGAGGAGTTGCCTAGCCTAGAGGAGAACGTACCTGGCTGCTCTTAGACTACTTTTTCTGCATTATTGTTTTAGACTGAGACTGAGTTGTATTTATTATTTGTGACTTTGTGAGGTCATTTAGACCCAGGTTTTGAGTTGGATTTATTGTGGATATTTTTATTAGAACTCTTTTATATTCCCATCGTGCCATTATTTCTTATAGCTTGTGATTGAGTATATCATAGAACTGTGGATTATTATCTTTGTCCTCCGTGCGGAGTTGAGACTATTGACAGGATATATTATATGTTGAGACCTAGACAGCGTTCTACCGCCGATGCTGCGTAGGCTGGACGTACCCACGACTCATGCCCAAATTCCGGGTGCGGGTCGTGACATAAGGAGGCAAGTACTCCTAGCAACCTGGGCAAACGAATATTGGGGGGCACTCAGTCGGATGAAGATACGATGTCAGCACAGCAGGGATACGGCCAGATGGTCCTGTTTGTGGGAGCGCACACCATGGTAACCAGAAGACGAACATCAATAGCTCGCAAGTTAGGGGTGGGAAGCGCTATACATCAATCTCCTTAGGTGCAGGCGAGAAAGAGACAACATATGGGGCCAAGGGAGGATGAAGCAAGTAATGGAGCAAAGAACAACGAGGGAAAGGAGGTAGATAATATGTGTGTCGACAACCCGAGGTGGAGAATTCTTCTAAATTCTAACGAGAGAAGGGATATTCCAGCTGATAGGTGAGGAGTAGATATATGTACGGAACTCACTGAGGACCTTGCAGCGAGTTTGGAGGAGGATATAGGTCAAGCCAACATATTAAATTAATGTCGATACTTACGTAGAATACACGGGGAGCGTGTTCTTTGGGGAGATGGAGGGAGTAAAGAACAGTTCGAACACTCGACTGCTAAGCGGCTGAACAAAAATTATGTTTATCAGAAGTAAAGAACAGTTAAGAATTCTACGCGGTTCCTGACAGTTCGAACACTCGACTGCTAAGCGGCTTTCTGCGCATCCTTAGTTATGCATAAAAGACAAGACAGGACCTAGCGCTCTTTCTACATAGAGTCAGCGTAAAGAATCAGACGTGTCGAAGCTACACATATTCAGACTTCACAGCAAAGTATGGCAAAATGATCATATGCAGAGAAGAAGACGATTTTATTAAAATTAAAATCATGATTACATATGAGGGAAATCCAGTCTACAAGGGTTTTTTTCTCCATTTTCGTGGTTACATATGAGGGAAATCCCGTCTACAAAGGGTTCCTCATCGTCTTCTGAAGATCGCACCCAGAATCTGTTCTGCCAGGTTCTCGCATTGGTGAAGGTCTTCCTCTTCTTCCATGGCAGTTCATCGACATCCACAGTCGATGAACAAGAAGATAATCAGTGGCGCAAGGATGCAGGACTGGGCATAGACCCATACTGCCAACAGAAGAAAAGCAGAGTAAATCTGCTTGCCTACATCCGGTACCACACAGGTAACGGAAGAAGGCACCACTTGCAAGCTGCCTGGTCAAATATGACCCTTCTTCTCTCCCGAAGAACCACCATACAAAGTTGTTGATTATCCCGAGCAAAGGAGGCTATGATATCCTTCCATGATCCATCGTTGCAGAGGATATTTTCTCAAAGACGCCGTCTTTTTTGGCTCCTTACATGCTGGAAGAGCATGATCTCCTTCTTCCTCAAATCGACCCGACGAACT
Organism: Iris macrosiphon; assembly: GCA_036927795.1. Lineage (NCBI taxonomy): Eukaryota > Viridiplantae > Streptophyta > Magnoliopsida > Asparagales > Iridaceae > Iris > Iris macrosiphon. The sequence continues at coordinate 21,256,889 of JAYESA010000016.1, forward strand.
CCGGCCATCATCTCTGTGTGGTGAAGGAAGTGTGAGAAGAAAATGAGAACTCCTCAGCCCTTTATAGGCGAAAGAGGTCACACCGATCCCCAATAACTTTGCCATAAAGTCAGCCATGAAAGAACGTGTCAAGCTTGACCGTTTTAGGCTCCACTCAGAGTGTTTCGAGTTACGAGGAACGGTTCATGCTTCATTCAAAGTGTTTCAAATTACGAGGAATTCAAAAGCTTTGAAGGGGGTCTTGTAGAAGCATAAAAAATACGCTGGATAGCTATATGCAGCATGTTCATACAGGGCAGCGTAAACAGATGACCTCAGAGCCATCAGCCAGCAAACAGAGCTTTTCCGCTGAGCACAGCATAAAATATAGGCTCAAGGACCATCAGCGTAGTGCAAGGTGTCCAGGCTGCTTCAGCGTAAAAGAAGTGCTACATCGCCTTTATGGCGTAAAACTCATCCGCTTTCAATACAGCATTGAAGTGTACGAGGAACACTTCGTATTCTTCGAAATAAACCTGTCAGAGCATGCAATGAACCTGACGTCTGGACTCCTGACAAAGAGTACTGCACGACTACCCAGGCGACGGGTATAATGATGGCGCGGCAATGCAACCTAGGCTGTCATTTACTGCCATTTCCTTTTCGTAAACCACTTTTACACATACGAAGGAATATGCTGCCTATTTTTACACAGGCCGATGGAAGCTGTTTACGCTCCACAGAAGATAAACCGCCTGCCACGTCAAAAGCTGCACTTCGTACAGGGCTCGAGGCACGTCTCTGCATTTTATGCACAGAGCGGTGACAGTCTCTCAAGGCACGTCTCTACATTTAAAGCGCTGAATACTGACAGATGCCTAAGGCACGTCTCTGCACTTGAGGCACAAAAGGGTGGCAGGCCTTCAAACCACGCCTCATCATTTAATGAGCAGGATAAAGGCGGATCTTCGCATTTAATGCATGAGATTTGATTAAATATCACCGAACCGTCGTTTAGTGGCATCCCCTTTGCGTAAGCTACTCTTACGCATATAAGGGAATACGCTGTCCAGTTTTACACAGGCAGACGTGAGCTTCTTACGCTCCGCAGAAGGCCAACAGACCGCCACATCAACAATCACTCTTCGTGCAGGATTCGAGGTGCGTATCTGTATTTAATGAGCAGAATGATGGCAAATCTTAAAGACAAGCCTCTGCATTTAATGCGCAGGATGGGGGCAAATCTCTGCATTTAATGCAAGAGATATGATTATATCTCCAAAAGCCGTAATTCCGGCTAAAACGTCCACATCGTCTCGGCTTCTACGCCTGCTCGGCTTCTATGTCCACTCGGCTTCTACACCTGCTCGGCTTCTATGCCCACTCGACTTCTACGCCTGCTCGGCTTCTATGGCCACTCGGCTTTTATGCCCACTCGGCTTCTACGCCTGCTCGGCTTCTACGCCTACTCGACTTCTATGTCCACTCGGCTTCTATGCCCACCCGGCCTCTACGACCACTCGACCTCTACGACCACTCGGCTTCTACGCCCACTCGGCTTCTACGCCTACTCGGCTTCTATGCCTACTCGGTTTCTATGCCTATTTTGGCTTCTATGCCATGGTGACAGTCATTGGCTTCTACGCCAACCTCTTCTACACAAGGGATAACTACCTACGTGGCTTCTACGCCGTGATCTTCGTAGCGGATATACGCATTTTGTCCCTTAGTTGGACGCGCGTCACATGCTCACTCAAAAGGTCATTTATACGCAGGCATTGGTTATTTTAAACCGTCATATAAAAGGGTGCTGTACTTTCCACCACTCGGTTTCTACGCCGACTGTGTGGTCACTGTCACTAAAAACTCTATAAATAGAGACCTCTATCAATGAGGGAAAAAGGTCGAACAATCGGAAAGAGGTCGAACGATCAGAAATAGGTCGACAGATTGGAGAGAAAAAGAGAGGGAGAGAGAGAGAGAGAGAGAGAGAGAGAGAGAGAGAGAGAGAGGAGAATCCAGAGCTCAGGCAAAGAGAAGGGATCGACGACTTTGGCATCGCGCATCCACCCTCTTTAGCAACCTTCGAAGCTGCTACCTGTCTTCCACGGCACTTCTTCAACATCGTGTGGTCCAAGGGCTAAAGTGATCGACTGCAGATCAGACACCTATAGCAATATTTACCCAGATTAAATAAATTGTACTTAGTCATCCCCGCGTGGGATTAAATTTGTACAATCTTGTTTGTAAACATAAAAGAAGGGTGGGTCTTCGCACAAGACCTTATTTTCCCGCGTTTATCAAATCTTTTCTCGTTTATTATCCTAAACAGTGGTGTGGGTGAACTGCTATGGAGGAGGTGGAGAGTGGTTCAGTGGCAGCAGCCGGGGAAGAGGGCTGTGGCTCGCCGGGGTCGGGACAGATGGCAGCAGCCGGGGTGAACTGCGGGCTCGGGAAAGAGGAGACTGGAGGAGGGAGGCGTGGAGAGGTGGGGCGAGGCGGTCACGGTGGTGTGGGATGGTGGTGAGAGCAGTGCCGAAGAAGGGACAATGGCCGGATGCTTGGACGGAGCTTGGCCAAAGAATGTGGCACTGGTTCAGCTAGTTTTGAACCAATGAGAAAAAGAGGTGAAGAGGAAAAAGAAGAAGAGAAGAAGAAGAAGAAGAAGAAGAAGAAGAAAGGAAAAAAATGAAAAAGAAAGAGGGAAGCTACGGTTGGGTTTGGGGGAGGAGAGAGAGGTGGGGGCTTGTTTCCTAGGTTTGGGGATTAGGGCATGTTGGGAAAGGTGCATGAAGAGACATCTTATATGAGATGTGATGGGAGGTGTGTGGTGATGATGAGCCCCATTTTGAATGGGTGGCCAGGATTCATCATGGAGAAAATCATTCATGTAAGGAGGGGGTTGGGTTGACTAGTCAAAAAATTAGGGCTCTCCATTTGGTTTGAACCAATGGGGTGTTGACACCTAATACAACATTTGCAAATGAGCCCCCTTAAATTTGGATATTTGTACAGACACATGAAATGATAAAAAATTGGTGGGCGATTTGGTGTTTGGTGTTTTGTAGGGTGAGGGGGGTGTTGTGTGTTTCGTATGGGCTCAATGAATAGGGTATTTGGATTAAATTGGGTTAAAATTGGATTAGTCAAAGTTGGTATCCCCAATTATATTAGAAATAAATACAAGCGATGTTCTAAAATTAATTAGAAATACATGGGGCTAAAATTAGGTTGAGATACAAATATCATTAGTGAAGAAGACTCAGAGCAGAATATTACCCAAATTTGGGTTGCATGAAAATGGGTCGAGATTGTCTCCAATTTCGATTGGAACGCACAACGATACAAAGTTGGATTTTATTTAGAAATTAAATAAACGTCCACGATGAATATTGTGCGACTAAAATAAAGCACAAGAGAGCATAATTATGGGTTTCAAAAAGGTCAGAATGGAAGGCGGACACGTCTAGGGTAAGGTTGTGAAATTTGTTGGAAGACAAAGGATAGGGTAGCGCTCCAAATATCGAAGCAACGACAAGGCGCAACAATTAAATAAAATTATGGTAATTAGTTAAAACCTCAAATAATTAAATTTTAAATAATACAAATAAATTCATAACCCTATAATTCGGTCAGGTGTTTCATCTAGTGGGCTTCTAGGTCAAGTCTACTAGCTCAAACATTAAGAACACTGTACATAATATATATGTAAATACACATCTCATACAACTATTTAAATTAAATACACACAATATTAATAATATACAAAAGTCAAAAGTACTCCTGTTTTTAGAATGTGGTAGTGACAATTTTTCTTCCCTAAACTCATTTATTTTTCGTCCAAAAATAGTCGAAATTCGTCATAAATTCAGCCTCATTTTCTAGTAGGTATGACAACTAAAAAGATGATATCTCCTAGCTCCAGACTCCAAATGCGCTCTAGTTTTTTTGTTAGAACTATATCAGGGTTTGTTTTATATATAAATTATTTTAATAATTTATGAACCTATTTTTCCAAAAAATTCTAAAAGTGTCAGCTTTTCGAAATCAGACGCGTTTTCGCATTTTCAAGATTTCGGGAGATCCCGAATTCGAAAATACGAACCATTTAAAGTTTCAGAAATTTGACATGATGAACTTACATAAAATAATATTTCCAGAATTTAACATATAAGTTTAATTTATTATAAAATTTGTGCAACGTAGAGGTAAATAGAAAACCACCAAAAATTGTCATATGTGCACCCTTGTGGACATAACTCTTTACCGACTTATGATTTTATGAAACCGTCAATTTTGGTGTTCATATAGCACTGAAATATATAGAATTCTACACACAAATCAAGGATTTGAGTCAGTTGACTTTTTGGTCAACGGATTACCTCGATTTGCGTGCCACGGATCACAAATCCGTAAAGTTGATTTTCTTTTGACCAAAATTAGGATTTAGTAATAAAATTAGATTATAATAAGATTAAAATACTATTTTAGGTTATTTTATTCAGAATTAAATAGATTAAAATAGAGGAATCTATTCACCCACTTTTGTAACCTAACTTGTTTAATTTATGTGACGGATAGATCGGACGACGCCTTGAGTTGGGACTTTGCAGCTTTCTTGCCAGGCAAGTATATCTTGCCAAATTGTTTACAGTATTTTGCATGCTATTTATATTTCTCTATATTCATTATATTTTTGTATATTCATTGCATGTGTAGTTTCGTTCATTCATTACTATATATTAAATATGTTGACACACACATGACACTTAGTATCATGAGAGGACAATCATTAGGCGTATGGGCTTTAACCACTCTGGTAAACTGTAGTATCTAGCTCGTACTACGGGAGTGTATTGCGCTGGTCGCTATCCCCGCGGTATGTCAATTTCTGATGTTCTAGACGGGTGTGTGAGTTGTGAAGATTAGATCGAGTAGCATACCCTCGCCCATACGTCAAAAAGTTGTCCTCATTTGTATTCATATAGATTGTCTTGTACATCGTACTTATATATTTTCAAACGTTATGCATGTTTACTGTATTCAATTGGCTTGCTTCTATGTATCTTGTTATGTCCCTCTGAGGACCTGGTCCCTTGCCAGGTATAGACGACCAGGAGTACCCGCAGGAGTACGGACCCGGACCTGACGTATTACTTTCTGCCGAGGAGACCTTACCCACTGAGCATCATTGATTATCTCTCGCGATGGATACTTTATTCTGACACTCTTCTATCATCACCTTATTTTATATAGGAGATTTTACTCTTCTCTCTCATTTTAGTTTGATATAGTCATTGGTAGTGGATTTGTCTCCACCCGACTATCATTGTTCGATTATTCAGACTCTTTATTCTAGCTTAGTTATTTACTTTCTGTGACTTGTTGTGTGGATAAGATTAGCATTTCTGTGACTTGTGACAATAAATATATACCACATATGAGTATTATTTATATTACAGCGTAAGTGTGTATTATGGTATCCATATATTAGAGTTGCCATATATATACGGCTGGCATACTTATGTATTCTTAGTCCTACATATTTTGGGACTGGGGCGTGACATATTTTTGTGGTGGCCCATGCAGGTCGAGAGCATATTGTCTCGGTTATGTTACTGTACCAAGCAAGCCTGCAATTAGGATTAGAGTATAGGATCTCATCCACAATGGACTATGACTTATCCTCCTTCCAATCTGTTCTATCTAAATAATCGCATCCTGCTTGATTCCTGTGCTTCCCAAATAGTTCCTTGAGTATAGCCTTCTCCTAGAGTATATGAATCCCTGTTATTAGGACGATAATTAGGGTAACACACCTACTGAGAATACAACTAGAGTATTGACACATCACTAAGTTTAGAATATCTAGTGAACCCTAGCATTCCTTATCTATAGATTGGTTCACTATTATCCCTTGATATAATTAGGGGGGACTTGAGAGTGGTGTAGACACTACTAGAGTTAATTAAAAATTTAACCATAATTGTTTGACCCTAGTATTGAGGGACCACTAGAAATCCAAGGTTGAATATTAGGACTGAACCAAACTTTCATAAGTGAGATAGTATTAGAGAACCATAAATTTAGATTCTTGTCTTGATATTAGCAGATAGTACCCTAGGAGGCCAAGAGAAATAAAATAATATTTTCCTAGTTTTTTGCCTCGAACACAGAGATTAGCATACCACCTCCCCTTAAAAAACTATGATATTATCTAGAATCTTTGTATTTAAATTCAATCTTGTTCCTCTGAAAATTTAGCGCTCGCTATTTGTACGACAACTAATTATGTTCTCCTTTCCTTTCAACTCGTGCCACCTAACCCTTCCATTCTTAATATTAACCCTTTTGTTCTATGAGCACTATGATTAAAACCTAAGATGACCATTACATATGGAGTTTTATAATAGGATACCATAATAACTACCAATATCTTTTCCCGTATATCCTAATAGGAGTTTCTACTTTATCCTTAAGACGGTACAAAATTAGTTAATTATTTTAAGTTGGGTAGTATGCCTCACAACATAGTATCACATAGCCTCTTGACCCATTGATGAAGTATAATTGAATGACACCAACTATAGACTTGCATAAGAAGATAGTATTTATTCAGACAGTAGAACTTAGAGGCCATACCCCTATTTGATCGACTAACAACTTAGACAAGGAGTTAGTATGACAACTATAGAGACTGTAGAGTCTTATCTTTCTTGTGAACTTAAATTATTTTTGTACCTTCTTTCATCATAATCTAGCGTACTTATATTCTTTGAACTACCTCGACTTATGCTGCTATTCTAGCCTAGTTTTGCAAGCTTATTCTTTTATCGAGCTTGTTCATGACATATATATTATTGGGTGCACATACTAATACAATTGTCTAATTAGAATCAGTGTATTATGGTCTGATCAACTTTAGTGCGCTTGGTTCGCTCTTCGCATGACTACCTTACGTGGATTGGGATATATAGCTGACTTAACTTATTAAATGAATATACTTGCCCCTTAGATAAGTCAGAGCATATCATATCAGGTATATAACTGTTTTGATATGAACATGTGAATAAGAATTTACCAAAAAAAAAGATTTCAATTCACAACTGCCTTGACAACTCTCTTTCGAATTCTTAAAATTGCTTTGAACCCCGTACTTGTATTCTATCACCTCTTTTTTAAATTCTTTATTATTGTTCTCCGTCTTCCCCTATTTCGGAAAGACGAACGCTCGTGCTTGGTATAAGTTTGATACACAGAGAGTACTAGATATATCCCATAGGCCAATCACATTACTTAGTGACTATCTTTTGTAATTAAAGGCATATTACATGTGATATATTTGGTGTTAAGATTTTTGAGGATTGAATAACATGACTAAATAATTTGAGAAAGTTTTTCTTAAATATATAAGGCTTGTATGATAGATGGGTAAATTCTAAGTTAGGTAGAAGTCGCATTGTCAACTTGAGGTAATTTTTTTATTATTATGATCAAGTAGGATTAGATTGAGAGATATAAGTTATTTTATTTTTGAAAATTTATTTAGAAGAATGATTAAGATAATAAGGATTTAATAAACTTTGAAATCTTGATATTACGGACCAATTATTTATAATTTGAGCACATGATTTAAATTTTGAATATTGAAGGTTGAATCATCGATTTAAATTTTGAGGATAAATATAGAATTTTAGACTTGAACAATTGGTGAATTAGATTTAAAATTTTAAAATTTGATGATTTGAATTAAAAGTTAAAATTTGATTGTTGGATCACATATTTGAAATGTTGAGGATAGAAAATAAATTTAAAATTTGAAGGGTACGAAATTCTTAAGTTGAGAATAGGAATAGGATTTGATTAGAATTGTTTAGAATTTATAGGAGATTCTGATAGTTAAAAATCGTGATATAAAATTTGATGTGGATTATTTAAATCTTCAAGATATCATACAGATTTGAATTAAATTTGGTTGTTAATTTTTTAAAAATCTAGAAGAGATTATGATATGTTAAATTTTGATTTAAATAGTTGTTATTTTAATTTTGAAGAGATTGTGATGAATTTGAATAGATTTTATCATTTAAATTTTTGAGAAGATTATGGTTGACTTGCCTTAGACATAAATGTGAAAGATTTAACAAATCATTCCTTATTTTTAATTTCGAGGACAAATTTTTTTTAAGTTGGGTAGATTGTAAACCCCCTCACCCAAAATATGTATTTTGTGTATATTTTATATTATTATTTTATTATAGATTATTTTAAATATTAAATTACTTTAGAGTATTCTCTTAATTAATTAGAAAATAAATTTCTTAGTATATTTACTTATGTAAATATTTATTTAGAATCATTTTTAGGCTATTTTAGATTTTTGGAGATTTTTCCAGAATTTTAGGGTAATTAAAACATATAAAACGTAAATTTTTATGACTTTCATGATTTACTATGAGACCATACTTACATATTGTTCCTACCAAATATTTATTTTAGGTTAATATATTTAGTTATATTTTCTATAATTTATTTAGAATTTTAATAAATTTATTTGGATTTTTTAAAATTATTTAGGATTTATTTTGATATATATAGTCTTAATATTAGATAGATGCTAATTTAGTGTTAATAGATATTAATAAGATTATATATAAATTATTTGTATTATCTTTAATTATATTTAAGATTATAAATTATTGAGATAAACTCAAACTCTATTTTAAATTAATTCAAATCCTGAACCTACTAGGAAAGCAACTTCATGCATATTTTATCCTTATTTAAACTGATCCTAATCATATCCAAATTAGCCAATCATAGTCGTATTCAATTAAGTAGTATCCACCATTATAAATACCTCATCCTTTATATTTTTCTTCCCCAAATTCCTTTATTTTTCGTCCAAAAATAGTCGAAATTCGTCATAAATCCAGCCTCATTTTCTAGTAGGTATGACGACTTAAAAAGATGATATCTCCTAGCTCCGGACTCCAAATGTGCTCCAATTTTTTGTTAGAACTATATCAAGGTTAGTTTTCTGAATATATGAATTATTTTATTAATTTATGAACCTATTTTTCCAAAAAATTCTAAAAGTGTCAGTTGTTCGAAATCAGACGTGTTTCTATTTTTTCGAGATTCCAGGAGATCTCGAATTCGGAAATACGAACCGTTTGAAGTTTCGAAAAGTTGACATGATGAACTTATATAAAATAATATTTCCAGAATTTAACATATAAGTTTAATTTATTGTAAAATCCGTGCAACGTAGAGGTAAATAAAAAACCACCAAAAATTATCATCTGTGCACCCTTGTGGACATAACTCTTTACCGACTTGTGATTTTATGAAACCGTCGATTTCGGTGTTCATATAGCACTGAAATCTATAGAATTCTACACACAAATCAAGTATTTGAGTCGGTTGACTTTTTGTTTAACGGATTGCCTCGATTTGCGTGCCACGGATCACAAATCCATAAAGTTGATTTTCTTTAGACCGAAATTAGGGTTTAGTAATAAAATCAGATTATAATAAGATTAAAATACTATTTTAGGTTATTTTATTCAAAATTAAAATAGATTAAAATAGAGGAATTTATTTACCCACTTTTGTAACCTAACTTGTTTAATTTATGTGACGGGTAGATCGGACGACGCCTTGAGTTGGGACTTTGCAGCTTTCTTGCCAGGCAAGTATACCTTACCAAATTATTTACAGTATTTTGCATGCTATTTATATTTCTGTATATTTATTGTATTTCTGTATATTTCGTTCAATCATTACCAGCTTTGTAGTTTCGTTCAATCATTACTATATATTAAATATGTTGACACACACATGACACTTAGTATCATGAGAGGACAATCATTAGGTATATAGGCTTTAACCACTCTGGTAAACCGTAGTATCTAGCTCGCACTACGGGAGTGTGTCGTGCTGGTCGCTACCCCCGCGGTATGTCGATTTCTAGAGTCACACGATGGTCGCTACCCTCGTGATTTGTCAATTTTTTATTTTCTAGACGGGTGTATGAGTTATGAGGATTAGATCGAGTAGCCTACCCTCGCCCATACATCGAAAAGTTGTCCTCATTTGCATTGAGATAGATTGTCTTGTACAGCGTACTTATATATTTTCAAACGTTATGCATGTTTACTGTATTCAATTGGCTTGCTTCTATGTATCTTGTTATGTCCCTCTGAGGACCTGGTCCCTTGTCAGGTATAGACGACCAGGAGTACCCGCAGGAGTACGGACCCGGACCTGACGCATTACTTTCTGCCTATGAGACCTTACCCACTGAGCATCATTGATTATCTCTAGCGATGGATACTTTATTCTGATACTCTTCTATCATCACCTTATTTTATATAGGAGATTTTACTCTTCTCTCTTATTTTAGTTTGATATAGTCATTGGTAGTGGATTTGTCTCCACCCGACTATCATTGTTGGATTATTCAGACTCTTTATTCTAGCTTAGTTATTTACTTTCTGTGACTTGTTGTGTGGATGAGATTAGTATTTCTGTGACTTGTGACAATAAATATATATCATATATAAGTATTATTCATATTACAGCGTACGTGTGTATTATGGTATCCATATATTGGAGTTGCCATATACATACGGCTGGCATGCTTACGTGTTCCAAGTCCTACGTATTTTAGGACTGGGGCGTGACAATCTTAGACCACCCCACCACCATCATATCATCTTCAAATATCGATGAGCCACCGCCGCCGACGACGTCGGACCGCCACCGACGATGCCGGACCATCGCCGTACGCCGCCGCGAAGATATGTCGCCCAATTCGAGCAGCAGCAGTAACATGAGGTATGCTACTTCCCACCCTTCTATCTCTCTGCACATTAATCCAAATATCGACCCGTTGCAATCTATACGAAGACCACATGACCCTCTTGAACCCTGTATAATTAGTTCGGCCTATCGTATCCTGTGTCGGTCGTAATTTGCGACGCAAAACAAGAAAAAATGACTAAATTTGATAGTTCAGAAACTGTTCCAACCACCCATGTTCATGGCTATTTTTCTTCCAACCTAGTTAATATTTTTAAATTTTACTTGAATAGTAATTTAGACAATATAACCAAGATTTAATCTCTTTAATTAGTTTATTTTAATTTGTTGTATGCTGTGTTTTATTCACGGTTAAAATTGACCAAAAACTTGGTATTTTAAACCCGAATTTTTCCGAAATGGGGTGCGTCCCGCTAAACGAGGCAACTTCCTCGTGTGCAAATTATACCGAAAGGCGCGTATCGTCAATGCGTACGTGTAGGATTTTGCAAAAGTTGATTTGGATGTGCGTGCACACCGGAATCAACGCGTATCCGTCGAAAAATCCCGTATCGGCCTGTTCTGACAATTATTATAATTTTGTGTGTGCTTGTCATTTTGCAACAAAATTTGTGCCATTGGATTCATAGCGTTACGTTCGTCCTGTGATCCAAGTTTGGTTTGATTCTGAGAACGTTGACGAAATACCATTTCGTGGGCCCCACGGTTTTATTTGATGGGCGATTTCGTGACCGGCTCATCGAAATCCAGTTCTGCACATTCCGTTGAGTTCGTATCATCGTTCTGGACTCGTAGTCACTAAGTTTGAAGAATTTGGAGAACTTTGTCTCTGGCACATTTTTGGTGCGAAGTGGGTCACATGTGGACCCCACTTTGACCAGAAACTATTAATTTTGCCCCTGTGTCCAAATTGGACTTATGGGTAGTCAATCCTAGCTATTTCATGTATTTTGAGAGCGATGGTAATGTTTGTTTCAGCATTCGGAGGTGTACCTGGAGATTTTACTTTTATTTGAGCAACTATCGTAGCTCAAAACACATGCAAGTATACTTTGCCAACTTGTAGTAGATCCTGTGACTTTATTGTTTAAGTTCTTTCTATATATATATTCTGTGATGTACCTGTTCAACCTAGGACCGTAAGACATTACTTAACGTCAGAACAAGATTCGGGTGTCGACGCCGTACGTGGAGTCGTGTAACGTCACTTAGAGACTGAATCTACGATCCTATATTTTACGTGCTTGCTTTACCAAGTACGTCATACCTTAGGACACTTGACACTATTTATGTGACATAATCTTTCCTGAGTTATTCATGGTGATTTTGTATAGGTTTACAAGATTCGTGACATAAGATTTGCATACATAGATATCATTATTACTCGTTGTACTAGCTAGAGGTCATGATTTTGAGTGTTATGGACATGAGACGTGAGGTTACATTGGGTGGGGAGAGACACACAGGCTACAGGCTGATTATATATATATATATATATATATACTTATATTACTGGAGAGTGCCTTAGTCTCTGTACCAGAGCTTTGGCACATGTATTTGGCCCTTCGTGATATTACTACTACCAGCTCCCCGACACAGAGCTTGTAGTGGTTTCAGCCTGAGTACTAGTGATGCTCTCAAATTGTATTTCACATAGCTGGTTACATAGCTTGCCCGGAGGATCTATTTTTATATAATGTATTTCATTTGGCTTGAGTTATTCTTGTACCTTGCTATGTCCCGTGAGGACCTGGATCCAGATTATGTCCCCAGGTACAACATAGGAGGAATACCCCAAGATATACGGGACAGGAGCTGACGCTGGAGCAGTACTGGCACCAGAGGATGAGATTGTGCCATAGGATTTCTCCTGAGTATTCTGTTTCATACTCTGTTATTTCTGCTTCCAGTTATTTCATATCTTGATGTCACGACCCGCACCCAAAAATTGGACATGAGCCGTGGGTACGTCCAGCCTACGCCACAGCATCGACGGTAGAACGCTGTCTAGGTCTCAAACATAACTCATCCTGTCAATGGTCTAAACTCATAAGGAGGACAATGATAATACATGAATCCACAGTTTATAATATACTCAATCACAAGACTAAAGGAAAATAAATGGCACGATGAGAAATAAGGAATAAGAGTTCTGACATAAGTCAGGCACAAAATAAATACATCACAAGTCTAGAGTCTAGCTGTCCACAAAAAGTCACAACCATAATATAACCCAGATCTCAGTTCTAGAACAATAATACATAAATAGGACAGTCTAAATGCCTATGGGTAGAATCTCCTCTAAGATGGGTAACTCCTCTGGAATTTCTGGTATAAAATCCCCCTCTGCTCCCGGGCCGTAGTGGGTAGGACAGAAATCCTCCAAGTCCTCTGAAAATGTTATCCAATCAGGATTGGAGCGGAGCACAAATACTAAACAGCAGTTTCATTTATGTTGACAAAAATATAAAACAATGTAAGGAATACAAGATAAAGTAAATACTGGAATATAGAGTTCTAGAGAATATGAAGTAAGCAATAGAACATCTAGCAATGAATACAATATCAGTGGATGCTAGAACAAGTAACCTGAAACAAAGAATAAATATCTGGCTAAGTGTTCGAAATATCAGTTTATTATGTGATCGGCTTGGGACGAGATCAGGCTTGATATATATGATTGGCTATGATATATGTGAGGTCAGGCTAACCATCTGGTTAGCTATGATGCAAGCAATAGTCAGGCTAATCATATATATCAGGCTATGAGGCATGTAAATAGTCAGGCTACACCCGACGTGATGTGTGGGGTGAGCTATGATGCATGTAAGGTGGGGTATGATCACATAATCTGCTAATATTTTTCCATCCCCAGCTAGCACGATGGATTCCAATCATGACAAGTATCTAGGGAACTAACCCGTGTATCCACAGTGTCAGAGTCAAGTATAGTATACAACTGGAATTATAGAATTAATCAACAAAAACGAAAACTGTCAAAGAATGTACTCGCCTGTGGTCCCGAGGAAGGCGCGAGGATCAATGTCCAAGGCGAGATCACAATGACCTAATTATGGAATATCAATGTCAAAATACTGAATTAAGGGAATAATATGTTTAACTAATTAAATATGAGGCCTCTAGGTCAATTTTGATGTTTACATGGTCAATACTAGGTTAACTAGCTAATACCTTGCCAAACTTAACACTTATAGTACCCACCTACTACTACCTCACTATTAAGCATTAAACATACCTTGGTGTCACTAGGCCCATGATACTAGGTATCTCAAAACTCATTAGATGTGTAAACACTAGTCCCTGTAGGTACTAGATAGACACAACTCTTAAACCTAGTTATTTAGTTTTAACCTTGATATCTAGTTATTAAATACTACCCATACACATAACCCATATATGCATACATATATATAACCAGTACACTACTAACTATATACATCTAGCTAATCGTAGAAATAGCTAGACTATCAATCCAATGCCTGAGACCTTGCCTTTCCCTGATTCCTAACTGCATAGTGATCTTCCAGTTGATACTGGGACACTGCCACTGTGTAGTCAAGCTCCTATTTTCCCCTACTCTACTACTCTGCCTCATGCCTACCCCCAACCCTGGACTGATTTACTGAGTATCAGTGCATCCTACTGTTTCTCTGAAAACCACTGACACCTAGTATCAGACATAAAAATGTCAAGGTAGCCATAGTAACCAAGATAACTGATTAAGGAACCATTCACAGTTCACAGTCTGAAATGGTTCAGATTTACACAGGCATTTGAGACAAGCCTATGGCTACTAGCAGGTTCACCCAAGTAAATCTGGGCCTTTATCACTGATACATGCATGGCTCAATCCTTGAGATAAGCATATGACTTAAACTTTGGGACAACCATAACAGGTACCTCAACCTGTTTAATTATACAGGCATTTGCTAAGCTCTAAGACAAGTATATAGCTACTGGCAGGGTCAACCAAACAGTTTGAAGTTGTTCAAACTTACACAGACAATGGCCAACTCTTAGACTCATAACAGGTAGGTCTAAATTTGTTCACTGATACTCTGCATAGCCAAAAATCCCTATTTACTGATACACACAGTGTCAATCTCTGGGACAAGCATGTAGCTACTGACAGGATACATAGCCTAATCTCTGAGACAAACCTATGGTTTACACAGGTATGGCTAAGCCCTGAAACACAAAACAGCTAACCACAGTTCAATTTTGAACTGTACAGTGTACAGGTACTCACTGCACAGATCTCCCTCTCTTCTACACTTCACTAACTCACTGAATTAAACTACCACACTCACTGGCACACTAATGCAGTATCAGCTCACTGATATACATACACACATGCCTTACTGAACTGTGATACAGAGAACTCACAACTCATACCCTCTCACTGAGACTGATGCTCAGTAGAACACCCTAGCATGCTACCTCCAGTGGAACCATTATGTCCTACTGACACTGGCATAGTACACAGTCTACTGATACATAATACACACTGCTCAACAGGCTTTGAACTGCTCAGTTCAGCCCTAAATCAAATGCATATCACCCTATGAACTCAACTTACCTAGTTCACACCGATACTAAGATCCACAATGTCAGTGTCATTGAGACACTCAGACTCCCACAGACACGACACATTCACTCATAAGTATACACACACACAGAGAAAAACTTGACACACACAGTTCACCCCCACAATGATCTTTCTATACAGTCACCACTGTACCTACAAATCAAATCCAAAACTCCAATACCTGATACCTGATACATGTGAACTAAACTCACAGGACCTGACTGCACACAACCCAAACGTAGGCCTCACTGATGCTCACTGCACTTAACATACACACTATGATACCAACTGCTCCCTCAAAGAAACTAAACTCACATAGACACTGATACACACCTCTATGCTCACAGTGAACCCGACTCTACACTCTGAACCTTCCCACAGTATCAGATACACTGAACACAGTATCACACAACACTGCTACACAAAATAACTCAACCCACCATCCAAAACAATACCAATACTCACAAGTCCATATCTCAAAACCTAAGGCACTATTCACTCGATATTTCACTGATACCCACTGAGTATTAGTGCACGTATTGGTGTACTGAACCCAACACATACTGACCCCCAATATAGGTACACTACACTGTGAGGAAATCCCGACTGTGCATAGTGAACCCCCAAAACACACATACAAATCTGCACAAATCCGTAGGTATAACTACACACACACACACACACACACACACATATATATATATATATATATATATATATATATATATATATATATATATATATATATATATATAGGTTCCTAAGAACTAGGTTAAAAATAGGTATTCCCTCACTGGAAACATTTCTACAAACACATGGTGTGCCAAAAATGGGTTTTCCATCAAGAACTCCAAAATACCCAAATCCAAACCCTAAATCGAGATCATTACCATAGGTAGGAGATGTAATCCTATAGAAATGCACATCCCCATTAACTAGGGTTCACGAATTTGGGGGAAAACCAACGTAGGAACACCAAACCCTAGATTCACCTAGGTATTCATGGGAAAACCCCAAAAACGAAATCTAAAATAAATGGTGGGCTCCTAATGGCCAAACAACAATGAAAAACAGAATTAAATGGGGTTAATTCAGATTCTCACCTATTGGGAGATGATTTCCTAATGTAGGTCCTCTTTCTTCAAGCCTTCTTGGTCCAAGCTCCTAGATTTCTCTTGATGGAGGAGGAAATGGGTTTCTAGGGTTTTAAATTTCTGAAATTCATGGGGAAGGAAGGGTTTTTCCAATGGAGGTTAGGTTTAGGGCTTTCTTCATGAATGAAGAAGCTTGAGGGAGGCTTTCCCTCATTATATAGGACTAGGGTTAGGGTTTCAAATGCCAAGGTTTAATTAGTCCTTCATGTTTAGTCATGAACAACTTAAATTAATTAGGGTTTAGTCATTTCTAGGGTTTTTAATCTAAAACTAAAATGCTAACTAGGGTTTGGCCACAAGGGTTAAACCTAATGGGTTTTTAGGTCAACCTAAAACCTATGCATTAAGAATACCCTATAATTATTTAATAACTTATCATACAAATTTATTACATAATAAATTAAACATGGCAATTTACAATAATACCCTAATCTAGAAATATGGTAGTGACAAGTCTACCCTCCTAAAAAAAAAATTCATTCTCGAAATTGGATTGAACTAGAACAAGAACAAAATCAGATAAGGAATTATACCTCAAGTCTCGAAGAGATACGGGTATTGCTCGCGTATTTCGTCCTCTCTCTCCCAGGTCGACTCCCCTGGAGAGTGATGTCTCCATGCAACCCGAACCAAAGGAATGGTCTGGTTCTGCAACACCTTCTCCCTGCGATCCAAGATCTCTACGGGCTGCTCAGGGTAGCTGAGAGTCAGACCAATCTCGATCTCTGAGTGATCTAGTACGTGACTAGGGTTTGCCACGTACCGCCTCAGCTGTGACACATGGAACACGTCATGCACTCCCTCTAGTGCAGGTGGCAAGTCTAGTCTATACGCCACTGCACCGACCCTCGCAAGAATATCGAAGGGTCCGATGTAACATGGACTAAGCTTCCCGCCTCCACCAAAACGAATCGTGCCCCGCGTTAGAGAAATTCATAGAAACACTAGATCGCCAACCTAGAACAAAATAGCCTCAACACACAGTCTAAAGAAAATAATCACAAGCCAGAAAATAATAATCTATACCTGAAACTCAAGGGGTCTACAGTGGCTGTCGGCCCAATGCCGCTGTCTGTCCTGCGCCACTCGCAGTCTGTCTCTGATAAGTTTCACTTTTTCTACTGCATCCACGACCATTTCTGGTCCTAGCAAGGCTCTCTCTCCGACGTTATCCCAAGATAACGGTGTATGACACCTTCGTCCATATAGAGCCTCGAATGGCGACATCTCGATGCTAGCCTGGTAGCTGTTGTTGTAAGCAAACTCTATCAGGTGTAGATGATCCTCCCAAGAACCTCCGAGATCTAGAACGCAAGTGCGTAGCATATCCTCGAGAGTCTGAATAGTCCTTTCAGACTGCCCGTCTGTCTGGGGGTAGTATGCGGTACTGAACTTGAGCTGAGTGCCCAAGCTAGCCTACAGACTCCTCCAGAAGTGGGAAGTAAAATGACTATCCCGATCCGAGATGATGCTTACAGGAACTCCATGAAGTCTGACAATCTGTCGTACGTACATCTCTGCTAGCCTCTCTGTCGACGTGCCCACCTTGAAAGGTAAGAAGTGGGCTGATTTGGTCAACCTATCCACGATGACCCAAATCGCGTCCTTCCCTCCTGGAGAACGCAGAAGCCCTGAAATGAAATCCATGGTCATGTGCTCCCACTTCCACTCTGGGATAGGTAAAGGCTGAAGCAATCCACCTGGCCTCTGCCGGTCTGTCTTTACCAGCTGGCACACTAGAAACCGAGATACGAAGCGTGCTACCTCGCCCTTCATTCTATACCACCATACGTGCTCCCTCAAGTCTCGATACATCTTGTTGGCACCGGGATGCATCGAGTACTGAGAGCGGTGTGCCTCTTGCAAAACCTCCTCGCGCAGCTCTCCGCTCGGCACACACATCCTCGTGCCGTGCCGTAAAGACCCATCATCCGCAATAGTAAAGTCGTCTGACAATCCTATCCGAACCTGTGCCCTGATACTCCTCAGAGCCTCATCATCATACTACGCAGCTCTGATTCTGTTCATCAGCTCGGACTGTATCTACAATCCCCACATCTGAATCTCAACATCGAAAACTAGCACCTCAATTCCTAAGCTTTCCAAATCAGCCAACAAATGTCTATCCGTCGTCAAGTACATAGCCATCGGATACCTGCTCAAGGAATCGACGACTACGTTGGCCTTCCCTGGGTGGTACTGCAATGAGATATCAAAGTCCTTCATCAACTCCAACCACCTCCTCTGTCTCATGTTCAGCTCCTTTTGTGTGAACACGTACTTCAAGCTCTTATGGTCGATGAAGATCTCCACACGCTCTCCGTACAGGTAATATTTCCACAGCTTTAGAGCGAAGATAACCGCTGCCAACTCCAAATCGTGGGTGGGGTAGTTTGTTTCATGCGGGCGTAATTGCTTGGAAGCATAGGCAATCACCTTTCCGTTCTGCTGAAGAACGCAACCCAAACCCTTCCCTGAAGCATCACTGTAGATAGTGAATCCACATGTCCCCGCTAGCAACGTCAAAACTGGAGCTTTAGTCGATCTCTTCTTCAGCTCATCAAATACGACCTGGCAATCCTCCGTCCAGACAAAATCTACATCTTTCCTGGTCAGCCTGGTCATCGGCGCTGCAATCCTGGAGAAGTCTTGTACAAACCTCATGTAGTATCCTGCTAGACCGAGAAAACTCCTGATCTCAGCTACTGTACCGGGGGTAGCCCACGACTCCACTGCCTCAATCTTCTTTGAGTTAACCGAGATTCCGTCACCCGTCACCACATGCCTAAGAAATTCAACCTTGTCAAGAAAGAATTCACACTTTGTGAGTTTCTCGTACAGCTCCTCCTTCCTGAGAGTCTCTAAGACCAACCTCAGGTGCTCTTCGTGCTCCTCCAGGGTCTTAGAATACACAAGGATATCATCGATGAACACCACCATGAACTTGTCAAGGTACTGGTGGAACACCTTGTTCATCAAGTTCAAGAATACTGCCGGTGCTTTGGTTAAACCAAATGGCATTACCATAAACTCAAACTGGCCATATCTGGTCTGAAAGGCTGTCTTCGGCGTGTCTTCTCTCTTCACCTTCACCTGGTGATAGCCTGACCTCAAATCTATCTTTGAAAATACCTTCGCCCCGCTCAACTGGTAAAAAAGATCATCTATCCTCGGCAGCGGGTATTTGTTCTTGATAGTGAGGTTGTTCAAAGCTCTATAATCGATGCACATGCACACTGTGCCGTCCTTCTTTGGCACGAACAGAACAGGAGCTCCCCATGGTGATAAATTGGATTTGATGAAGCCTTTGTCCTGCAGCTCCTTTACTTGCTTCTTCAGTTCTGCCAGCTCGCTGTTGTTGACTCTATAAACATGTTGTGAAATGGGCTCCGCTCATGGCACCAAGTCTATAGAGAATTTAACATCTCTGTCTGACGGCAAGCCTGGCAACTCCTATGGAAATATATCCAGGAACTCCGCTATCAGAGGATGTGGCAACTCCTTTTCTTCCATCCTAGCTCCACAAAATGTGCTCCTGCTATGCTCCGCTGCTCCTCTGGCGACCTCGAAGTCCGGCTCTCCTGGTGGTCGAAATAACACTCTGCCTCTATGACAATCTATAGTAGCATGGTGCCTACTCAACCAGTCCATTCTGAGTACAATATCGTATCCCGGAAGTGGCATGACGAGTAAGCGCACGCTCAACTCTCGGCCTCCCACTGACACTCTCCGGTCCTTACAATAATCACGGACTAGGATAATACCTCCGCCAGTCGTGATCTTGCAAGTCCAAGCTAATGGTTCTGTCTCTAAATGATGTTGAAGAGCATAAGATACAGACACAAAACTATAGGAAGCGCCAGAGTCAAATAATGTAAATACTGGAATGCAACCGAGAAGAATTAAACCTGTAATCAAGTCTCATGCTGGCTCAACCTCCTCGACCGCCATAGTGTATGCTCGTCCCTGGGGTGCACCCCTCTGCTGTTGGTGCTGAGCAAACCTCTGCTGCTGCGGTGGAAGTGGAGGTCCCCTTTGTTGGCCTCCTGGTACGGTAGGTACCCTGGCTGGTTCCCTCTGGGCGGCTGCTCTACCCTGGCCTAGACGAGTCTGTATGGTAGGACAATCCCTCAGCTGATGTGCTGTCGATCCGTAAGACAAACATGCGCCCAACCTCTTCCTGCAGATCTCTCTAGTGTGTCCTGCCTTCCCGTAGTACATATACTGGATGGCGGGCTGAGTCTGCCTCTGCTGCTGGTGCTGTGCCTGTCCTCGGGCTGGTGCCTGGTGCTGCTGATATGGCCTCTGCTGCTGCTGGAAGTGTGGACGCTTGCCCGGTCCCGCACATTGCTCCTCCTGAATTGTCGCGCCCCTCTTGGGCCTAAGGTCCAAGTCATCCTCAGCTATTTGGGCATCCATCAATATGCCCTCGAAGGTAGCAGTACGACATCCCGACGTGCGAGACTTGATCTCCCTTGCCAGCCCCTTTCTGAACTTCCGGGCCCTGTCTCCTGGATCTCTAATCATCGATGGCACGAAATGGCTCAGGCGGCAAAACTCCACGGCGTACTCATCAACGGACATGCTCCCTTGGACCAAGTCATGTAACTGACTCTCCAAGGCTCCCAGGACAACATCAGGAAATAACTTCTTCTTGAAGAGCTCCCTGAAGGCCTCCTAAGTGAGTCCCCCGACAATGAGTCTTGGCTCAGTACGAAACCACGTCAGGGCGATGTCGAACATCTGGCTGCCGACGGCCTCGATCTGAAGAGCCTCCGGAAGCTGCGCCAAGCACAAGTTTCTCTCTATATCCTCTAGCCAATCTTCGGCGTAGAGTATCCCCTCAGTACCCTTGAACTCCCGAGGCATCATCCTCTTGAAGTCCACGATAGTGCCCAGCCTCTGGTAGTGCTGGCCAGGATGCTGCTGCTGCACAACTCTCTCCACAGCCTGGAGAGCCACCTGATGAGCATTCTCCATTCTCACCCTTATCATCTCGGTCTGGGCCTGGTACACCTCTGCCTGCATCCTTTGAGCCTCCGCTGACGTCCTCTGGGCATCAACCATGCCCTGGATCAGTGCGAACATCTGTGCCCCATCAACGGGCACACCTCCTGGAAACGGAGTCGGTGGTGGTGGAAGAGGCTCTGTCACAACTGTGGGAACCCTCTGAACAGGTGGGGGAGGAGGACCCCAAAACAGTGCAGACACTCCCACATGCACAGGAGATGTAGGAGGTGCTGCGGATGTCTGTCCAACAGGGCGAGAGGTGGCAGACCTCTCTGAAGCTGCTGCTCCGAGTCTCAAGGACCTGGTCTTCGGCGGCATCCTGAAGACATATTAAAAGAATCAATTAAGGTAATAGACACGATATCATCAAGGAAGGACAGTAAAATTCTAAAGGAAATAATCATTAAGAGTAGAATTAAAAGAATCAGAAATTTCCTATTTATGATTGAGCATATTCTCGGCCTAAATTCTATTTTCCTAACGCAGGCTCGTAGCAATACTCTAAGCGAGCACCACTACGATATCGTTCTAAATACGAATCTAGACCTACATGGGCCACCACTAAAAATGTGTCATGACCCACACCCGAAAATTGGGCATGAGCCATGGGTACGTCCAGCCTACGCCGCAGCATCGGCGATAGAACGTTGTCTAGATCTCAAACATAACTCATCCTGTCAATGGTCTCAACTCCATAAGGAGGACCATGATAATACATGAATCCACAGTTTATAATATACTCAATTACAAGACTAAATGAAAATAAATGGCGCGATGAGAAATAAGGAATAAGAGTTCTGACATAAGTCAGGCACAAAATAAATACATCACAAGTCTAGAGTCTAGCTGTCCACCAAAAGTTACAACCATAATACAACCCAGATCTCAGTTCTAGAACAATAATACATAAATAGGACAGTCTAAATGCCTGTGGGTAGAATCTCCTCTAAGATGGGTAACTCCTCTGGAATTTCTGGTATGAAATCCCCTTCTGCTCCCGGGCCGTAGTGGGTAGGACAGAAATCCTCCAAGTCCTCTGAAAATGTTATCCAGTCAGGATTGGAGCGAAGCACAAACACTAAACAACAGTTTTATTTATATTGACAAAAATATAAAATAATGTAAGGAATACAAGATAAAGTAAATACTAGAATATAGAGTTCTAGAGAATATGAAGTAAGCAATAGAACATCTAGCAATAAATAAAATATCAATGGATGCTAGAACAAGTAACCTGAAACAAAGAATAAACATCTGGCTAAGTGTTCGAAATATCAGTTTATTATGTGATCGGCTTGGGACGAGATCAGGCTTGATATATATGATTGGCTATGATACATGTGAGGTCAGGCTAATCATCTGGTTAGCTATAATGCAAGCAATAGTCAGGCTAATCATATATATCAGGCTATGAGGCATATAAATGTTCAGGCTACACCCGACGTGATGTGTGGGGTGAGCTATGATGCATGTAAGGTGGGATATGATCATATAATCTGCTAATATTTTTTCATCCCCAGCTAGCACGATGAATTCCAACCACGACTCCTCATGACAGGTATCTAGGGTGCTAACCCTTGTATCTACAGTGTCAGAGTCAAGTATAGTATACAACTGAAATTATAGAATTAATCAACAAAAACAAAAATTGTCAGAGAATGTACTCGCCTGTGCTCCCGAGGAAGGTGCGAGGATCAATGTCTAAGGCGAGATCACAATGACCTAATTATGGAATATCAATATCAAAATACTGAATTAAGGGAATAATATGTTTAACTAATTAAATACGAGGCCTCTAGGTCAATTCTGAGGTTTACATGGTCAATACTAGGTTAACTAGCTAATACCTTGCCAAACTTAACACTTCTAGTACCCACCTACTACTACCTCACTATTAAGCACTAACCATACCTTGGTGTCACTAGGCCCATGATACTAGGTATCTCAAAACTCATTAGATGTGTAAACACTAGTCCCTGTAGGTACTAGATAGACACAACTCTTAAACCTAGTTATTTAGTTCTAACCTTGATATCTAGGTTATACTAAATACTACCTATACACATAACCCATATATGCATACATATATATATATATATATATATATATATATATATATATATATATAACCAGTACACTACTAACTATATATCTCTAGCTAATCTTAGAAATAGCTAGACTATCAATCCAATGCCTAAGACCTTGCCTTTCCCTGATTCCTAACTGCATAGTGATCTTCCAGTTGATACTGGGACACTGCCACTGTGCAGTCAAGCTCCTATTTCCCCTGCTCTACTACTCTGCCTCATGCCTACCCCCAACCCTGGACTGATTTACTGAGTATCAGTGCATCCTACTGTTTTTCTGAAAACCACTGACACCTAGTATCAGACATAAAAATGTCAAGGTAGCCATAGTAACCAAGATAACTGATTAAGGAACCATTCACAGTTCACAGTCTGAAATGGTTCTGATTTACACAGGCATTTGAGACAAGCCTATGGCTACTGGCAGGTTCACCGAGGTAAATCTGGGCCTTAATCACTGATACATGCATGGCTCAATCCTTGAGATAAGCATATGACTTAAACTTTGGGACAACCATAACAGGTACCTCAACCTGTTTAATTACACAGGCATTTGCTAAGCTCTAAGACAAGTATATAGCTACTGGCAGGGTCAACCAAACAGTTTAAAGTTGTTCAAACTTACACAGACAATGGCCAACTCTTAGACTCATAACAGGTAGGTCTGAATTTGTTCACTGATACTCTGCATAGCCAAAAATCCCTATTTACTGATACACACAGTGTCAATCTCTGGGACAAGCATGTAGCTACTGACAGGATACATAGCCTAATCTCTGAGACAAACCTATGGTTTACACAGGTATGGCTAAGCCCTGAAACACAAAACAGCTAACCATAGTTCAATTTTGAACTGTACAGTGTACAGGTACTCACTGCACAGATCTCCCTCTCCTCTATACTTCACTAACTCACTGAATTAAACTACCACACTCACTGGCACACTGATGCAGTATCAGCTCACTGATACACACACACATGCCTTACTGAACTGTGATACAGAGAACTCACAACTCACACCCGCTCACTAAGACTGATGCTCAGTAGAACACCCAAGCATGCTACCTCCAGTGGAACCACAATGTCCTACTGACACTGGCACAGTACACAATCTACTGATACATAACACACACTGCTCAGCAGGCTTTGAACTGCTCAGTTCAGCCCCAAATCAAATACATATCACCCTATGAACTCAACTTACCTGGTTTATACAGATACTAAGATCCATAATGTCAGTGTCATCGAGACACTCAGACTCCCACAGACACGACACATTCACTCACAAGTATACACACACACAGAGGAAAAATTGACACACACAGTTCACCCCCACAGTGATCTTTCTATGCAGTCACCACTGCACCTACAAATCAAATCCAAAACTCCAATACCTGATACATGTGAACTGAACTCACAGGACCTGACTGCACACAACCCAAACGTAGGCCTCACTGATGCTCACTGCACTTAACATACACACTGTGATACCAACTGCTCCCTCAAAGAAACTAAACTCACATAGACACTGATACACACCTCTATGCTCACAGTGAACCCGACTCTACACTCTGAACCTTCCCACAATATCAGATACACTGAACACAGTGTCACACAACACTGCTACACAAAATAACTCAATCCACCATCCAAAATAATACCAATACTCACAAATCCATATCTCAAAACCCAAGGCACTATTTACTCGACATTTTACTGATACCCACTGAGTATCAGTGTACGTATTGGTTTACTGAACCCAACACATATTGACCCCCAATATAGGTACACTACACTGTGAGGAAATCCCGACTATGCATAGTGAACCCCCAAAACATACATAAAAATCTGCATAAATCCGTAGGTATAACTACACACACATATATATATAGGTTCCTAAGAACTAGGTTAAAAATAGGTATTCCCTCACTGGGAACATTTCTACAAACACATGGTGTGCCAAAAACTGGTTTTCCATTAAGAACTCCAAAATACCTAAATCCAAACCCTAAATCGAGATTATTACTATAGGTAGGAGATATAATCCTGTAGAAATGCACATCCCCATTAACTAGGGTTCACGAATTTGGAGGAAAAATAACGTAGGAACACCAAACCCTAGATTCACCTAGGTATTCATGGGAAAACCCCAAAAATGAAATCTAAAACAAATGGTGGGCTCCTAATGGCCAAACAACAATGAAAAACAGAATTAAATGGGGTTAATTCGGATTCTCACCTATTCGGAGATGGTTTTCCAATGTAGGTCCTCTTTCTTCAAGCCTTCTTGGTCCAAGCTCCTCGATTTCTCTTGATGGAGGAGGAAATGGGTTTTTAGGGTTTTAAATTTCTAAAATTCATGGGGAAGGAAGGGTTTTTCCAATGGAGGCTAGGTTTAGGACTTTCTTCATGAATGAAGAAGCTTGAGGGAGGCTTCCCCTCATTATATAGGACTAGGGTTAGGGTTTCAAATGCCAAGGTTTAATTAGCCCTTCATGTTTAGTCATGAAGAACTTAAATTAATTAGGGTTTAGTCATTTCTAGGTTTTTAATCTAAAACTAAAATGCTAACTAGGGTTTGGCCACAAGGGTTAAACCTAATGGGTTTTTAGGTCAACCTAAAACCTATGCATTAAGAATACCCTATAATTATTTAATAACTTATCATACAAATTTATTACATAATAAATTAAATATGGCAATTTATAATAATGCCCTA
The DNA here is from genome assembly GCA_036927795.1 of Iris macrosiphon. NCBI lineage: Eukaryota > Viridiplantae > Streptophyta > Magnoliopsida > Asparagales > Iridaceae > Iris > Iris macrosiphon. The sequence continues at coordinate 21,283,274 of JAYESA010000016.1, forward strand.
ATCTAGAAATGTGGTAGTGACACTTGACTCTTGAATTTATGTATTAACTTATTTTATCGGGTTGTTCCCCGAGACACTATTTATTTGGACTTGTTGATAGACTATATTTCTTTTTATCTATTATCTTGATTAGTCTATCATATTTAGTTATGCTTTTTTCTGTGGATGAGATTAAAAATATTCTGTGATAGATGGTGTAGACTGTATTTATATTTATTACATCTTAAGTACACTCTAACGGGTCCATTAAATTGGGTTTGCCCATTGGAGTTGTGCTGCTGGCCATTGCCACGTGGCTAGTCCCTCGGTATTTTGGAAATGGAGCATGACATAGTTTTTGTGGTGGCCCATGCAGGTGTACGACTATATTGCTTTAGTTTCAACTAAGAAACCGAGCAAGCCTGCAATTAGGATATGATGAATTATAGGATCTCATCCACTTGTTGATTTGTTCTTGACCTCTATATCGGCTTTAAAATAATTTCTTGACTTGCATCATGCCTTGATTCCTTTGTGCATCTCTCATAGTTTACTTTGTATGCGAAGTAATGGATCCACGAGCCAGTGATAAAACTCCCGCAGGTACACCACAAGATGCTGTGGTCACCTACGACAATGGAGTGACACCATTGGGTGGAGATCCCTCCACTCAATAAAGCAATCAAGCAGATCAGCACGCCTCGAGGTTCCGACGAGACGACATTCCACCACCGCCTCAGTTTACTCCACTGATGCCCGTTTTTTCAATAGGACAGCCTATGGACGGACAACAGATGTTCCAAATATTCTACGCAATGATGCAAGCTCAACAATAGGTTCACCAAGAGGCTCAGCGTCACGAGGCAGAGAACCTGAGAAAAAGTATAGTGACCGCACTGGAGCAGGTGAACCCACCTGCTAGACGGCCATCGACGTGATCTATCACTGATTTCTGCCAACTGAAGCCCCGTACCTTTTCAGGCAAGGAGGAGCCCACTGAAGTTCATGAGTGGCTCACAACCACTCAACACCAATTAGAAGCAGCTGAGCTTCCAAGGGAGCGTTGGATGACTGCCGTCAGAATACAGTTGACGGGTAATGCACGTGGATATCTGAGGAAAGACGGCTCGGACCAGACCGAGTCACTTGGGAGGAGTTCTCTAGACTCTTTCAGGAGATGTACATTCGATCTATTGCTCGATCGGAACTTCGGGACAAGTTCAATCGCCTCACTCAAGACAATATGACAGTGAAAGAGTATAATGTGGAGTTCATCCATTTGAGCTGCTTCGTACCCACACTAATTATGACAGAAGAAGAGAATGCTGAGAAATTCTTTGACAGGCTAAACTTTGAGCTACAGAGACATATTGGATCTATCGTACCTACTTTTTATACGGATGTCCTTGCTGCAACCCGACGCATGGAATACGTCATCAGGAGAGAGTCCAGCCAGAAGTGGCCGCATGCACTAGCACCAGACCGAGCGCAGCAGGGAGGAGCTACAAACGATCACAGATGAATCCATCACCGAGAGCATTTATACCACTAGCACTAGTCCTTCCTACTTGTTACTACTGTGTCAAGGTAGGCCATATTGAGTCGGAATACATACGCAAATGGGGATTATGTTTAGCTTGCGGATCCAGTCAACATTCAACCAGGGATTGCCCTGAGCGTCAAGAAGAAGCATCGATGGTACACTAACAGGCTTTACCAATACCGAGACCAGTTCAGCAGCCACATAGACCAGATTAACCAGCACTAGGAGCACCACAGATAAAAGTTGGAGAAGTCAGACCATCATCACTGGGTGGATATCAGCCGAGGACACAATTGGCACCACATGCAGCACTCTTTCAGCAGGCCCAGCAACGGCAAAGGGCACCACCACAGGGACGTGGATATGCTTTTGCAATGACAGTGGAGGAGGCACAGACTCGAGGAGTAGCGAATATGAGTAAGATTTAGTTTATCCATAGCTATCTATAATAGTGAATATTCCTAATAATACTTTAGCCTGTGACTGTTAGTTCCATTCCCTAGCCTAAACCTAGTATTATGTTAGCATGAACTTGTTAGTCTAGATTAGTAATATGTCAGTGGTACCCAAGTTTTCATAAGCTGTAGTTGATCTTCGTTCTAACAAGACTTCTTTACTCTTGAGTTACTTATCTCTCATTGCCTAGAAAAAAGTTTTTATTGCTTCCCTACGTGTTCTGCTTGAACAAAACCCTCACCCTTCCTCTTAATTTTTTCTTGTTCATGGTTCCTTATCCTTTGTGTTGTGCTTCAACAAACATGTCTTGCAACCGCGTCATCTCTTCTAGATCAAACATTTTTTGACCGGTTACGTTTCATTTTCTTAATTGCGATGACGCAATTATTTTAAGGTGGGTAGATTATAAACATCCTAATTTTTAAATTTTAAATAATTATTATTGTAGAATTTTTTATTTATTTTTTAGTTAATTATAATAAATGTTCTTTCATGGATTTATATTTTTGTGTATTAAATTAATTATTAAAATAGTGCAAAAATTATATTTTTGGGTGTATAACTAATAATAGAGTATTGTGTAATTTTTTTGGAATTTATTGGGTTCCAAAACTATTTATTGGCCATATATGCATAAACCAACCCAAATCAACCCAAACCGAACCAATTCAACCCAAACCAACCCAAACCAACTAAACCCAACCCAAACCAAACCAAACCTAACTAACCGAACCGGACCCATACCCGAACCCGCAACCCGAAACCCACTACCCAACCTGCCGCTACAGTAACCATAAACACCCCCTCCCGTGCAGCCCGTGCCACCCCTTCCCTCCTCTTTCAAAACTGTCGACCGGTCCTCTTCAGCTCACTATAACCGCCCCTCCCGACACCCTATATAAACCCTAGCTTACTCCACCCCCACCACTATTATCTCCTCTTCAAATACCGATGAGCCACCGCCGACAATGACGTCGGACCGCAGCCACACGCTGCCGTGAAAATAGGCCGCCCAATTCGAGCAGCAGTTGTAACGTGAGGTCTGCTAATTCCCACCCTTGTATCTCTCTGCACATTAATCCAAATATTGATCCATTGAAACCTATAAAGACCACATAACCCTCTTGAACCCTATATAATTAGTTCGGCCTATCGTGTCCTGTGTCGGTCGTAATTTGCGACAAAAAAAGGAAAAACTGATCCAATTTGGTAGTTTATAAACTGTCCCAACCACCCATGTTCATGGCTATTTTTCTTTCAACCTAGTTAATATTTTTAAATTTCACTTGAACAGTAATTTAGACAACATAATCAAGATTTAATCTCTTTAGTTATTTTATTTTAATTTGTTGTATGTTGTATTTTATTTGCGGTTGAAATTGACCAAAAACTTGGTTTTCTAAACCCGAATTTTTCCAAAATAGGATACGTCCCGCTAAATAAGGCAACTTCGTCATGTGCAAATTGTACTGAAAGGCGCATATCGTCAATGCGGACGTGTAGGATTTTGTGAAAGTTGATTTGGATGTGCGTGCACACCGGAATCAACACATATCTGTTAAAAAACTCTATATCAACATATTTTGACACTCATCATAATTTTGTTTGTGCTTGTCATTTTATAACGAAATTTACGCCATCGGATTTATAATGTTACGCTGGTCATGTGACCCAAGTTTGGTTCAATTCTGAGAACGTTGACAAAATACCGTTTCGTGGGCCCCACGGTTCTATTTGATGGGCGATTTCATGACCGACTTATCAGAATCCAGTTCTGGATGTTCCGTTGGGTTCGTATCATCGTTCTAGACTCATAGACACTAAGTTTGATGAATTTGGAGAACTTTATCTCTGGCATATTTTTTGGTGCGAAGTGGGCCACATGTGGACCACATTTTGACCAGAAACTGTCAATTTTTCCCCTGTGTTCAACTTGGACTTATGGGTAGTCAATTCTAGCTATTTCATGTATTTTGAGAGCGATGGTAATGTTTGTTTCAACATCCGTCGGTGTACCTGAATATTTTACTTTTATCGGAGCAACTGTCGGAGCTTAGAACACAAGCAAGTGTACCTTGTCAACTTGTAGTAGATCCTGTGACTTTATTGTTTGATTTCTTTCTATATATATATATTCTGTGATGTACCTATTTAACCTAGGACCGTGAAATGTTGCTTAACATCCGAACAAGATTCAGGAGTCGATGTCGTACGCGAAGTCGTGTAACGTCACTTAGAGAGTTGATTCCACGATCCTATATTTTACGTGCTTGCTTTACCAAGTACGTCATACCATAGGACACTTGACACTATTCATGTGACAGAATCTTTCCTGAGTTATTCATGGTGATTCTGTATAGGTTTATAGGATTCATGACATAAGACTTGCATTCATAGATATCATTATGACTCGTTGTACTATCTAGAGGTCATGATCTTGCGTGTTATGGACATGAGACGTGAGGTTACATTGGGTGGAGAGAGACACACAGGCTACTGGCTGATTATATATATACTTATGTTACTGGAGAGTGCCTTAGTCTCTGTACCAGACCTTTGGCATATATATTTGGCCCTTCGTGATATTACTACTACCGGCTCCTCGACAAAGAGCTTGTAGTAGTTTCAGCCTGAGTACTAGTGATGCTCTCAAATAGAATTTCACATAGCTGGTTACATAGGTTTTCCAAAGGATCTATTTTTATATATTGTATTTTATTTGGCTTGAGTTATTCTTATACCTTGCTATGTCCCCTGAGGACCTGGATCCGGATTATGTCCTCAGATACAGCAGATGAGGAATACCCTGAGATATACTGGACAGGAGCTGATGCTGGAGCACTACTGGCACCAGAGGACAAGATTGTGCTAGAAGATTTCTCCTGAGTATTCTGTTACATACTCAGTTATTTCTGCTTCCAGTTATTTCATATCTTGACTCTTGGATTTATGTATTAACTTATTTTATCGGGTTGTTTCTCGAGACACTATTTATTTGGACTTGTTAATAGACTATATTTCTTTTTATCTATTATCTTGATTAGTCTATCATATTTAGTTATGCTTCTTTCTGTGGATGAGATTAGAATTATTCTGTGATAGATCCACGAGCCAAACTAAGGTAGGATGCATGTCCTTATAGACCTACCTGCTAGGAACCTTGATTCTTCTGTGCGCCTCTCTTAATTTGGCAGGTGAGCATCAAATATTATTCTGTAATTTATTTTTAACTTGCATGTAGGTCTCTGTTCTTGACCTCTATATATATTATTTTAACACTCAATGAAAATATAAACAGACACACACACACACACACACACACACACACACACACACACACACACACACACACAATTCATTGACATTCGACCAAACACTTGATGTGCAAATTCAGAGTTTTCTCCAAATGGACACAAAACTTAATATTACTTTCTCCATAAGCCTCCTATGGACCTAGTTCTTATTCTTATGGGTAGTCTTAAACCAATGGATGGTTTCTATGGGTTTAATAACCATTGAAATCTGAAATGACAAGGAGAATTAGAGTTCTTACCTATTGGAAGATGGATTCCCAATGTGGTTCCTCCAATGAGCACAAGAGTGAGGAATGAGCATCAATCTCTAGCCAAACTCCCCTTCCTCAAGCCTCTTGCAACCTTCAAGCTTCTATCTTTCCTTGCGGATAAAAATAAGAGAGATTGTGATTAATTTGGAGGAATTTGGTGGAGGAAAGAATACTTGGAGGGAAGAACTAACTTATGGTTTCTTCATGAACAACTAATGAAGAAGATAGAGGCTCCCCCCCCTAAATAGGGCCCGCCACATATAGGTTACGGTTAGTCTATGCAAAATATCTAAAATGTCCTCCAAGAGTTGTCATAAAAAGTTTAGCTAATGAGGGATTTAACTAATGAAGGTTCTAATATTAAATGGATGAGGATTCTATTCATTCCCTTTATTTTAGCTAGTTAACCAAAAATAATTTATTGGGTTGCTCTATTGGTCATGACAAGTCTAGTTGGGTTCATTAGCAACTAGTCTAACTAAGGGGCTAATCATGCAACATCCTCTATATTAATTAATTATATAAAAATAATTATACCAATTATTATTCAAAATTAATAAATATAATACCAATGACATAGATACACCTATCCTGAAAAGTGATGGTTACAGAGTACGTACAAAAGCGCATAGAAGACTGGCAGGCATAATGCTTATCTTTTGGAGGGCGTATCGAGTTGGTCGGATCAGTGGTTGTTGCAATATCCGTATTTTGGCTCCAGGCCATACTGCTTCTGGTAGCTACAATAAAAAAGGTTGAGAAGATGTGTTCTAATTTTATCTTGCGTGGGGGTATTCATGCCATAGTGTGGAGGGATTTGTGCTGCCACAAAGGTAAAGGTGGAGTAGGGATATGCTCCTTAATTTCTCTAAAGGATTTGGCAGCCATGAAGATGACCTGGAATTTTATATAGGGGAGATCCTTGTGGGCAGCATGGATGCATAATAGATATGTGAAGAAAGAGAATTTTTGGACGCTTAGAGCTGACAACAATAATTCAGTGACATTTAAATCCATCTTGCGGTATAGGCTAAAGGTTAAACCGTTCATCATGAGGGAGATTAGCAACGGTAGAGACACACATTTATGGCTTGATCCGTGGCTCAATCACCAGACCATTATGTATAGAATAGGCAGGCATCACTTTGAATTAGTAGGGAAGGAGGAGTTGGTGAGCACCATCATCACAGGGAATTCGTGGAGCATTAACGGCTATTTTGTGGGGGGACAGTTTGCAGATGAGATTAAAGGGGTTGTTATAAACCCAAATGGTGGCGGTGATGAATGGGTTTGGGACAAATCTCCATCAGGATGCTTCTGCATGTCCGAAGCTTACGATCAGACTAGAATCCCATAACCAAAGGAAATATATGCTTAGTACATTCGGGTTAAGGGCCTAGCTAATAAAATGAAGCTAAACATGTACAAAGCAGTGAAGGATCGGCTTCTCACCTTGGATAGATTGGAGAGAATGGGAATTAACGTCCAGGGGCATCAGTGTGTGCTATGCCAAAATGCTTCGGAGACGCTCGATCATCAACTATTCCAGTGTGCGGTATCTGGTTATATATGGAGTAGGCAATGCCAAGCTTTCCAACAAAATCATTTGGGAGGCAGGACGCTCAAAGAGCAGATGGACCGGATATGGGTGAATGGAAGTAGGGGTGCCCACTGGGTCAGAACAACTATGATCCGATTAGCTGCTAGCGTTTGGAAAATTTAGAGAGAACGAAATAATCATGTTTTTAAGAATCTGTCAGCCTCCCCGGAAGGGATTTTGTATAACATTGAGTCTGATGTAAAGTATATGGTGTGATGGCTTTTTTGGCCAAAACACAGGCCTAATAAAATTACCTTTTACAATATATATATATATATATATATATATATATATATATATATATATATATATATATATATATATATATATATATATATATATATATATATATTAATGTCGCTTGGAATCTGTTCAAATTTGAGCCATCCAAGTCGTAAGTAAATACTCAACCAATTTATTTATTTTTTAAAACTTAGGGAGATAAAAACTGAAATCGACTTCCCTCTTATCCGTCCAAACCATAACAAAAAAACTCAACCAATTTTTTTTAAACTTACGGGAGATACATAAATTTTATAAATAGTAGAGATATATACATAATAAATTATAATTAAAATAATTAAATATCTAATAAATCATAATTATAATGTAAATACATATATAATAAAATTTGATTCATGTATATTTAAATATTTAAATTATTTTACAATAATATTAGAAAGAAATTATTTTACGTATAATGCACGTGCATTTACATATATATATATATATATATATATATATATATATATATATATATGGAGGAAAATGGTGGGAATTTAATAAACAAAAGAGATACATTTTCGGCCAGGATATCAATGGGAAAAAATGCAGACTCTTGCGGACATCTTCGGGTTTAAGGTGAACCCTCTGCCTATTCACTACCGGTGATGCCCCTTGGTCTCCGAAAGATGCAACGCTTCTCTCTATGATCCGCTCATCTCCAAGATAAAAGACAAAATCTAAGGATGGCACAATAAAATACTATATTTAGGAGGTTTGCTTATCCTCCTCAAGCATGTATTAAGGTTTGTTCCATCTACGTATTATCTCTCTACGTATAGCCCCCCCCCCCCCCCAAATACATGATCGTCGTAATAGAGAAGTGTTGGAGTAGGTGCGGTTCCCAACCTACGTGGAGAATATCCCGGAGTACGACGAGCGACATCTGTGTGTCAAAAAAGTTCGAAAAGTGCATCGAACGTCGTGTATTAGAACATTTATGGTGAGTAAATATTATATGAGATTTCCATCTTTGACTCTAATTATATATTTATGATTGGATCTTTCATTTATTAACTTTCCATATAATTAGATTTCTAATTTATGGCAAGTCAATTTATGATTTGATTTCTATTAAATATATGATTGAATGTAATTAGATTTCCATAAATATTTTTGGTTTCCATGTATAGATTTCCATATAGAAATCCTAACTCATACAAGGGTTTTTATAAAGGCTTATGCGATATACAACAACATGAGAAAAAAATAAGAGAGAAAAAAGGTGACAAGAGTGCCATTGCAACTTTTAAGAGGAGAAAGAAGGATTGGAGGCCGTTTCGGAGAAGGAGATCAATTTGGGATATTTTTTATTATCTTTTTTCTTCGTGGTTGTAATCTATTTTCTGTTCCAAAGAGTTGTGGTGATCAGTGTTGGATCAGTGAGGAGGTTGTAGAGGTTGTAATCTTTTTAGTCCATTAGTGGAGGTTCTTCAGTGTTGGACTCCGATTGTCCCGTAGTTTTTTTTATCTGGGTTTTCCATGTAAAAATTTTTGTGTCTGCGATTTGTGTTTGGTGTTTTTGGTTTGTGCGTTTTGTTCGATTTTCTCCCATGTACTCTCTGGTTTGGAAAACGATTTTCGTGTTTCGTTCCCAACAGTATGGTATCAGAGCCATGTTCTAAAATTTTAGAAGGGTGACAGGAGTTGACAAGCAAACCATGGAGGAGAGATGGACGCGAAGCTGGTGCGCATGGTAAACCTGAACGGTACCAACAATCACTACTGGAGAAGCAAGATGAAGGATCTGCTATTTGTCAAGAAGCTACATCTGTCGGTATTTGCTACTTAGAGGCCCAGTAACAAATTTGAAGAGGACTGGAAGTTCGATCATATACATGTGTGTGGGTACATCGGACAGTTCATTGACGAGAATGTGTACAACCATGTTGCCAGTATTGAGCACGCGAGGATACTGTGGGATAAGCTAGAATCTATGTATGCAAAGAAGATAGGGGTAAATAAATTATTCCTGATCCGGAGATGATGGTTCTATGGTACAAAGATGGGGCATCCATTACGGATCATTTGAGTGTGTTTCAGGGCGTAGTTGACCAGCTATCCTCGATGGGAGTCAAATTCGATGACTAGGTTCAAGGACTATGGCTGTTGTGTACATTGTCAGACTCGTGGGAGACCGTACGAGTGTCTATGATCGCTTCAACTCTGGAAGGCGTGGTTAGTCTGGAGTTTGCCAAAAGCGTGGTACTGAATGAAGATATACGGAGATGTGCTCAGGGCACTTCATCCATATCCCACTAAGAGACGCTTGTTTCAGAGAGCCGCAGAAGGGGTAAAAATAGGGGTATAGGTGGTGGCAGAGAAAAAAGTAGAAGAAGGTCTAAGGGTTGGTACGAGGACTCGGAGTGTTACCATTATGGCAAGAAGGGCCACATCAAGGGAAATCGTTTTGCTTGAAAGTGAGAGAAGAAGGGAGACAAGGGGAAGTAGGGCCAGAACACTACAACGGTGGCCTCGACACTTGGAGGTGATATGATCATTGTAGGTGATGAGGTAGTTATGAACCTAGTCTGCGATGACAACTCTTGGCTGGTGGACTCAGGTGCTTCAGCCTACCTATCTCACAACATGGCACTATTTGCTTCTTATACAACAGGCGACTGTGGAGTGTTGAAGATGAGCAATGGAGATATGTCGAAGGCAGTTTCCATTGGAGATATTCATTTAAGGGCAAATATGGGTGCAGTTCTTATTTTGGAAGATGTTCGTCATGTTCCTGATATCTGTTTCAACCTTGTGTCGGTTAGAAGGTTGGATGACGAGGGTTTCTTTAATATCTTCGAGCAGTTTCCAAAGGATATTGCAGAGGATCCAATTATGAGGGAGCTAGTACATGAAGTTGATCCCAACCTTGATCATCATCCTGCTGATGGTGGTCAGGGTGACCCTTAGGAGGATGAACAGGCCGAGAAGGTAGTTCCTGAAGGGGATGAGGTTGTTGGTATACAGCCAGTATCAGTGGTTTTATTGAGGAGGAGCGATAGAGAGAGTCAACCATCTATGAGATACTCATCGAGTGAGTATGTGCTACTGATTGACGGTAGAGAACCCAAAAGTTTTGCAGAGGCTATGAAAGATAAACACAGGCAGATTGGATAGAGGACATGATTGAGGAGATGAGTCCCTTGGAGGCCAACTCTACTTATGATCTGGTGTGGTTGCCAAAGGACAAGAAGGCTTTGAGGTATCGTTTGATGTTCAGAGTGAAGTAGACAGATAATGCTACTCGCCCTTGATATAAAGAGAGACTGGTAGTTAAAGGCTACGGTCAGCGAAAAGACGTATATTATGATGAGAACTTTTTGCCAGTCGTCAAGCAATCATCTATTCTGGTGGTGCTAGCATTGGCAGTCAGTTTTGACTTAGAGGTCGAGCAAATGGACGTGAAGATGGCATTCCTCCACGGTAATCTTGAGGAAGAGTTGTACATGGAGAAGCCAAAGGGATTCGATGAGAAGAGCAAGTCATACTTTGTCTGCCAGTTGAGGAAGAGCTTATATAGTCTGAAACAGGCTTCGTGACAGTGGTACAGAAAGTTTGAGTCATTTATGGGGGAGCATGGTTATGCACGGACGGATAATCATCCTCTATATTAATTAATTATATAAAAATAATCATACCAATTATTATTCAAAATTAATAAATATAATACCAATGAGAATAGATACCCTTATCCTGAAAAGTGATGGTTACAATCCTACCCCCCTTAGAAAAATTTTATCTTCAAAATTTAAATGTGGTTGTACCCCCTTCTAGTTCAAACTCTCAACCCGTCTAAAATTATAAAAACATGCAATTTAAAGAAATTACTAAGTATCATCTCATGCATGATTATGGCTTCTGTCTGTCATAATTTTGCAGTCTTTGTCAGGGTATACTACTAATTACACTAACTATATAACACAAGCAACTATAAGGTACTAAAGAAGCAATCCAGTCAAAAGATGGAAAAAGGACAAGAAGGAAGAACAAAATTTTCTAAACCATCATATGTAGCATCGGCCTCCTTGATCGTCATCGCAAATGCCCCGTCATGCCGGGGTGGCTCCCTCTACGGGTGCTGAGCAATATACGGTGTCACAGGTGGTCTGGCGGTGTAACGCCCTGCTCCGTGCCGGCGTTATGTATCAAGGTGAGTGGGCAGAGCTTCGTTCTCTGATTCTTGCACGCCTTAATAATAACCTGAGTTTTTGCTTGCAATATTTTCTTAAGAGAATGATAGAACCTGCCTGGCATGTTAATGAACGAACTCACCTAGCTTGTCTTGAATCAATAAGTCTGCTAAACGAGAATCCAGATCGCTTGCTTAGAGTGCATGAACATGTTCACTATCGTCTATGCTTCGAGAGAACCATAATGTGCCTGAATATGTTCAAGTGAATAGTCGGATTTGCCCCGCAACAAGGATTTGCGTTATGATGGTTCGTCTCGTCTGCATACAGAGTTTATTTGATAGTGTTCCATGCATTCGCACGCGGTCGGACAATGGCTTTTGGTGCAGAGCTGAACTGCATGTGTCACGGCTGCTACAGAGATAGTGCAAAGCAACCATGAGTCACAGCTGCCATTAGCATCAGATAAAAGAGTCATTGGTATGCTGTTCCCCCAGCTGCCGATCCTGAGATACTCGGGGACCGCCATTCATATAGCTAAGTCATTGTGTTGGCTTGGATAGAGGACTGCCCCTAAGAATGTGCATTGTGTGTCTAGCTTTGCATCTGACCCTCGAGTCGCACGAGACACGCTGCGCACACCCTGGAACATGAACGGTTTGCTTGCCTGTTTAGTATATGAAACTCTGTTTCCAAACATGTTTCTAAACAAGTAAATCGACTCTGCTAGAACTGCATGAAACAAACCTAGGTAAAACTAGAAAGATCACTAGTAATGTAATATTTTATAACATGATTACTTAGTGCCTGTTTGAGTGAATGCTTGTTTCTGTTCAGTTGATTTATCTCACCAGTACTTGTATAAAGTGCTGACCCACCAACAGTTTACTTGTTCGCAGGTACTGGATCGACCGAGGGAGCGATAGGCGTGCCACAGTCCCGAAGACCCGGAATCCTGGTTTCGATTGTTGTCCCGAGAATGCTATCTTATAAGGGGGCATAATGTATGGAACAAACGTGTGCCTTTGCTAAAGGAAACCCAAGTTGCCTCGATTGTCCCGAACACTCAGTTGGCTAATGCATTGCATTGCAACAAGTCCCTTTCCGCTGCTTACTCGATTGATGCGATGATAGCCAACTATCAACTTAAACGATTGGCCTTGCACGGGCGCAACCCCAGGCCCGTGCGGCATCACGTCCCCCGAAGGCTCGAACGGGCCATTCGCTTGGCTCCCTTCCTCCCTCGCACCCGCGGGACGGGCGCGGTGATTCGCGTCCGGCGCGCCGAGGCACGGTGATACGTGCCCGGTTCGTTGATTCCCGGCCGCACGGGGCGGGGCAGGGCGGAGCGGCGGCCCGGGCGGGGCCGGGGCGTGACCGAATGGTATCAGAGCACAGCTTTACGTCCTTGGAATTCGTTTCGATTCTCTCAGTTTTGAACTTGTGTATTGAAGAAGTAATAGATGCTCTCTCTCGATGCTTCGATGGATGTCCCATGCAATAAGTCTAAATATTTTCGAAAAACGCGTGTAAATTATACGGTTGCTTGAACGGGATTATGATGCGAGGGTTTTTGTCCCAACCTGTGAAAGACATTGTGAGAGTAAACTCGTGTTATAATCGGCAAGTTATATGTCGATATGAAAACACCAAGCGAGTAGGGTGCGAGACGGTATATCGTTCAGACAGTGGTCTTTGCATACGGCCTTTTGGCCAAGCTGTGTTGAGTATCGTGCACCAAGACCCTTGATGCTAGCGAGTTGCAGCGAGATTTGGGTGTTGTTCGGATAAGAATAAAGTTTGACTCGGGAGGGAAATCGATAGAGACTTTATCGGAGTGCCGCTAAGGCGAATAATTGGAATCGTGTATGGAATTTCCAGATATAGTTGGACGGTTATTCATAGCGATAAGTTATGATTTGAAGCATAGTCTGTATGGAGGACTATGAATAGAGGTGTATACAAGTCTAAGATTGTTAAGGCGATAAATTGGGACTGTGCCGGAGTTCTAAGGAACGAATTGGGTATACGAGTGAAGGATGCGAACGCAAATCAGGAGTTATTAGGATAACTCAATTCCTGAGTGGTGTATGCGATAGTCCCCTGTTCGATTATGCGAATTGTGGATATAATGAGTTGTAAAGATTCAGGGAGTATAACTCGAACCCTGAGTGGTGTATTGGTCGGCTTAGAAATGCTAGAACGAAGTCGTAGATTCGGAGTTAAGCGAGTCTAGCGGCGAACGACGAGACTTGGGTAAAAGCCTTAGTATAAATAAACAATGCCTAGCAAGTAAGCGAACTCGGAGAAAGCATGCAATAATTGGTTCGAACGAGTTACAATGAGTTGATTGAGGGATAAGGCATGCATCGAATAGGATTTCAGGACCATTGAAATTGATATCGTGGTCGGGAAAACTAAGAGGATTGTACGAGCGATTTGAGTTGAAACAAGTGAATTAGAAACTTGAGTTGAGATTGAATAATCTGAGATGCGATCGGAGTAAGTGCGATTGGAAATAATGCAGCGAACGAATGAAAGCGTGCATGGAAAATTTGGATTTGAGTAGGATATCGCTCGTTAGAGTTCGGTTTGATTACGAATGTGATAATTTCAACTTTGGGAGATTTAGACCATAGCAATGGTTGGAATATAAGTATGGATTGATGCTAGTCAGTATAATGGTGAGTATGATGCATCGAGTTAAGCGGTAATAGATTTGGCTTGGAGTTTGAAAGAACGATCTTGAAATCAAGTTCGGGAAGATAACATTCGAAATATGTCCCAAAGAGAACGATTATCTTGCGGGAGCGCCGGCGTGGTGATTTCACGTACGGCGGGGATAATCGAACTCGGGGGAATAGCTTCGGTGATTATTCCAAACGAACACGATGAATGGATACGTGTCAAATGGGATAGACTTTGAGTTTGGGATTTGAACTTAGTGGTTTGAGGAATGCTAAGAGTAGACAAGAAATGTTCAAAATGGTAATATTGAAGTTGGATATTTTGGCTTAGCAAATTTTGGTTGCAGTAAGAACGGTAGTTGGAAGAACATGACTTGAGGGATCAATGTACAACTTAGGATAAAACGAAAATTGACGATGAAGTGTCTGTTCGTTCGAGGATAACCATAACGATTGACCTTCTTGTCTTGTGCGGGTATAACTTCTTATTCGCACATGCGTCACGTCCGGATTAGGACGATCATTCCGCGGGAGCGTTGGCGTGGCGATATCACGTCTGACGGGGATGATTGAACTAGCGGGAGACCGGAATGTGACAATTGAGGGATCATTCTGACTTGTGGTTTAATACGATAAGACAAGTTTCAGGATAAAATGAGTCTAAGGATTTTCTTGAGAAGTTAGTCTAGAAACGTGAAGTAAGAGATGTTGGATGTTTTCATGAACGGATACGTAGATTGTGCTGGACGACTTAGAGTTCATGATATACATCGATGATTTATAATGGAATTGTGGCTTAGTGATACAGGTGTAGAAAAGGATGGATTGGTAAATTCTATCAACGTGATGGAAGAGATAGTGTGTGCGAATCGATGGGTTCGCCCTGAAACATGGGCGTATCATGGGTTCGGTTGGACGAGCGTGTTGGTGTGATAGGATGAACTGTGCTCGATGTTTAGAAATCTGAGTGAAACGAGCTTGGGTAGAATACCCGTGTAAAGGAACAATGGTTTGACCTTAGGGTGTTTGGGGCGAGCGTTGTGCAACGCGGTTGCGCAATGAGTCGCAAACTTGAGTTGTACCTATGACTGTGTGAGCTGACCTAGTGGCTAGGCAGACGACCTTGTGCCTTGAGTTAAACTGGAGTGGCTGACTTCAGAGTATCGTTCGGGAAGAACGATAGAACTGGGGCAACAAGACTTAGAGTTAGAAATTGGAATTGGGAATGTACACTAGCAACGTTCGCGTTGAAACAAACGTAATGCAAGATAGGACTCGGGTGATAATTGATTTGGTTGGATAGGTTACGCGACGGTAAAGGATAAGACGACAGCTGGATCGAACAAGAGTTCGGTCATTCATATAACAGGACTATCTGCATTTTGAAAGATTTTCACGAGTAGCTTGTCAGACTTAGCTGTCACTGAGCTTGGATGAAATACACATATTTGGGGGACGCCTTGAATATGGGTACGATCCAGACTTAGCGATATGCATAACTCGGATGCAGCTGCAAAGGAAAATGTTCGGATTCGCACGGATGAGTATGACAACTGAAATAGGTTAGCCTCAACCTAAATTATCATAGAGGAAAGATTGTATCGTTCCCCGTGCTACCGAGATAGCTCTGCGCTAAGGCGCAGCAAGAAACTGAGTTTGGGAATACAATAAGTTGTACGAAGGGATCATTCGGATAAAATGATTAAGCACTCGGGCGAACGGAACGAGTAAAAGCGGATAGGAAGTTAAGTTCGATTGAGCCAAAGGTGCGAAGGACTTGAGCGTACCCCAGGTGGGCAATTTAGCTCTGCGCTAAGGCACAATATAGACTGAGTCAGAAAACGTAGGTGATTGGATGCGATTTACTTAGCGAGATTGGACGGTGACTCAAAGAGAGTGATGCAAACGAGATTGGAAAATTAGCCCAAATTCAAACCTTTGGTTTAAGCGTAACGACGGGTTTCGATAGGCGACGTCAAGTAAAACTGTCGAATGTGTTCGGATGCATTTGGTTCCTATGAGAGGTAATATAACAAGTTGGACAAGTCCACCCAATTGTGAGTTGTAAGTGCCTATTAAGTTATAGAATACCATGTGCTTGGGTATTATAGCCCTGCGCCAGGTGCAGTAGATTTTGAGTCGGGAGTGCAACGAGTGAGTTGAGTATTAACTCGATAGCATTGAACGATAGAGTCGTTCGATGAGAATTGGCTAACGTTGGCGTAACGCATGGTGAGAAAATAAATGATTGTGGTATTAAGACAGTCCTTGGAAGTTAGGCAAGGTGTATAGAGTGGGTTTAGAAGATGTGCGATAGTACGAGTTGCGCTCAGGAAGTCTCGAGGACGAGACTTGTTCTGAGTGGTGTATGATGTAACGACCCGCTCCGCTCAACCCGGAGGGCCGATTCAAACGGCACAAGTGTAGCTATTCAACCCGCCTTGCTCAGCGAGATGGCTCGTTCGATGCAAAGGCTTTCATGCTGGGATCTTTAAAGGAGTCAGACTTAGGCTATCAGAGGCGCGTACGGAGTCTCGCTCGACCGATGCGATACATCGCTAAGGTGGGTGGCCCCGGTGAACCTGTCTCTACTTAGCTGCACACTAAGAGAATGAATGTTACATGCTAGTTTACGGGCGATAACCTTTGCATGCTAATAAAAGAGGTGAACGCACATAGCTAAGGGGATAACCCCGCCTTATCATCGTATAGAACATGGAGATTTTACTTACTATTTGCATAGTCGAGAATGCTGGGTTGGAATGTAGTAATTTCTTCATATATGCTGTAAAGTAGTATGAGTTCATACTGAGGCATTGCACCGCACGGAACATGACACGGGATGGAGTAAAATCATGTTGCATGCATAGACGAGGAAGGCTATCAAGTAGTCGTTCCAAGTCAGGAGATGGAAGGAAATGAATGTACTCGGGATATGCAGATCGCCGAGGCAGTCTCTAATCAGAGAGCTGCGTAAAGAAGAAAAGATCCGAGTGTAGTCCTCGGCAAAGATAGATCCGAGTGTAGTCCTCGGCAAGGATTGATCCGAGTGTAGTCCTCGGCTAGGATTGGAAGTTGGGGGAGTAGTTGCATGGTCACGGACAACTGGTTGCGCACCAGGTAGAGAGTCCTCGACACGATTGCTGAGGCATCCGAATCGTGTTGGCCCGGGAGGACGGAGTGCCAGTGTAGTCCTGGCGATACGCTAGCTGATGACTAGCGGGCGAGAGCGAGGCATCCAGCAAGGCTTGCTACCGACCTGGATGGGCGTCGACTCGTTAGACGGCTTGGAGGCCCAGCAAGGCTAGCAACCGAACTGGGGAGGCAGCCGTCTATCGCAGATATTGTCCAATACGGCTAACAGAGCCAGTGACCTTCATATAGATAAGTCATGTTTGCATAGCGGCTATCCGCACTGAGAAAAGGAGAAACGGGGAGGAGTGTGTTTGCACGACATTATGCATAATTAGAATGGATGCATGGTATCACACATAGTTCTAGTAAAATGGGTCATATGAGGCAGAGGCACGGCATAATACTTGGGTTTTATAGTTGCTTCTTGTTATTTCGTAGATAATTGTTGATATTGCTGCATATGACAGGGAAGGCCGAATGGTAAGAAATGGTAGGGTGAACTCAATTGTTCATGAATATGACACTCTTGAGCTGACATGGAGATTACTTTCTTTATATTGCCATGTAACTGATCCTAAGGCAAAAGAATAGAAAGACAACGAAACTAGTCGGTGCACATAACTAATAAACGTGCTTGTTTTGTGGCGTGGGCGAGAGGCCTCCCCACCAGTGCATTCAATGTACTGATACCCAACCAGTCTGCATGCAGGGTGCAGGGGGAACTCGTACGGATTCGGAGATCGCTATCGCAATGAGGCGCCGGACCGCACTTGGCGTCTTGGAGCGTGGCGCACGGACCTGGAGCTCGCATATATGAGACATAATGTATGGGAACATCATCATCCAGATCAATTGTGTTGGTTCTAAGCCTAAGGGCATATTCAATGTAAGAGAGAGAGAGCATGAGCGATTTGTAATCTCGGCTTAGCGCCGCTTGTAATCTTTACTTCATATCAATAAAGAGCTTAAATTTGGATTCAAGACTTGTGTTCATTTTATGTTTCCGCTATGACGACTCTGTGAACTAGTTATCAACGGCCATTTCGGTATTTGCCTTGCGCGGGCGCAACCCCAGGCTCGCGCGGCATTGCGTCTCGATGGAAACGTACGTCCCGCGGGAGCGCTGGCGCGGTGATTCGTGCCTAGCGGGGACGGCCGATTCTGGCGGGAGATCGGGTCGTGACCGCTCCGCTCAACCCGGAGGGCCGATTCAAATGGCACAAGTGTAGCTATTCAACCCGTCTTGCTCAGCGAGATGGCTCGTTTGATGCAAAGGCTTTCATGCTGGGATCTTTAAAGGAGTCAGACTTAGGCTATCAGAGGCGCGTCCGGAGTCTCGCTCGACCGATGCGATACATCGCTAAGGTGGGTGGCCCCGGTGAACCTGTCTCTACTTAGCTGCACACTAAGAAAATGAATGTTACATGCTAGTTTACGGGCGATAACCTTTGCATGCTAATAAAAGAGGTGAACGCACATAGCTAAGGGGATAACCCCGCCTTATCATCGTATAGAACATGGAGATTTTACTTACTATTTGCATAGTCGAGAATGCTGGGTTGGAATGTAGTAATTTCTTCATATATGCTGTAAAGTAGTGTGAGTTCATACTGAGGCGTTGCACCGCACGGAACATGACACGGGATGGAGTAAAATCATGTTGCATGCATAGACGAGGAAGGCTATCAAGTAGTCGTTCCAAGTCAGGAGATGGAAGGAAATGAATGTACTCGGGATATGCAGATCGCCGAGGCAGTCTCTAATCAGAGAGCTGCGTAAAGAAGAAAAGATCCGAGTGTAGTCCTCGGCAAAGATAGATCCGAGTGTAGTCCTCGGCAAGGATTGATCCGAGTGTAGTCCTCGGCTAGGATTGGAAGTTGGGGGAGTAGTTGCATGGTCACGGACAACTGGTTGCGCACCAGGTAGAGAGTCCTCGACATGATTGCTGAGGCATCCGAATCGTGTTTGTCACGCCCCGGTTCCATGGATAAGGAACCGAGCCACGTGGCAATGGCCAGCAGTGTACTTCGGCGGGCATCCAATCCAATGGGCCCGTCGGAGTACACTTAAGCTGTAAAGTACAATGAATAACCCATCACACAACACAAGTAAACTCAATCTAAATCTCATCCACATGCAGCAATATAAGAGCACAATAGAAGTAAATACAACGACTAATGTGTATGAAGGAAAATGTCCAAAATAGTATCAAGTACAACCACTAGAATAGTCACACGGGGACAAACCCGCTAGCACAAATAAACTGGAATGGAAATAAGCAATAAGATAACTTGGAACGGTAGCAGGTAACTAGGTAGAGATACCGTCCCAAGGAAAGAGTCACTACCAGCGATCAGGCGAAGTCCTCAGGAATGACCTCGTCCTCGGCAGTGGGTACAGCTGCTGGAAAGATGCCCGGTCCGTACTCCTCCGGGTAAATCTCGAAGCCTATACCTGGAAGGGAACCAGGTCCTCAGAGGGACGTAACAAGGTACAAGAAAATAATATGCCAGGTAAACAGATAGTACAAGTGCGACAACAGGGTAGACTAGTACAACCAAACAAGTGTGACACAGTTTAAAGACAACGTTCGACGCGTGGGCCGTCCAAAATAAAACCGTAGCTCCGGACACGGAAACACACGGCACGTACCGCAGCTCCGGGCAAAGAGTCACACGGGTGAAACAGGCTACACTAGAAAATACTACATATATATCAGCGCGTGCAGAGTAGCCCAAACGTCTAGTAACTGTCTTCCCCTTCCCAAGCGGTCAACGATTGTGCGTTGAACCTGAACCTCTAACTACAGTCTTGACATACACAGAAGTTAACTCAACAGACGCGACCCTATGGTCGTCCCAGTCTCTGGTCATGATGTCAGTATCAGGATACAGGAATCTGGCACGAACACAGTGTATAAATGTGTCCTGGGGTATCGATGTACTCTGGTACGTGCATCGAGGTACTATGGAACATCAGAAAAATTCTAGGTCGTTAAGTCGAAAGTCAACACCCGGTTGTGAACCGGACACGGAATATCGAACATCAACGTAAACAAGCGCACAATGTACAAAAAGAAGAACAATATCTGTAAACTGAAATACTGGGTAGCAAGGTACACTTGCCTGCGTGCGGCTGCTGATGACGGGGATCGGGTACTGCGTCCAAGTCCTCAGGTCCCGCAATACCTAGAGAAGAGATACAATCTAAATCAATAATCTATTTTACAACAGACTGGTGTACTACACACTGCTATGTCTAGACTCAGTCTCTGGAATTACCTAATATTATTATCGTCCTCAATTCATTGTCTCGTGATCCGATCTACTACTCATCCTGGAATAATTTTCCTGCTCTCCATTTGCAGGTATTTTATAACCTCAATCAATTTCTATGTGATCCGTAAATGTTGGATTTAATTATTTATTATTATTATTATTTTTTAACCATGTTTATGCCAACAATGTAAATATCAATTCCCATCTGCTATATCTTCCTTTAATCCTCGATATACCAGATTCCATATATATCTCAAACATACATTTTCTTTTATTACTATCTTCCACTATGCATCCACATATATAAGCCAAAACCTTAGCTAACATTCTTAACCGCAAGACACCGGGCTATACTACCACTACATAAACATCCATTTTAAACCTTAGCCAATATGAACCCATATGTATATATAACATCCTCATTCCAATAATATTTGCATACAACAAACTCATATTTCCTTTAGTTCAATTGTTTCACTACACTATCATTTATCATCATTAAGCAAACACTAGTAATATATTAAATCTTTTTAAACACTACCTCCTCCCTAGTCATTTTTAACATCATTAAGCTCAAACTACATGTATATATACCTCAACCGTATTTTTAATTATCATACCATTCTATCCATCCACATCCATATATATAAGAACTCAACCCTAAAACATTCCCTAGTTCATAGCCCACAATCCTAATAATCATATTAAAACAGGTAATAAATTCTGGAATTAAAAGAATGAGATGGGGGGGGGGAGTCGACCTCGTCGCGGCGAGGTTGATGACCGGCCGGAGGTGGAGATGATGTTGGGATACACGTGGAGATGGCCGGAAGAGAAACCACACAGCTGGAGCGGGGTTGCTCCGGTCCGGAGGTGACCGGACGGTGGGACTGCAGCGGGGAAGCTCACCCGCGGCTGCCGTGGGGAGGTTCGGCCGCTGGCTCAGTGGGGAGCCCGGCCGCCGCTAGCTTCAGCGAGAAGTTCTGCCGTGGCTGCTACAGTGGGGGTGGGGTCGGGCCGGAGTAGTTGATCGGCCGGAGGTGGTCTATGGGGAGTAGGGAAGAGTATGGGATGAGCATGGAATGAAGAAGGAGGAGAAGGAAGAGAAGAAGAAACTTAGCATGGGAAGCTTCCTTATTGCATGAAGAAAATTAAATGGAGGAGGAGAGAGAGTGGTGTTGGGATTAGGGCCGGTGGAGTATTGAGGGTGTGGGGAGAAGAGGTTACTTTATAGGGAGATGTGAGGTTTGAATGTGTGGTTAGGATTCTCCTAGGAAAAATGAGTGGTTGGGATTTAATATGAATAGGGGTGGGTTTCTTCATGAGGGAATTGGGTTTGGGACCCCATTTTGGGACCCAAATTAATACTCATGACCAATGAGGTGTTGCCAACAATTTGCTAATTGCAAATAAGCCCCCGTAAATTCGGGAATTTGCATGGTCACATGAAATGACGCAAAAATTGCGGAGAAAAATATATTTAAAATTGTCATAGTGAGGGGGCGTTGCGCGTCAGGCGCGGGTCAAATTTGGAGGGCATTGGGATTAATTTAATATTAAAATATAATTTACAGAGCTGATAAATCCCGATTAAACTAACGATAACGCGTCCCGCGAATTTAATTTAATTGGGGCCCGCGGGGTCAAAATCTGGAAACGGCGCAAGGGCCAAAAATGGTGGGGGCTTGGAGTCAGTCTTGGACCCTTTAGTTGGTCCGGCTCAACGGGTTAAGTTGGTACTTCAAAATTGAGGGTAACGACACAGGTGTCCGACACGGAATAAAATACGGGTTAAAATTTTTGGGATGTTGCACAATTAATTTAGAGCACACGAAAGTTGATTTTAACAGTCAGAAAAGTCCAGTGCCTAATTTGGCGAGTTGAGCCGAGTGTACAATATTTGTACGGAATTTGTGGGCTGAAAATGGGTTCCGAATAAATAGACCAAGATAGGGAGGAAATAATGTTTAATTAAATGGATTAAAATTCCAGATAAAACATATCTAAGCTAAACCTCAACAACTGTCATCAAAATTTTCCAGATCCACTCTAACTATCCACAGAATAAAATGAGGGGGTTTACATTCTTCCCAACTTAGAAAAATTTCGTCCCTGAAATTAAAAGTAAAGCACGATAATAACTAACAGAATTTAAATTAACTAGTAATTAAACTGTCGTACGTAAATTCGTACCTTGCTCCTCAAATAAGTACGAAAATCGCTGCCGAATAGAATCCTCGCGCTCCCAAGTAGACTCGCCTGGTGAATGGTGCTTCCATGCCACTCTGACCAGTCGAATCGTCTGCCCTCTCAGAGTCTTCTCGCTGCGATCGAGGATCTCAACTGGCTGCTCTACGTAAGACAGGCGGGGCCCGACTGTAATCTCCGAATGATCAAGCACGTGGCTAGGGTCTGCGACATATCTCCTCAGCTGCGATACGTGAAATACGTCATGCACTCCCTCTAATGATGGAGGTAAAGCAAGACGGTATGCCACTTCGCCAACTCGTTCCAGAATGTCAAAAGGTCCGATATACCTCGGACTCAGCTTGCCTCTGCCTCCGAATCTGATGGTACCACGAGTGGGCGATATCCTCAAAAATACGTGGTCACCCTCCTTGAACTCCAATGGTCTGCGGTGCGCATCTGCCCAGTGTTTCTGTCTGTCCTGTGCTGCGCGCAGGTGGCTCTGAATCTGCTTGACCTTCTCTACTGTCTGTGTCACCAATTCGGGCCCAAGTATCTGACGCTCTCCCACGTCACTCCAACAAACTGGCGACCTGCATTTCCTGCCATACAGTGCCTCATAAGGTGCCATCTGTATGCTGGCCTGGTAACTGTTATTGTAGGAGAATTCCACCAAGTGTAGATGGTCCTCCCAAGATCCTCTAAAATCAATCATGCACGCTCTCAACATATCCTCTAATATCTGTATCGTGCGCTCTGACTGTCCGTCTGTCTGTGGATGATACGCAGTGCTGAACTTGAGACGAGTTCCTAAGCTCTTCTGCATACTCCGCCAAAAATGTGACGTGAACCTGGAATCACGATCCGATACGATGCTGACAGGCACTCCATGTAATCGTACTATCTGCCTCATATACATGTCAGCTAGTATCTCGGTGGATTGCCCAACTCTGAAGGGCAAGAAATGTGCAGACTTGGTGAGTCTGTCTACTACAACCCAAACTGCATCTTTCTCGCTAGGGCTTCGCGGGAATCCTGTGACGAAGTCCATGGTAATGTGTTCCCACTTCCACTCGGGAATGGGGAGTGGCTGCAATAATCCTGCAGTCCTCTGATGTTCAGCCTTGACTTGCTGACAAACTAAACACTTCGCCACAAATCTTGCAATTTCTCTCTTCATCCCATGCCACCAAAAATGCTGTCTCAAGTCTCGGTACATCTTCGTACCCCCGGGATGAATAGAATAAATCGAGCTATGGGCCTCTGTCATCAACTCTTGGCGTAGCTCGCCACTCGGAACATATAGGCGTTCTCCGCACCTCAGCGTTCCGTCTTCATGAATCCTGAGTCCCGTCTGCAGGCCGGCTTCTGTTCTCTCTCGCAGACGTCGAAATCTCGCATCTGTAGGCAATGCTGCCTTGATCCTCTCAATCAAAGTAGACTGAACCTCAAGACTGGCCATCTGTCCATCCATGCCTGGCAATACGATCTCTATCCCAAGCTCCTGGAGATCCTCTAGCAACTGTCGCTGCGTCGTCAGAAAGTATGCCATGGGCTTCCTGCTTAAGGCATCTGCTACGACGTTCGCCTTGCCAGGGTGGTACTGCAGCTCAATGTCATAATCTGTCATCAACTCTAGCCAGCGTCTCTGCCTCATATTGAGCTCCTTCTGCGTATAGACATACTTCAGGCTTTTATGATCTGTATAAATCTCAATACGCTCACCATAAAGGTAATGTCTCCATAGCTTTAGTGCAAATATCACCGCAGCTAGCTCCAAGTCGTGCGTCGGATAGTTCTTCTCATGAACTCTCAGCTGTCTCGAGGCGTAGGCTATCACCTTGCCGTGTTGCATCAGTACACATCCTAATCCGCTCCCTGACGCATCACTGTACACTACAAATCCTCCTGATCCGGAAGGTAGTGTCAAAATCGGTGCTGATGTCAGACGCTTCTTCAGCTCATCGAAAGCCTTCTGACACTCGTCGGTCCAGATAAACTCTTCGCCTTTACGCGTCAGTCGCGTCATAGGCGCAGCTATCCTCGAAAAGTTTTCCACGAACCTCCGGTAATATCCGGCAAGTCCGAGGAAACTCCTCACCTCTGTAACTGATGTAGGGGTAGGCCAGGTCTCTACTGCAGCTATCTTCTCCGGATCCACTGATAGTCCATCTCCGGTGATTATGTGTCCCAGAAATGGTACTCTGTCCAAGCAAAACTCACATTTGCTGAGTTTGGCGTACAGCCTCTCATGTCTCAGCGTCTCTAATACAATCCTGAGATGTCTCTCCTGCTCCTCCTGGCTCTTGGAATATATCAGGATATCGTCTATAAATACCACCACAAACTTATCTAAGTACTGGTGGAAAACATTGTTCATCAAACACATGAATACTGCTGGCGCGTTGGTTAAACCAAACGGCATGACTAAAAACTCATAGTGGCCATACTTCGTCCGAAAGGCCGTCTTCTGGATGTCCTCTTTCCGTACCTTGATCTGATGATATCCGGATCTGAGGTCGATCTTCGAGAATACACAAGCACCGCTAAGCTGATCAAACAAATCATCGATGCGCGGTAGTGGATACTTGTTCTTTATCGTTACAGCATTTAGCGCCCTGTAATCGATACACAAGCGTACCGTCCCGTCCTTCTTCGGTACGAATAGAATGGGTGCTCCCCATGGAGATACACTAGCCCGAATGAAACCCTTTTCTAAGAGATCATCTACTTGTACCTTCAGCTCAACCAACTCCTTCGGTGCTAGTCTATATACGGGGGAAGTAACTGGCTCGGCTCCTGGGGTCAACTCTATGGTGAACTCAATCTCTCTGTCAGGTGGCAGTCCTGGGAGATCCTCTGGAAACACATCCTCGAACTCTGCTATAAAGTGAGGGTACATCGGTTCACCTTCTGCAATGTGTGCCGCTAGGGTAGGTTGGACACCATGCTCTCGGGCTCCCCGAAGGAACTCAAACTCTGGGTGATCTGGGGGTCTAAAGATGACACAACCACGATGGCAATCTAGCGTTGCGTGGTATTGGCTCAACCAATCCATGCCTAGGACAATGTCATAGTCCGGCATGGAGAAAACCAAAAATCGGGCACGCATCTCTCGCCCGCAGACAACTACTGAACATGATCTACAAGTGTCGCTAACAGGTACTATTCTACCTCCCGTAAGAATCCTCTTGACCTTCGGAAGGGGTGCAGTGGCTATTCTATGGGTAGCCACGAAACTAGCAGCTATAAAAGAGTGTGTGGCACCAGAATCAAATAGGACTAATGCTGGTAATGTAGCTACTAAAATTGTACCTGCTATCACTTCTCCTGCTGTCTCAGCCTCCTCGATGGTCATAGCATAGGCCTGTCCCTGTCTCGGTGCCGGTGCCCTCTGCTGCTGCTGCTGGACCTGCTGGTATCGATCTCCCTGTGGAGCCAAGGGTGGCCTCCTCTGGTTCACTCCTGGTGCTGGGGGTCGCTGCGCTCCAGCTCCTGCGTAAGGTGGCCTCGGTCCATGAGGCTGTTGATAAGGCCTCGGCGCTGGCAGGGCTGGTCGGTGAACCATCTGTGCTGGATCCCTCTGATCTGGGCAATCTCGGACTGCATGCTGGTCCGATCCGCATCTCAAGCAAGCGCCCAATCTCCGTCGGCAGTCCCTCAATATATGTCCCTTCTTGCCGCAGAAATGGCAAGTGGGAATGACTGCACCCTGCTGTGGTGCTGCCCTTTGGTGTTGCTGCTGTACCAAAGGACGCTTCGCAGGTCCTCCCTGTGGGGCTCGGACTGCTGATGTTGTCGCAAAGGGGCGTTTATGACTAGCCTCCAACTTGCTGATACGGTCTTGGCGTCGCGCTGCAAGTAGTACCTCGGAGTAAGTGGTGTAGGCTGTGGACCCGATAAGCCTCTGGTTCTCATATCTCAGGCCCTCAAAAAACTTCTCGGCCTTCGCTTCTTCATTGGGGATCAGGTATGGTGCAAATCTGCTCAGGCGGAGGAACTCAGAATTGTATTCCTCTAAAGTCATACTCCCCTGGATGAGGTTCTGGAATCTGCTCCGAAGCTCTGCTCGGGCGGTAGAGGGTATGTACATCTCCTGGAAGAGTCTGGAGAACTCTTCCCAGGTGACGCGATCCGGTCCCAAACGCTCCTCCTCGGAAAGCCACCAGTGATGAGCGTTGCCGGTGAGCTGCATCCTGACAGCCGTCATCCATCGGTGTCGGGGGAGGTCAGTAGCCTCTAGCTGGTGCTGAATGCCGGTGAGCCAAGCGTGGACCTCCGTCGGCTCCTCGGTGCCCGCAAAAGGTTGCGGTATCAAACGACGGAAGTCTATGACAGACCCTCTCGTCGGCGCACATGTGGGTGGTATCGCCTGCCCCAAGGCCGTCACGATGCTCTCTCTCAAGGCCTCAGCCTGGTGCTGCTGAGCCTGCTGGGCCTGCTGCTGAGCCTGTTGCTGGGCCTGCTGCTGGGCCTGCTGCTGGGCCTGCTGGGCCTGCATCATCGCAAACATCATTTGGAACATCTGGGTTCCGTCCATCGGTTGCCCTGTGGGGAATGGCATATAGGGCATCTGGGGCGGAAATGGTGGAGGAGGTGGTAGCTGCTGCTCCTCCTGACTCGGGATCCTCTGATCCTCAGGTCCTGCCTGATGTGGAGTCTGGTGTCCGCCCGATGGCATGCCGGGGTGTCCTGATGACTGTCCCATGGGAGCTGGAGTCAGTAGAAGGACCTGCTCCAGATCTGGTTCCCCGGATGATCCTGCGTCTCGGGGAACGTCGCCAGGCTGCGCGATACGTCCACTGCGGAGATTCATAACTCTGAAAAGAAGTCATGACTGCGATCAGCGTTTGAGGAAAATAAACAAGATGCAATTGGATAAACGATATCGAGATAGAGGTGTCATGTGAAGGTTTCAAACTTTGCAGATGAGATTTCTAACTCTATTCCTAATTTGCAGGCTCGCTTGGCACAGTTAGGTGACCAAGACGATTTAAATTTGACCTGCATGGGCCACCACAAAAACCTTGTCACGCCCCGGTTCCATGGATAAGGAACCGAGCCACGTGGCAATGGCCAGCAGTGTACTTCGGCGGGCATCCAATCCAATGGGCCCGTCGGAGTACACTTAAGCTGTAAAGTACAATGAATAACCCATCACACAACACAAGTAAACTCAATCTAAATCTCATCCACATGCAGCAATATAAGAGCACAATAGAAGTAAATACAACGACTAATGTGCATGAAGGAAAATGTCCAAAATAGTATCAAGTACAACCACTAGAATAGTCACACGGGGACAAACCCGCTAGCACAAATAAACTGGAATGGAAATAAGCAATAAGATAACTTGGAACGGTAGCAGGTAACTAGGTAGAGATACCGTCCCAAGGAAAGAGTCACTACCAGCGATCAGGCGAAGTCCTCAGGAATGACCTCGTCCTCGGCAGTGGGTACAGCTGCTGGAAAGATGCCCGGTCCGTACTCCTCCGGGTAAATCTCGAAGCCTATACCTGGAAGGGAACCAGGTCCTCAGAGGGACGTAACAAGGTACAAGAAAATAACATGCCAGGTAAACAGATAGTACAAGTGCGACAACAGGGTAGACTAGTACAACCAAACAAGTGTGACACAGTTTAAAGACAACGTTCGACGCGTGGGCCGTCCAAAATAAAACCGTAGCTCCGGACACGGAAACACACGGCACGTACCGCAGCTCCGGGCAAAGAGTCACACGGGTGAAACAGGCTACACTAGAAAATACTACATATATATCAGCGCGTGCAGAGTAGCCCAAACGTCTAGTAACTGTCTTCCCCTTCCCAAGCGGTCAACGATTGTGCGTTGAACCTGAACCTCTAACTACAGTCTTGACATACACAGAAGTTAACTCAACAGACGCGACCCTATGGTCGTCCCAGTCTCTGGTCATGATGTCAGTATCAGGATACAGGAATCTGGCACGAACACAGTGTATAAATGTGTCCTGGGGTATCGATGTACTCTGGTACGTGCATCGAGGTACTATGGAACATCAGAAAAATTCTAGGTCGTTAAGTCGAAAGTCAACACCCGGTTGTGAACCGGACACGGAATATCGAACATCAACGTAAACAAGCGCACAATGTACAAAAAGAAGAACAATATCTGTAAACTAAAATACTGGGTAGCAAGGTACACTTGCCTGCGTGCGGCTGCTGATGACGGGGATCGGGTACTGCGTCCAAGTCCTCAGGTCCCGCAATACCTAGAGAAGAGATACAATCTAAATCAATAATCTATTTTACAACAGACTGGTGTACTACACACTGCTATGTCTAGACTCAGTCTCTGGAATTACCTAATATTATTATCGTCCTCAATTCATTGTCTCGTGATCCGATCTACTACTCATCCTGGAATAATTTTCCTGCTCTCCATTTGCAGGTATTTTATAACCTCAATCAATTTCTATGTGATCCATAAATGTTGGATTTAATTATTTATTATTATTATTATTTTTTAACCATGTTTATGCCAACAATGTAAATATCAATTCCCATCTGCTATATCTTCCTTTAATCCTCGATATACCAGATTCCATATATATCTCAAACATACATTTTCTTTTATTACTATCTTCCACTATGCATCCACATATATAAGCCAAAACCTTAGCTAACATTCTTAACCGCAAGACACCGGGCTATACTACCACTACATAAACATCCATTTTAAACCTTAGCCAATATGAACCCATATGTATATATAACATCCTCATTCCAATAATATTTGCATACAACAAACTCATATTTCCTTTAGTTCAATTGTTTCACTACACTATCATTTATCATCATTAAGCAAACACTAGTAATATATTAAATCTTTTTAAACACTACCTCCTCCCTAGTCATTTTTAACATCATTAAGCTCAAACTACATGTATATATACCTCAACCGTATTTTTAATTATCATACCATTCTATCCATCCACATCCATATATATAAGAACTCAACCCTAAAACATTCCCTAGTTCATAGCCCACAATCCTAATAATCATATTAAAACAGGTAATAAATTCTGGAATTAAAAGAATGAGATGGGGGGGGGGAGTCGACCTCGTCGCGGCGAGGTTGATGACCGGCCGGAGGTGGAGATGATGTTGGGATACACGTGGAGATGGCCGGAAGAGAAACCACACAGCTGGAGCGGGGTTGCTCCGGTCCGGAGGTGACCGGACGGTGGGACTGCAGCGGGGAAGCTCACCCGCGGCTGCCGTGGGGAGGTTCGGCCGCTGGCTCAGTGGGGAGCCCGGCCGCCGCTAGCTTCAGCGAGAAGTTCTGCCGCGGCTGCTACAGTGGGGGTGGGGTCGGGCCGGAGTAGTTGGTCGGCCGGAGGTGGTCTATGGGGAGTAGGGAAGAGTATGGGATGAGCATGGAATGAAGAAGGAGGAGAAGGAAGAGAAGAAGAAACTTAGCATGGGAAGCTTCCTTATTGCATGAAGAAAATTAAATGGAGGAGGAGAGAGAGTGGTGTTGGGATTAGGGCCGGTGGAGTATTGAGGGTGTGGGGAGAAGAGGTTACTTTATAGGGAGATGTGAGGTTTGAATGTGTGGTTAGGATTCTCCTAGGAAAAATGAGTGGTTGGGATTTAATATGAATAGGGGTGGGTTTCTTCATGAGGGAATTGGGTTTGGGACCCCATTTTGGGACCCAAATTAATACTCATGACCAATGAGGTGTTGCCAACAATTTGCTAATTGCAAATAAGCCCCCGTAAATTCGGGAATTTGCATGGTCACATGAAATGACGCAAAAATTGCGGAGAAAAATATATTTAAAATTGTCATAGTGAGGGGGCGTTGCGCGTCAGGCGCGGGTCAAATTTGGAGGGCATTGGGATTAATTTAATATTAAAATATAATTTACAGAGCTGATAAATCCCGATTAAACTAACGATAACGCGTCCCGCGAATTTAATTTAATTGGGGCCCGCGGGGTCAAAATCTGGAAACGGCGCAAAGGCCAAAAATGGTGGGGGCTTGGAGTCAGTCTTGGACCCTTTAGTTGGTCCGGCTCAACGGGTTAAGTTGGTACTTCAAAATTGAGGGTAACGACACAGGTGTCCGACACGGAATAAAATACGGGTTAAAATTTTCGGGATGTTGCGCAATTAATTTAGAGCACACGAAAGTTGATTTTAACAGTCAGAAAAGTCCAGTGCCTAATTTGGCGAGTTGAGTCGAGTGTACAATATTTGTACGGAATTTGTGGGCTGAAAATGGGTTCCGAATAAATAGACCAAGATAGGGAGGAAATAATGTTTAATTAAATGGATTAAAATTCCAGATAAAACATATCTAAGCTAAACCTCAACAACTGTCATCAAAATTTTCCAGATCCACTCTAACTATCCACAGAATAAAATGAGGGGGTTTACATTCTTCCCAACTTAGAAAAATTTTGTCCCTGAAATTAAAAGTAAAGCACGATAATAACTAACAGAATTTAAATTAACTAGTAATTAAACTGTCGTACGTAAATTCGTACCTTGCTCCTCAAATAAGTACAGAAATCGCTGCCGAATAGAATCCTCGCGCTCCCAAGTAGACTCGCCTGGTGAATGGTGCTTCCATGCCACTCTGACCAGTCGAATCGTCTGCCCTCTCAGAGTCTTCTCGCTGCGATCGAGGATCTCAACTGGCTGCTCTACGTAAGACAGGCGGGGCCCGACTGTAATCTCCGAATGATCAAGCACGTGGCTAGGGTCTGCGACATATCTCCTCAGCTGCGATACGTGAAATACGTCATGCACTCCCTCTAATGATGGAGGTAAAGCAAGACGGTATGCCACTTCGCCAACTCGTTCCAGAATGTCAAAAGGTCCGATATACCTCGGACTCAGCTTGCCTCTGCCTCCGAATCTGATGGTACCACGAGTGGGCGATATCCTCAAAAACACGTGGTCACCCTCCTTGAACTCCAATGGTCTGCGGTGCGCATCTGCCCAGTGTTTCTGTCTGTCCTGTGCTGCGCGCAGGTGGCTCTGAATCTGCTTGACCTTCTCTACTGTCTGTGTCACCAATTCGGGCCCAAGTATCTGACGCTCTCCCACGTCACTCCAACAAACTGGCGACCTGCATTTCCTGCCATACAGTGCCTCATAAGGTGCCATCTGTATGCTGGCCTGGTAACTGTTATTGTAGGAGAATTCCACCAAGTGTAGATGGTCCTCCCAAGATCCTCTAAAATCAATCATGCACGCTCTCAACATATCCTCTAATATCTGTATCGTGCGCTCTGACTGTCCGTCTGTCTGTGGATGATACGCAGTGCTGAACTTGAGACGAGTTCCTAAGCTCTCCTGCATACTCCGCCAAAAATGTGACGTGAACCTGGAATCACGATCCGATACGATACTGACAGGCACTCCATGTAATCGTACTATCTGCCTCATATACATGTCAGCTAGTATCTCGGTGGATTGCCCAACTCTGAAGGGCAAGAAATGTGCAGACTTGGTGAGTCTGTCTACTACAACCCAAACTGCATCTTTCCTGCTAGGGCTTCGCGGGAATCCTGTGACGAAGTCCATGGTAATGTGTTCCCACTTCCACTCGGGAATGGGGAGTGGCTGCAATAATCCTGCAGTCCTCTGATGTTCAGCCTTGACTTGCTGACAAACTAAACACTTCGCCACAAATCTTGCAATTTCTCTCTTCATCCCATGCCACCAAAAATGCTGTCTCAAGTCTCGGTACATCTTCGTACCCCCGGGATGAATAGAATAAATCGAGCTATGGGCCTCTGTCATCAACTCTTGGCGTAGCTCGCCACTCGGAACATATAGGCGTTCTCCGCACCTCAGCGTTCCGTCTTCATGAATCCTGAGTCCCGTCTGCAGGCCGGCTTCTGTTCTCTCTCGCAGACGTCGAAATCTCGCATCTGTAGGCAATGCTGCCTTGATCCTCTCAATCAAAGTAGACTGAACCTCAAGACTGGCCATCTGTCCATCCATGCCTGGCAATACGATCTCTATCCCAAGCTCCTGGAGATCCTCTAGCAACTGTCGCTGCGTCGTCAGAAAGTATGCCATGGGCTTCCTGCTTAAGACATCTGCTACGACGTTCGCCTTGCCAGGGTGGTACTGCAGCTCAATGTCATAATCTGTCATCAACTCTAGCCAGCGTCTCTGCCTCATATTGAGCTCCTTCTGCGTGTAGACATACTTCAGGCTTTTATGATCTGTATAAATCTCAACACGCTCACCATAAAGGTAATGTCTCCATAGCTTTAGTGCAAATATCACCGCAGCTAGCTCCAAGTCGTGCGTCGGATAGTTCTTCTCATGAACTCTCAGCTGTCTCGAGGCGTAGGCTATCACCTTGCCGTGTTGCATCAGTACACATCCCAATCCGCTCCCTGACGTATCACTGTACACTACAAATCCTCCTGATCCGGAAGGTAGTGTCAAAATCGGTGCTGATGTCAGACGCTTCTTCAGCTCATCGAAAGCCGTCTGACACTCGTCGGTCCAGATAAACTCTTCGCCTTTACGCGTCAGTCGCGTCATAGGCGCAGCTATCCTCGAAAAGTTTTCCACGAACCTCCGGTAATATCCGGCAAGTCCGAGGAAACTCCTCACCTCTGTAACTGATGTAGGGGTAGGCCAGGTCTCTACTGCAGCTATCTTCTCCGGATCCACTGATAGTCCATCTCCGGTGATTATGTGTCCCAGAAATGGTACTCTGTCCAAGCAAAACTCACATTTGCTGAGTTTGGCGTACAGCCTCTCATGTCTCAGCGTCTCTAACACAATCCTGAGATGTCTCTCATGCTCCTCCTGGCTCTTGGAATATATCAGGATATCGTCTATAAATACCACCACGAACTTATCTAAGTACTGGTGGAAAACATTGTTCATCAAACACATGAATACTGCTGGCGCGTTGGTTAAACCAAACGGCATGACTAAAAACTCATAGTGGCCATACTTCGTCCGAAAGGCCGTCTTCTGGATGTCCTCTTTTCGTACCTTGATCTGATGATATCCGGATCTGAGGTCGATCTTCGAGAATACACAAGCACCGCTAAGCTGATCAAACAAATCATCGATGCGCGGTAGTGGATACTTGTTCTTTATCGTTACAGCATTTAGCGCCCTGTAATCGATACACAAGCGTACCGTCCCGTCCTTCTTCGGTACGAATAGAATGGGTGCTCCCCATGGAGATACACTAGCCCGAATGAAACCCTTTTCTAAGAGATCATCTACTTGTACCTTCAGCTCAACCAACTCCTTCGGTGCTAGTCTATATACGGGGGAAGTAACTGGCTCGGCTCCTGGGGTCAACTCTATGGTGAACTCAATCTCTCTGTCAGGTGGCAGTCCTGGGAGATCCTCTGGAAACACATCCTCGAACTCTGCTATAAAGTGAGGGTACATCGGTTCACCTTCTGCAATGTGTGCCGCTAGGGTAGGTTGGACACCATGCTCTCGGGCTCCCCGAAGGAACTCAAACTCTGGGTGATCTGGGGGTCTAAAGATGACACAACCACGATGGCAATCTAGCGTTGCGTGGTATTGGCTCAACCAATCCATGCCTAGGACAATGTCATAGTCCGGCATGGAGAAAACCAAAAATCGGGCACGCATCTCTCGCCCGCAGACAACTACTGAACATGATCTACAAGTGTCGCTAACAGGTACTATTCCACCTCTCGTAAGAATCCTCTTGACCTTCGGAAGGGGTGCAGTGGCTATTCTATGGGTAGCCACGAAACTAGCAGCTATAAAAGAGTGTGTGGCACCAGAATCAAATAGGACTAATGCTGGTAATGTAGCTACTAAAATTGTACCTGCTATCACTTCTCCTGCTATCTCAGCCTCCTCGATGGTCATAGCATAGGACTGTCCCTGTCTCGGTGCCGGTGCCCTCTGCTGCTGCTGCTGGACCTGCTGGTATCGATCTCCCTGTGGAGCCAAGGGTGGCCTCCTCTGGTTCACTCCTGGTGCTGGGGGTCGCTGCGCTCCAGCTCCTGCGTAAGGTGGCCTCGGTCCATGAGGCTGTTGATAAGGCCTCGGCGCTGGCAGGGCTGGTCGGTGAACCATCTGTGCTGGATCCCTCTGATCTGGGCAATCTCGGACTGCATGCTGGTCCGATCCGCATCTCAAGCAAGCGCCCAATCTCCGTCGGCAGTCCCTCAATATATGTCCCTTCTTGCCGCAGAAATGGCAAGTGGGAATGACTGCACCCTGCTGTGGTGCTGCCCTTTGGTGTTGCTGCTGTACCAAAGGACGCTTCGCAGGTCCTCCCTGCGGGGCTCGGACTGCTAATGTCGTCGCAAAGGGGCGTTTATGACTAGCCTCCAACTTGCTGATACGGTTTTGGCGTCGCGCTGCAAGTAGTACCTCGGAGTAAGTGGTGTAGGCTGTGGACCCGATAAGCCTCTGGTTCTCATATCTCAGGCCCTCAAAAAACTTCTCGGCCTTCGCTTCTTCATTGGGGATCAGGTATGGTGCAAATCTGCTCAGGCGGAGGAACTCAGAATTGTATTCCTCTAAAGTCATACTGCCCTGGATGAGGTTCTGGAATCTGCTCTGAAGCTCTGCTCGGGCGGTAGAGGGTATGTACATCTCCTGGAAGAGTCTGGAGAACTCTTCCCAGGTGACGCGATCCGGTCCCAAACGCTCCTCCTCGGAAAGCCACCAGTGATGAGCGTTGCCGGTGAGCTGCATCCTGACAGCCGTCATCCATCGGTGTCGGGGGAGGTCAGTAGCCTCTAGCTGGTGCTGAATGCCGGTGAGCCAAGCGTGGACCTCCGTCGGCTCCTCGGTGCCCGCAAAAGGTTACGGTATCAAACGATGGAAGTCTATGACAGACCCTCTCGTCGGCGCACATGCGGGTGGTGTCGCCTGCCCCAAGGCCGTCACGATGCTCTCTCTCAAGGCCTCAGCCTGGTGCTGCTGAGCCTGCTGGGCCTGCTGCTGAGCCTGTTGCTGGGCCTGCTGCTGGGCCTGCTGCTGGGCCTGCTGGGCCTACATCATCGCAAACATCATTTGGAACATCTGGGTTCCGTCCATCGGTTGCCCTGTGGGGAATGGCATATAGGGCATCTGGGGCGGAAATAGTGGAGGAGGTGGTAGCTGCTGCTCCTCCTGACTCGGGATCCTCTGATCCTCAGGTCCTGCCTGATGTGGAGTCTGGTGTCCGCCCGATGGCATGTCGGGGTGTCCTGATGACTGTCCCATGGGAGCTGGAGTCAGTAGAAGGACCTGCTCCAGATCCGGTTCCCCGGATGATCCTGCGTCTCGGGGAACGTCGGCAGGCTGTGCGATACGTCCACTGCGGAGATTCATAACTCTGAAAAGAAGTCATGACTGCGATCAGCGTTTGAGGAAAATAAACAAGATGCAATTGGATAAACGATATCGAGATAGAGGTGTCATGTGAAGGTTTCAAACTTTGCAGATGAGATTTCTAACTCTATTCCTAATTTGCAGGCTCGCTTGGCACAGTTAGGTGACCAAGACGATTTAAATTTGACCTACATGGGCCACCACAAAAACCTTGTCACGCCCCGGTTCCATGGATAAGGAACCGAGCCACGTGGCAATGGCCAGCAGTGTACTTCGGCGGGCATCCAATCCAATGGGCCCGTCGGAGTACACTTAAGCTGTAAAGTACAATGAATAATCCATCACACAACACAAGTAAACTCAATCTAAATCTCATCCACATGCAGCAATATAAGAGCACAATAGAAGTAAATACAACGACTAATGTGCATGAAGGAAAATGTCCAAAATAGTATCAAGTACAACCACTAGAATAGTCACACGGGGACAAACCCGCTAGCACAAATAAACTGGAATGGAAATAAGCAATAAGATAACTTGGAACGGTAGCAGGTAACTAGGTAGAGATACCGTCCCAAGGAAAGAGTCACTACCAGCGATCAGGCGAAGTCCTCAGGAATGACCTCGTCCTCGGCAGTGGGTACAGCTGCTGGAAAGATGCCCGGTCCGTACTCCTCCGGGTAAATCTCGAAGCTTATACCTGGAAGGGAACCAGGTCCTCAGAGGGACGTAACAAGGTACAAGAAAATAATATGCCAGGTAAACAGATAGTACAAGTGCGACAACAGGGTAGACTAGTACAACCAAACAAGTGTGACACAGTTTAAAGACAACGTTCGACGCGTGGGCCGTCCAAAATAAAACCGTAGCTCCGGACACGGAAGCACACGGCACGTACCGCAGCTCCGGGCAAAGAGTCACACGGGTGAAACAGGCTACACTAGAAAATACTACATATATATCAGCGCGTGCAGAGTAGCCCAAACGTCTAGTAACTGTCTTCCCCTTCCCAAGCGGTCAACGATTGTGCGTTGAACCTGAACCTCTAACTACAGTCTTGACATACACAGAAGTTAACTCAACAGACGCGACCCTATGGTCGTCCCAGTCTCTGGTCATGATGTCAGTATCAGGATACAGGAATCTGGCACGAACACAGTATATAAATGTGTCCTGGGGTATCGATGTACTCTGGTACGTGCATCGAGGTACTATGGAACATCAGAAAAATTCTAGGTCGTTAAGTCGAAAGTCAACACCCGGTTGTGAACCGGACACGGAATATCGAACATCAACGTAAACAAGCGCACAATGTACAAAAAGAAGAACAATATCTGTAAACTGAAATACTGGGTAGCAAGGTACACTTGCCTGCGTGCGGCTGCTGATGACGGGGATCGGGTACTGCGTCCAAGTCCTCAGGTCCCGCAATACCTAGAGAAGAGATACAATCTAAATCAATAATCTATTTTACAACAGACTGGTGTACTACACACTGCTATGTCTAGACTCAGTCTCTGGAATTACCTAATATTATTATCGTCCTCAATTCATTGTCTCGTGATCCGATCTACTACTCATCCTGGAATAATTTTCCTGCTCTCCATTTGCAGGTATTTTATAACCTCAATCAATTTCTATGTGATCCGTAAATGTTGGATTTAATTATTTATTATTATTATTATTTTTTAACCATGTTTATGCCAACAATGTAAATATCAATTCCCATCTGCTATATCTTCCTTTAATCCTCGATATACCAGATTCCATATATATCTCAAACATACATTTTCTTTTATTACTATCTTCCACTATGCATCCACATATATAAGCCAAAACCTTAGCTAACATTCTTAACCGCAAGACACCGGGCTATACTACCACTACATAAACATCCATTTTAAACCTTAGCCAATATGAACCCATATGTATATATAACATCCTCATTCCAATAATATTTGCATACAACAAACTCATATTTCCTTTAGTTCAATTGTTTCACTACACTATCATTTATCATCATTAAGCAAACACTAGTAATATATTAAATCTTTTTAAACACTACCTCCTCCCTAGTCATTTTTAACATCATTAAGCTCAAACTACATGTATATATACCTCAACCGTATTTTTAATTATCATACCATTCTATCCATCCACATCCATATATATAAGAACTCAACCCTAAAACATTCCCTAGTTCATAGCCCACAATCCTAATAATCATATTAAAACAGGTAATAAATTCTGGAATTAAAAGAATGAGATGGGGGGGGGGAGTCGACCTCGTCGCGGCGAGGTTGATGACCGGCCGGAGGTGGAGATGATGTTGGGATACACGTGGAGATGGCCGGAAGAGAAACCACACAGCTGGAGCGGGGTTGCTCCGGTCCGGAGGTGACCGGACGGTGGGACTGCAGCGGGGAAGCTCACCCGCGGCTGCCGTGGGGAGGTTCGGCCGCTGGCTCAGTGGGGAGCCCGGCCGTCGCTAGCTTCAGCGAGAAGTTCTGCCGCGGCTGCTACAGTGGGGGTGGGGTCGGGCCGGAGTAGTTGGTCGGCCGGAGGTGGTCTATGGGGAGTAGGGAAGAGTATGGGATGAGCATGGAATGAAGAAGGAGGAGAAGGAAGAGAAGAAGAAACTTAGCATGGGAAGCTTCCTTATTGCATGAAGAAAATTAAATGGAGGAGGAGAGAGAGTGGTGTTGGGATTAGGGCCGGTGGAGTATTGAGGGTGTGGGGAGAAGAGGTTACTTTATAGGGAGATGTGAGGTTTGAATGTGTGGTTAGGATTCTCCTAGGAAAAATGAGTGGTTGGGATTTAATATGAATAGGGGTGGGTTTCTTCATGAGGGAATTGGGTTTGGGACCCCATTTTGGGACCCAAATTAATACTCATGACCAATGAGGTGTTGCCAACAATTTGCTAATTGCAAATAAGCCCCCGTAAATTCGGGAATTTGCATGGTCACATGAAATGACGCAAAAATTGCGGAGAAAAATATATTTAAAATTGTCATAGTGAGGGAGCGTTGCGCGTCAGGCGCGGGTCAAATTTGGAGGGCATTGGGATTAATTTAATATTAAAATATAATTTACAGAGCTGATAAATCCCGATTAAACTAACGATAACGCGTCCCGCGAATTTAATTTAATTGGGGCCCGCGGGGTCAAAATCTGGAAACGGCGCAAAGGCCAAAAATGGTGGGGGCTTGGAGTCAGTCTTGGACCCTTTAGTTGGTCCGGCTCAACGGGTTAAGTTGGTACTTCAAAATTGAGGGTAACGACACAGGTGTCCGACACGGAATAAAATACGGGTTAAAATTTTCGGGATGTTGCGCAATTAATTTAGAGCACACGAAAGTTGATTTTAACAGTCAGAAAAGTCCAGTGCCTAATTTGGCGAGTTGAGTCGAGTGTACAATATTTGTACGGAATTTGTGGGCTGAAAATGGGTTCCGAATAAATAGACCAAGATAGGGAGGAAATAATGTTTAATTAAATGGATTAAAATTCCAGATAAAACATATCTAAGCTAAACCTCAACAACTGTCATCAAAATTTTCCAGATCCACTCTAACTATCCACAGAATAAAATGAGGGGGTTTACATTCTTCCCAACTTAGAAAAATTTTGTCCCTGAAATTAAAAGTAAAGCACGATAATAACTAACAGAATTTAAATTAACTAGTAATTAAACTGTCGTACGTAAATTCGTACCTTGCTCCTCAAATAAGTACGGAAATCGCTGCCGAATAGAATCCTCGCGCTCCCAAGTAGACTCGCCTGGTGAATGGTGCTTCCATGCCACTCTGACCAGTCGAATCGTCTGCCCTCTCAGAGTCTTCTCGCTGCGATCGAGGATCTCAACTGGCTGCTCTACGTAAGACAGGCGGGGCCCGACTGTAATCTCCGAATAATCAAGCACGTGGCTAGGGTCTGCGACATATCTCCTCAGCTGCGATACGTGAAATACGTCATGCACTCCCTCTAATGATGGAGGTAAAGCAAGACGGTATGCCACTTCGCCAACTCATTCCAGAATGTCAAAAGGTCCGATATACCTCGGACTCAGCTTGCCTCTGCCTCCGAATCTGATGGTACCACGAGTGGGCGATATCCTCAAAAACACGTGGTCACCCTCCTTGAACTCCAATGGTCTGCGGTGCGCATCTGCCCAGTGTTTCTGTCTGTCCTGTGCTGCGCGCAGGTGGCTCTGAATCTGCTTGACCTTCTCTACTGTCTGTGTCACCAATTCGGGCCCAAGTATCTGACGCTCTCCCACGTCACTCCAACAAACTGGCGACCTGCATTTCCTGCCATACAGTGCCTCATAAGGTGCCATCTGTATGCTGGCCTGGTAACTGTTATTGTAGGAGAATTCTACCAAGTGTAGATGGTCCTCCCAAGATCCTCTAAAATCAATCATGCACGCTCTCAACATATCCTCTAATATCTGTATCATGCGCTCTGACTGTCCGTCTGTCTGTGGATGATACGCAGTGCTGAACTTGAGATGAGTTCCTAAGCTCTCCTGCATACTGCGCCAAAAATGTGACGTGAACCTGGAATCACAATCCGATACGATGCTGACAGGCACTCCATGTAATCTTACTATCTGCCTCATATACATGTCAGCTAGTATCTCGGTGGATTGCCCAACTCTGAAGGGCAAGAAATGTGCAGACTTGGTGAGTCTGTCTACTACAACCCAAACTGCATCTTTCCCGCTAGGGCTTCGCGGGAATCCTGTGACGAAGTCCATGGTAATGTGTTCCCACTTCCACTCGGGAATGGGGAGTGGCTGCAATAATCCTGCAGTCCTCTGATGTTCAGCCTTGACTTGCTGACAAACTAAACACTTCGCCACAAATCTTGCAATTTCTCTCTTCATCCCATGCCACCAAAAATGCTGTCTCAAGTCTCGGTACATCTTCGTACCCCCGGGATGAATAGAATAAATCGAGCTATGGGCCTCTGTCATCAACTCTTGGCGTAGCTCGCCACTCGGAACATATAGGCGTTCTTCGCACCTCAGCGTTCCGTCTTCATGAATCCTGAGTCCCGTCTGCAGGCCGGCTTCTGTTCTCTCTCGCAGACGTCGAAATCTCGCATCTGTAGGCAATGCTGCCTTGATCCTCTCAATCAAAGTAGACTGAACCTCAAGACTGGCCATCTGTCCATCCATGCCTGGCAATACGATCTCTATCCCAAGCTCCTGGAGATCCTCTAGCAACTGTCGCTGCGTCGTCAGAAAGTATGCCATGGGCTTCCTGCTTAAGGCATCTGCTACGACGTTCGCCTTGCCAGGGTGGTACTGCAGCTCAATGTCATAATCTGTCATCAACTCTAGCCAGCGTCTCTGCCTCATATTGAGCTCCTTCTGCGTGTAGACATACTTCAGGCTTTTATGATCTGTATAAATCTCAACACGCTCACCATAAAGGTAATGTCTCCATTGCTTTAGTGCAAATATCACCGCAGCTAGCTCCAAGTCGTGCGTCGGATAGTTCTTCTCATGAACTCTCAGCTGTCTCGAGGCGTAGGCTATCACCTTGCCGTGTTGCATCAGTACACATCCCAATCCGCTCCCTGACGCATCACTGTACACTACAAATCCTCCTGATCCGGAAGGTAGTGTCAAAATCGGTGCTGATGTCAGACGCTTCTTCAGCTCATCGAAAGCCGTCTGACACTCGTCGGTCCAGATAAACTCTTCGCCTTTACGCGTCAGTCGCGTCATAGGCGCAGCTATCCTCGAAAAGTTTTCCACGAACCTCCGGTAATATCCGGCAAGTCCGAGGAAACTCCTCACCTCTGTAACTGATGTAGGGGTAGGCCAGGTCTCTACTGCAGCTATCTTCTCCGGATCCACTGATAGTCCATCTCCGGTGATTATGTGTCCCAGAAATGGTACTCTGTCCAAGCAAAACTCATATTTGCTGAGTTTGGCGTACAGCCTCTCATGTCTCAGCGTCTCTAACACAATCCTGAGATGTCTCTCATGCTCCTCCTGGCTCTTGGAATATATCAGGATATCGTCTATAAATACCACCACGAACTTATCTAAGTACTGGTGGAAAACATTATTCATCAAACACATGAATACTGCTGGCGCGTTGGTTAAACCAAACGGCATGACTAAAAACTCATAGTGGCCATACTTCGTCCGAAAGGCCGTCTTCTGGATGTCCTCTTTCCGTACCTTGATCTGATGATATCCGGATCTGAGGTCGATCTTCGAGAATACACAAGCACCGCTAAGCTGATCAAACAAATCATCGATGCACGGTAGTGGATACTTGTTCTTTATCGTTACAGCATTTAGCGCCCTGTAATCGATACACAAGCGTACCGTCTCGTCCTTCTTCGGTACGAATAGAATGGGTGCTCCCCATGGAGATACACTAGCCCGAATGAAACCCTTTTCTAAGAGATCATCTACTTGTACCTTCAGCTCAACCAACTCCTTCGGTGCTAGTCTATATACGGGGGAAGTAACTGGCTCGGCTCCTGGGGTCAACTCTATGGTGAACTCAATCTCTCTGTCAGGTGGCAGTCCTGGGAGATCCTCTGGAAACACATCCTCGAACTCTGCTATAAAGTGAGGGTACATCGGTTCACCTTCTACAATGTGTGCCGCTAGGGTAGGTTGGACACCATGCTCTCGGGTTCCCCGAAGGAACTCAAACTCTGGGTGATCTGGGGGTCTAAAGATGACACAACCACGATGGCAATCTAGCGTTGCGTGGTATTGGCTCAACCAATCCATGCCTAGGACAATGTCATAGTCCGGCATGGAGAAAACCAAAAATCGGGCACGCATCTCTCGCCCGCAGACAACTACTGAACATGATCTACAAGTGTCGCTAACAGGTACTATTCCACCTCCCGTAAGAATCCTCTTGACCTTCGGAAGGGGTGCAGTGGCTATTCTATGGGTAGCCATGAAACTAGCAGCTATAAAAGAGTGTGTGGCACCAGAATCAAATAGGACTAATGCTGGTAATGTAGCTACTAAAATTGTACCTGCTATCACTTCTCCTGCTGTCTCAGCCTCCTCGATGGTCATAGCATAGGCCTGTCCCTGTCTTGGTGCCGGTGCCCTCTGCTGCTGCTGCTGGACCTGCTGGTATCGATCTCCCTGTGGAGCCAAGGGTGGCCTCCTCTGGTTCACTCCTGGTGCTGGGGGTCGCTGCGCTCCAGCTCCTGCGTAAGGTGGCCTCGGTCCATGAGGCTGCTGATAAGGCCTCGGCGCTGGCAGGGCTAGTCGGTGAACCATCTGTGCTGGATCCCTCTGATCTGGGCAATCTCGGACTGCATGCTGGTCCGATCCGCATCTCAAGCAAGCGCCCAATCTCCGTCGGCAGTCCCTCAATATATGTCCCTTCTTGCCGCAGAAATGGCAAGTGGGAATGACTGCACCCTGCTGTGGTGCTGCCCTTTGGTGTTGCTGCTGTACCAAAGGACGCTTCGCAGGTCCTCCCTGCGGGGCTCGGACTGCTGATGTCGTCGCAAAGGGGCGTTTATGACTAGCCTCCAACTTGCTGATACGGTCTTGGCGTCGCGCTGCAAGTAGTACCTCGGAGTAAGTGGTGCAGGCTGTGGACCCGATAAGCCTCTGGTTCTCATATCTCAGGCCCTCAAAAAACTTCTCGGCCTTCGCTTCTTCATTGGGGATCAGGTATGGTGCAAATCTGCTCAGGCGGAGGAACTCAGAATTGTATTCCTCTAAAGTCATACTCCCCTGGATGAGGTTCTGGAATCTGCTCCGAAGCTCTGCTCGGGCGGTAGAGGGTATGTACATCTCCTGGAAGAGTCTGGAGAACTCTTCCCAGGTGACGCGATCCGGTCCCAAACGCTCCTCCTCGGAAAGCCACCAGTGATGAGCGTTACCGGTGAGCTGCATCCTGACAGCCGTCATCCATCGGTGTCGGGGGAGGTCAGTAGCCTCTAGCTGGTACTGAATGCCGGTGAGCCAAGCGTGGACCTCCGTCGGCTCCTCGGTGCCCGCAAAAGGTTGCGGTATCAAACGACGGAAGTCTATGACAGACCCTCTCGTCGGCGCACATGCGGGTGGTGTCGCCTGCCCCAAGGCCGTCACGATGCTCTCTCTCAAGGCCTCAGCCTAGTGCTGCTGAGCCTGCTGGGCCTGCTGCTGAGCCTGTTGCTAGGCCTGCTGCTGGGCCTGCTGCTGGGCCTGCTGGGCCTGCATCATCGCAAACATCATTTGGAACATCTGGGTTCCGTCCATCGGTTGCCCTGTGGGGAATGGCATATAGGGCATCTGGGGCGGAAATGGTGGAGGAGGTGGTAGCTGCTGCTCCTCCTGACTCGGGATCCTCTGATCCTCAGGTCCTGCCTGATGTGGAGTCTGGTGTCCGCCCGATGGCATGCCGGGGTGTCCTGATGACTGTCCCATGGGAGCTGGACTCAGTAGAAGGACCTGCTCCAGATCCGGTTCCCCGGATGATACTGCGTCTCGGGGAACGTCGCCAGACTGCGCGATACGTCCACTGCGGAGATTCATAACTCTGAAAAGAAGTCATGACTGCGATCAGCGTTTGAGGAAAATAAACAAGATGCAATTGGATAAACGATATCGAGATAGAGGTGTCAT
This sequence comes from Iris macrosiphon, assembly GCA_036927795.1. Taxonomy (NCBI): domain Eukaryota; kingdom Viridiplantae; phylum Streptophyta; class Magnoliopsida; order Asparagales; family Iridaceae; genus Iris; species Iris macrosiphon. The sequence continues at coordinate 21,328,079 of JAYESA010000016.1, forward strand.
GTGAAGGTTTCAAACTTTGCAGATGAGATTTCTAACTCTATTCCTAATTTGCAGGCTCGCTTGGCACAGTTAGGTGACCAAGACGATTTAATTTACATATATATATATATATATATATATATATATATATATATATATATATATATATATATGGAGGAAAATGGTGGGAATTTAATAAACAAAAGAGATACATTTTCGGCCAGGATATCAATGGGAAAAAATGCAGACTCTTGCGGACATCTCCGGGTTTAAGGTGAACCCTCTGCCTATTCACTACCGGTGATGCCCCTTGGTCTCCGAAAGATGCAACGCTTCTCTCTATGATCCGCTCATCTCCAAGATAAAAGACAAAATCTAAGGATGGCACAATAAAATACTATATTTAGGAGGTTTGCTTATCCTCCTCAAGCATGTATTAAGGTTTGTTCCATCTACGTATTATCTCTCTACGAATAGCCCCCCCCCCAAACACATGATCGTCGTAATAGAGAAGTGTTGGAGTAGGTGCGGTTCCCAACCTACGTGGAGAATATCCCGGAGTACGACGAGCGACATCTGTGTGTCAAAAAAGTTCGAAAAGTGCATCGAACGTCGTGTATTAGAACATTTATGGTGAGTAAATATTATATGAGATTTCCATCTTTGACTCTAATTATATATTTATGATTGGATCTTTCATTTATTAACTTTCCATATAATTAGATTTCTAATTTATGGCAAGTCAATTTATGATTTGATTTCTATTAAATATATGATTGAATGCAATTAGATTTCCATAAATATTTTTGGTTTCCATGTATAGATTTCCATATAGAAATCCTAACTCATACAAGGGTTTTTATAAAGGCTTATGCGATATACAACAACATGAGAAAAAAATAAGAGAGAAAAAAGGTGACAAGAGTGCCATTGCAACTTTTAAGAGGAGAAAGAAGGATTGGAGGCCGTTTCGGAGAAGGAGATCAATTTGGGATATTTTTTATTATCTTTTTTCTTCGTGGTTGTAATCTATTTTCTGTTCCAATGAGTTGTGGTGATCAGTGTTGGATCAGTGAGGAGGTTGTAGAGGTTGTAATCTTTTTAGTCCATTAGTGGAGGTTCTTCAGGGTTGGACTCCGATTGTCCCGTAGTTTTTTTTATCTGGGTTTTCCATGTAAAATTTTTTGTGTCTGCGATTTGTGTTTGGTGTTTTTGGTTTGTGCGTTTTGTTCGATTTTCTCCCATGTACTCTCTGGTTTGGAAAACGATTTTCGTGTTTCGTTCCCAACAGTATGGTATCAGAGCCATGTTCTAAAATTTTAGAAGGGTGACAGGAGTTGACAAGCAAACCATGGAGGAGAGATGGACGCGAAGCTGGTGCGCATGGTAAACCTGAACGGTACCAACAATCACTACTGGAGAAGCAAGATGAAGGATCTGCTATTTGTCAAGAAGCTACATCTGCCGGTATTTGCTACTTAGAGGCCCAGTAACAAATTTGAAGAGGACTGGAAGTTCGATCATATACTTGTGTGTGGGTACATCGGACAGTTCATTGACGAGAATGTGTACAACCATGTTGCCAGTATTGAGCACGCGAGGACACTGTGGGATAAGCTAGAATCTATGTATGCAAAGAAGATAGGGGTAAATAAATTATTCCTGATCCGGAGATGATGGTTCTATGGTACAAAGATGGGGCATCCATTACGGATCATTTGAGTGTGTTTCAGGGCGTAATTGACCAGCTATCCTCGATGGGAGTCAAGTTCGATGACTAGGTTCAAGGACTATGGCTGTTGTGTACATTGTCAGACTCGTGGGAGACCGTACGAGTGTCTATGATCGCTTCAACTCTGGAAGGCGTGGTTAGTCTGGAGTTTGCCAAAAGCGTGGTACTGAATGAAGATATACGGAGATGTGCTCAGGGCACTTCATCCACATCCCACTAAGAGGCGCTTGTTTCAGAGAGCCGCAGAAGGGGTAAAAATAGGGGTCTAGGTGGTGGCAGAGAAAAAAGTAGAAGAAGGTCTAAGGGTTGGTACGAGGACTCGGAGTGTTACCATTATGGCAAGAAGGGCCACATCAAGGGAAATCGTTTTGCTTGAAAGTGAAAGAAGAAGGGAGACAAGGGGAAGCAGGGCCAGAACACTACAACGGTGGCCTCGACACTTGGAGGTGATCTGATCATTGTAGGTGATGAGGTAGTTATGAACCTAGTCTGCGATGACAACTCTTGGCTGGTGGACTCAGGTGCTTCAGCCTACCTATCTCACAACATGGCACTATTTGCTTCTTATACAACAGGCGACTGTGGAGTGTTGAAGATGAGCAATGAAGATATGTCGAAGGCAGTTTCCATTGAAGATATTCATTTAAGGGCAAATATGGGTGCAGTTCTTATTTTGGAAGATGTTCGTCATGTTCCTGATATCTGTTTCAACCTTGTGTCGGTTAGAAGGTTGGATGACTAGGGTTTCTTTAATATCTTCGAGCAGTTTCCAAAGGATATTGCAGAGGATCCAATTATGAGGGAGCTAGTACATGAAGTTGATCCCAACCTTGATTATCATCCTGCTGATGGTGGTCAGGGTGACCCTTAGGAGGATGAACAGGCCGAGAAGGTAGTTCCTGAAGGGGATGAGGTTGTTGGTATACAGCCAGTATCAGTGGTTTCATTGAGGAGGAGCGATAGAGAGAGTCAACCATCTATGAGATACTCATCGAGTGAGTATGTGCTACTGATTGACGGTAGAGAACCCAAAAGTTTTGCAGAGGCTATGAAAGATAAACACAGGCAGATTGGATAGAGGACATGATTGAGGAGATGAGTCCCTTGGAGGCCAAAAAGTTCTTATCTGGTGTGGTTGCCAAAGGACAAGAAGGCTTTGAGGTATCGTTTGATGTTCAGAGTGAAGTAGACAGATAATGCTACTCGCCCTTGATATAAAGAGAGACTGGTAGTTAAAGGCTACGGTCAGCGAAAAGACGTATATTATGATGAGAACTTTTTGCCAGTCGTCAAGCAATCATCTATTCTGGTGGTGCTAGCATTGGCAGTCAGTTTTGACTTAGAGGTCGAGCAAATGGACGTGAAGATGGCATTCCTCCACGGTAATCTTGAGGAAGAGTTGTACATGGAGAAGCCAAAGGGATTCGATGAGAAGAGCAAGTCATACTTTGTCTGCCAGTTGAGGAAGAGCTTATATAGTCTGAAACAGGCTTCGTGACAGTGGTACAGAAAGTTTGAGTCATTTATGGGGGAGCATGGTTATGCACGGACGGATAATCATCCTCTATATTAATTAATTATATAAAAATAATCATACCAATTATTATTCAAAATTAATAAATATAATACCAATGAGAATAGATACCCTTATCCTGAAAAGTGATGGTTACAATCCTACCCCCCTTAGAAAAATTTTATCCTCAAAATTTAAATGTGGTTGTACCCCCTTCTAGTTCAAACTCTCAACCCGTCTAAAATTATAAAAACATGCAATTTAAAGAAATTACTAAGTATCATCTCATGCATGATTATGGCTTCTGTCTGTCATAATTTTGCAGTCTTTGTCAGGGTATACTACTAATTACACTAACTATATAACACAAGCAACTATAAGGTACTAAAGAAGCAATCCAGTCAAAAGATGGAAAAAGGACAAGAAGGAAGAACAAAATTTTCTAAACCATCATATGTAGCGTCGGCCTCCTTGATCGTCATCGCAAATGCCCCGTCATGCCGGGGTGGCTCCCTCTACGGGTGCTGAGCAATATACGGTGTCACAGGTGGTCTGGCGGTGTAACGCCCCGCTCCGCGCCGGCGTTATGTATCAAGGTGAGTGGGCAGAGCTTCGTTCTCTGATTCTTGTACGCCTTAATAATAACCTGAGTTTTTGCTTGCAATGTTTTCTTAAGAGAATGATAGAACCTGCCTGGCATGTTAATGAACGAACTCACCTAGCTTGTCTTGAATCAATAAGTCTGCTAAACGAGAATCCAGATCGCTTGCTTAGAGTGCATGAACATGTTCACTATCGTCTATGCTTCGAGAGAACCATAATGTGCCTGAATATGTTCAAGTGAATAGTCGGATTTGCCCCGCAACAAGGATTTGCGTTATGATGGTTCGTCTCGTCTGCATACAGAGTTTATTTGATAGTGTTCCATGCATTCGCACGCGGTCGGACAATGGCTTTTGGTGCAGAGCTGAACTGCATGTGTCACGGCTGCTACAGAGATAGTGCAAAGCAACCATGAGTCACAGCTGCCATTAGCATCAGATAAAAGAGTCATTGGTATGCTGTTCCCCCAGCTGCCGATCCTGAGATACTCGGGGACCGCCATTCATATAGCTAAGTCATTGTGTTGGCTTGGATAGAGGACTGCCCCTAAGAATGTGCATTGTGTGTCTAGCTTTGCATCTGACCCTCGAGTCGCACGAGACACGCTGCGCACACCCTGGAACATGAACGGTTTGCTTGCCTGTTTAGTATATGAAACTCTGTTTCCAAACATGTTTCTAAACAAGTAAATCGACTCTGCTAGAACTGCATGAAACGAACCTAGGTAAAACTAGAAAGATCACTAGTAATGTAATGTTTTATAACATGATTACTTAGTGCCTGTTTGAGTGAATGCTTGTTTCTGTTCAGTTGATTTATCTCACCAGTACTTGTATAAAGTGCTGATCCACCAACAGTTTACTTGTTCGCAGGTACTGGATCGACCGAGGGAGCGATAGGCGTGCCACAGTCCCGAAGACCCAGAATCCTGGTTTCGATTGTTGTCCCGAGAATGCTATCGTATAAGGGGGCATAATGTATGGAACGAACGTGTGCCTTTGCTAAAGGAAACCCAAGTTGCCTCGATTGTCCCGAACACTCAGTTGGCTAATGCATTGCATTGCAACAAGTCCCTTTCCGCTGCTTACTCGATTGATGCGATGATAGCCAACTATCAACTTAAACGATTGGCCTTGCACGGGCGCAACCCCAGGCCCGTGCGGCATCACGTCCCCCGAAGGCTCGAACGGGCCATTCGCTTGGCTCCCTTCCTCCCTCGCACCCGCGGGATGGGCGCGGTGATTCGCGTCCGGCGCGCCGAGGCACGGTGATACGTGCCCGGTTCGTTGATTCCCGGCCGCACGGGGCGGGGCAGGGCGGAGCGGCGGCCCGGGCGGGGCCGGGGCGTGACCGAATGGTATCAGAGCACGGCTTTACGTCCTTGGAATTCGTTTCGATTCTCTCAGTTTTGAACTTGTGTATTGAAGAAGTAATAGATGCTCTCTCTCGATGCTTCGATGGATGTCCCATGCAATAAGTCTAAATATTTTCGAAAAGCGCGTGTAAATTATACGGTTGCTTGAACGGGATTATGATGCGAGGGTTTTTGTCCCAACCTGTGAAAGACATTGTGAGAGTAAACTCGTGTTATAATCGGCAAGTTATATGTCGATATGAAAACACCAAGCGAGTAGGGTGCGAGACGGTATATCGTTCAGACAGTGGTCTTTGCACACGGCCTTTTGGCCAAGCTGTGTTGAGTATCGTGCACCAAGACCCTTGATGCTAGCGAGTTGCAGTGAGATTTGGGTGTTGTTCGGATAAGAATAAAGTTTGACTCGGGAGGGAAATCGATAGAGACTTTATCGGAGTGCCGCTAAGGCGAATAATTGGAATCGTGTATGGAATTTCCAGATATAGTTGGACGGTTATTCATAGCGATAAGTTATGATTTGAAGCATAGTCTGTATGGAGGACTATGAATAGAGGTGTATACAAGTCTAAGATCGTTAAGGCGATAAATTGGGACTGTGCCGGAGTTCTAAGGAACGAATTGGGTATACGAGTGAAGGATGCGAACGCGAATCAGGAGTTATTAGGATAACTCGATTCCTGAGTGGTGTATGCGATAGTCCCCTGTTCGATTATGCGAATTGTGGATATAATGAGTTGTAAAGATTCAGGGAGTATAACTCGAGCCCTGAGTGGTGTATTGGTCGGCTTAGAAATGCTAGAACGAAGTCGTAGATTCGGAGTTAAGCGAGTCTAGCGGCGAACGATGAGACTTGGGTAAAAGCCTTAGTATAAATAAACAATGCCTAGCAAGTAAGCGAACTCGGAGAAAGCATGCAATAATTGGTTCGAACGAGTTACAATGAGTTGATTGAGGGATAAGGCATGCATCGAATAGGATTTCAGGACCATTGAAATTGATATCGTGGTCGGGAAAACTAAGAGGATTGTACGAGCGATTTGAGTTGAAACAAGTGAATTAGAAACTTGAGTTGAGATTGAATAATCTGAGATGCGATCGGAGTAAGTGCGATTGGAAATAATGCAGCGAACGAATGAAAGCGTGCATGGAAAATTTAGATTTGAGTAGGATATCGCTCGTTAGAGTTCGGTTTGATTACGAATGTGATAATTTCAACTTTGGGAGATTTAGACCATAGCAATGGTTGGAATATAAGTATGGATTGATGCTAGTCAGTATAATGGTGAGTATGATGCATCGAGTTAAGCGGTAATGAATTTGGCTTGGAGTTTGGAAGAACGATCTTGAAATCAAGTTCGGGAAGATAACATTCGAAATATGTCCCAAAGAGAACGATTATCTTGCGGGAGCGCCGGCGTGGTGATTTCACGTACGGCGGGGATAATCGAACTCGGGGGAATAGCTTCGGTGATTATTCCAAACGAACACGATGAATGGATACGTGTCAAATGGGATAGACTTTGAGTTTGGGATTTGAACTTAGTGGTTTGAGTAATGCTAAGAGTAGACAAGAAATGTTCAAAATGGTAATATTAAAGTTGGATATTTTGGCTTAGCGAATTTTGGTTGCAGTAAGAACGGTAGTTGGAAGAACATGACTTGAGGGATCAATGTACAACTTGGGATAAAACGAAAATTGACGATGAAGTGTCTGTTCGTTCGAGGATAACCATAACGATTGACCTTCTTGTCTTGTGCGGGTATAACTTCTTATTCGCACATGCGTCACGTCCGGATTAGGACGATCATTCCGCGGGAGCGTTGGCGTGGCGATATCACGTCTGACGGGGATGATTGAACTAGCGGGAGACCGGAATGTGACAATTGAGGGATCATTCTGACTTGTGGTTTAATACGATAAGACAAGTTTCAGGATAAAATGAGTCTAAGGATTTTCTTGAGAAGTTAGTCTAGAAACGTGAAGTAAGAGATGTTGGATGTTTTCATGAACGGATACGTAGATTGTGCTGGACGACTTAGAGTTCATGATATACATCGATGATTTATAATGGAATTGTGGCTTAGTGATACAGGTGTAGAAAAGGATGGATTGGTAAATTCTATCAACGTGATGGAAGAGATAGTGTGTGCGAATCGATGGGTTCGCCCTGAAACATGGGCGTATTATGGGTTCGGTTGGACGAGCGTGTTGGTGTGATAGGATGAACTGTGCTCGATGTTTAGAAATCTGAGTGAAACGAGCTTGGGTAGAATACCCGTGTAAAGGAACAATGGTTTGACCTTAGGGTGTTTGGGGCGAGCGTTGTGCAACGCGGTTGCGCAATGAGTCACAAACTTGAGTTGTACCTATGACTGTGTGAGCTGACCTAGTGGCTAGGCAGACGACCTTGTGCCTTGAGTTAAACTGGAGTGGCTGAATTCAGAGTATCGTTCGGGAAGAACGATAGAACTGGGGCAACAAGACTTAGAGTTAGAAATTGGAATTGGGAATGTACACTAGCAACGTTCGCGTTGAAACAAACGTAATGCAAGATAGGACTCGGGTGATAATTGATTTGGTTGGATAGGTTACGCGACGGTAAAGGATAAGACGACAGCTGGATCGAACAAGAGTTCGGTCATTCATATAACAGGACTATCTGCGTTTCGAAAGATTTTCACGAGTAGCTTGTCAGACTTAGCTGTCACTGAGCTTGGTTGAAATACACATATTTGGGGGACGCCTTGAATATGGGTACGATCCAGACTTAGCGATATGCATAACTCGGATACAGCTGCAAAGGAAAATGTTCGGATTCGTACGGATGAGTATGGCAACTGAAATAGGTTAGCCTCAACCTAAATTATCATAGAGGAAAGATTGTATCGTTCCCCGTGCTACCGAGATAGCTCTGCGCTAAGGCGCAGCAAGAAACTGAGTTTGGGAATGCAATAAGTTGTACGAAGGGATCATTCGGATAAAATGATTAAGCACTCGGGCGAACGGAACGAGTAAAAGCGGATAGGAAGTTAAGTTCGATTGAGCCAAAGGTGCGAAGGACTTGAGCGTACCCCAGGTGGGCAATTTAGCTCTGCGCTAAGGCACAATATAGACTGAGTCAGAAAACGTAGGTGATTGGATGCGATTTACTTAGCGAGATTGGACGGTGACTCAAAGAGAGTGATGCAAACGAGATTGGAAAATTAGCCCAAATTCAAACCTTTGGTTTAAGCGTAACGACGGGTTTCGATAGGCGACGTCAAGTAAAACTGTCGAATGTGTTCGGATGCATTTGGTTCCTATGAGAGGTAATATAACAAGTTGGACAAGTCCACCCAATTGTGAGTTGTAAGTGCCCATTAAGTTATAGAATACCATGTGCTTGGGTATTATAGCCCTGCGCCAGGTGCAGTAGATTTTGAGTCGGGAGTGCAACGAGTGAGTTGAGTATTAACTCGATAGCATTGAACGATAGAGTCGTTCGATGAGAATTGGCTAACGTTGGCGTAACGCATGGTGAGAAAATAAATGATTGTGGTATTAAGACAGTCCTTGGAAGTTAGGCAAGGTGTATAGAGTGGGTTTAGAAGATGTGCGATAGTACGAGTTGCGCTCAGGAAGTCTCGAGGACGAGACTTGTTCTGAGTGGTGTATGATGTAACGACCCGCTCCGCTCAACCCGGAGGGCCGATTCAAACAGCACAAGTGTAGCTATTCAACCCGCCTTGCTCAGCGAGATGGCTCGTTCGATGCAAAGGCTTTCATGCTAGGATCTTTAAAGGAGTCAGACTTAGGCTATCAGAGGCGCGTCCGGAGTCTCGCTCGACCGATGCGATACATCGCTAAGGTGGGTGGCCCCGGTGAACCTGTCTCTACTTAGCTGCACACTAAGAGAATGAATGTTACATGCTAGTTTACGGGCGATAACCTTTGCATGCTAATAAAAGAGGTGAACGCACATAGCTAAGGGGATAACCCCGCCTTATCATCGTATAGAACATGGAGATTTTACTTACTATTTGCATAGTCGAGAATGCTGGGTTGGAATGTAGTAATTTCTTCATATATGCTGTAAAGTAGTGTGAGTTCATACTGAGGCGTTGCACCGCACGGAACATGACACGGGATGGAGTAAAATCATGTTGCATGCATAGACGAGGAAGGCTATCAAGTAGTCGTTCCAAGTCAGGAGATGGAAAGAAATGAATGTACTCGGGATATGCAGATCGCCGAGGCAGTCTCTAATCAGAGAGCTGCGTAAAGAAGAAAAGATCCGAGTGTAGTCCTCGGCAAAGATAGATCCGAGTGTAGTCCTCGACAAGGATTGATCCGAGTGTAGTCCTCGGCTAGGATTGGAAGTTGGGGGAGTAGTTGCATGGTCACGGACAACTGGTTGCGCACCAGGTAGAGAGTCCTCGACACGATTACTGAGGCATCCGAATCGTGTTGGCCCGGGAGGACGGAGTGCCAGTGTAGTCCTGGCGATACGCTAGCTGATGACTAGCGGGCGAGAGCGAGGCATCCAGCAAGGCTTGCTACCGACCTGGATGGGCGTCGACTCGTTAGACGGCTTGGAGGCCCAGCAAGGCTAGCAACCGAGCTGGGGAGGCAGCCGTCCATCGCAGATATTGTCCAATATGGCTAACAGAGCCAGTGACCTTCATATAGATAAGTCATGTTTGCATAGCGGCTATCCGCACTGAGAAAAGGAGAAACGGGGAGGAGTGTGTTTGCACGACATTATGCATAATTAGAATGGATGCATGGTATCACACATAGTTCTAGTAAAATGGGTCATATGAGGCAGAGGCACGGCATAATACTTGGGTTTTATAGTTGCTTCTTGTTATTTCGTAGATAATTGTTGATATTGCTGCATATGACAGGGAAGGCCGAATGGTAAGAAATGGTAGGGTAAACTCAATTGTTCATGAATATGACACTCTTGAGCTGACACGGAGATTACTTTCTTTATATTGCCATGTAACTGATCCTAAGGCAAAAGAATAGAAAGACAACGAAACTAGTCGGTGCACATAACTAATGAACGTGCTTGTTTTGTGGCGTGGGCGAGAGGCCTCCCCACCAGTGCATTCAATGTACTGATACCCAACCAGTCTGCATGCAGGGTGCAGGGGGAACTCGTACGGATTCGGAGATCGCTATCGCAATGAGGCGCCGGACCGCACTTGGCGTCTTGGAGCGTGGCGCACGGACCTGGAGCTCGCATATATGAGACATAATGTATGGGAACATCATCATCCAGATCAATTGTGTTGGTTCTAATCCTAAGGGCATATTCAATGTAAGAGAGAGAGAGCATGAGCGATTTGTAATCTCGGCTTAGCGCCGCTTGTAATCTTTACTTCATATCAATAAAGAGCTTAAATTTGGATTCAAGACTTGTGTTCATTTTATGTTTCCGCTATGACGACTCTGTGAACTAGTTATCAACGGCCGTTTCGGTATTTGCCTTGTGCGGGCGCAACCCCAGGCTCGCGCGGCATCGCGTCTCGATGGAAACGTACGTCCCGCGGGAGCGCTGGCGCGGTGATTCGTGCCTAGTGGGGACGGCCGATTCTGGCGGGAGATCGGGTCGTGACCGCTCCGCTCAACCCGGAGGGCCGATTCAAACGGCACAAGTGTAGCTATTCAACCCGCCTTGCTCAGCGAGATGGCTTGTTCGATGCAAAGGCTTTCATGCTGGGATCTTTAAAGGAGTCAGACTTAGGCTATCAGAGGCGCGTCCGGAGTCTCGCTCGACCGATGCGATACATCGCTAAGGTGGGTGGCCCCGGTGAACCTGTCTCTACTTAGCTGCACACTAAGAGAATGAATGTTACATGCTAGTTTACGGGCGATAACCTTTGCATGCTAATAAAAGAGGTGAACGCACATAGCTAAGGGGATAACCCCGCCTTATCATCGTATAGAACATGGAGATTTTACTTACTATTTGCATAGTCGAGAATGCTGGGTTGGAATGTAGTAATTTCTTCATATATGCTGTAAAGTAGTGTGAGTTCATACTGAGGCGTTGCACCGCACGGAACATGACACGGGATGGAGTAAAATCATGTTGCATGCATAGACGAGGAAGGCTATCAAGTAGTCGTTCCAAGTCAGGAGATGGAAGGAAATGAATGTACTCGGGATATGCAGATCGCCGAGGCAGTCTCTAATCAGAGAGCTGCGTAAAGAAGAAAAGATCCGAGTGTAGTCCTCGGCAAAGATAGATCCGAGTGTAGTCCTCGGCAAGGATTGATCCGAGTATAGTCCTCGGCTAGGATTGGAAGTTGGGGGAGTAGTTGCATGGTCACGGACAACTGGTTGCGCACCAGGTAGAGAGTCCTCGACACGATTGCTGAGGCATCCGAATCGTGTTGGCCCGGGAGGACGGAGTGCCAGTGTAGTCCTGGCGATACGCTAGCTGATGACTAGCGGGCGAGAGCGAGGCATCCAGCAAGGCTTGCTACCGACCTGGATGGGCGTCGACTCGTTAGACGGCTTGGAGGCCCAGCAAGGCTAGCAACCGAGCTGGGGAGGCAGCCGTCCATCGCAGATATTGTCCAATATAGCTAACAGAGCCAGTGACCTTCATATAGATAAGTCATGTTTGCATAGCGGCTATCCGCACTGAGAAAAGGAGAAACGGGGAGGAGTGTGTTTGCACGACATTATGCATAATTAGAATGGATGCATGGTATCACACATAGTTCTAGTAAAATGGGTCATATGAGGCAGAGGCACGGCATAATACTTGGGTTTTATAGTTGCTTCTTGTTATTTCGTAGATAATTGTTGATATTGCTGCATATGACAGGGAAGGCCGAATGGTAAGAAATGGTAGGGTGAACTCAATTGTTCATGAATATGACACTCTTGAGCTGACACGGAGATTACTTTCTTTATATTGCCATGTAACTGATCCTAAGGCAAAAGAATAGAAAGACAACGAAACTAGTCGGTGCACATAACTAATGAACGTGCTTGTTTTGTGGCGTGGGCGAGAGGCCTCCCCACCAGTGTATTCAATGTACTGATACCCAACCAGTCTGCATGCAGGGTGCAGGGGGAACTCGTACGGATTCGGAGATCGCTATCGCAATGAGGCGCCGGACCGCACTTGGCGTCTTGGAGCGTGGCGCACGGACCTGGAGCTCGCATATATGAGACATAATGTATGGGAACATCATCATCCAGATCAATTGTGTTGGTTCTAAGCCTAAGGGCATATTCAATGTAAGAGAGAGAGAGCATGAGCGATTTGTAATCTCGGCTTAGCGCCGCTTGTAATCTTTACTTCATATCAATAAAGAGCTTAAATTTGGATTCAAGACTTGTGTTCATTTTATGTTTCCGCTATGACGACTCTGTGAACTAGTTATCAACGGCCGTTTCGGTATTTGCCTTGCGCGGGCGCAACCCCAGGCTCGCGCGGCATCGCGTCTCGATGAAAACGTACGTCCCGCGGGAGCGCTGGCGCGGTGATTCGTGCCTAGCGGGGACGGCCGATTCTGGCGGGAGATCGGGTCGTGACATATTGGTATCAGAACGGAATCGATTCTTTGGCCCAAACCGTTGCTATGACTCTGAGATATTATCGATATGGTTTTGCAAAGAGCGTTCCATACAATAAGTCCATAGATATTCTCAAAGTGCAAATGTTTCCTGAACTTGAATTGCTTGATTGTTTCGATTGAGTACGGCGAGGGACGGCACTATCGCTACTCGGGATATCGAAAAGTTTATCCTTGAAGTTTCGAGGACGAAACTTTTTGTTGGTGGGTAAGTATGTAACGCCCCGCTCCGCGCCGACGTTATGTATCAAGGTGAGTGGGCAGAACTTCGTTCTCTGATTCTTGCACGCCTTAATAATAACCTGAGTTTTTGCTTGCAATGTTTTCTTAAGAGAATGATAGAACCTGCCTGGCATGTTAATGAACGAACTCACCTAGCTTGTCTTGAATCAATAAGTCTGCTAAACGAGAATCCAGATCGCTTGCTTAGAGTGCATGAACATGTTCACTATCGTCTATGCTTCGAGAGAACCATAATGTGCCTGAATATGTTCAAGTGAATAGTCGGATTTGCCCCGCAACAAGGATTTGCGTTATGATGGTTCGTCTCGTCTGCATACAGAGTTTATTTGGACGCTTAGAGCTGACAACAATAATTCAGTGACATTTAAATCCATCTTGCGGTATAGGCTAAAGGTTAAACCGTTCATCATGAGGGAGATTAGCAACGGTAGAGACACACATTTATGGCTTGATCCGTGGCTCAATCACCAGACCATTATGTATAGAATAGGCAGGCATCACTTTGAATTAGTAGGGAAGGAGGAGTTGGTGAGCACCATCATCACAGGGAATTCGTGGAGCATTAACGGCTATTTTGTGGGGGGACAGTTTGCAGATGAGATTAAAGGGGTTGTTATAAACCCAAATGGTGGCGGTGATGAATGGGTTTGGGACAAATCTCCATCAGGATGCTTCTGCATGTCCGAAGCTTACGATCAGACTAGAATCCCATAACCAAAGGAAATGTATGCTTAGTACATTTGGGTTAAGGGCCTAGCTAATAAAATGAAGCTAAACATGTACAAACCAGTGAAGGATCGGCTTCTCACCTTGGATAGATTGGAGAGAATGGGAATTAACGTCCAGGGGCATCAGTGTGTGCTATGCCAAAATGCTTCGGAGACGCTCGATCATCAACTATTCCAGTGTGCGGTATCTGGTTATATATGGAGTAGGCAATGCCAAGCTTTCCAACAAAATCATTTGGGAGGCAGGACGCTCAAAGAGCAGATGGACCGGATATGGGTGAATGGAAGTAGGGGTGCCCACTGGGTCAGAACAACTATGATCCGATTAGCTGCTAGCGTTTGGAAAATTTAGAGAGAACGAAATAATCATGTTTTTAAGAATCTGTCAGCCTCCCCGGAAGGGATTTTGTATAACATTGAGTCTGATGTAAAGTATATGGTGTGATGGCTTTTTTGGCCAAAACACAGGCCTAATAAAATTACCTTTTACAATATATATATATATATATATATATATATATATATATATATATATATATATATATATATATATATATATATATTAATGTCGCTTGGAATCTGTTCAAATTTGAGCCATCTAAGTCGTAAGTAAATACTCAACCAATTTATTTATTTTTTAAAACTTAGGGAGATAAAAACTGAAACCAACTTCCCTCTTATCCGTCCAAACCATAACAAAAAAACTCAACCAATTTTTTTTAAACTTACGGGAGATACATAAATTTTATAAATAGTAGAGATATATACATTATAAATTATAATTAAAATAATTAAATATCTAATAAATCATAATTATAATGTAAATACATATATAATAAAATTTGATTCATGTATATTTAAATATTTAAATTATTTTACAATAATATTAGAAAGAAATTATTTTACGTATAATGCACGTGCATTTACATATATATATATATATATATATATATATATATATATATATATATATATATATATATATATATATATATATATATATATATATATATATGGAGGAAAATGGTGGGAATTTAATAAACAAAAGAGATACATTTTCGGCCAGGATATCAATGGGAAAACATGCAGACTCTTGCGGACATCTCCGGGTTTAAGGTGAACCCTCTGCCTATTCACTACCGGTGATGCCCCTTGGTCTCCGAAAGATGCAACGCTTCTCTCTATGATCCGCTCATCTCCAAGATAAAAGACAAAATCTAAGGATGGCACAATAAAATACTATATTTAGGAGGTTTGCTTATCCTCCTCAAGCATGTATTAAGGTTTGTTCCATCTACGTATTATCTCTCTACGTATAGCCCCCCCCCCAAACACATGATCGTCGTAATAGAGAAGTGTTGGAGTAGGTGCGGTTCCCAACCTACGTGGAGAATATCCCGGAGTACGACGAGCGACATCTGTGTGTCAAAAAAGTTCGAAAAGTGCATCGAACGTCGTGTATTAGAACATTTATGGTGAGTAAATATTATATGAGATTTCCATCTTTGACTCTAATTATATATTTATGATTGGATCTTTCATTTATTAACTTTCCATATAATTAGATTTCTAATTTATGGCAAGTCAATTTATGATTTGATTTCTATTAAATATATGATTGAATGTAATTAGATTTCCATAAATATTTTTGGTTTCCATGTATAGATTTCTATATAGAAATCCTAACTCATACAAGGGTTTTTATAAAGGCTTATGCGATATACAACAACATGAGAAAAAAATAAGAGAGAAAAAAAGGTGACAAGAGTGCCATTGCAACTTTTAAGAGGAGAAAGAAGGATTGGAGGCCGTTTCGGAGAAGGAGATCAATTTGGGATATTTTTTATTATCTTTTTTCTTCGTGGTTGTAATCTATTTTCTGTTCCAAAGAGTTGTGGTGATCAGTGTTGGATCAGTGAGGAGGTTGTAGAGGTTGTAATCTTTTTAGTCCATTAGTGGAGGTTCTTCAGGGTTGGACTCCGATTGTCCCGTAGTTTTTTTTATCTGGGTTTTCCATGTAAAAATTTTTGTGTCTGCGATTTGTGTTTGGTGTTTTTGGTTTGTGCGTTTTGTTCGATTTTCTCCCATGTACTCTCTGGTTTGGAAAATGATTTTCGTGTTTCGTTCCCAACAGTATGGTATCAGAGCCATGTTCTAAAATTTTAGAAGGGTGACAGGAGTTGACAAGCAAACCATGGAGGAGAGATGGACGCGAAGCTGGTGCGCATGGTAAACCTGAACGGTACCAACAATCACTACTGGAGAAGCAAGATGAAGGATCTGCTATTTGTCAAGAAGCTACATCTGCCGGTATTTGCTACTTAGAGGCCCAGTAACAAATTTGAAGAGGACTGGAAGTTCGATCATATATATGTGTATGGGTACATCGGACAGTTCATTGACGAGAATGTGTACAACCATGTTGCCAGTATTGAGCACGCGAGGACACTGTGGGATAAGCTAGAATCTATGTATGCAAAGAAGATAGGGGTAAATAAATTATTCCTGATCCGGAGATGATGGTTCTATGGTACAAAGATGGGGCATCCATTATGGATCATTTGAGTGTGTTTCAGGGCGTAGTTGACCAGCTATCCTCGATGGGAGTCAAGTTCGATGACTAGGTTCAAGGACTATGGCTGTTGTGTACATTGTCAGACTCGTGGGAGACCGTACGAGTGTCTATGATCGCTTCAACCCTGGAAGGCGTGGTTAGTCTGGAGTTTGCCAAAAGCGTGGTACTGAATGAAGATATACGGAGATGTGCTCAGGGCACTTCATCCACATCCCACTAAGAGGCGCTTGTTTCAGAGAGCCGCAGAAGGGGTAAAAATAGGGGTCTAGGTGGTGGAAGAGAAAAAAGTAGAAGAAGGTCTAAGGGTTGGTACGAGGACTCGGAGTGTTACCATTATGGCAAGAAGGGCCACATCAAGGGAAATCGTTTTGCTTGAAAGTGAGAGAAGAAGGGAGACAAGGGGAAGCAGGGCCAGAACACTACAACGGTGGCCTCGACACTTGGAGGTGATCTGATCATTGTAGGTGATGAGGTAGTTATGAACCTAGTCTGCGATGACAACTCTTGGCTGGTGGACTCAGGTGCTTCAGCCTACCTATCTCACAATATGGCACTATTTGCTTCTTATACAACAGGCGACTGTGGAGTGTTGAAGATGAGCAATGGAGATATGTCGAAGGCAGTTTCCATTGGAGATATTCATTTAAGGGCAAATATGGGTGCAGTTCTTATTTTGGAAGATGTTCGTCATATTCCTGATATCTGTTTCAACCTTGTGTCGGTTAGAAGGTTGGATGACGAGGGTTTCTTTAATATCTTCGAGCAGTTTCCAAAGGATATTGCAGAGGATCCAATTATAAGGGAGCTAGTACATGAAGTTGATCCCAACCTTGATCATCATCCTGCTGATGGTGGTCAGGGTGACCCTTAGGAGGATGAACAGGCCGAGAAGGTAGTTCCTGAAGGGGATGAGGTTGTTGGTATACAGCCAGTATCAGTGGTTTCATTGAGGAGGAGCGATAGAGAGAGTCAACCATCTATGAGATACTCATCGAGTGAGTATGTGCTACTGATTGACGGTAGAGAACCCAAAAGTTTTGCAGAGGCTATGAAAGATAAACACAGGCAGATTGGATAGAGGACATGATTGAGGAGATGAGTCCCTTGGAGGCCAACTCTACTTATGATCTGGTATGGTTGCCAAAGGACAAGAAGGCTTTGAGGTATCGTTTGATGTTCAGAGTGAAGTAGACAGATAATGCTACTCGCCCTTGATATAAAGAGAGACTGGTAGTTAAAGGCTACGGTCAGCGAAAAGACGTATATTATGATGAGAACTTTTTGCCAGTCGTCAAGCAATCATCTATTCTGGTGGTGCTAGCATTGGCAGTCAGTTTTGACTTAGAGGTCGAGCAAATGGACGTGAAGATGGCATTCCTCCACGGTAATCTTGAGGAAGAGTTGTACATGGAGAAGCCAAAGGGATTCGATGAGAAGAGCAAGTCATACTTTGTCTGCCAGTTGAGGAAGAGCTTATATAGTCTGAAACAGGCTTCGTGACAGTGGTACAGAAAGTTTGAGTCATTTATGGGGGAGCATGGTTATGCACGGACGGATAATCATCCTCTATATTAATTAATTATATAAAAATAATCATACCAATTATTATTCAAAATTAATAAATATAATACCAATGAGAATAGATACCCTTATCCTGAAAAGTGATGGTTACAATCCTACCCCCCTTAGAAAAATTTTATCCTCAAAATTTAAATGTGGTTGTACCCCCTTCTAGTTCAAACTCTCAACCCGTCTAAAATTATAAAAACATGCAATTTAAAGAAATTACTAAGTATCATCTCATGCATGATTATGGCTTCTGTCTGTCATAATTTTGCAGTCTTTGTCAGGGTATACTACTAATTACACTAACTATATAACACAAGCAACTATAAGGTACTAAAGAAGCAATCCAGTCAAAAGATGGAAAAAGGACAAGAAGGAAGAACAAAATTTTCTAAACCATCATATGTAGCATCGGCCTCCTTGATCGTCATCGCAAATGCCCCGTCATGCCGAGGTGGCTCCCTCTACGGGTGCTGAGCAATATACGGTGTCACAGGTGGTCTGGCGGGACCTCTTACCTATATCTGATACCTACACCAGTTATTCACTAAGCATTAACCTGGCCATAATACTTAATATAAAGGGTTACCACTTCTAGTATTGGTGATACACTATAGCTCTAGGTCTTGAGCATACTTACCCACTACTCACACTACTTAGAATACAATACTTTTGTGGTGCTGAGCAATTGCTCACTGCATCAAAGTGCACAACCTCTATAACCTGGCTTTCACTACTGCTACTGCTACTGATGCTGCTATGAGTTGTAACAAGTAACCCTTCACCCCTCACACTCAATGGACACTAAGCACTCATGCATTCCATATATATATATATATACATATATATATATATATATATATATATATATATATATAAAATTCTAACACACACACACACACACACAATTCATTGACATTCGACCAAACACTTGGTGTGCAAATTCGGTGTTTTCTCCAAATGGAAACAAAACTTAATGTTACTTTCTCCATAAGCCTCCTATAGACCTAGTTCTTATTCCTATGGGTAGTCTTAAACCAAGGGATGGTTTCTATGGATTTAATAACCATTAAAATCTGAAATGACAAGGGGAATTGGGGTTCTTACCTATTGGGAGATGGATTCTCAATGTGGTTCCTCCAATGAGCACAAGAGTGAGGAATGAGCACCAATCTCTAGCCAAACCCCTTCCTCAAGCCTCTTCCAACCTTCAAGCTTCTATCTCTCCTTGCGGATAAAAATAAGAGAGATTGTGATTGATTTGGAGAAATTTTGTGGAGGAAAGAATGCTTGGAGGGAAGAACTAACTTAGGATTTCTTCCTGAACAACTAATGAAGAAAATAGAGACTCCCTCCCCCTAAATAGGGGCAGCCACATATAGGTTAGGGTTAGTCTATGCAAAATATCTAAAATGCCCTCCAAGGGTTTGTCATGCCCCAGTCCCAAAATACGTAGGACTAGGACACGTAAGCATGCCAGCCGCATGTATATGGCAACTCCAATATATGGAAACCATAACACATACGTACACTATATTATGAATGTCAAATCCACCAATCGTATAAACTATCATAAATCATAGGGTATAATCTAATCTTATCCACAGAAATCAAATGAATAAATGGATAACCAATAACTATGTAGCTAGATTTCAATATGAAGAATCAAAGGATGACAGTCGGATGGAAACAAATCCACTACCGAACTAGAATATAAAATAAATAAGATAAATACAATATAAGTACAATATCTAACAATCACGAGGCTCGAAAAGAAGACCTCCTCGAAATATATAAGTAGCCAGTCCGGGTATGCGCTTCTGCGAATACTCATGAACATCTACACCTGAAAAGGGACCAGGTTCTCAGAGGGACATAACAAGATACATAGAAGCATGCCATAAAGTAAATACTGAATAAATAAAGGGGTGTGCTAACCATCTAAGTGAATGCAATGTGAGGACAACTTTTAGTGTATGGAAAAGTGTAGGCTAGACATATGCTGACGTAATTCAACAATCGTGACAACTGGCTAGTATATGTCCCATATGCCCCCATACAAGGGCGCTATGTAATAACGTCCATCTCCGAAGAGCAAGGCAGCAGTGTAGTATATCGTCCATATCGCTCCGAAGAACGTGGCATCAATATAGTATATATCGTCCATATCACTCCGTCGAGTGTGGCATCAGTGTAAAGGAAGTGGGTGTCCCATACGCCTACTAGTTGTCCTCCCCGCCCAATGATCTATGCATGTTGTATCCACAATACGCTGTAGCTACTACACCGAGATGGAGTGCAAGTATTGGTGTCGTAACTCTGGCTCATAGTCTATCGTTAGAATAATAGCCCAACCTTACCACCAATAAGGACAAGGATTGGACCTTCGTACTACAATAGTCTATGCTCCGACTACTAATAACTGCTAAATCTTCTAACATGCATCACTATTAGCAGTTATACCCTATCCGTTGCACGACCTACATGTACAGGTGACCAACCGCATACACAAGTCCGTGCCCTATATGAGACTCACAATACGTGTAAGAAATGTGTCAAGGCCTGGGGAGTCATACCGATAACTCCACAACTTTAGGTGGGTCTACTAGACACTAGGTCAGACACAAGTTCTAATGTCAACGCATTCGTTGACTGCACCCGAGTCTCTCTCGGACGCGCATAATTTATAAAAACAATAAACATGCAACTAAAATAATAACTGAAATTAAACAGTACAACAAGGCAAGGTATACTTGCCTGGCAAGAGAGCTGCAAAGTGTAACGTCCAGATGTCAAACACCAAAAGTCAGAAACTACGCCCTCAGAATGAACGTCTCCGGATGCTAAAATAAACATCACCAACATTCCCAGAATAAGCGAGATAGTTAGAAAGTACTACCCTTTCGTCCAATTTGGACACAGGGGCAAAACAGTAATTTTGGGTCAAAGTGGGCTCCATATGTGGGCCATTTTGTACCGAAAAGCGTGTCAGGGATAACGGTCTCTAAATGGGATAAATTATAGGTCAAACAAACTCTAAATGTCAGTATGAACTCAATAGTATGTCCAAATATAAATTTCGGGGAGCCGAACATAATTTTGCCCAAAAAGTCAACCGTGGGGCCTGCCAATAGGCGACTTGGTTAACTGTCTCAGAATTGCGTAAAAATTGGGTCACAGGACTAGCGTGATACCACGAGTCTAGTGGCACAAGTTTCGTCGTATTCTGACGAGCGTGCACTAAATTGCGCAGGGTTTTGCAAAATTTGCGATAGTGGGAATTTTCGCAGATACGGGCTGATTCCGACGTGCACACGCGTCCAAATCAGTTTTTGCGAAAGCCCACACATCTGGGTATATCGTGCGTACCTTTCGGTACACTTGGTATACGAAGGGGCGGTCCCGTTTGGCGGGGCACGCTCCGTATCGCAATTTTTGGAAGTTGAAAAAAGTAGGTTTTTATGATTTTCAATCTGATTTAATTTAGCATACAGCAATAATTAAAATATTGTATTTAACAGGAATTAATCTCGATTAGGTGGTCTTCGCATACCAAAAATAAAAACTAGAATCGGATCTCTGTGGTGGGAGATACGAGTCCTTGAATATGGGTGGTTGCAACAGTTGTTCTAAGATTAAAAGTTATCATTTTTTCTCGACTTGGCATCGATTTTCGCCTAGGTTTACACGCTGAACGATGGAAACTAATCGACGGAATTTAGAGAGGGATAGGTGGGGATCATACCGGCGAATACAAGGTCGAGTTTGGTCGAGCTATGGCGCGGGAAACGAGTTCTGAACAAAGGTACGTTGCTGTTTATTTTCTGTCGTATGTGCGGGGTTGACGCTCGAACGACGACATCGCGGCCTGTGTGCGGCTACTCCGGCGGCACGGCGGTGGCACGCGGGGCGGCGGTCGCAGGGTGATTGGGTGGGTGAAGAGTAGGGTTAGGGTTAGGGTTTAGAGATGTACCATATATATATAGATAGAGGGGGGGAGCCTGAGGCTGCTGCTGTTTAGTATAATCGGGTGCGAGCCTAGTTGGTTAGGGTCGGGTAGGGTTTAGGGTTAAATCCATTAAGAATTCCTTTTTCTTTCTCTTTTTCTTGTTCAATTCTATTTATTCTTCTATTTCTATTTCCTTTCTTTATTTTATTCTATTTTCTTTTCTATTCTATTCTAATTCATTTCTTATTCTTTTTCTCTTTTCTATTAAACTTATATATATATATATATATATATATATATATATATAACTCTAGAAATTATATTAGTGCATACAATAAATCTTTCAACTGTCCATAGGGTCTCCTATATGGAATAAAATAAAAAAAAATTATAATTGCTCCATAAATCCTCTATTGCACAAACACCTAAAAATAAAAATCCCATAAATTTTTTTTTTAATTAGCTAATAATTACTATAAATCTATTAAATAAATAAATAAATAATTAATACGGTTTTTAAAATTAGAGGTTTTACATTCTACCCAACTTATAAAAATTTCGTCCTCGAAATTAAAACTAAGCCATGATAGAAATTCAAGGATGGTATAAGATAGATATTTGCAGCTTATTCTGTACCTTCCTCCATCCTAACCTCCATTATTTTTCAATTGTCATAGGGATGTTTGGAGGGCTATAATTTGCATTATAAAATGCAAGGCTAGGTTTAAATGAGGGGCGATGTTGCGCGTTGCATATTCCGAAAATCATAGAAAAAATTCCTATGAAGGAAAAAGTTAGATTTCTTCATGTATTGTCCAATGGTGTGGACACCTTAATGCATTTTTGCATAAAAATGCCAAATAATTAGAAAATTGCACAAAGATGGAAATTGGATTAAATTGATTAAAATTAATGCGCAAGGTGTTTTATAATTAATTAGAAGTAAATGGGGATGAAATTAGGTGGAATACAAGTATCATGGACGTAGAGGGCTCAGAGTATAATTTTATCATAAATTTGGGTTGCACAAAATGGGTCAAGATTGTGTCTCCAATTTCGATTGGAACGCACAAGGATATAAAGTTGAAATTATTTAGAATTAAGTATAAACGTCCGCGATGAATATTGTGCGACTAAAATGTAGCACAAGAGAGCATAATTATAAGTTACACCAAAGTCAGAATTGAAGGCGGGCACGTCTAGGACAAGGGTGTAAAGTTTGTAGGAAGACAGTGGCTAGTGTAGTGCTCCAATTATCGAAGCAACGGTAAGGTGCACTATGTGATATAAATATTATATAATTAAAATAAAATGCCGTGTCCTATTTCCAGTTGGGTACAAACTAGTCCAGTTTCTCTATCTATGCCGAGTAGGTCTAATTTTGGCTGAGAGGGTTTACAATCTACCCAAGTAAAAAAAATTTATCCTCGAAATTAATATAAGGCATAATTTGTTAATTCCTTCACGTGCGTACGTAAGGCAAGTCTATTGCAATATCTTCCAAAATTTAAAACTTATTCAATCCATCGTAATCACTTTCAAATTAATTTAAGCATTTATTTAAATCGAACTTCAACACATCACACTATTTTCTCGATTTTCAAATTAAATAATCCACATCCAATCTAATTCGAATCTATATGACATCCCACATCAAAATTTACATCGCAATCTCCAATTATCATAATCTTCTCTAGAAAATAATTATAACCACATATTATTTCTATTTTCAACTTATGAATTCCGTACTCTTCAAATTTTAAATTCAATTACATCCTCAATATAAATAGGTAATCCCACAATCAACATTTAACTTTTAATTTAAGGCCTCAAATTGTAAAATTTGAAATCTAATTCACCAATTGTTCAAGTCTAGATTTCTATATTTATCCTCAAAGTTTAAATCGGTGATTCAACCTTCGATAGTCAGAATTTAAATCATATGCTCAAGTATAATTATTTGGTTCGCCATATCACGGTTTTTTTCCATTAATCCTCATCATCTTAATCATTCTTCTAAAATTTCCCAAAATTAAAATAACTTGAATCTCCCAATCTAATTTTACTTGATCACGATCTAAAAGAAATTTCTCTCAAGTTGACAATGCACTTCTACCCAACTTAAAATTTATCCATCTATCACATACGGCTCTTATATTTAAGAAAACTTATTCCTCAAATTTACTTAATCATGTTGCTCAATTCTCAAAAATTTAACACCAAATATATCATATATGATATACCCTTAATCAGTTATAAAAGATAGTCATCTCGTAATGTGATTGGCCTATGGGGTATATCTAGTACTCTTTGTATATCAAACTTATACTAAGCATGAGGTTTCATCTTTTCGAAATAAGGAAGGATGGAAAACAATAATAAAGAGTCCAAGGGAAGGTAATAGAATAGAAGCATGGGAATCAAATCATTTAAAGAATTCAAATAGGAATTGTCAAGGCAGTTGTAGATTGAAATCCTATTTTGGTAATTCCTATTCACATGCTCGTATCAGTACAGTTATGTAACTGATACGATATGTCCAGACATATCTAGAGGGCAAGTACATTCGTCTATTAGTCAACTATATATCTCAATCCACGTAAAGTAGTCATGCGAAGAGCGAACCAAGTGTACTAAGGTTGTCCAGATCATAATACACTGATTCTGATTAGATAATTGTATTATTGTGTGGTTGATCAGGCCCCAATAACACATATGTCATGAACAAGCTCGATAAAGGAGTAAGCTTGCAAACTAGGCTATAATAGCGGCATAAGTCAAGGTAGTTCAGAAAATATAAATACTCTGGATTATGATGAAAGAAGGTACATAATAATTCAAGTTCACAAAAAGATAAGACTCTATAATCTCTACAGTTGTCATACAAACTCCTTGTCTAAGTCGCTAGTCGACCAAATAGGGGCATAGGCCTCTAAGTTCTATAGTCTGAATTAACATTATTGCCTTATGCTAGCATACAGTTAGTGTCATTCAATTATACTACATTAATGGGTCCCGAGGACCATGTGATACTATGTTGTGAGGCATACTACCCAACTTAAAATAATAAACTAATACTGCAACTGCCTTAAAGAAGATTCTATAAAATAACTTGGTCCTTGTAAATGAAGTAGAAACTATTGTTAGGGTATACGAGGGAAAGATCTTGGTACTGATTAGGGTATCCTATTGAATTATATAGGGAATGGTCATCTTAAGTCTTAGTCATGGTGTTCATAGAATGCAAGTGTAAATAGTAAGAATGAAAAGTTACTGGCCTGCAAGGAAAAAAGGAAGTATAACTCGTATCAAGGTGTGATACAAGTTACGCAATTTAAAACTAATGGATAATCATTAGGTCGTAATCTACAAGAATAACTCAAAACTATCAAGTTCTAACTACCAATCACATAATTTAAAATTCAAGAGTAACAACTATAATCCTAGCAAACTATATATCCTAACATGAAATAAAATTAC
Source organism: Iris macrosiphon (assembly GCA_036927795.1). Taxonomy (NCBI): domain Eukaryota; kingdom Viridiplantae; phylum Streptophyta; class Magnoliopsida; order Asparagales; family Iridaceae; genus Iris; species Iris macrosiphon. The sequence goes on from JAYESA010000016.1 coordinate 21,353,403, forward strand.
TTGGCCTACAATCATAAGGGTTATGTGGCATGCGTTGAAAGGTGAAGAAAAGAAGAACATAATTTAGTCGTCGCCCAATTCGCGAACGTTAAGGTTGCAAGGAACAAGATACGAAATTAAAAATAGAGGGACTCTAGATAATATCTTGGTTTTCTTAAAGGGAAGGTGGTAGCTATTCTCTGTGTTTGAGGTATGTTCAAGGGAAATGTCTATCCATTCTTCTTGGCTTCCTAAGGTACTGCTAATACCAAGACAAGAATCTAAATTTATGGTCCTCAAATACTATCTCACTATGAAGGTTAGGTTCAGTCCTAATATTATAGCTTGGATTTCTATTGGTTCCTCAATACTAGGGTCAAACAATATGGCCAAACTTCTAACTAACTCTAGTAGTATCTATACTACTTCTCATATCTTCATAAATACATCAAGGGGTAATGGTAAACATATCTATAGATAAGGAATGCTAGGGTTCACTTAGATATTCTAAACTTAGTGATGTATCAATACTCTAGTTATATTCTTGGTAGGAATATTACTCTAATTATCATTCTAATAACAAGGGATTCCTATATTCTAGCAGAGGCTATACTCTAGGAACTATTAGGAAAGCACATAAATCAAGCAGGATGCAATTATTAAAATAGAACAGATTAGAAGAAATACGAGTCATAGTCAATTGTGGATGGGATCCTATACTCTAATCCTATTTGCAGGCTTTCTCAGTACAGTAACATAACCGAGACAATATGCTTTCGACCTGTATGGGCCACCACTAAATACATGTCACGCCCCAGTCCCAAAATACGTAGGACTAGGATATGTAAGCATGCCAGCCGCATATATATGGCAACTCCAATATATGGAAACCATAACACATGTGTACGCTGTATTATGAATGTCAAATCCAACAGTGGTATAAACTATCATAAATCACAAGGTATAATCTAATCTCATCTACAGAAATCAAATAAATAAATGAATAACCAATAACTATGTAACTAGATCTCAATATGAAGTATCAAAGGATGACAGTCAGATGGAAATAAATCCATTGCCGAACTAGAATATAAAATAAATAAGATAAATACAATATAAGTACAACATCTAACAATTACGAGGCTCGAAAAGAAGACTTCCTCAAAATATATAAGTAGCCAGTCCGGGTCTGCGCTCATGCGAATACTCATGAACATCTACACCTGGAAAGGGACCAGGTCCTCAGAGGGACATAACAAGATACATAGAAGCATGCCATAAAGTAAATACTGAATAAATAAAGGGGTGTGCTAACCATCTAAGTGAATGCAATGTGATAACAACTTTGAGTGTATGGGAAAGTGTAGGCTAGACATATGCTGACATAATTCACCAATCGTGACAACTGGCTAGTATATGCCACATATGCCCCCATACAAGGGCGCTATATAATAACGTCCATCTCCGAAGAGCATGGCAGCAGTGTAGTATATCATCCATATTGCTCTGAAGAACGTGGCAGCAGTATAGTATATATCGTCCATATCGCTCCAAAGAATGTGGCATCAGTATAGTATATATCGTCCATATCACTCCGTCGAGTGTGGCATCAGTGTAAAGGAAGTGGGTATCCCATACGACTACTAGTTGTCCTTCCCGTCCAATGATCTATGCATGTTGTATCCACAACCCGCTGTAGCTACTACACCGAGACGGAGTGCAAGTATCGGTGCCGTAACTCTGGCTCATAGTCTATCGTTAGAACAATAGCCCAATCTTACCACCAACAAGGATAAGGATTGGACCTTCGTACTATAATAGTCTATGCTCTGACTACTAATAACTGCTAAGTCTTCTAACATGCATCACTATTAACAGTTATACCTTATTCGTCGTACGACCTACACGTATAGGTGGCTAACTGCATACGCAAGTCCGTTCCCTACATGAGACTCATAACACGTGTAAGAAATATGTCAAGGCTTGGGAAGTCATACCGATAACTCCACAACTTTAGGTGGGTCTACTAGACACTAGGTCAGACACAAGTCCTAACGTTAACGCATTCGTTGACTGCACCCGAGTCTCTCTCGGATGCTCATAGTTTATAAAAGCAATAAACATGCAACTAAAATAATAACTAAAATTAAACAGTACAACAAGGCAAGGTATACTTGCCTAGCAAGAGAGCTGCAAAGTGTAACGTCCAGATGTCAAACACCAAAAGTCAGAAACTACGACCTCAGAATGAACGTCTTCGGATGCTGAAATAAATATCACCAACGTTTCCAGAATAAGCGAGATAGTTAGAAAGTACTACCCTTTCGTCCATTTGGATACAGGGGCAAAACGGTAATTTTGGGTCAAAGCGGGCTCCACATATGGGCCACTTTGCCCCCAAAAAGTGTGCCAGGGGTAACGGTCTCTAAATGAGACAAATTATAGGTCAAACAAACTCTAAATGTCAGTATGAAATCAACGGTATGTCCAAATGTGGATTCCGATGAGCCGAACATAATTTTGCCCAAAAAGTCAACCGTGGGTCCCGCCAATAGGCGACTTGGTCAACTATTTCAGAATTGCATGAAAATTGGGTCACAGGACCAGCGCGATACCACGAGTCTAGTGGAGCAAGTTTTGTCGCATTCTGATGAGCGTGCGCTAAATGACGCAAGATTTTACAAAAGTTAAGATATGGGGAAATTTTGCTGATACGGGCTGATTCTGACGCGCACACGCGTCCAAATCAATTTTTGCGAAAGCCCACACATCTGGGTATACCGTGTGCACCTTTCGGTACACTTGGTATACGACGGGGCGGTCCGGTTTGGCGGGGCGCGCTCCGTATCGTAATTTCTGGAAGTTAGAAAAAGTAGGTTTTCATGATTTTCAATCTGATTTAATTTAGCATACAACAATAATTAAAATATTATATTTGACAGTAATTAATCTCGTTTAGGTGGTCTTCGTATACCAAAATGAAAAACTAGAATCGGATCTCTGTGGTGGGAGATACGAGTCCTTGAACATAGGTGGTTGCAACAGTTGTTCTGAGATTAAAAGTTGTCATTTTTTCTCGACTTGGTATCGATTTTTGCCTAGGTTTACGCGTTGAACGATAAAAAATAATCTATGGGATTTAGAGAGGGATTGGTGGGGATCATACCGGTGAAGACGGGGTCGAGTTTGGTCGAGCGATGGCACGGAAAACGAGTTATGAACAGAGGTACGTTGCTGTTTATTTTCTGTCGCATGTGCGGGGTTGACGCTTGAACGGCCACATCGCGGCCTGCGTGCGGCTACTCCGGCGGCGAGACAGTGGCGCGCGGGGCGGCGGTCGCATGGTGATTGGGAGGGTAAATAGTAGAGTTAGGGTTAGGGTTTAGAGATGTACCATATATATATAGATAGAGGGGGGGGGGGTTAATCCACTGCTGTTGCTGTTGCTGTTTAATCTAATCGGGTGCGGGCCTAGTTGGTTAGTGTCGGGTAGGGTTTAGGGTTAAATCCATTAAGAATTCCTTTTTCTTTTTCTTTTTCTTATTCAATTCTATTTATTCTTCTATTTCTATTTCCTTTCTTTCTTTTATTCTATTTTCTTTTCTTTTCTATTCTATTCTAATTCATTTCTTATTCTTTTTCTCTTTTCTATTAAACTTATATATATATATATATATATATATATATATATATATATATATATATATATATATATAACTCTAGAAATTATATTAGTGCATACAATAAATCTGTTAACTGTCCATAGGGTCTCCTACATGGAATAAATTAAAGAAAAATATAATTGCTCCATAAATCCTCTATTGCACAAACACCTAAAAATAAAAATCCCATAAATTCTATTTCTTTTAATTAGCTAATAATTACTATAAATCTATTAAATAATTAATATATTTTTAAAATTATAGGTTTTACAGGGTTGTCATAAAAAGTTTAGCTAATGAGGGATTTAACTAATGAAGGTTCTAATATTAAATGGATGAGGATTCTATTCATTCTCGCTATTTAACTAGTTAACCAAAAATAATTTATTGGGTGGCTCTACTGGTCATGACAAGTCTAGTTGGGTTCATTAGCAACTAGTCTAACTAAGGGACTAATCATGCAACATCCTCTATATTAATTAATTATATAAAATAATCATACCAATTATTATTCAAAATTAATAAATATAATACCAATGTCATAGATACTCCTATCCTGAAAAGTGATGGTTACAGAGTATGTACAAAAGTGCATAGAAGGCTGGCAGGCATAGTGCTTATCTTTTGGAGGGCGTATCGAGTTGGTCTGATCAGTGGTTGTTGCCATATCCGTATTTTGGCTCCAAGCCATACTGCTTCCGGTAGCTACAATAAAAAAGGTTGAGAAGATGTGTTCTGATTTTATCTTGCGTGGGGGTATTCATGCCATATTGTGGAGGGATTTGTGTTGCCACAAAGGTAAAGGTGGAATAGGGATATGCTCCTTAATGTCTCTAAAGGATTTGGCAGCCATGAAGATGACCTAGAATTTTATATAGGGGAGATCCTTGTGGGCAGCATGGATGCATAATAGATATATGAAGAAAGAGAATTTTTGGACGCTTAGAGCTGACAACAATAATTTCATGACGTTTAAATCCATCTTGCGGTATAGGCTAAAGGTCAAACCGTTCATCACGAGGGAGATTAGCAATAGCGACACACATTTATGGCTTGACCCGTGGCTCAATCACCAGAGCATTATGGATAGAATAGGCTGGCATCACTTTGAATTAATAGGGAAGGAGGAGTTGGTGAGCACCATCGTCACAGGGAATTCATGGAGCATTGACGGCTATTTTGTGGGGGGACAGTTTGCAGATGAGATTAAAGGGGTTGTTATAAACCCAACTGATGGCGGTGATAAATGGGTTTAGGACAAATCTCCATCGGGATGCTTCTGCATGTCCAAAGCTTACGATCAGACTAGAATCTCACAACCAAAGGAAATGTATGCTGAGTACATTAGGGTTAAGGGCCTAGCTAATAAAATGAAGCTAAACATGTACAAAGCAATGAAGGATCGACTTCTCTCCTTAGATAGATTAGAGAGAATGGGAATTAACGTCCAGGGGCATCAGTGTGTGCTATGCCAAAATGCTTTGGAGACGCACGATTACTAACTATTCCAGTGGGCAGTATCTGGTTATATATGGAGTAGGCAATGCCAAGCTTTCCAACAAAATTATTTGGGAGGCAGGACGTTCAAAGAACAGATAGACCGGATAGGGGTGAATGGAAGCAGGGGTGCCCACTGGGTCAGAACAACTATGATCCGATTAGCTGCTAGCGTTTGGCACATTTAGAGAGAACGAAATAATCGTGTTTTTGAGAATCTGTCAGCCTCCCCGGATGGATTTTGTATAGCATTGAGTCTGATGTAAAGTATATGGTGTGATGGCTTTCTTGGCCAAAACACAGGCTTAATAAAATTACCTTTTATAATATATATATATATATATATATATATATATATATATATATATATATATATATATATATATATATATATATATATATATATATATATTAATGTGGCTTGGAATTCGTTCAAATTTGAGCCATCCAAGTCGTAAGTAAATACTCAACCAATTAATTTATTTTTTTAAAACTTAGGGAGATAATAAAAACTGAAACCAACTTCCCTCTTATCCTTCCAAGCCGTAAAAAAACTCAACCAATTTTTTTTTAAACTTACGGGAGATACATAAATTTTATAAATAGTAGAGATATATCCTTAATAAATTATAATTAAAATAATTAAATATCTAATAAATCATAATTATAATGTAAATACATGTATATAATAAATTTTAATTCAAGTATATTTAAATATTTAAATTATTTTACAATAATATTAGAAAAAAACATTTTACGTATAATACGAGTGCATTTACTAGTATATATATATATATATATATATATATATATATATATATATATATATATGGAGGGAAATGGTGGGAATTTAACAAACAAAAGAGATACATTTTCAGTTAGGATATCAATGGGGAAAAATGCAGACTCTTGCGGATATCTCTGGGTTTAAGGTGAAATCTCTACCTATTCACTACCTGTGATGCCCCTTGGTCTCCGAAAGATGCAACGCTTCTCTCTATGATCCGCTCATCTCCAAGATAAAAGGCAAAATCTAAGGATGGCACAATAAAATACTATATTTAGGAGGTTTGCTTATCCTCCTCAAGCATGTATTAAGCTTTGTTCTATCTACGTATTATCTCTCTACAAACAGCCCCTCCCCCCCCAAACACGTGATTGTTGTAATTAAGAAGTGTTGGAGTTGGTGGGGTTCCCAACCTATGTGGAGAATATCCCGGAGTACGACGAGCGACATCCGTGTGTCGAAAAAGTTCGAAAAGTGCATCCAACGTCGTGTATTAGAACATTTATGGTGAGTAAATATTATATAGGATTTCCATCTTTGAATCTAATTATATATTTATGATTGGATCTTTCATTTATTAACTCCATATAATTAGATTTCTAATTTATGGCAAGTCAATTTATGATTTGATTTCTATTAAATATATGATTGAATGTAATTAGATTTCCATAAATATTTTTGGTTTCCATGTATAGATTTCCATATGGAAATCCTAACTCATGCAAGGGTTTTTATAAAGGCTTATGCGATATACAACAACATGAGAAAAAAATAGGAGAGAAAAAAGGTGACAAGAGTGCCATTGCAACTTTTGAGAGGAGAAAGAAGGATTGGAGGCCGTTTCGGAGAAGGAGATCAATTTGGGATATTTTTTATTATCTTTTTTCTTCGTGGTTGTAATCTATTTTCTGTTCCAAAGAGTTGTGGTGATCAGTGTTGGATCAATGAGGAGCTTGTAGAGGGTATAATCTTTTTAGTACATTAGTGGAGGTTCTTCAGGGTTGGACTCCGATTGTCCCGTAGTTTTGTTCATCTGGGTTTTCCATATAAAAATTTATGTGTCTGTGATTTGTGTTTGGTATTTTTGGTTTGTACGTTTTGTTCGATTCTCTCGCATGTACTCTCTGGTTTGGGAAACAGTTTTCGTGTTTCGTTCCCAACAGTGTGGTATCAGAGCCATATTCTAAAATTTTAGAAGGGTGGCAGGAGTTGACCAGTGAACCATGGAGGAGAGATGGATGCGAAGCTGGTGTGCATGGTAAACCTGAACGATACCAACAATCACTACTGGAGGAGCAAGATGAAGGATCTGCTATTTGTCAAGAAGCTACATCTGCCGGTATTTGCTTCCTCGAGGCCGAGTGACAAATTCGAAGAGGACTGAAAGTTTGATCATATACAGGTGTGTAGGTATATCGAACAGTTTATTGACGAGAATGTGTACATCCATGTTGCCAGTATTGAGCATGAGAGGACACTGTGGGATAAGCTGGAATCTATGTATGCAAAGAAGATATGGGTAAATAAATTATTCTTGATCAGAAGATAATGGTTCTATGGTACAAAGATGGGGCATCCATTACGGATCATTTGAGTGAGTTTCAGGGCGTGGTTGACCAGCTATCCTCGATGGGAGTCAATTTCGACGATGAGGTTCAGGGACTGTGGCTGCTGTGTACATTGCCAGACTCATGGGAGACCGTACGAGTGTCTATGATCGCTTCTACTCTGGAAGGCGTGGTTAGTCTAGAGTTTGCCAAAAGCGGGGTACTGAATGAAAATATACAAAGATGTTCTCAGGGCACTTCATCTACATCCCCTTAATAGGCGCTTGTTTCAGAGAGCCGCAAAAAGGGTAAAAACAGGGGTCCAGGCAGTGGCAGAGAAAAAAGTAGGAGAAGGTCCAAGGGTTGGTACGAGAACTCGGAGTGTTACCATTATGGCAAGAAGGGCCACATCAAGCAAAACCATTTTGCTTGGAAGAGAGAGAGATGAAGGGCGACAAGGGGAAGCAGGGCGAGAACACTACAGCGGTGGCCTCGACACTTGGAGGCGATCTGATCATTGTAGGTGATGAGGTAGTTATGAACCTCGTCTGCGATGACAACTCTTGGCTGGTGGACTCAGGTGCTTCAGTCCACCTATCTCACAACTGGGCACTATTTGCTACTTATACTATAGGCGACTGTAGAGTATTGAAGATGAGCAATGGAGATATGTCGAAGGCAGTTGCTATTAGAGATGTTTATTTAAGGACAAAGACGGGTGCAGTTCTTATTCTGGAAGATGTTCGTCATGTCCTTGATATCTGTTTCAACCTTGTGTCGGTTAGAAGGTTGGATGACGAGGATTTCTTTAATATCTTTGGGAACAGTCAGTAGAAGCTTTCCAGAGATTCAATAGTAATTGTTAAAGGAAATAAGAGGTCCGGACTCTACTATATGAAAGGGAGCGCACAGGGGGCACATGAGGTAAACACATCTACTGATGCGTCTACCGAGTTATGGCACAGGCGCCTCAGCCACATCAACAAAAAGGGGATGATCTACATGGTGAACAGACAGGTGATTCCAGGACTCAAGTCTACAAAGCTGGAGAGGTGCATGCATTCTTTTGTGGGAAAGCAAAATATGGTGTCTTTCTAAATCACCCAAGTTCAAGGAAGCCGATGTTGCTTGATTTGATTCACTCGGATGTCTACGGTCCTATGAAGGTAAAATCCAGGGGTAGTGCCTCTTACTTTGTAACTTTTATTGATAATTATTCTAGGAAGGTATGAATCTATGCCTTAAAGGCCAAGGATCAGATGATGCCCACTTTTAAGGAATTTCAGGCCTCCGTTGAAAGGAAGACGGACAAGAATCAGCTATATGTTCGTTCGGACAGTGGCGGCAAATATATCGGTCCTTTTGATGCATACTGCAGAGAGCGGATGAATAGGATGCTGATAGAGAAGAATGGATGAACAGATGAACAGGATGCTGATGGAGCGGGTACGATGTTTGCTGTCAGAAGCAAACTTGTCGGGTAGCTATTGGGATGAGGCACTTTACACAACTGCTTATATTATTAATTTATCTCCTAGTGCTTATTTGTAGGGTACTATTCCTGACAAAGTATGGTATGTCAAAGAGCCATCATACAATCACCTGTAAGTATTTGGTTGCAAGGCCTTCGTGCATGTACCGAAGGACGAGAGATCTAAACTTTAGTCGAAGACGAGACAGTGCATCTTTGTCGGTTACGGTCGGGATGAGTTTGGATATAGACTCTCCGATCCCGTGGAAAGAAAGCTCTACAGAAGCAGAGACGTGGTATTCGTAGAGGATCAGACCATGACCAACACTCTGGATTCCGAGATGCCTTCTGAGGATGAGGAATTGTCTGAGTTAGAGTCATTTTGCTTCGAGCAGTTTCTAGAGGACATTGCAGAGGATCCAATTATGAGGGAGCCAGTACATGAAGTTGATCCCAACCTTGATCATCATCCTGTTGATGGTGGTCAGGGTGACCCTTAGGAGGATGAGCAGACCGAGAAGGTAGTTCATGAAGGAGATGAGGTTGTTGGTATACAGCCAGCATCGGTGGTTTTATTGAGGAGGAGCGATAGAGAGAGTCGACCATCTACGAGATACTCATCGGGTGAGTATGTGCTACTGACTGACGGTAGAGAACCCAAAAGTTTTGCAGAGGTTATGAAAGATGAACACAGGCATGAGTAGATAGAGGACATGATTGAGAAGATGAGTCCCTTGGAGGCCAACTCTACTTATGATGTGGTGCGGTTGTCAAAGGACAAGAAGGCTTTGAGGAATCGTTGGATGTTCAGAGTGAAGTAGACAGATGATGCTACTCGCCCTTGATACAAAGAGAGACTGGTAGTTAAAGGCTACGGTCAGCGAAAATGCATATATTATGATGAGATCTTTTTGCCAGTCATCAAACAATCGTCTATTCGGGTGGTGCTAGCATTGTCAGCCAGTTTCGACTTAGAGGTCGAGCAAATGGACGTGAAGATGACATTCTTCCACGGTAATCTTGAGGAAGAGTTTTACATGGAGCCAGAGGGATTCTATGAGAAGAGCAAGTCATACTTGGTCTGCCAGCTGAGGAAGAGCTTATATAGTCTGAAACAAGCTTCGTGATAGTGGTACAGAAAGTTTGAGTCGTTTATGGGGGAGCATGGTTATACACAGACGAATAATCATCCTCTATATTAATTAATTATAATCATACCAATTACTAATCAAAATTAATAAATATAATATCAATGACATAGATACCCATATCCTGAAAAGTGATGGTTACAATCCTACCCCCCTTAGAAATTTTTTATCCTCGAAATTTAAATATGGTTGTACCCACTTCTAGGTTAAACTCTCAACCCGTCTAAAATTATGCAAGCATGTAATTTAAAGAAATTACTAAGTATCATCTCATGCATGATAATGGCTGCTGTCTGTCAAAATTTTATAGTCTTTGTCAGGCTATACTACTAATTACACTAACTATATAACACAAGCAACTATAAGGTACTACAGAAGCAATCCAGTCAAAAGATGGAAAAAGGACATGAAGGAAGAACAAAATTTTGTAACCCATCATATATAGCATCGGCCTCCTTGATCGTCATCGCAAATGCCCCGTCCTGCCGGGGTGGCTCGCTCTGCGGATGCTGAGCAATGTGCGATGCCACAGGTGGTCTAGCGGGAACTCTTACCTATATCTGATACCTACACCAGTTATACACTAAGCATCAACCTGGCCATAATACTTAATATAAAGGGTTACCACTTCTAGTATTGGTGATACACTATAGCTCTAGGTCTTGAGCATACTTACCCACTACTCACACAATCTAAGATACCAACTGCTAACTATACTCTAATACTTGTTTTAGAACTGTGGTTACAAATGGTACTAGACTATGAGTTACTTATAGGCTTATACAATGATATTTGATGCTAACCTGCCAAACTAAGAACCACTCTCAGACTCACTAGCTATGCTCCCCACAATCAACACTAATACTCCACTTGACATAACCTACCTGCAAGTTACCAAACCACAACACTATCCAAAGAAGCTGCCTTAGTAACTAATAAAAGTAAAACTCTATAAGGAACTAAACTAGAGACACTAAAGATATCCCTATCCTGAGCTAATAGGGTGAGGAAATAGAACTCGATGATAATAAGATTGGATGATAGAGACGATATATTAAGAACCAATTTAAGATACAATCTGATAATCATACACGTCTATCAGAAATTATGTCACTCAGAATCCTCGCCACGCCTGTAAGCATAACTGCTAAAAAAATAGAGTCTATATCTAAGGATACACACCCCTAGAATCATGGTATCTAGAATTTTCTCCCTGCCGCTAGCTTGGTTGCAAAAACTCTAAATTCTATAACCAAGAGAAGTATATCCAAAATCAGGCTTTGTCTTCGCCATGCCAGCTAGTATGACTGGAATAAACGCTAGGCTCCATAATCTAGACAGACGGTTACCTTATCAAAATATGTCATCAGATTTTTCCTTAATTCAGGCCATAAAATTTATCTCGATACAAGAATCAAAGTCAACAACGAACATCAAAAATCAAATTCAACAACGAACGAGTGAGAGTGAACGGAAGCAAATGGAAACAAATTTTGAAATAGAGTTTACAGTAAGATTCTCAAGGTTCATCCCTAGAATCTCTCAAGAAATCATAATTATGATTGAGTATTCTCTCATCTTAGTATCCTATACCATACATCCTATCACATGCTCGTAGCAGTACAACTAAGACGTTGCACTACCACAACATCGTAATAATGCGAAGCCGGACCTGTATAGGCTACCACAAAAATATGTCATGACCCGCACTTGATAAATAGAGTTTACTATATGTTTATAGCCATCCAACCCCTATGTATAGTATCACATTTATCTTAATTTTCTTAATACCTTAATCAATATCTCAAAACTTAGACAATACCTTAACATATCTATATCATTATCTTAGTATCTATGATGCCCAAAACTCAATACCCAAAATACTAACTCTCCTGTAGCTCCCTAACACACTTACCTACACTCACTCTAGTTAAAACACATAACATGGTACCCCACCCTTCCTAAACATATTCTCCATACTTAACACTTTCTTTAACCTAGATACACTTACCTACCATGTTTCACAAAATACACCAACTCATTGTACTCACTGTATATTAGAGCAACTATGTGCGCATGACTGTGCAGTGCCTAACCAACATACTGAACACCCCTAGCTGCCAACCTACCTATTAGACTTTAATCACTGATACTTGGTATTTAAATACCTTAGATACCCTATATTACTGAACACAAAAGACACAACTGATACACATTGACAATCCTATACTTCACATAACATACTCATCTCTTCTCGAGTATTTCTATTGCTTGGAATACTGAGTCTTATACTTATACATTTGATGTGCTCTCACAAATGATATAGTACACATGACACACAACTCATGTGCACACATCCATATACTCAACTGATACATACCTACACTCTTACTGCACACTGACTACAACTAAGCTCACCCCTCACTTGCTTGTGCAACCTTGCACAAGCCACCACTGCTTACTAGAGACCTGGCAATAATGCCCAGGTCTGAAATAAGCCACTTAGATGCACTCATCATACCTTACCTGAGCCCCTCTACTCCACTGCCATTGCTATTGTTGCTGTTACTTGTATAACTCCTACTGCTACCACTCGAGCACCACAAAATCTCCTCCTTAGTTCACTCCCAAATTTCCTCCATAACCAAGTACCCCATTGATACATAGATAATGTTCTACTCTAGTTACCAAAATACCTCTAACCTTCACACTGCAGTATGGACTTCTGAATACTTTAATATTGCTGCCACTGCATATCTCACTACTTTGGCCCTACTGTGTGCACTCAGTCCTGAGATGGACCTTAACCCGATACTTACTACAGTGAACTACATTGATCCACTGCAGTCCTTGCAATTTCCCCCATGGGAACTAATTACTACAACACACCAATGTCATTATCACAGCATCAAATTCCAACCCTCATCACTGAACTCCCACTAGAATCCCTTTCGAGATTGCAACTGTTGCCCAACACAATAACCTGTGTGCAACCCCTTGTCCATTGTATCTACTTGGTCTGCAGTGCACCAGGGTGCACTGCCTGCATCCTTGGTTGGTGCCCGACTGCCCACCTATGCCTGCACACACTACACAACCTGGACCAAAGCACCACAACAAGTGCATACCCAACTGATATTCTCTGATACAACACAAACTACCCCCCCTTAACTCTAAACTAACATTAAACCAAACCCCAATATCCTAACTAACCTGCAGTCCACTTGGACTGAACCACCAACACTGCAACCAGAATAAACCCAATCTATAGTTCACACTCTGCACCCTCCTTGCCTGTGTCTGACACCCTCACACACTAAAACACAGTTCTTTCCCAGACCTAGGTACATAGACAGGAACACATCTACACACTACACTCATAATCCCACTTAATACTCTAAATCTTATATATATATACACCTGTTATCTTGGTTATGGATTGGTGTTCACACAGTGCACACTCATGACCTGAACACATCCCCTAACACCCTATACCACCTCTGATACACATAAATTTTGACCCAATACTCTGTTATGAATATAAGATATCAATTGCATACTGATACGACTCTAGGATACTACCCACACTTACCTACTGAACCTAGTGTACTCCCCTTGGCCTTCACACTGCAAACTTGCATGTGCAGAGCTCCAACTCCTCTTTGTTATGCACCACTGCATCTGAAACCTCCCCAGTGCCACTACCTGCAGCGAGTCCCCTCCAACCTACTGCAACATCTACCTACAGACCCCTACAGCCCTCTCTCTCTTCCTCACTCATACATTGCAGACTTCAATGCCACACACATATACATCATGAATACACAGTCACCCATATACATATACTTCACAACTACACCACCACACAGCAACACCCAACCTTGCAACAACCTGCACTGCACTCGATCACTAGTCCATATACACTGTTGCAAGTGTGCCATCAATATGTAGTAGCAGCAGGGAGGTTGCACATGTTCTGTGCAAAACCCCTCCCCCCTAAACCTAGTGAACTGTACTGAGACTCACTGCAATAGTGTGCAATATAGTGCACATTGCGTGCACAGATCTGACCTATTACTCACTGTATCAAAGTGCACAACCTCTATAACCTGGCTTTCACTACTGCTATTGCTACTGCTACTGCTGCTGCTATGAGTTGTAACAAGTAACCCTTCATCCCTCGAGTTGGTCCGATCAGTGGTTGTTGCAATATCCGTATTTTGGCTTCAGGCCATACTGCTTTCAGTAGCTACAATAAAAAAGGTTAAGAAGATGTGTTTTGATTTTATCTTACGTGGGGGTATTCATGCCATAGTGTAATTTGTGCCACCACAAAGGTAAAGGTAGAGTAGGGACATGCTCCTTAATGTCTCTGAAGGATTTGGCATCCATGAAGATAACCTGGAATTTTATATAGGGGAGATCCTTGTGGGCAGCATGGATGCATAATAGATATGTGAAGAAAGAGAATTTTTGGATGCTTTGAGCTGACAACAATAATTCGGTGACATTTAAATCCATCTTGCGGTATAGGCTAAAGGTCAAACCGTTCATCACGAGGGAGATTAGCAATGGTAGCGACACAAATTTATGGCTTGATCCGTGGCTCAATCACCAGAGCATTATGGATAGAATAGGCTGGCATCACTTTGAATTAGTAGGGAAGGAGGAGTTGGTGAGCAACATCGTCACAGGGAATTCGTGGAGCATTGACGACTATTTTATGGGGGGACAGTTTGCAGATAAGATTAAAGGGGTTGTTATAAACCCAACTGGTGGCGGTGATAAGTGGGTTTGGGACAAATCTCCATCGGGATGCTTCTGCATGTCCAAAGCTTACGATCAGACTAGAATCCCACAACCAAAGGAAATGTATGCTGAGTACATTTGGGTTAAGGGCCTAGCTAATAAAATGAAGCTAAACATGTACAAAGCAGTGAAGGATCGGCTTCTCACCTTGGATAGATTGGAGAGAATGGGAATTAACGTCCAAGGGCATCAGTATGTGCTATGCCAAAATGCTTCGGAGACGCTCGATCACCAACTATATAAGTGGGCGGTATCTGGTTATATATGGAGTAGGCAATGCCAAGCTTTCCAACAAAATTATTTGGGAGGCAGGACGCTCAAAGAGCAGATGGACTGGATAGGGGTGAATGGAAGTAGGGGTGCCCACTGGGTCAGAACAACTATGATCCGATTAGGTGCTAGCGTTTGGCATATTTAGAGAGAACGAAATAATCATGTTTTTGAGAATCTGTCAGCCTCCCCGGATGGGATTTTGTATAGCATTGAGTTTGATGTAGAGTATATGGTGTGATGGCTTTCTTAGCCAAAACATAGGCTTAATAAAATTACCTTTTATAATATATATATATATTGCCAGCTACGTGGTTGACCAGCTATCCTCGATGGGAGTCAAGTTCGACGATGAACTTCAGGGACTATGGCTGCTGTGTATATTGCCAGACTCGTGGGAGACCGTACGAGTATCTATGATCGCTTCTGCTCTGGAAGACGTGGTTAGTCTGGAGTTTGCCAAAAGTGGGGTACTGAATGAAGATATACGGAGATGTTCTCAGGGCACTTCATCCATATCCCAATAAGAGGCGCTTGTTTCTGAGAGCCGCAGAAGGGGTAAAAATAGGGGTTTAGGCGGTGGCAGAGAAAAAAGTAGGGGAAGGTCCAAGGGTTGGTACGAGGACTCGTAGTGTTACCATTATGGCAAGAAGGGCCACATCAAGCAAAACCGTTTTGCTTGGAAGAGAGAGAAAAATGGAGACAAGGGGAAGTAGGGCGAGAATACTACAGTGGTGGCCTCGACACTTGTAGGTGATCTGATTATTGTAGGTGATGAGGTAGTTATGAACCTCGTCTGTGATGACAACTCTTGGCTGGTGGACTTAGGTACTTCAGCCCACGTATCTCACAACAGGGCACTATTTGCTACTTATACAACAGACGATCGTGGATTGTTGAAGATGAGAAATAGAGATATATCGAAGGCAGTTGCGATTGGAGATGTTCATTTAAGGACAAATACGGGTACAATTCTTGTTCTGGAAGATTTTTATCATGTCCCTGATATCTGTTTCAACCTTGTGTTGGTTAAAAGGTTGGATGAAGAGGGTTTCTTTAATATCTTCGAGAACAGTCAGTGGAAGCTTTCCAGAGATTCGATGGTGATTGTTAGAGGAAACAAGAGGTCCAGAATCTACTATATGTAAGGGAGCACACAGGGGGCACATAAGGTAAACGCAGCTACTGTTGCGTCTACCGAGTTATGGCACAGGCGGCTCAGCCACAACAACGAGAAGGGGATGATCTACTTGGTGAACAGACAGGTGATTCCAGGACTCAAGTCTATAAAGCTGGAGAGGTGCATGCACTGTTTTGTGGGGAAGCAAAATATGGTGTCTTTCCAAATCACCCAAGTTCAAGGAATCTGATGTTGCTTGAGTTGATTCACTCGGATGTCTACGGTCCTATGAAGGTAAAATCCATTGGTGGTGCCTCTTACTTTGTAACTTTTATTGATGATTATTCCAGGAGGGTATGCATCTATACCTTAAAGGCCAAGAATCAGGTGCTGCCCACTTTAAGGAGTTGTAGGCCTCTATTGAAAGGAAGACGGACAAGAATCTGCTATATGTTCGTTCGGACAGTGGCAGCAAATATATCGGTCCTTTGGATGCATACTGCAGAGAGCAAGAGATATGACACCAGAAGATTCTGCCAAATATACCTCAGCTCAATGGCATAGCAGAATGGATGAACATGATGCTAATAGAGCGGGTACGATGTTTGCTGTCAGAAGCAAACTTGTCGGGTAGCTATTGGGATGAGTCACTTTACACAACTACTTATATTATTAATTTATCTCCTAGTGCTCATTTGCAGGGTACTGTTCTTGACAAAGTATGGTATGGCAAAGAGCCATCATACAATCACCTACAAGTTTTTGGTTGCAAGGACTTCGTGCATGTACCGAAGGACGAGAGATCTAAACTTGAGCCGAAGATGAAACAGTGCATCTTTGTCGGTTACGGTCGGGATTAGTTTGGCTATAGACTCTCTAACCCCGTGGAAAGAAAGCTCTACAGAAGCAGGGATGTGGTATTCGTAGATGATCATACCATGACCAACACTCTGTATTCCGAGATGCCTTATGAGGATGAAGAATTGCCCGAGCTAGAGTCATTTTGCTTC
The DNA here is from genome assembly GCA_036927795.1 of Iris macrosiphon. Taxonomy (NCBI): domain Eukaryota; kingdom Viridiplantae; phylum Streptophyta; class Magnoliopsida; order Asparagales; family Iridaceae; genus Iris; species Iris macrosiphon. The sequence continues at coordinate 21,370,703 of JAYESA010000016.1, forward strand.
GAGCAGTTTTCAGAGGAGATTGTAGAGGATCCAATTATAAGAGAGCCAGTACATGAAGTTGATCCCAACCTTGATCATCATCCTGTTGATGGTGGTCAGGGTGACCCTTAGGAGGATGATCAAGCCGAGAAGGTAGTTCCTGAAGGGGATGAGGTTGTTGGTATACAGCCAGCATAAGTGGTTCTATTGAGGAGGAGCGATAGAGAGAGTCGACCATCTACGAGATACTCATCGGGTGAGTATGTGCTACTGACTGACGGTAGAGAACCCAAAAGTTTCGCAAAGGCTATAAAAGATGAACATAGACAGGAGTGGATAGAGGACATGATTGAGGAGATGGGTCCCTTAGAGGCCAACTCTACTTATGATCTGGTACGGTTGCCAAAGGACAAGAAGGCTTTGAGGAATCATTGGATGTTCAGAGTGAAGTAGACAGATGATGCTACTCGCCCTTGATACAAAGAGAGACTGGTAGTTAAAGGCTACGGTCAGCAAAAATGCATATATTATGATGAGATCTTTTTGCTAGTCGTCAAGCAATCGTCTAATCGGGTGGTGCTAGCATTGTCAGCCAGTTTCGACTTAGAGGTCGAGCAAATGGACGTGAATATGGCATTCCTCCACGGTGATCTTGAGGAAGAGTTGTACATGGAGCCAGAGGGATTCTATGAGAAGAGCAAGTCACACTTGGTCTGCCAGCTGAGTAAGAGCTTATATAGTCTGAAACAGGCTTCGTGACATTGGTACAGAAAGTTTGAGTCGTTTATGGGGGAGCATGGTTATGCACAGACGAATAATCACCCTCTATATTAATTAATTATAATCATACCAATTACTAATCAAAATTAATAAATATAATATCAATGACATAGATACCCATATCCTGAAAAGTGATGGTTACAATCCTACCCCCCTTAGAAAAATTTTATCCTCGAAATTTAAATGTGGTTGTACCCACTTCTAGGTCAAACTCTCAACCCGTCTAAAATTATGCAAGCATGTAATTTAAAGAAATTACTAAGTATCATCTCATGCATGATAATGGCTGCTGTCTGTCAAAATTTTGTAGTCTTTGTCAGGCTATACTACTAATTACACTAACTATATAACACAAACAACTATAAGGTACTAAAGAAGCAATCCAGTCATTTGATGGAAAAAGGACATGAAGGAAGAACAAAATTTTGTAACCCATCATATGTAGCATCGGTCTCCTTGATCGTCATCGCAAATGCCCCGTCCTGTCGGGGTGGCTCGCTCTGCGGGTGCTGAGCAATGTGCGGTGCCACAGGTGGTCTAGCGGGAACTCTTACCTATATCTGATACCTATACCAGTTATACACTAAGCATCAACCTGGCCATAATACTTAATATAAAGGGTTACCACTTCTAGTATTGGTGATACACTATAGCTCTAGGTCTTGAGCATACTTACCCACTACTCACACAATCTAAGATACCAACTGCTAACTATACTCAAACACTTATTTTAGAACTGTGGTTACAAATGGTACTAGACTATGAGTTACTTATAGGCTTATACAATAATATTTGATGCTCACCTGCCAAACTAATAACCACTCTCAGACTCACTAGCTATGCTCCCCACAATCAACACTAATACTCCACTTGACATAACCTACCTGCAAGTTACCAAACCACTACACTATCCAAAGAAGCTGCCTTAGTAACTAATAAAAGTAAAACTCTATAAGGAACTAAACTAGAGACACTAAAGATATCCCTATCCTGAGCTAATAGGGTGAGAAAACAGAACTCGATGATAATAAGATTGGATGATAGAGACGATATATTAAGAACCAATTTAAGATACAATCTGATAATCATACACGTCTATCCGGAATTATGTCACCCAGAATCCTCGCCACGCTTGTAAGCATAACTGCTATAAAAATAGAGTCTATATCTAAGGATACACACCCCTAGAATCATGGTATCTAGAATTTTCTCCCTGTCGCTAGCTTGGCTGCAAAAACTCTAAATTATATAACCAAGAGAAGTATATCCAAAATCAGGCTTTGTCTTTGCCATGCCAGCTAGTATGACTGGAATAAACGCTAGGCTCCATAATCAAGACAGACGGTTACCTTATCAAAATATGTCATCAGATTTTTCCTTAATTCAAGCCATAAAATTTATCTCGATACAAGAATCACAGTCAACAACGAACATCAAAAATCAAATTCAACAACGAACGAGTGAGAGTGAACGGAAGCAAGTGGAAACAGATTTTGAAATAGAGTTTATAGTAAGATTCTCAAGGTTTATCCCAAGAATCTCTCAAGAAATCATAATTATGATTGAGTATTCTCTCATCTTAGTATCCTATACCATACATCCTATCACAGGCTCATAGCAGTACAACTAAGATGTTGCACTACCCCAACATCATAATAATGCAAAGTCGGACCTGTATAGGCCACCACAAAAATATGTCGTGACCCACACTCGATAAAGGGGAAGGGGGCATGAGTACGTGGGTACGTTCAGATTATGCCTCAGCATCAGCGGTAGAATCCTGTCTAGGTCAACTAACTATCAATCCTACACAATAATATATATAACCTGTCAATGATATCTCAACTCCAAAATGGAGGTTAATATAAAAAAGGCGACACAATACTTAATCACATATCTAAAGCACGATAAGATATCAAAGAAGTCTAACGTAACTACAAAGTCTAAACGTCAACAATATCCAAATACAACAATAATATACAAGTCTCAAATATAAGTCGTGAACAAATTCGGTACCAAAATGCTAATAAAACTACGTAAGATAACTTCTGATGCCGGTTAGGCCTTCCGGCAATCACTTCTGAGCTACTGGATCCAAGTCTGCACCATCAACCTCCTGGGGTCCGTAAAACGTGGGACGCATATCCTCTGGGAAACCATCTAAAAAATATATCTAATCAGGATGGAGCGAAGCACACCTCTAATAACAGTTCCAGTTAATTGATAAAGACTATAAAACAGTTATAGTAAGTAATACATGATGAACAAGAAAAGAAAATGAATCAGAGAATAAAATACAGTCACAGTTAATTTAAGAAGAAAGAAAGATAAGCATGGTGAATCAAGAAAGTGTGGTAAATAAAGACTGTAAATAAATAAGAACTAATCTGAGATAGATATAATGTGTGTCCAACAAGTATCATATGAAACCAACAAGAATGTAACTAAACTAGTGTGTTTGAATTACCATTTTCGACATGTAAACGGCTAAGGGGTAATACGATTCATCACACGTGAGGTGTGCGACTGCTATCATTCCAGATTATACAAGTAAGGGTTGATTCCAACTTTTTAGGAATTTTTACATGTCTGCTAAGATATTTCCCCGTTCGACTATTATAAATGAATCCAAATTCTGACACGCAAATCAAGTATGAGGTCAGCCAGATAAATTAAGTGATGCCAGTAAGTTAGTCTATACTAATTAATTATATAAAAATAATTATACCAATTATTATTCAAAATTAATAAATATAATACAATAAAATATATATATCCCTATCCTGAAAAGTGATGGTTACAATCCTACCCCCTTAGAAAAATTTTATCCTCAAAATTTAAATGTACTTGTACCCCCTTCTAGGTCAAACTCTCAACCCGTCAAAAATTATACAAGCATGCAATTTAAAGAAATCACTAAGTTTCATCTCATGCATGATTATGGCTTCTGTCTGTCATAATTTTGCAGTCTTTGTCAGGGTATACTACTAATTACACTAACTATATAGCACAAGCAACTATAAGGTACTAAAGAAGCAACCCAGTCAAAAGATGAAAAAAGGACATAAAGGAAGAACACAATTTTCTAATCCATCATATGTAGCATCGGCCTCCTTGATTGTCATCGCAAATGCCCCATCCTGCCGGTGTGGCTCCGTCTGCGGGTGCTGAGCAATGTGCGGTGCCACAGGTGGTCTGGCGAGACCTCTTACCTATATCTGATACCTACACCAGTTATTCACTAAGCATCAACCTGGACATAATACTTAATATAAAGGGTTACCACTTCTAGTATTGGTGATACACTATAGCTCTAGGTCTTGAGCATACTTACCCACTACTCACACTACTTAGAATACAGTATAACAATCTAAGATACCAACTGCTAACTATACTCTGACACTTGTTTTAGAACTGTGGTTACAAATGGTACTAGACTATGAGTTACTTACAGGCTTATACAATAATATTTGATGCCCACCTGCCAAACTAAGAACCACTCTCAGACTCACTAGCTATGCTCCCTATAATCAACACTAATACTCCACTTGACACAACCTACCTGCAAGTTACCAAACCACTACACTATCCAAAGAAGCTGCCTCAGTAACCAATGAAAGTAAAACTCTATAAGGAACTGAACTAGAGACACTAAAGATATCCCTATCCTGAGCTAATAGGGTGAGGAAACAGAACTCGATGATAATAAGATTGGATGGTAGAGATGATATATTAAGAACCGATTTAAGATACAATCTGATAATCATACACGTCTATCCGGAATTATGTCACTCAGAATCCTCGCCACACCTGTAAGCATAACTGCGATAAAAGATAGAGTCTATATCTAAGGATACACACCCCTAGAATCATGGTATCTAGAATTTTCTCCCTGCCGCTAGCTTGGCTGCAAAACTCTAAATTCTATAACCAAGAGAAGTATATCCAAAATCAGGTTCTATATCTTCTCCACGCCAGCTAGTATGACTGGAATAAATGCTAGGCTCCATAATCAAGGCAGACGGTTACTTTATAAAAATATTTCATCAGATTTTTTCTTAATTCAGGCCATAAAATTTATCTCGATACAAGAATCAAAGTCAACAACGAACATCAAAAATCAAATTCAACAACGAACGAGGGAGAGTGAACGAAAGCAAGTGGAAACATATTTTGAAATAGAGTTTATAGTGAGATTATCAAGATTCATCCAAAGAATCTCCCAAGAAATCCTAATTGTGATTGAGTATTCTCTCATCCTAGTATCCTATACCATACATCCTATCACAGGCTCGCAGCAGTACAACTAAGACGTTGCACTACCACAACATCGTACTAATACGAAGCCGGACGTGTATAGGCCACCACAAAAATGTGTCATGACCCGCACTCGATAAAGGGGAAGGGGCACGAGTACATGGGTACGTCCAGCTTACGTCGCAGCATCGGCAGTAGAACGCTGTCTAGGTCAACTAACTATCAATCCCATACAATAATATATAACCTGTCAATGATATCTCAACTCCAAAATGGAGGTTAATATAAATAAGGTAACATAATACTCAATCACATATCTAAACCACGATAAGATATCAAAGAAGTCTAACATAACTACAAAGTCTAAATGTCAACAACATCCAAATACAATAATAATATATAAGTCTCAAATATACATCGGGAACAAATTCGGTACCAAAATGCTAATAAAACTAAGTAAGATAACTTGTGATTCCGGTTAGGCCTTTCGGCAATCACTCCTAAGCTACTGGATCCAAGTCTGCACCATCAACCTTCTGGGGTCCGCAAAACGTGGGACACATATCCTCTGGGAAACCATCTAAAAAATATATCCAATCAGGATGGAGCGAAGCACACCTCTAATAACAGTTCCAGTTAATTGATAAAGACTATAAAATATTTATAGTAAGTAAAACATGATGAACAAGAAAAGGAAATAAATCAGAGAATAAAATACAGTCACAGTTAATTTAAGAAGAAAGAAAGATAAGCATGATGAATCAAGAAATTGTGATAAATAAAGACTGTAAATAAATAAGAACTAATCTGAGATAGATATGATGTGTGTCCAACAAATATCATATAAAACCAGCAAGAATGTAACTAAACTAGTGTGTTTGAAATACCATTTTCGATATGTAAACGGCTAGGGGGTAATACGATTCATCACACGTGAGGTGTGCGACTACTATCATTCCAGATTATACCAGTAAGGGTTGATTCTAGCTTTTTAGGAATGTTTACATGTCTGCTAATATATTTCCCCGTCCGACTATTATAAATGAATCCAAATTCCGACACGTAAATCAATTATGAGGTCAGCCAGATAAAGTAAGTGATGCCAGTAAGTGAGTCTATATTAATTAATTATATAAGAATAATCATACCAATTATTATTCAAAATTAATAAATATAATACCAATGACATAGATACCCCTATCCTGAAAAGTGATGGTTACAATCCTACCCCCCTAAGAAAAATTTTATCCTCGAAATTTAAATGTGGTTGTACCCCCCTTTTAGGTTAAACTCTCAACCCGTCTAAAATTATACAAGCATGCAGTTTAATGAAATCACTAAGTATCATCTCATGCATGATTATGGCTTCTGTCTGTCATAATTTTGTAGTCTTTGTCAGGGTATACTACTAATTACACTAACTATATAACACAAGCAACTATAAGGTACTAAAGAAGCAATCCATTCAAAAGATGGAAAAAGTACTTGAAGAAAGAACACAATTTTTTAACCCATCATATGTAGCATCAGCCTCCTTGATCGTCATCGCAAATGCCTCGTCCTGCCGGGGTGGCTCCCTCTGCGGATACTGAGCAATGTGTGGTGCCATAAGTGGTCTGGCGGGACCTCTTAGCTATATCTTATACCTACACCAGTTATTCACTAAGCATCAACCTGGCCATAATACTTAATATAAAGGGTTACCACTTCTAGTATTGGTGATACACTATAGCTCTAGGTCTTGAGCATACTTACCCACTACTCACACTACTTAGAATACAATACTAATAATCTAAGATACCAACTGCTAACTATACTCTGACACTTGTTTTAGAACTGTGGTTACAAATGGTACTAGACTATGAGTTACTTACAGGCTTATACAATGATATTTGATGCTCACCTGCCAAACTAAGAACCACTCTCAGACTCACTAGCTAGGCTCCCCACAATCAACACTAATACTCCACTGACACAACCTACCTGCAAGTTACCAAACCACTACACTATCCAAAGAAGCTGCCTTAGTAACTAATGAAAGTAAAACTTTATAAGGAACTGAACTAGAGACACTAAAGATATCCCTATCCTGAGCTAATAGGGTGAGGAAACAGAACTCGATGATAATAAGATTGGATGATAAAGATGATATATTAAGAACCGATTTAAGATATAATCTAATAATCATATACGTCTATCCAAAATTATGTCACTCAGAATCCTCGCCACGCATGTAAGCATAATTGCGATAAAAGATATAGTCTATATCTAAGGATACACACCTCTAGAATCATGGTATCTAGAATTTTCACCCTGCCGCTAGCTTGGCTGCAAAAACTCTAAATTCCATAACCAAGAGAAGTATATCAAAATCAGGCTCTATGTCTTCGCCATGCCAGCTAGTATGACTGGAATAAACGCTTGGCTCCATACTCAAGGCAGACGGTTACCTTATCAAAATATGTCATCAGATTTTTCCTTAATTCAGGCCATAAAATTTATCTCGATACAAGAATCAAAGTCAACAACGAACATCAAAAATCAAATTCAACAACGAACGAGTGAGAGTGAACGGAAGCAAGTGGAAACAGATTTCAAAATAGAGTTTATAGTGAGATTCTCAAGGTTCATCCCAAGAATCTCAAGAAATCCTAATTGTGATTGATTATTCTCTTATCCTAGTATCCTATACCATACATCCTATCACAGGCTCGCAGCAGTACAACTAAGATGTTGCACTACCACGATATCGTACTAATGCGAAGCCGGACCTGTATAGGCCACCACAAAAATGTGTCATGACCCGCACTCGATAAAGGGGAAGGGGCACGAGTACATGTGTACGTCCAGCCTACGCCGCAGCATCGGCGGTAGAACGCTGTCTAGGTCAACTAACTATCAATCCCACACAATAATATATATAACCTGTCAATGATATCTCAACTCCAAAATAGAGGTTAATATAAATAAGGCAACACAATACTCAATCACATATCTAAAGCATGATAAGATATCAAAGAAGTCTAACGTAACTACAAAGTCTAAATGTCAACAACATCCAAATACAACAATAATATACAAGTCTCAAATATAAGTCGAAAACAAATTCGGTACCAAAATGCTAATAAAACTAAGTAAGATAACTTGTGATTCTGACTAGGCCTTTCGACAATCACTCCTGAGCTACTGGGTCCAAGTCTGCACCATCAACCTCCTGGGGTCAGTAAAACGTGGGACACATATCCTCTGGAAAACCATCTAAAAAATATATCCAATCAGGATGGAGCGAAGCACACCTCTAATAACAATTCCAGTTAATTGATAAAGACTATAAAATAATTATAATAAGTAGTACATGATGAAAAAGAAAAAAAAATGAATCAGAGAATAAAATACAGTCACAGTTAATTTAAGAAGAAAGAAAGATAAGCATGGTGAATCAAGAAAGTATGGTAAATAAAGACTGTAAATAAATAAGAACTAATCTGAGATAGATATGATGTGTGTCCAACAAGTATCATGTGAAAGCAGCAAGAATGTAACTAAACTAGTGTGTTTGAAATACCATTTTTGGCATGTAAACGGCTAGGGGGGTAATACGATTCATCACACGTGAGGTGTGCGACTGCTATCATTCCAGATTATACCAGTAAGGGTTGATTCTAGCTTTTTAGAAATGTTTACATGTCTATTAAGATATTTTCCCGTCCAAATATTATAAATGAATCCAAATTCCGACACGCAAATCAAGTATGAGGTCAGCCAGATAAAGTAAGTGATGCCAGTAAGTGAGTCCTGATATGATGTCAGTAAAGAGTTATGTAGTAGAGGCCAGACAAGTATTATGCACGTGTCGCAAGGAGTAAATCCAGATAATACCAATATGTGTATCCATAGTATCGAGGAATCAAGAAGAACAATGTTATAAACTAGAATCATAGTAGATATCAAATAATGGAAACTATCAGAGAATATACTTGCCTGTGGTCCAGAGAAAATGATGCGAAACGATATCCTAATTGGTCTCACACAGACCTATGTATGAATTGCCATGTCATAATAGTATTTTGGAATCAAAATATACATAGCTAGGTTGAAACTAGGTTTCTAGGTCAATTTTTAATTTCTAAGATTGCTAAGTATCATACTATATGTTTATAGCTATCCAACCCCTATGTATAATATCACATTTATCTTAATTATCTTAATACCTTAATCAATATCTCAAAACTTAGACAATACCTTAACATATCTATATCATTATCTTAGTATCTATGATTCCCAAAACTCAATACCCAAAATACTAACTCTCCTCTAGCTCCCTAACACACTTACCTACACTCACTCTAGTTAAAACACATAACATGGTACCCCACCCTTCCTAAACATATTCTCCATACTTAACACTTTCTTTCACCTAGATACACTTACCTACCATGTTTCACAAAATACACCAACTCATTGCACTCACTGAACATTAGAGCAACTATGTGCGCATGACTGTGCAGTGCCTAACCAACATACTAAACACCCCTAGCTGCCAACCTACCTATTAGACTTTAATCACTGATACTTGGTATTTAAATACCTTAGATACCCTATATTACTGAACACAAAAGACACAACTGATACACATTGACAATCCTATACTTCACATAACACACTCATCTCTTCTCGAGTATTTCTATTGCTTGCAATACTGAGTCTTGTACTTATACATTTGATGTTCTCTCACATATAATGTAGTACACATGACACACAACTCATGTGCACACATCCATATACTCAATTAATATATACCTACACTCTTGCTGCACACTGACTACAACTAAGATCACCCCTCACTTGCTTGTGCAACCTTGCACAAGCCACCACTGCTTACTAGAGACCTGGCAATAATACCCAGGTCTGAAATAAGCCACTTAGATGCACTCATCATACCTTACCTGAGCCCCTCTACTCCACTGCCATTGCTATTGTTGTTGTTACTTGTATAACTCCTACTGCAACCACTCGAGCACCACAAAAATCTTCTCCTTAGTTCACTCCCAAATTTCCTCCACACCCAAGTACCCCATTGATACATAGATAATGTTATACTCTAGATACCAAAATACCTCTAACCTTCACACTGCAGTATGGACTTCTGAATACTTTAATACTGCTGCCACTTCATATCTCACTACTTTGGCCCTACTGTGTGCACTCAGTCCTGAGATGGACCTTAACCCGATACTCACTATAGTGATCTACAGTGATCCACTGCAGTCCTTGCAGTTTCCCCCATGGGAACTGATTACTGCAACACACCAATGTCATTATCACATCATCAAATTCCAACCCTCATCACTGAACTCCCACTAGAATCCCTTTCGAGATTGCAACTGTTGCCCAACACAACAACCTGTGTGCAACCCCTTGTACATTGTATCTACTTGGTCTGCAGTGCACCAGGGTGCACTGCCTGCATCCTTGGTTGGTGCCCGACTGCCCACCTATGCCTGCACAAACTACACAACCTGGACCAGAGCACCACAACAGGTGCATACCCAACTGATATTCTCTGATACAGCACAAACTACCCCCCCTTAACTCTAAACTAACATTAAACCAAACCCCAATATCCTAACTAACCTGCAGTCCACTTGGACTGAACCACCAACACTGCAACCAGAATAAACCCAATCTATAGTTCACACTCTGCACCCTCCTTGCCTGTGTCTGACACCCTTACACACTAAAACACAGTTCCTTCCCTGACCTAGGGACATAGACAGGAACACATCTACACACTACACTCATAATCCCACTTAATACTCTAAATCTCATATATATACACCTGTTATCTTGGTTATGGATTGGTGTTCACACAGTGCACACTCATGACCTGAACACATCCCCTAACACCCTATACCACCTCTGATACACATAAATTTTGACCCAATACTCTGTTATGAATATAAGGTATCAATTGCATACTGATACGACTCTAGGATACTACCCACACTTACCTGCTGAACCCAGTGTACTCCCCTTGGCCTTCATACTGCAAACTTGCACGTGCAGAGCTCCAACTCCTCTTTGTTATGCACCACTGCATCTGAAACCTCCCCAGTGCCACTACCTGTAGCTAGTCCCCTCCAACCTACTGCAACATCTACCTACAGACCCCTACAGCCCTCTCTCTCTTCCTCACTCATACATTGCAGACTTCAATGCCACACATACATACATCATGAATACACAGTCACCCATATACATATACTTCACAACTACACCACCACACAGCACACCCGACCTTGCAACCACCTGCACTGTACTCGACCACTAGTCCATATACACTGTTGCAACTGTGCCATCAATATGTAGTAGCAGCAGGGAGGTTGCACATGTTCTGTGCAAAACCCCTCCCCCCTAAACCTAGTGTAATGTACTGAGACTCACTGCAACAGTGTGCAATTCAGTGCACACTGCGTGCACAGATCTGTCCTATTGCTCACTGTATCAAAGTGTACAGCTTCTATAACCTGGCTTTTACTACTGCTATTGCTACTGCTGCTGCTATGAGTTGTAGCAAGTAACCCTTCACCCCTCGAGTTGGTCCGATCAGTGGTTGTTGCAATATCTGTATTTTGGCTCTAGGCCATACTGCTTTCAGTAGCTACAATAAAAAAGGTTGAGAAGATGTGTTCTAATTTTATCTTATGTGGGGGATTCATGCCATAGTGTGATTTGTGCCGCCATAAAGGTAAAGGTAGAGTAGGTACATGCTCCTTAATGTCTCTAAAGGATTTGGTAGCCATGAAGATGACCTGGAATTTTATATAGGGGAGATCCTTGTGGGCAGCATGGATGCATAATAGATATGTGAAGAAAGAGAATTTTTGGACGCTTTGAGCTGACAATAATAATTCGGTGACATTTAAATCCATCTTGCGGTATAGGCTAAAGGTCAAACCGTTCATCACGAGGGAGATTAGCAACGGTAGCAACACACATTTATGGCTTGATCCGTGGCTCAATCACCAGAGCATTATGGATAGAATAGGCTGGCATCACTTTGAATTAGTAGGGAAGGAGGAGTTGGTGAGCACCATCGTCACAGGGAATTCGTGGAGCATTAACGGCTATTTTGTGGGGGGACAATTTGTAGATGAGATTAAAGGGGTTGTTATAAACCCAACTGGTGGCGGTGATAAATGGGTTTGGGACAAATCTCCATCGGGATGCTTCTGCATGTCCAAAGCTTACGATCAGACTAGAATCCCACAACCAAAGGAAATGTATGCTGAGTACATTTGGGTTAAGGGCCTAGCTAATAAAATGAAGCTAAACATGTACAAAGCAGTGAAGGATCGGCTTCTCACCTTAGATAGATTGGAGAGAATGGGAATTAACGTCCAAGGGCATCAGTATGTGCTATGCCAAAATGCTTCGGAGACGCTCGATCACCAACTATTCCAGTGGGCGGTATCTAGTTATATATGGAGTAGGCAATGCCAAGCTTTCCAATAAAATTATTTGGGAGGCAGGACGCTCAAAGAGCAGATGGACTGGATAGGGGTGAATAGAAGCAGGGGTGCCCACTGGGTCAGAACAACTATGATCCGATTAGGTGCTAGCGTTTGGCATATTTAGAGAGAACGAAATAATCATGTTTTTGAGAATCTGTCAGCCTCCCCGGATGGGATTTTGTATAGCATTGAGTCTGATGTAGAGTATATGGTGTGATGGCTTTCTTAGCCAAAACATAGGCTTAATAAAATTACCTTTTACAATATATATATATATTGCCAGCTACGTGGTTGACCAGTTATCCTCGATGGGAGTCAAGTTCGACGATGAACTTCAGGGACTATAGCTGCTGTGTATATTGCCAGACTCGTGGGAGACCGTACGAGTATCTATGATCGCTTCTGCTCTGGAAGACGTGGTTAGTCTGGAGTTTGCCAAAAGTGGGGTACTGAATGAAGATATACGGAGATGTTCTTAGGGCACTTCATCCATATCCCACTAAGAGGCGCTTGTTTCTGAGAGCCACAGAAGGGGTAAAAACAAGGGTCTAGGTGGTGGCAGAGAAAAAAGTAGGGGAAGGTCCAAGGGTTGGTACGAGGACTCGGAGTGTTACCATTTTGGCAAGAAGGGCCACATCAAGCAAAACTGTTTTGCTTGGAAGAGAGAGAAAAATGGAGACAAGGCGAAGCAGGGCGAGAATACTACATTGGTGGCCTCGATACTTATAGGTGATCTGATCATTGTAGGTGATGAGGTAGTTATGAACCTCGTCTGTGATGACAACTCTTGGCTGGTGGACTCAGGTACTTCAGCCCACGTATCTCATAACAGGGCACTATTTGCTACTTATACAACAGGCGACCGTGGAGTATTGAAGATGAAAAATAGAGATATATCGAAGGCAGTTGCGATTAGAGATATTCATTTCAGGACAAATACGGGTACAATTCTTGTTATAGAAGATGTTCGTCATGTCCCTGATATCTGTTTCAACCTTGTGTCGGTTAGAAGGTTGGATGAAGAGGGTTTCTTTAATATCTTCAAGAACAGTCAGTGGAAGCTTTCCAGATATTCGATTGTGATTGTTAGAGGAAACAAGAGGTCCAAAATCTACTATATGTAAGGGAGCGCACATGGGGCACATGAGGTAAACGCAGCTACTGATGCGTCTACCGAGTTATGGCACAGGTGGCTCAGCCACAACAACGAGAAGGGGATGATCTACTTGGTGAACAGACAGGTGATTCCAGGATTCAAGTCTACAAAACTGGAGAGGTGCATGCACTGTTTTGTGGGGAAGCAAAATATGGTGTCTTTCCAAATTATCCAAAATTCAAGGAAGCTAATGTTGCTTGAGTTGATTCACTCGGATGTCTACGGTCCTATGAAGGTAAAATCCATTGGTGGTGCCTCTTACTTTGTAACTTTTATTGATGATTATTCCAGGAGGGTATGCATCTATGCCTTAAAGGCCAAGGATCAGGTGCTGCCCACTTTTAAGGAGTTTCAGGCCTCTATTGAAAGGAAGACGGACAAGAATCTGCTATATGTTCGTTCGGACAGTGGCAACAAATATATCGGTCCTTTTGATGCATACTGCAGAGAGCAAGAGATATGACACCAGAAGATTCTGCCAAATATACCTCAGCTCAATGGTGTAGCAGAATGGATGAACATGATGCTAATGGAGTGGTACGATGTTTGCTATCAGAAGCAAACTTGTCGGGTAGCTATTGGGATGAGGCACTTTACACAACTGCTTATATTATTAATTTATCTCCTAGTGCTCATTTGCAGGGTACTGTTCTTGACAAAGTATGGTATGGCAAAGAGCCATCATACAATCACCTACAAGTTTTTGGTTGCAAGGCCTTCGTGCATGTACCGAAGGACGAGAGATCTAAATTTGAGCCAAAGATGAGATGGTGCATCTTTGTCGGTTACGGTCGGGATTAGTTTGTCTATAGACTCTCTGACCCCGTGGAAAGAAAGCTCTACAGAAGCAGGAATGTGGTATTCGTAGAGGATCATACCATGACCAACACTTTGTATTTCGAGATGCCTTATTAGGATGAAGAATTTCCCGAGTTAGAGTCGTTTTGCTTCGAGCAGTTTTCAGAGGACATTGTAGAGGATCCAATTATGAGAGAGCCAGTACATGAAGTTGATCCCAACCTTGATCATCATCCTTCTGATGGTGGTCAGGGTGACCCTTAGGAGGATGAGCAGGCCGAGAAGGTAGTTCCTGAAGGGGATGAGGTTGTTGGTATACAGCCAGCATCAGTGGTTCTATTGAGGAGGAGAGATAGAGAGAGTCGACCATCTACGAGATACTCATCGGGTGAGTATGTGCTACTGATTGACGGTAGAGAACCCAAAAGTTTTCGCAGAGGCTATAAAAGATGAACATAGACATGAGTGGATAGAGGACATAATTGAGGAGATGAGTCCCTTAGAGGCCAACTCTACTTATGATCTGGTACGGTTGCCAAAGGACAAGAAAGCTTTGAGGAATCGTTGGATATTCAGAGTAAAGTAGACAGATTATGCTACTTGCCCTTGATACAAAGAGAGCCTGGTAGTTAAAGGCTACAGTCAGCGAAAAGGCGTATATTATGATAAGATCTTTTTGCCAATCGTCAAGCAATCGTCTGTTCGGCTGGTGCTAGCATTGGCAACCAGTTTCGACTTAGAGGTCGAGAAAATGGACGTGAAGATGGCATTCCTCCACGGTGATCTTAAGGAACAGTTGTACATGGAGCAGCGAGAAGGGCAAGTCACACTTGGTCTACAAGTTGAAAAAGAGCTTATATGGTCTGAAACAGGCTTCGTGACAGTAGTACAGAAAGTTTGAGTCATTTATGGGGGAGCTTGGTTATGCACGGACGAATCGGACCACTATGTATTTTTGAGGTATTTTGCCGAGTATGATTTTATTATTTTACTGCTCTATGTTCATGATATGCTACTGCTGGGTCAGAATGACACTAGGATAGCAGAGTTGATGCGCCAAATGGATGCAGCCTTCTCTATGAAGGTTTGGACGTAGCGAAGCCTATTCTTGGGATGGAGATCAGCCGAGAGAGAGAGAGAGAGAGAGAGAGAGAGAGAGAGAGAGAGAGAGAGAGAGAGAGTTTAAGCTGCTACACTTGTAATGCCTCGATCCTAGTGGGTTACTTATGGAACATTTGTTACTTCGACTCGGTTGAGAATCGAGTCTCAGAAAAACTTTACCGCAAAGTCAACACGGACGAAATGCAATAAACCCTTCAAATTGATGGAACGACTTCTATTGAAATAAGTCCAAGAGTTTTCGTTTGTTGTTTTGCTACTTGGTTTTGTGTTGCTGCTTGGTTTTGTGTTGCTGCTTGGTTTTGTGTTGCTTTGTGTTTTATCTTTTCGATGACTTGGTTTTCATGATTCGCTTTTATTGCTTATGCATTCATTTCAAATAATAAGGAAAAGAGATCGAAGGATGCTAACCAAGTATTGTTACAATTTTAGGACGCATAACTAAGGAGTGATCGTTGCATAAGGCTTTCCCATCCTCTCGTTCGATTTAATCGGTGAGTGGCTTCGGCCCTTCTATGAATTCTTCGTTTGCATGACTTAACAAAATGATCTCTAGTTCACTTGAATTACTTATCCCTACGGTAAATGTTAACTCATTAACAAGATATGTTAAAAGATAGAAATTGCATGCTAGATTTATAGAACTGTTATTTTCTATTTTCTTGTTAAAAAGAACCATACTGTTTGAAACATAGAATTTGCCTTGTATTCATTTGAGAGAACTGATGCTTGACCCTTATCAAATATTGTACATAGATAACTCATAGAATAATCCTTATCGTTTGAAATGATCGATATGACAGATTGAAGATCTAAGGCTCTATCGAAAGAAGATAGTCCCTATTGATGCATTTTGTTCAACTGTTGCTATAAAAATGTTATTATTCTGATAGAACGCATTCAACGCATCGGTCTTAGACAACTTGTGCATGAGATACTGTCTCTCGAATGGTTCCTGGGACACTAGGAATCGTTCGGCCTGGGGGATATAATCGAAATACCTTGAGGCTTATAGTCCTCGCGATTAGGGGGTGTTATGTCTAATAGTTAGCATGGGCTTGTAGTCCCAGCTGCTATTCATGGTCTTTCCTATGGACCATCATATAGTTAGGTCACATGCTAGGTTTACCATCTTTCATACCTAACACTCGTTGCCAATACAGATAGACGCATGAGTTTTATACATATATGCAAATTTTTACTAACTTGTGTGTCTGCTGTAGGGATAACCGCTTGACTGTGGGTAAGATTTATCATATGCGTAGTCTATCTATTTTATATGTTTTCTTGCATGAATTGTTAAGAGAAACTAGGTAACTAGAAATATCACCTAATAATGCTAGCTTCACATGCTTACTTAGTGTGGATTTCTTGGTGAGTTTGGCCACGGTCGCTCACTAGTATATGTTGTAGTACTGACCTACATGTTTGGGCCAATCTCTAGTTTCTGGTATCGAGAGCTTGGCGAGCATTTTGAACCAGTACTAGCGCATCCATCCAGCGGAATCGTACTCGTGCTGCTTCCTTAGCTTTCCTCTCATGTATACAAACTGCTCTTCTGCTAGTTGTTTTGATTTTGGTCCTACTACAAGGATATGATGTATGGGCATTCTGGCTAGTTTTGGGTTTGTAAAAAGAGTTGTAATCCATCTATGGCATATTTTGTAACTCAGTCAAGCAAGCACTTTGTAATCCAATATTCAAGTATTCAATAAAGAAAGTATTTGTGTTCCTATCAAATGTGTTCAACTTTAGTTCTCTGTATTTTGAATCATGTGCCTATATATATGTATATTTTTGTCTAACTTATGTCTTGTGCAGGTATTATGCCTGGTGCTAGCGCAACTTAGGCTTGCACGACATCACGCCCAAGCGAGGACGATCGGTTCTGTAGGGACCAAGCTAGGACGATTGGCCCTTACGGGACCGGGGCATGACAACACTTGTCCCAAAAGAAGTACATTCACCGGGTACTTCAGTATTTTGGGATGGACGGGTCAAAGAAAGTGAGTAACCCCCATGCAGATCATTTTATGTTCACTGAGGAGCAGTATCCATCTACCAAGGACGAGAAGTAAGATATGGAGCGGGTTCCATATATCTCAGCTATGGGGAGTCTTATGTATGCTTTAGTGTATACGAGGTCAGACACCGCTTACGCAGTTGGCACAGTTAGCAGGTATACTTTCAATCCTGGAAGGGTACATTGGAGTGCGGTCAAGTAGATTCTACGATATCTTTCAGACACTGCCGATTGGAGACTTTATTTTGGTGGTGACGAGCCGAAGCTGGTTGGGTATACCGATGCCGATATGGCTAGAGATGTAGACACGAGGCAATCAACTTTGGGCAATGTGATGATTTTTGTTGGTGGAGCAGTATCGTGGTAGTCGTGGTTGCAAAAGTGTGTTGCCTTGTCGACGACAGAGGCAGAGTACATTGCGATGACAGAGGCTTGTAAGAAATTGCTGTAGATGAAAAAGTTGTTGCAGGAAATTGGGCTAAAGCAAGAGCAGTATCCTTTGCTTTGCGATAGTCAAAGTGCTATTCACCTTGTGAAAAATTAGATATTTCATAGCCGGTCCAAGCACTTTGAGATCCGGTATCATTGGATATGGGATATTGTGGAAAAAAAGGAAGCATCGGTTGAGAAGGTTCATACAGATGACAACGGAGCAGGCATGTTCACAAAGATTCTTCCAAGGAAAAAGTTTGAGTACTGCAGGTGGATCATCGGAATGCTGACCCCCTCCACATAGTTGTGAAGGGGGAGATTTGTTGGAGTGGATGGGGTTCCTAACCTATGTGGAGAATACCCCGGAGTGCGATGATGGCCATCTGTGTGTCAGAAAAGCTCGAAAAGTGCATCGAACGCTGTGTATTTGAATATTTATGGTAAGCAAATATTATATGGGATTTTCATCTTTGACTCTAATTATATATTTATGATTAGATCTTTCATTTATTAACTTTCTATATAATTGGATTTCCAATTTATGGCAAGTCAATTTATGATTTGATTTTCATTAAATATATGATTGAATGTAATTAGATTTTCATAAATATTTTTGGCTTCCATATATAGATTTCTATATGGAAACCCTAATTCATGCAAGGTTTATATAAAGGCTTATGCAATATACAATAATATGAGAAAAAAATAAGAGAGAGAAAAAAAGGTGACAAGAGTGTCATTACAACTTTGGAGAGAAGAAAGAAGAATTGGAGGTCGTTTCAGAGAAGGAGATCAATTTGGGGTATTTTTTATTATCTTTTTCTTCGTGGTTGTAATATATTTTCTGTTCCAAAGAGTTGCGGTGATCCATGTTGGATCGGTGAAGAGCTTGTAGAGGGTGTAATCTCTTTATTTCATTAGTGGAGGTTCTTCAAGGTTGGACTCCGATCGTCCCATGTTTTTTTCCACGTAAAAATTTCTGTGTCTGCGATTTGTGTTTGGTATTTTTTGCTTTGTGCGTTTTGCTTGATTCTTTCGCAGGTACTCTCTGATTTGGAAAACGATTTCCATGTTTTGTTCCCAACAAGGATATTTTCAATAGCTTTTTGTGGGGTTAAAAACTCGAAAACTCCAAAGAAAAGATGGGCTAGCTGGAGAACCATAGCAAGGCTTACGGAGAAAGGTGGTATAGGAATTCGGAGTCTGGTGGAAATGGTTAATGTATTCTAGATCAAGCTCTGTTGAAAATTGCGCACCTACTCCTCGCTTTAGAGTCGCTACAAGCGATATAGGTATTTTCCTCAACAACACCCTTCCATTGTTGTGGCGAACAAGATGCATTGTATGTGTGGAGGCAAATTTTGCAGTGCCAGGAATTAGGCGAACATCTGATCTCACTTTCGATCAGCAAAGGCACTGCGGAGGCTTTTCATGAGAACTGGAGGAACGAGAGGTTCTCGACCGGCTCGGCGTGACGAGCGGTCAGGACCCCTTCGTCGATGGATACTGTGCTCAAATCTTTATGGAATTTGTGTGTGCTGGTAAAATGGTCTATTCTTGTTTGGAGAATTCTTAAGAGGAAAATCCCCTCGGATGACGTTCTCCTGCTCTCTGGTTTCTCGTTGTCATTGTTGCTCAGAGCCAAAATTAAAGCTGAAACTATGGAGCATTTATTCTCTGATGGAAATTATGCGAGGAAGGTTTGGAAGCATTTCTTGGACATCTGCAACGCTGGTAGAAGGGACTTTCATTTGTATCCCTTACTCAAAGACTGGACGATGGGCATGGATTCCCATATCAAACTTATTACCGCCTTCGCTATCTGTTGGGTTTTGTGGAAGAGCATGAATAAGTTCAGGTACGAGGGATATTTTTTTCTCTCTGTCATAAATGATTGTAGAGGTGCAGTGCCATACTGGTAAGGTTTGGGTATAGTACATGCATCAGGATGAAGAGAGTTTCGGTTTGGACAGCCGTATGGGGTTTCTTGCGCTCTTTGTTCATAGTATTGGTTTTGTTGGTATAATTTTGGATTTTCTATTTTGGGCATTGGGTATATGTTTGGGCTTTAGATTCAAGTTTTTGGGTTTTGGTTTCATGACAGTTTTCTCTGTTTGTATCTTTAGTTGGGACTTCTTAGCATTTTATATATATATATATATATATATATATATATATATATATATATATATATATATGTGATATAATTTAATGTAAATGTGGACCAATAGGAATGAAGTATACTAGTGCACATGGGGGCACATGGGATGTAGGAGTCCATTCCTATTGATCCATATGTGTATTGGCTCATGTAGGAATATGAGCTTATGACTCATATCCAACTCCCCTCCCCCCTCCTCTCTCTCACACACACACATATATATATATATATATATATATATATATATATATATATATATATATATATAATCACTTTTCTCTTTCTAATATCTTTCTTAGTCGCTGCTCTCTCTTCTCATTCTTCTCCCTGAGAGCTCTCCAGAATATAGAGCTCGTAGACCCATCGCTATCGCTACTAGTGAGTCGTCTCTTTTTCTTTCTTTCTTTCTTTCTTTCTTTCTCTCTCTCTCTCTCTCTCCAAATTAAGATGTGATTCTAAACATTTACAATCCACGATGAATCTCATGGATTTTAGTTGTATCCTTTACAGAAAACGTAGTGGGCGACGATCTCATTTCTGAGCCGGTCCTTCTTTATCATGTTGGTACTAAGTAAAGTCGAACTATAAGTTTATATTCTTTCAATTTGTGTCTAGTTTGTGACACACTTTCATCAATCACGATACGAAAGCAGACAGACTAAGAGAGAATGGTAACTTTTTTAAGTTAGTCAAGCAGTTAATTAAGTTAGAAATGGATCACCAAGAGCGGACCTTTTCTCTATATTTTATAAACAAAGTGTGGAATCTTCATTTATAGATGATCTATATGACAATGTCAATAGTTTGCCTCTGGTTTTGCTTCTTACTTTGAAAATAATACCCCTTTCAATATGAATGTTTCATATATTTGCAATAGTGATGTTTGAGATTGGGAGCACCGTGTCTGAAGTCGGTTCAATTTGAACGAACTGATGTTCACCCCTACGTAGATAAAAGAGAATACAAAAAACAAAAAACAAAACAAAAAAAGAAAAAAGAAAAAAAATTAGGATTACCTCATTGCCTATAGTACCAAAATCTTTAATGTTGAGAGTTTGAATAATAAATATAGCTTGGACCGAACCGATAAGAAACTCAAAACCAAATTATATAATAATTGTTTTACATGCATATTTGATTGGAAATTTTGAATAATTTATCAATTTCAAATAAAACAAGAATCATACTATATTGCAAGTATGTATTACATGTGAAAATCATCTGAACTATTACGTAAGAAATAAAATAAAAGTCAACAAAGAGTGAGTGTTGTTGTCATTGTGAGGGAGGAACATGTTGAAGGCAAGAAAATTTTCTATGGTTGTCGCATCGGCAGATGTCTATTTGTATCAGTTGGCCTTTTCTTTCCTATTTCATTCTTTCATTTTTCTTAATTACTCTCTCTCTCTCTCTCTCTCTCTCTCTCTCTCTCTTATTTTTTAGGTCTAATCATGGAGAAGTGTTGATATACACGATGAGACCCAAGCCTAGTGGCCCAATTTTGTGCCCATCTATCATGCTTTAGTATCAAAATATGGAGAACATGGATATAACTCAACCATCTACGTACTACGGAGTACGCCAACATACTGAAGTATGATTATAATTGTATAAAGACAAGGGGTTATACTATAATCCAAAAATGTCCTATGAACTACTTAGAAATCATATATCTCAATCAAGCAATCAAGAAACAATAAGATATCATGTGATATGAAAAGTAAAAAAGGCATCCAAAATGATATATCATAATTGATCATGAAGCTAGTACACAAAATGGATTACTAGTAAGAGTGAGGCATTGTTAAGCCCTACAAGCAACCCAATATTAGCTACATCTTCAAGTTGGGTAATTTCGTTTGAAGATTCATACAAGAGTCATGTCAATAGTACATGATTATAAAATGAGCGGCAGTATATACGACCATGATGTTCATATACGGAAATAAGCTGTCACTACCATATTTTCTAGGAAAGGATATTTTAGTCATTTGATAATTAATTAAATATTGTACATGTTGAATATTTATTTATTGTATTATTTATTTATTGTTAGTATGTTAGATTTATTTTTGGACTTGTGTTAGTGGACCTAACTAGTTTAGATTAGATCCATGGACCAATATTTAATTCTAGTTAGAATTGAGCCCAATAGTAAGCCCATTCATTAGGAGGATGAATTAATTAAGTTAAACCCATTAGACTAGAACCTTCCCTCCTTAATTAATTTTTTCATGAGAGGCCCCAAGAGGTATTTTAGACTTTATATAGTAGCTTGAGGGAGGGGGCAAGAGAGACCTATATAAGGGGGTGAAAATTTTCTCTCTCTTTATTTTTTATTTCAAATCTAGATCTAGAATTTTTTTCCAACCAAATTCCATCAAATCCCTACCAAATTCCATCCAATTTCTTTCCAAATCATCATTGGAGGCTAATAGAGAAAGTATCTACAAGAAGGTAGCAAGGACCTACAAAAGAGAAGCAATGATCTACAAGTTGGATGCTCTTTTCACCCAATTTGAGAATTTTATTAGGAATCCATCTCCCAATAGGTTCAATTCAGTTTTTTCCCTTTCAATAGACTCTAAATCTGTGATTTAACCATAAGGAACCATCCCACATGCTAAGGCTATCCATAGGAATTAGAATTAGGTTCATAGGAGGCCTGTGGAGAAAGTTACGGTATATTTTATGTCAATTTTGGGAGAATTTCGAGATTGACACATGTTATGTTTGTCAATTGGTCAATTAGACCAAATTGACATGTGTTTGATTGTGTGTGGCTAGTGTCATGTCCATAATTGGATACGTGTAGGCCGTATCCCAACAATTTGGAGATACGGGTTGATTTGGGGGTTTTTCTTTCGACATGGGGGTTTGAGCATGTCACATTTTGACACGGACACGTAGATGAGTAGTTAGCTCTTCATATTGTTCATAATTATTATTTTACACTTGCTCATGTCCGTTGGGATATATTTGGTTGTGTGGTGGAACCGTATCACAAGCGTATCATAGATCGAGTGTGATACGGGTGCGGTGCACTCCACGTGTTTGTTCTTTGCATTCTAATTTTATTTACCTTGGTTATAACTATTATACTATTATAAATATAATTATTATGTGAGATATATGTATATATATAATTATGTGTATTTTTATATTTCTTTGTGATGTGTTGGTGGTCATTGGAGAGTAGGAACTTCATGTGCTTCTCTAATATAGCCATATGTAAATATATATATATTATAGTATTATATATATATATATATATATATATATATATATATATATATATAAGGTGTGTATTTATGTGTGTGAGCTTGAGGGAAGAAGAAACAATGAAAAAACAGTAAGAAAACAATGAAAACTGTGAAGAAAACCAATGATAAGCAGTGGAAGAAAAGATGAGAGAAGCATCTGAAAAGCAGCAGAAAACAGCAAGCCGAGAAGCAGCAGAAAGCAGAAGGAGAAAGTAGCAGTAAGCAGCAATAAGCTGTAGTGAGCTACAGTAAGCTGCAGTAAACTGTGCTTAATGTTATATATATTGATAAGTTAGTATGATAAATTAGTGTATATATTGATAAGTTAGTTGTATATATTGATAAGTTAGTTGTATATATTTATAACTTAGTGTATATATTGATAAGTTAGTTGTATATATTGATAAGTTAGTAAGTTATGTATATATATATATATATATATATATATATATATATATATATATATAATGTATATATTAGTAAATTAGTATATATATATATATATATATATATATATATATATATATATATATATATATAAGCACTAGTTAGCATTTGTTAGTATTATTTCTAGATTATCTTGACGATTACATCAAGGTAATGAGAGTGAGGTATCTTGGGTACGGGTATTAAATATCATGATGTATATTAGTATATTAGTTAGTATAGTATTGTTATAAGTTTAAATACATATTAGTGTATAGTGAGGTGTATGGGTAGTTAGTTATATGTTAGATATTGAATTACCTTGTGATACCAAGGTAATGTCAATGTATTGGTTTATACTCAAGGTATTGAGTTTGTATATCAAGATGGGTGTGTAGGTGGTGTGATACCGCTTTTGGTTCAAAGCCGAGGTATCCACTTAGCATTAGTTTAGTTAGGAGTATTATATATTGTTGCTCGTATATATATTATAATATTTTCATATCTAATAAATTATGTATCATATGATACGGTATCTTGTTGGTTTTCTAGTATCCTAGTATTGCTAGTATGGCCTAGTTGCATAGTGTATGGACCTAATATCCTAGAGTTTGACTCATACAACTTAGAAATAGTCAGTTTGACCAAGTTTGACTACTTTGGCTTAAAGTTGACCTAGTTTGACTGTTTTGACTTAGAAATGACTTTATGACCTAGAAGTTGACTAGTTTAATTTATTTTTATTCCCAAAATATTATATTAATACAATATTCCATATATAGGTCTGTGATACCAGTTCACACACTGTTTTGCATCATTTGCTCTGAACCATATGCGAGTAAATTCTCCAATAGTTTCCATTATTTGATTACTACTATAATTCAAGTATTTAGAAATGTTACTTATGATTCTTGACATGATGGTACACGAATTGGTATTGTTATTGGATCGTTAGTCATGAGATATTACCTTGATTATTGTTACTACCACGTTCCAAAAACAGGGGTATTTTTAACTTTTTGTATATTATTAATATTGTGTGTATTAATTTATAAATAATTGTATGAGATGTGTATTTATAAATATATTATGTACTATGTTCTTAATGTTTGAGCTAGTAGACTTGAAATAGAAGCCCACTAGGTGAACACCTGACCGGATTATAGGGTTATGAATTAATTTGTATTATTTAGGATTTAATTATTTGAGGTTGTAATTAATTACCGTAATTTTATTTAATTGTTGCGCCTTACCGCTGCTTCGATATTTGGAGCGCTACCCTAGCTTTTTCCTTCCAACAAATTTTACAACCTTGCCCTAGACGTGCCCGCCTTCCATTCTGACCTTTTTGTAACTCGTAATTATGCTCTCTTGTGCTTCATTTTAGCAGCACAATATTCGTCACGGACGTTTATTTAATTTCTAAATAAAATCCAACTTTGTATCGTTGTGCGTTCCAATCGAAATTGGAGACACAATCTCGATCCATTTCGTGCAACCCAAATTAGGATAATATTCTGTTCTGAGTCTTCTTCACTAATGATATTTGTGGCCTAACCTAATTTTAGCCCCATGTACTCCTAATTAATTTTAGAACACCACTTACATTTGTTTCTAATTAAATTGGGGATACCAACTTTGACTAATCCTATTTTAACCCAATTTATTCCAAATACCCTATTCATTAAGCCCATACAAAACACACAATGCCCCCTCACCCTACGAAATACCAAACACCAAATCGCCCACCAATTTTTTATTAATTTATGTGTCTGTGCAAATACCCAAATTTAAGGGGGCTCATTTGCAAATATTGCATTAGGTGTCAACACCCCATTGGTTCAAACCAATGGAGAAGCCCTAATATTGACTAGTCAACCCAACCCTCAGCCTTGCATGAGTAATTTTCTCATGATAAATCCTGACCACCCATTCAAAATGGGAGCATCATCACCACACATTCCCACTCATCACCCTCTATTTAATGTCTCCTCAATGCACTCTTTCCAAGCATGCCCTAATCCCCAAACCTAGGAAAGCCCCCACCTCTCTCATTCCTCCCTCCTCACTCAACCATATGCATTTTTCCTTTTTCCTTTTCCCTTCTTCTTCTTCTTCTTCTTCTTCTTCTTCTTCTTCTTCTCCTCCTCCTTCTTTTTAAAAAGGAGAGAAAATTTAAAACCAACTTCCCACCACTGTTCACCTGGCCGGCCAGCCCGGCCGAGATCTCTTCCCCGGCGAACCCGAACTCACCCGCTCCTCGAACCATCCACCGCCGTCCCTCCTCGAACCGGCTTCTCCCTCGGCCTGAGTTCTCGGCCAAGCTCCCACCACCCGCTGTGCACCGGCAACTCCCTCTCGCTGCAACCTCTCTCCCCGACCACTTTCCCTTCTCCAGCCACTGATTCCTTCTCCGACTCGATCCCGGCCACTGCCCCGGCCAACCTCTCCTTCTCCCCCGGCTGTGCTATCTTTGAACCACCCCGCTCTACCTCCGTTCGAGCCCGACCCTACGAGCACCACCACTCTCCACCAGTGCCACCCGCTCCTCTTCCCCGATCCGGCCGTCCCCATCGACTACCACCACTATCACCCAAACTCCGCCCCCCTACTCCGGTCACGACCCCGGCGAGCTCCTTGCTTTCCTCCCCTCTTCCCTGAGTCCACCCCGGCTGCTCAACCCGAGCTCCACCTCAGCCGAGCTCTTTCCTTCCCCGGTGAGCTCCTCCTCCGGCCAGCTTCACCCATACACGAGCCGCAGCTTCTTCCCTCCCGGCCATGAGCACCCCATTCTTCCTTGCATCCCCTCCAGCCTCCAGTCTCCTGCCACCCCATCATCATCAGAACCACTACGCACCTCGTCATCATCGTCTTCGTCATCGTCATCGTCGTCGTCGTCTTCGCCGTCGTCTTGCACGCGCACAGGTACGGTTTCTCCACCTCGCGTACACGTACGCGTGTACGTATGTACGTATGTATGCATGTATGTATGTTGTATTAGTATGATTCGTATATGTATACGCATATACATATATTTAGTGTATTTCTCTATTTATATATATGTATTCAACATATATATATATATATATATTAATATATCCGTATTCAATGATATATGTTAATATGTTCGTATTGGTATATATATACCTTTATATAGTATAATTATTAAATTTGTATATATATATATATATATAAATATAGTATATATATATTTTTACTAGTATATGTATAGGTTTAAACGTATTTTGGTATATATATATATATATATGGTATATGTTTAGTAAAATGTATTTTGGTATATATATATATGTAGCAGAATATATATGTGTATGTATTGGTATATATATATATATATATATATATATATATATATATATATATATATATATATATATATATATGTACATATATACATGTATATAGTATATGTATTATTTGGTACATATATACGTGTATATAGTGTACGTATATTTTTACTTGGTATATATATATATATATATATATATATATATATATATATATATATATATATATATATATATATATATATATATATATATATATATATATATATATATATATATATGTTCAAAAATATACATGCCACATATTTATATATATATATAACGACCAAAATTTATACGTATCAAAGAATACGTATACTGAATATATATATATATATATATATATATATATATATATATATATATATATATATATATATATATATATATATATAGTCTATAATTCTATTTAGTGTATATACGCTTATACATATTTTGTATATAATTATTGGTATACACATACATATGTATATATTTAATTACTGATAATATTTATAATTATGAATGTATTAGGCGACCCTAGTGTGATTGAGTATGTTGTTCATATTATATTGTGTTATCCGTGCCTCCTTATGGAGTTGGATACCGTGCGAGATTATTTAGATAGTATCATGACCTAGACAGTGTTCTACCGTCGATGCTGCGGCATAGGCTGGACGTACCCACGTACTCGTGCCCAAATTCTGGGTGCGGGTCGTGACACATTTTTAGTGGTGGCCCTTGCAGGTCAGACTTCGCAATTAGAGCGATGTCGTGGTAGTGTGACATCTTAGTTATACTACTGCGTGCCTGCGATTGGATCTAGGATATAGCATACTAGGATGAGAGCGAATACTCAATCACAACTAGGAAACTCTCCAATCTATTTATCTTGTTATCCTTATTTTTCCTTCTGAATGTTACTTCTTTAGAACTTTACTGTCCTTCCTTGATGATATCGCATTTATTACCTTAATTGATTCTTTGGGTCTGTCTTCAGGATGTCGCCGAAGACAAGATCTATGAGAGTGGGAGCACCAGCTTTAGAGGGGTATGCCACCTCTCCACCTGATGGACAGACAGCCGTAGTTCCTCCTATATCTCTGATGCATGTGGGAGTATCTGCACTTTTCGGGGTACTCCTTCCCCACATGTTCAGAGGATTGCCGCAGCTGTGACGGACAATCTTCCACCTCCACCGACTCCATTTTTCGGAGGTGTGCCCATTGACGGGGCACAGGTGTTTACTTTGATCCAAGGCATGGTAGACGCTCAGCGAGTTCAAGCTGAGGCTCAGATGGTGCAAGTAGAAGCGCACCAGGCACAAACCGAGCTGATGAGAGAGAGCATGGAGAACGCTCATCAGGTGGCTCTACAGGTAGTTGAGAGAGTTGTCCAGCAGTTTCCTGGCCAGCAGCAACAACAGAGATCAGGCACTATAGTAGACTTCAAGAGGATGATGCCTCGAGAGTTCGAAGGCACCGAAGGGATACTCTACGCTGACGACTGGCTAGAGGATATAGAGAGAAGCCTACGATTGGCCCAGATTCCGGAGAGCTTGCAGATAGAAGCCGCTGGCAGTCAGATGTTCGATATCGCACTTACGTGGTATCGCACGGAGCCGAGACTCACTGACGAAGGACTTACTTGGGATACCTTCAAGAAGCTTTTCAGGGAGAAGTTCTTTTCCGACGTGGCCTTGGGAACTTTGGAAAGTCAGTTTCATGACTTGGTCCAAGGGAACATGTCAGTCGACGAGTACGTCGCAGAATTCTGTCGATTGAGCCATTTTGCATCGTCTATGATTCGAGACCCAGGAGAACGAGCCCGAAAGTTTAGAAAGGGGCTGACGAGAGAGATTAGGTCGCGCACTTCTGGTTGTCGTACCGCTACCTTTGAGGATATCTTGATGGATGCCCAGATTGTAGAAGAGGATCTGGATATCAGGCCTAAGAGGAGTCACAATATTTCTGGAGATACGAGTGGTAGCGCAGGACCGGCCAAGCGTCCCCATATTCAGTAACAGCCGAGGACGTTTCAGAATCAACAGCAATACCAGGCACCAGTTCGTGTTCAGCAGAATCAACAGACTTGTCATTTCTGTAAGAAGCCAGGTCACCTTTGGGAGAGCTGTAGATTGAGGCTAGGACTTTGTTTGTGCTGTGGTGACGCAGGACACCGAATGAGGGATTGCCCTCTAGCTCAGCGCACAGCTCCAAATTATAGAGATCCAGTTAGGCCACCTGTGGAACTGCAGATTGCTCAGCACCCGCGGAGGAAGCCACCCCAGCAGGGCTGAGCATTTGTGATGACGGTCGAGGAGACCGATACTGCAGGTAACATGTTAGCAGGTTCTGTTCCTTTCTTTCCTTATGTCCTCTCTATTTGATTGATTGATTGATTCCTTAGTACCGTAGTTTGTATTCGTGATTTCCGTGTTAGAATGTAGTTAGTAGTATACCATGACAGAGACTGCAATACCATGACAAAATAGACCATAACCATGTATGTTTCCTCTAGATTGTATGTTGTATGACTGTAGGTAAAATTTTCTTAGACCATGATTATTGGGGTTTGACCATAGCGAAGATTTATGAAGAGGTTATGACTTGTAACCTCCGATTTCCTATTTCCGAAATAATTAGATTTTTAATTTATTTTAAAATATCAAGTTTATAAAATATTTTCTCCTTGAAATTTTTATTTGATTTTGAACAATGTTTGATTGTAGAAGGTGATTTAAAAATCTTTTATAAAAATCATTTTTAAATGTCGATTTCTTATAAATTAAATAGATAAATAATGAAATATATATATAAATACTCTAGCTTCGAATATTATTGGCTTGAAATCATTAAATCAATTGTTTGATAAAATTATTGAAAGACTAGTTGTTTTCATAAAATTTTTTAATATCCATTGGATTAGTAAATAAGTAAATTACATAATTTCTAGGGTTTTGAAATATGGATTTAATTAGTAGCATTTGGAATCAGTTAGCCTTGGAAGCCCTTAAAACATTTTCTTAAATAATATTTTCTATTAATTTTATAAGTTTACCATCTTTCATTCACCCTCACTTTTCCCACATGGAAACTCGTTATATAAGCTGGGCCATTCATTATTGGGCCAATCCTCACCCTTTATCCCACAACTCTCTCCATATTTAAGTCTCTCATCACCATTCCCAAGAAACCCTAGCTAGCCCTCACAAATTCCCACAAGCCAACAGCCACCACTATTTTTGTGTGCTCGTGTCCGTGTGTCCAGCATCACCGTGTCAGCCGTGTTGGCCTCGGGTCCGACCCCGGGTGTCCCACCGTATCCATTCATTTTTGTGTCCAGTTATTACAATATTACAGATTTTCGTGTCCGACACCATCTGGACACAACCCCCACACCACAGTACATCCTCCCTGTGTCCAACACCTGGACACATCCACCACTGTACACAACATCGTCCCTGTGTCCAACATCCGGACACATCTGCCACACAACATCGAATCCTCGTGTCCAGCCTCGGACACGATTCAAAACCCTAACCCTATTCTGACCTAACCTACCGCCGGTGACTGCGAGACCTCCTCCTCGTCGTCGCTCCTCGTCGTCGCTCCTCGACGTCGAGCGCCTGTGGCCGACGAGACGAGCTGATCCGTCGACCGCCGCCACAGCAGAACGCTGGACCGCCGCCGCCGCCTCAAGATGAACGCTCGACCGACCGCCTCACCCGCGTCGAGCTCCGCCGCCTCGGATCCGTCGAGCACCCGCCGCCTCGATCAGATCCGCCGCCTCCTCGAACCGAGCACCGCCTCCCCGAGCCGAACACCCGCCGCCACAGCAGACCGCGTCGAGCCGAGCGACGCCGCCGCTCTCGAGTTCCACGCCGCCGCCTCAGATCTGGAGCCGCTGCCGCCGCCGAGTTCGATCGCCTCCTCAACAGACCGCGCCGACGCCTTGCCGGCCGACCCCGGCGAGACCTCCTCCGTCGATCGGGAAACCCATCGTGAGCCCTTCTCTCTTTCCCTCTTTCCCTTTTCTTATGTCTGTGAGATTAAGTTAGATTAATTAGTTAATTTATGATTAGTAAGTAATTAATGTAATTAGCTTATTATTTATATATAATTCGTTTAGTATATATATATTTAGTTTTATTATATATAAGGATTTGGTAATATTAATATGTAATATTGGTATATGTATATGTATATATTTTGTATATATATTTAATATAATTCAATATAAAAATTGGTATACATGTATATCTGTATTTTCAGTATATGTTGGTATAATTATATTGGTAAAATATATATTGATTAATACATTTTGGGTATAAAAATGTGTACCTATATATATATGTATAAACATATTTTGGTATATACTTATATATATACGTAGTATATGTTAGTATTTGAAATTGGTATATATGTATATACATATATATATATATACGTAAGTATTTGGTATGTAAATATATTTAGTATATATAAAATGTTGATTGATATATATATGCAAATACGTATTTTGGTATATAAAATATAATAGTATACGTACTATTTTGATATATATATATATATATCTCTTTATTGTTCAATTGGTATAGTATAATATGTATATGTGTATTCCTTTAATATATATATATGTAGGTATTTTGGTATAAAAATATATAATGTTTAGTATATGTATATATTTTGTATATATATATGTATTTAATATATTTTCAAATATGTATAATTAGTATAAATGTATATATATATATCTTGTACATACAATTAATGTATTGTATTTGTATTTAATGTGATGTACTAGTATTAGTATATATTTTAATAATAACATTGACAATATATATATATATATATATTTTTAAAAATGTATTGTTAGCATATGTATGAGTATACATATATAATGTTCAACTAGTATAAATCAGATATGTATTTAAAAGGCATATATATATTGTAAATACATTTAAATTGGTGCATGTATAAATATTGTAAGTATTAATAGTATAATATGTATATATGTATCCCTACTAGATAACCCTAGTTGACCCGTATCGTACCTGGCGTAGCCCCGAGTTATGTTTGTGATGTGTTAGTGTAGCACCTGATGCAATGTTGTATTTGATATGTCATTAGGACTGTGGGTTCCTCCAGGCGACACTCTGGAACAGGACCTCGGTATTCACCAGCTAAGGACCAAAGGCGAGTACATTCTCTGATTAGTTTTTAATTTAAGATATCTCCTATGTTCACTGTATCTAGTATAAATATCCATGTTCTTGACACGTTGGTTACACGGATTGGTATACACGGATCTCGTCATGAGATGTTATTCCTTATTCATGGTGTAGCTTGTACAAGACTTGTTTTCTTGATATCTTGTGCATGTACAGACACTGAGATCCGGGGAGATTTGCTACCTCCCTAGGGAATCCCGTGCCATAGCGTACCATGATTGGATCTACTATACCAGTCGGGGGGTGGGGAGTATTTTAGTGTAGATATGTGATCATACCAACTTTTCATGCATCATAGCTCACCCCACATCTCACGTCGGGTGCGGCCTGACCATCTCCATGCTTCATAGCTGTTACGTGTGATTAGCCTGACCTCTACATGCATCATAGCTAACCAACGGTTAGCCTGACCTTCCATGATTCATAGCTAATCACATGTAACCAGCCTGATCAAGTTTCCAAGTCGATCACATGTTAAAGCTAGTACTCACACACTTAGTCATAGGTTCTTGCTCATTGACATATTGTTTCTTTTCCTGCATTTACTTACAGTATTTCCAGTATTTCTTTCATTGTACATTTCTCGTACCTATACATGCATCTGGTATATTTCCATCTAGAGCTGCTACATAGTTTATATCATTTATATAGAACTGCTATTTAGAGATGTACTTTGCTCCTTCCTAACTGGAAAATATTTTTTCAGACTGTGACCTTAGTAGACTGGTTTTCGACACACTTGGGGATTGGAAGTTAATGATTGCAGGTATGATTATTGTGTCATTAGACTTGTGTTGTATTCTTTTATTTCTTTATTTTTCTATCGTGCTGTAGTTGTGATTGAGTATTTCTAGATTTATTTTATGATATCCACGTCTCCTTATGGAGTTGGATACTAGCGTGAGATTGTTTAGATAGTACTTGACCTAGACAGCGTTCTACCGCCGATGCTGCGGCGTAGGCTGGACGTACCCACGCTCTCGTGCCCCTAAACCGGGTGCGGGTCATGATACGTTTTTTTAGTGGTGGCCCATGCAGGTCATACTTTGCTAGTTGTGCGATGTCGTAGTAGTGCGACGTCATAGTTGTACTACTGCG
Organism: Iris macrosiphon; assembly: GCA_036927795.1. Classification (NCBI taxonomy): domain Eukaryota; kingdom Viridiplantae; phylum Streptophyta; class Magnoliopsida; order Asparagales; family Iridaceae; genus Iris; species Iris macrosiphon. The sequence continues at coordinate 21,404,265 of JAYESA010000016.1, forward strand.
TGCCTGCTATAGAATATAGGACATAGGATACTAGGATGAGAGAGGATACTCAATCACAAAATTCTTGAGAGATTCCTGGGACGACCCCTTGAGAATCTTATTATAATTCCCAATTTAAATCTTTTTCCTTGTTTTCGTCCGCTCTCGCTTGTTGTTATTGAACTTGATTCTTGTTGATCAGTTATTAAATTAAAATCTTAGTATCATTGTTGAGTTTGAATCTTGTTGACCAGTTGTTAAATTTAATTCTTGATATCGTTGTTGAGTTGATTTCATATCGAGATGAATTTTACGGGCTAAAATTTACGGTATCATCTGATGACATATGTTGATAAGGACAGTGAGAAAGGTAAAATGTCTACTTTGGTTATGGAACTTAGAGTTTATCGCAGCCATATTAGCTATTGTGACGAGAACGTAGGAACCTAACTTGGATGTACATACTTTAGTTATGAGATTTAGAGTTACTCGCAGCCATACCGGTTGGCGTGGCGAGGATTCTAGATGACATGATTATAGAGTTGCATACCTTGGTTACGGAACCTGTCGTTTATCGCATCTATGCTTACTAGCGTGGCGAGGATTCTGTGTGTCATGATTTCTGACAGACGTGCATGATTATCAGGTTGTATCCTAAATTGGTTCTTAAAGTATCATCTCAAGACTTATCTATTTATGTTATTCCAGGACTTTGTTCCATCGCTTCTTTTCTTTACTAGCAGTGAAGATACCTTCCGTCCTTGATCCAGTTCCTTTTTGAGCTTATTTTTCTTTGAGGATTCCTTGTTAGTATGATAATTAGTGACTTGCAATTTTGGTTGTGTCTTGTATTAGTTGACTGAATGTGACTTGTGAGTTGTAAGTATTTCCTAGTTGGACATGTGAGCAGTGGGCTTTAATCTAGAGTTAGCCCTTAGCATAGTACCTTGTACCAATGGTCCTGGGATAAGAGTCATTAGAGTAGAAGGAGAGTATAGAGTATCAGTGATAGTTCTCAGAGTTAGTATCAGAGCCAACATATCCGTCCTGGATAATCATGATTTTGCAATTGGATGACCTACGTGAACAATTAGGTATCAAGGAATTGTGTTAAGGGCTAATGGAGCATAACATTCAATCTGATGATTGATGTCGGGCGTGTTAAAAGTAAAGAAATTTATATGCATGAGGAGTATAATGAGGAGTCATGAGTAGAGAAATATCAGAATTGGTAATGAAGTGGCGAAGCGTATCACAGATTAGTTTAACAGGCGGTAAAAGATTAAAAGGAAATACCCATACAACCATCGAGATGAGGAACCATATACATGCCCATGAGAGTAAAGAAACATGAGTGTTATAGTAGATACATGTAATCATGAGTTATAATGAGCTTGATGAGATGATCCATTAATGAAGCTAGTGGTATAATACCAAGAGTGCTAATGATTCTATATCGAGGATTAGTCGAAAGTAACGTTAATAACAGTAAGCACTCTGTGTGATGATAATTGGATGATATACCAGTTGACATAAATTAAAATCATGAAAGAAAATACAGGTGATGATAACGTTGATCATTGGAGGTAATAGTACAAGTGGTTCAGGCAGTACAATTTTAGTACACAATTATAGACACTAGATGCATTGAGTGCACCTTGAGTACCAGAGACCGTGAGCACTGATAGGTACATTGTGGAGTTATAAATTAAAAGGTGGAAATAAAATTTTATTTTAGAATAATTGAGGAGTAGAGATTATGTCATTAAATTTTTTGAGGATCTCAAATATGAATTCAATAAACATGGTTAAGGCTACAAAGATTTTGGGAGTGATTAAATTTTATTTCGATGTTGAGTATCTGATTTTGAGAAAGTATATACAATTTATTTTAAGTTGATCGAGAAGTTAAACCTTGACGATTATTTTGAGGATTAATTTTATGGTAGATGAGAGATATGAATATTAATATATGAGTAGATGATATACATGTGTAAGGATCTGTGGCTTGAGTATGCTTGAGATGGCACCACAAACAGACTTGGGTGTCCATCTAGAGTTGTATTAGAGAGAGCAGTGCTTAGTGTGTTGTGTTGCACTTGGCGTGCACTTGAGTGATAAGAACAACTAGTATAGACAATTACAGTAGGTAAGAGAGCTAGCAGTGGTTGTGCTTGTAGTAGAAACAGTGGTACCTAAAGGGATAGGAGTATCAAACCTTGAATGCATCATTAACCTATGATTGTGCTAGAGGTCCTTGGTATCAGATTTTAGTATTAATAAACAGGTGTGTGCAATACGGATATATTCATGGATTTTGTGGATTAATGATTAGTTGATATGGGTACCAGTGTACAGGAATAGGAATTAGATAGTGAATGTGCTAGAGTTAAGAGTATGTCAGAGATAGGAGATACCGCAAGAAATATGTTAGCATGTTCTTTCTTTTTCTCATGTTGTTTTTGTCTTCTGATTGATTGATTCCCTAGTACCGTGGTTTGTATTCATGATTTTCTCGTTAGAATATAATTAGTAGTACACCCTGACAGAGACTGAAGTACCATGACAAAAGATACATGACCTATATATTTTCTTAAATTGTATGGCTGTAGATAGAGTTTTCTTAAACCATGATCATTGGGGTTTTGACCATAGCAAAGATCTATGACGAAGTTATGACTGACAAAAAGAGACAAGAGGATTAAATTTGTGGATGAGCATTAATTTAAATAAAGAATATATGGATTGTTATAACGGAGTGGAGGGATCATTGATTTTATGAAAATCGAGGTTTGATTGAAATTTGAGGATAAACATCAAAAAAAAAAAAAATTTAACATGGCAGAATTGATGATTTATTAATTTCAGGGAGGTTGATTATGATATATTGGAAATTTGAGGAAAATTTGGAGAAATTATCATTATATCTATTTGATTGCAAGATAGAAATTTTACATTTTTATTATTATGAATGTTGCATTGAAGATTTTGAAAGTATCGCATCATTGAGTATTTGAGGAAAAAGGAAATCAGGAAATAAAAATTGTTAATGGAATAGTGCCAAATTCAATTCTCGGGATGAGGATTTATATTTGAATAAGCATCAATTGAATTTGAGTTAGAGGAATAAGATGATTGATGGATCAGTGTTTAAAATTTAAATTTTGGGATACAGATTTTTAAATGTTATAAATATACATTGATTGGAATTCAATTGGAGGATGGGATATTAAAATCCTTGAGTATTTAGATACGAACTTAAAATTTTTGGAGGAGATTATGATAAAAATTTGATTTTGATTTTAAAACTGGAAGATTTTCCGGAATATGATGTTATAAATTTTTTTTTTTGGTTGTGAAATAGCAATATGGAATTACTTCATGGTTATTTGGTTTGAAATTTAAATTTTGATAGAAATAATATGATGAGTAAAGACAATTACTGAGGATCTTAAATTTCGAGGACGAAATTTTTCTAAGGTGGATAGACTTGTAACCTCCGATTTCCTATTTCCGAAATAATTAGATTTTTAATTTATTTTAAAATATCAAGTTTATAAAATATTTTCGCCTTGAAATTTTTATTTGATTTTGAACAATGTTTGATTGTAGAAGGTGATTTAAAAATCTTTTATAAAAATCATTTTTAAATGTCGATTTCTTATAAATTAAATAGATAAATAATGAAATATATATATAAATACTCTAGCTTCGAATATTATTGGCTTGAAATCATTAAATCAATTGTTTGATAAAATTATTGAAAGACTAGTTGTTTTCATAAAAATTTTTAATATCCATTGGATTAGTAAATAAGTAAATTACATAATTTCTAGAGTTTTGAAATATGGATTTAATTAGTAGCATTTGGAATCAGTTAGCCTTGGAAGCCCTTAAAACATTTTCTTAAATAATATTTTCTATTAATTTTATAAGTTTACCATCTTTCATTCACCCTCACTTTTCCCACATGGAAACTCGTTATATAAGCTGGGCCATTCATTATTGGGCCAATCCTCACCCTTTATCCCACAACTCTCTCCATATTTAAGTCTCTCATCACCATTCCCAAGAAACCCTAGCTAGCCCTCACAAATTCCCACAAGCCAACAGCCACCACCATTTTTGTGTGCTCGTGTCCGTGTGTCCAGCATCACCGTGTCAGCCGTGTTGGCCTCGGGTCCGACCCCGGGTGTCCCACCGTATCCATTCATTTTTGTGTCCAGTTATTACAATATTACAGATTTTCGTGTCCGACACCATCTGGACACAACCCCCACACCACAGTACATCCTCCCTGTGTCCAACACCCGGACACATCCACCACTGTACATAATATCGTCCCTGTGTCCAACACCCGGACACATCTGCCATACAACATCGAATCCTCGTGTCCAGCCTCAGACACGATTCAAAACCCTAACCCTATTCTGACCTAACCTACCGCCGGTGACTGCGAGACCTCCTCCTCGTCGTTGCTCCTCGTCGTGGCTCCTCGGCGTCGAGCGCCTGTGGCCGACGAGACGAGCTGATCCGTTGACCGCCGCCACAGCAGAACGCTGGACCGCCGCCGCCGCCTCAAGATGAACGCTCGACCGACCGCCTCACCCGCGTCGAGCTCCGCCGCCTCGGATCCGTCGAGCACCCGCCGCCTCGATCAGATCCGCCGCCTCCTCGAACCGAGCACCGCCTCCCCGAGCCGAACACCCGCCGCCACAGCAGACCGCGTCGAGCCGAGCGACGCCGCCGCTCTCGAGTTCCACGCCGCCGCCTCAGATCTGGAACCGCTGCCGCCGCCGAGTTCGATCGCCTCCTCAACAGACCGCGCCGACGCCTTGCCGGCCGACCCCGGCGAGACCTCCTCCGTCGATCGGGAAACCCATCGTGAGCCCTTCTCTCTTTCCCTCTTTCCCTTTTCTTATGTCTGTGAGATTAAGTTAGATTAATTAGTTAATTTATGATTAGTAAGTAATTAATGTAATTAGCTTATTATTTATATATAATTCGTTTAGTATATATATATTTAGTTTTATTATATATAAGGATTTGGTAATATTAATATGTAATATTGGTATATGTATATGTATATATTTTGTATATATATTTAATATAATTTAATATAAAAATTGGTATACATGTATATCTGTATTTTCAGTATATGTTGGTATAATTATATTGGTAAAATATATATTGATTAATACATTTTGGGTATAAAAATGTGTACCTATATATATATGTATAAACATATTTTGGCATATACTTATATATATACGTAGTATATGTTAGTATTTGAAATTGGTATATATGTATATACATATATATATATATACGTAAGTATTTGGTATGTAAATATATTTAGTATATATAAAATGTTGATTGATATATATATGCAAATACGTATTTTGGTATATAAAATGTAATAGTATACGTACTATTTTGATATATATATATATATATATATCTCTTTATTGTTCAATTGGTATAGTATAATATGTATATGTGTATTCCTTTAATATATATATATGTAGGTATTTTGGTATAAAAATATATAATGTTTAGTATATGTATATATTTTGTATATATATATGTATTTAATATATTTTCATATATGTATAATTAGTATAAATGTATATATATATATCTTGTACATACAATTAATGTATTGTATTTGTATTTAATGTGATGTACTAGTATTAGTATATATTTTAATAATAACATTGACAATATATATATATATATTTTTAAAGATGTATTGTTAGCATATGTATGAGTATACATATATAATGTTCAACTAGTATAAATCAGATATGTATTTAAAAGGCATATATATATTGTAAATACATTTAAATTGGTGCATGTATAAATATTGTAAGTATTAATAGTATAATATGTATATATGTATCCCTACTAGATAACCCTAGTTGACCCGTATCGTACCTGGCGTAGCCCCGAGTTATATTTGTGATGTGTTAGTGTAGCACCTGATGCAATGTTGTATTTGATATGTCATTAGGACTGTGGGTTCCTCCAGGTGACACTCTGGAACAGGACCTCGGTATTCACCAGCTAAGGACCAAAGGCGAGTACATTCTCTGATTAGTTTCTAATTTATGATATCTCCTATGTTCACTGTATCTAGTGTAAATATCCATGTTCTTGACACGTTGGTTACACGGATTGGTATACACGGATCTCGTCATGAGATGTTATTCCTTATTCATGGTGTAGCTTGTACAAGACTTGTTTTCTTGATATCTTGTGCATGTACAGACACTGAGATCCGGGGAGATTTGCTACCTCCCTAGGGAATCCCGTGCCATAGCGTACCATGATTGGATCTACTATACCAGTCGGGGGGTGGGGAGTATTTTAGTGTAGATATGTGATCATACTAACTTTTCATGCATCATAGCTCACCCCACATCTCACGTCGGGTGCGGCCTGACCATCTCCATGCTTCATAGCTGTTACGTGTGATTAGCCTGACCTCTACATGCATCATAGCTAACCAACGGTTAGCCTGACCTTCCATGAATCATAGCTAATCACATGTAACCAGCCAGATCAAGTTCCCAAGCCGATCACATGTTAAAGCTAGTACTCACACACTTAGTCATAGGTTCTTGCTCATTGACATATTGTTTCTTTTCCTGCATTTACTTACAGTATTTTCAGTATTTCTTTCATTGTACATTTCTCGTACCTATACATGCATCTGGTATATTTCCATCTAGAACTGCTACATAGTTTATATTATTTATATAGAACTGCTATTTAGAGATGTACTTTGCTCCTTCCAGACTGGAAAATATTTTTCCAGACTGTGACCTTAGTAAACTGGTTTCCGACACACTTGGGGATTGGAAGTTAATGATTGCAGGTATGATTATTGTGTCATTAGACTTGTGTTGTATTCTTTTATTTCTTCATTTTTCTATCGTGCTGTAGTTGTGATTGAGTATTTCTAGATTTATTTTTATGATATCCTTTCTTTCCTTATGTCCTCTCTATTTGATTGATTGATTGATTCCTTAGTACCGTAGTTTGTATTCGTGATTTCCGTGTTAGAATGTAGTTAGTAGTATACCCTGACAAAGACTGCAATACCATGACAAAATAGACCATAACCATGTATGTTTCCTCTAGATTGTATGTTGTATGATTGTAGGTAAAATTTTCTTAGACCATGATTATTGGGGTTTGACCATAGCAAAGATTTATGAAGAGGTTATAACTTGACAAGAGAGACAAGATGATTAAAATTCGAGGATAAACATTGATTTAAATAAAGGGTTAAGAATTTAACATGACAGAATTGATGATTTATTAATTTTAGAAAGATTATGATATTATTGAAGTTATCATTAAAATTTGAGGAAATTAAGGAGATTATCATTATTTGATTGCAAGATATGAATTTAAAATTTTATATTATGAATGTTGCATTTGAAGATTCCATAAGTATCGCATTGTTGAGTATTTTGTGGAAAAAAGAAATCAAGGAATAAAATTATTAATGGATTAGTGTTTGAATTCAATTTTCGGTATGAGGATTTAGATTTTTGAATATGCATCGATTGGATTTAAATTGAGGAGTAAGATGATTAATGGATTAGTGTTTAAATTCAAACTTTTTGGAGGACATTTCAAATTTTATAAATATACATTGATTGGAATTAAATTGAAGGATTGGATTTATGGATTAGTGTTTTTAGATGGGATTTCTTAATGTGCATTGAGTGAATTTAAATTAGAGGATTGGATGTTAAATTTTGAGTATTTAATTATTAACTTAAAATTTTGGAGGAAATTGTGAGAAAAATGGAATTTGATTTTATTTTGAGGATTTGCAGGAATACAATAATTTTAGAATTTTGAAAATTGTGAAATGACAAGGTGGATTATTTCATGATTATGTGGGTTGATGAATTTAACTTTTGATGGAAAATAATATAACGAGTAAATACTACTATGAGGATTTTAAATTTCGAGGACAAAATTCTTTTAAGGAGGGTAGACTTGTCACTACCACGTTCCAAAAATAGGGATAATTTTGACTTTTTGTATATTATTAATATTGTGTGTATTAATTTATAAATAATTGTATGAGATGTGCATTTATAAATATATTGTGTACTGTGTTCTTAATGTTTGAGCTAGTAGACTTGACCTAGAAGCCCACTAGGTGAACACCTGACCGAATTATAGGGTTATGAATTAATTTATATTATTTAGGATTTAATTATTTGAGGTTGTAATTAATTACCGTAATTTTATTTAATTGTTGCGCCTTACCGTTGCTTCGATATTTGCAGCGCTACCCTAACTTTTTCCTTCCAACAAATTTCACAACCTTGCCCTAGACGTGGCCGCTTTCCATTCTGACCTTTTTGTAACTCGTAATTATGCTCTCTTGTGCTATTTTAGCCGCACAATATTCGTCGCGGACGTTTATTTAATTTTTAAATAAAATCTAACTTTGTATCGTTATGCGTTCCAATCGAAATTGGAGACACAATTTCGATCCATTTCGTGCAACCCAAATTAGAGTAATAATCTGTTCCGAGTCTTCTTCACTAATGATATTTGTGGCACAACCTAATTTTAGCCCCATGTACTCCTAATTAATTTTAGAACACCACTTACATTTATTTCTAATTAAATTAGGGATACCAACTTTGACTAATCCCATTTTAACCTAATTTAATCCAAATACCCTATTCATTAAGCCCATACAAAACACACAACGCTCTCTCTCCCTACAAAACACCAAACACCAAATCGCCCACCAATTTTTTATCATTTCATGTGTCTGTGCAAATACCCAAATTTAAGGGGGGCTCATTTATAAATATTGCTTTAGGTGTCAACACCCCATTGGTTCAAACCAAGGGAGAAGCCCTAATATTGACTAGTCAACCAAACCCTCACCCTTGTATGAGTAATTTTCTCATGACAAATCCTGACCACCAATTCAAAATGGGAGCATCATCACCACACATTCCCACCCATCACCCTCTATTTAATGTCTCCTCAATGCACTCTTCCCAAGCATGCCCTAATCCCCAAACCTAGGAAAGCCCCCACCTCTCTCATTCCTCCCTCATCACTCAACCGTATGCATTTTTCCTTTTCCCTTCTTCTTCTTCTTCTTCTTCTTCTTCTTCCTCTTCTTTTTAAAAAGGAGACAAAATTTAAAACCAATTTCCCACCACTGTTTACCCGGCCGGCCCGGCCGAGCTCTCTTCCCCGGCGAACCCGAACTCACCCGCTCCTCGAACCATCCACCGCCGTCCCTCCTCGAACCGGCTTCTCCCTCGGCCTGAGTTCCCGGCCAAGCTCCCACCACCCGCTGTGCACCGGCAACTCCCCTTCGCTGCAACCTCTCTCCCCGACCACTTTCCCTTCTCATGCCGCTGATTCCTTCTCTGACCCGATACCAGCCACTGCCATGGCCAACCACTCCTTCTCCCCCGGCTGTATGGTCTCTGAACCACCCCGCTCCACCTCCGTTCGAGCCCGACCCCACGAGCACCACCACTCTCCACCAGTGCCACCTGCTCCTCTTCCCCGATCCGGCCGTCCACATCGACTACCACCACTATCACCCAAACTCTGCCCCCCTACTCCGGTCATGACCCCGGCGAGCTTCCTGCTTTCCTCCCCTCTTCCCTGAGTCCACCCCGGCTGCTCAACTCGAGCTCCACCTCAGCCGAGCTCTTTCCTTCCCCGGCGAGCTCCTCCTCCGGCCAGCTTCACCCATACACGAGTTGCAGCTTCTTCCCTCCCAGCCACGAGCACCCCATTCCTCCCTGCATCCCCTCCAGCCTCCAGTCTCCGGCCACCCCATCGTCATCAGAACCACCACGCACCTCGTCGTCGTCGTCTTCGTCATCGTCATCGTCGTCTTCGCGTCGTGCACGCGAACATGTACGATTTCTCCCCCTCACGTACACGTATGCGTGTACGTATGTACGTATGTATGCATGTATGTATGTATGTTGTATTAGTATGATTCATATATGTATATGCTTATACATATATTTAGTGTATTTCTCTATTTATATATATGTATTCAACATATATATATTGATATATCCGTATTCAATGATATATGTTAATATGTTCGTATTGGTATATATATACCCGTATATAGTATAAGTATTAAATTGGTATATATATATATATGTAAATATAGTATATGTATATTTTCACTAGTATATGTATAGGTTTAAACGTATTTTGGTATATATATACATATATATATGGTATATCTTTAGTAAAATGTATTTTGGTATATATATATATATAGCATAATATATATATATATATATATATATATATATATATACATAGTATATGTATTATTTGGTACATATATACGTGTATATAGTATACGTATATTTTTACTTGGTATATACGTATGTACGTATGTATGCATGTATGTATGTATGTATGTTGTATTAGTATGATTCATATATGTATACGCATATACATATATTTAGTGTATTTCTCTATTTATATATATGTATTCAACATATATATATTGATATATCCGTATTCAATGATATATGTTAATATGTTCGTATTGGTATATATATACCCGTATATAGTATAAATATTAAATTGTTATATATATATATATATATATATATATATATATATATATATATATATATATATATAAATATAGTATATGTATATTTTCACTAGTATATGTATAGGTTTAAACGTATTTTGGTATATATATACATATATATATATGGTATATCTTTAGTAAAATGTATTTTGGTATATATATATATATATATAGCATAATATATATGTGTATGTATTGGTATATATATATATATATATATATATATATATATATATATATATATATATATATATATATATATATATATATATATATATATACCAAGTAAAAATATACGTATATATATATATATATATATATATATATATATATATATATATATATATATATATATATATATATATATATATATATATATATATATAGCATAATATATATATGTGTATGTATTATTTGGTACATATATACGTGTATATAGTATACGTATATTTTTACTTGGTATATATATATATATATATATATATATATATATATATATATATATATATATATATATATATATGTGTGTACAGTATATGTATTCTTTGATACGTATAAATTTTGGTCGTTATATATATATATAAATATGTGGCATGTATATTTTTAAACATATATATATAGTATATAATTCTATTTAGTGTATATACGCTTATACATATTTTGTATATAATTATTGGTATACACATACATATGTATTATATTTAATTACTGATAATATGTATAATTATGAATGTATTAGGCGATCCAAGTGTAATTACGGATACTCCGTATTTACATTGACCTGCAACCCTGTAATTGTTAGAAGACTGCCACATGTACACTGACGTACTGACAAGTCCTGTATCATTTTGACCGTCTGTCTTGCACAGCAATCACAGACGCGACACCCGTAAAATCCTGAGTTCATTATGTTTTGATCGTGTGTGTTAGTGTAATATCTGATGCAATATTGTATTGTATTATATGTGTATAGGACTGTTGGATCATCCAGACGATACTCTGGGACAGGATATTGGTATTACCAGCTAAGGACCCAAGGCGAGTACATTCTCTGATAGTTTCTTATTTATGATATCCCCTATGTTCATTGTATATAGTATAAATATCCATATTCTTGACACGATGGTTACACGGATTGGTATATCCGGATCTCGTCATGAGATATTATTCCTTGTTCATGGTGTATCTTGTACAAGTCTTGTTTCATTGTTTATCTTGTGCATGTACAGACACTGATTTCCGGGGAGACTTGCTACCTTCCTAGGGAATCCCGTGCCATAGCGTACCATGGTTGGATCTACTATACCAGTCGGGGTGGAGAGTATTTTAGTGTAGATATATGATCATACCCTTCATGTACAAGTCTTGTTCACATGTTAGTGTTGGTCATACACCGCATGTATGACAAGCCAGGCCATTATTCCTGTACAAGTTCCCAAGCTGATCACATGTTAAAGCTAGTACTCACACACTTAGTTATAGTATTCTTGTTCATTGACATATTATTTCTTCCCCGTATTTATTTATAGTATTTCCAGTATTTTCTTTATTGTATATCTCTCGTACATGTATATACATCTTGTATATTTCCATCTATTTACTGCTACATAGTTTATATCATTGATATAGAACTGCTATTAGAAATATACTTTGCTCCTTCCTGACTGGAAATATTTTTCCAGACTATGCCTTAGAGGAACGTTGTCCGACATTTTATGGACCACAGGGAGAGTAGCTGCAGACTTGGACCTGGTAGTTCAGTTGTGATTCTGGGAGGTCTATCCAGAATCACTGGTTATCTAGTTAGATTCTTTAGCAGTTTCTTTGGTACCGAATTTGTCTCCAGCATACTTTGTTGAGACTTGGATTTATTATTGAGTTAGATTATTTCTATTTAGACTTGTGTTGTATTTTATTTTATTTCTTCGATATCTTATCGTGCTTTAGTTATGTGATTGAGTATGTTGTTCATATTATATTGTGTTATCCGTGTCTCCTTATGGAGTTGGATATCGTGCGAGATTATTTAGATAGTATCATGACCTAGACAGCGTTCTACCGTCGATGCTGCAGCGTAGGCTGGACGTACCCACTTACTCGTGCCCAAATTCCGGGTGCGAATCGTGACAATTATTGAGATGGTATCGAATACTGTTCCTTGTTGGTATTGGATAACATTGAATATTGTAGGTTAAACATTGGATAAATTGGCTAGTAACGTGTCATGATTCGATCTACCGTATCAGTCGGGGTGGGGAAATACCAATTAAATATTTGATCAAGAAACTATCGACTAGTAGTGTAATCATTGGCTACTAACTAATCATGCAATTCACGTATGGTAGAGTTAGCTCCTTAGTGTAATCATTGAATCTCCTAGGCCGATCACATATTTAGTTAGTATCTCAAAACACATAGTATATGGTAGATTCCATATTCAGTTCATAGATTACCTTATTCTATATCTGACATTATAGTTTATTCCTTTATTCTTGTACGCATTGATTATAATTCTATTGCTAGTATTGCGTATTCTTTCATTGCTCTTGGTCATCAGTTATATTCTTATCGTAGATAGCATCCTCTATTTTATTGTTTTATAGTTTTTGTCAATTAATTGAAACTGCTATTGGGTTGTACTTCGCTCCATTCCTGACTAGAAAATATTTTTTAGTGGATACGAGAGATTGGTGTTCGACATACTACAGACCTCGACCTATAGATGGTTCAGACTTGGACCCACTAGTTCTGGAATGACTTCCGGAAGGTCTAGCCGGAATCACTTGTTAGCATAGTTAGCTCTCTTTAGCATTTTGGTATCGAATTTATTTCTGGCTTATATTTTGAGATTTGATTATTGTTTCTATTTTTGTTGTTATATTTGTTTAGATTGCATAGTTATGTTAGACTTCTTTGATATCTTATCGTGCTATAGAATTATGATTAAGTATTGTGTTGAATTAAGTTTATTACTCTCTTCTTGGAGTTGAGATATTATTGGAGAATTATGCATTATTATGAGATATTTAGATAGTATAGTCGACCTAGACAGCGTTCTACCGTCGATGTTACGGCGTAGGCTGGGCGTACCCACGTACTCGTGCCCCTTCGTCGGGTGCGGGTCATAACACATTTTTGTGGTGGCCCATGCAGTTCTAGATTTATAATTTGTGCAAAGTCGGGGTAGTGCAATGACTTAGTTGTACTACTGGAGCTTGCAATAGGATATACGATATTAGGATGAGAGGATACTCAATCACAATTTCTTGAGAGATTCATGGGACAACCCTTAAGAATATTATTATAAATTCTAATTCAAATCTTTTTCCTTATTTTCGTCGCTGTCACTTATTGTTATTGA